>CM060902.1:1443238818-1443863818 GCA_030737815.1 Allium fistulosum | reverse complement strand
GGCACTCAATTATGGGATAGGAAGACAACCAAATTGAGAAGACTCAAAAATTGCACAACTTTTCGGATAAGTATCGATCCGAAAAGTTAGCTCCAAACACCCCCAAACTTCTTAAGTGCCTTCTTCATGATGATTATAGGCTTTTGATAAAGTGGCTCTGGCCTAAATGCTCCCTAACCCCTATAAATACCATCATATCTACAACAGTAGGGGAGACCTGATTTTGCTAAAGCTCTGCCCATTATTTCTTCACTCTCACACAACAGCCATTAAGGGATAACTGAGATCCTTATTTTGTCTCTAACAATGATGGCTTGGTCTAATCTAGAAAAAGGAGAGATATATTGTAATCTAAACTCTTTTGTAATAGTAGTTGATCAATAAAATAATCTATAAAGTGGACGTAGGACTCATTAATAGCCGAACCATTGTAAAAATCTCGCTTCCTTACCTTTTCTGCTGTTTGCTATTATTTTTTCTATTTTAGTTTCCTTGATAACCATGCCTGGTGCTTTCATACTCAAACCAGGTGTTGATCCATTTTTTGGATTAACAATTAGTATCTTTTATTTTTGTGAATGAAAACTTTCATTATACCCTCACTTCAACGACATATATTAAAAAAATTATAAAAAATTAAACAAGTTAAATAAGGATAATAAAATTTGAAAGGAATAATATACAAATCAAGTATGCTTAAAATTTGAAAGAGTGTACGATGCAAGAGAGAGATAGTAGCACATCCAACTTTCCAATAATACAATATCATGGAAAAGTTTGATTACTAATCATATAAAACCTAACATATTTTGTGCAACGACCCGCTAATTTATCACTTTGATAAATTATATTTATTTTTACAATATTCAAATATAAGCTTCTTAACATAGATTATGTTGTATTGAATAATAAATAATGATGGTAATCTTATTTTAAATAAGTATTTACGAAAATATATACTTTGGAAAAATATCGATAAAATAACCAAAAACCGTTTTAACATAAAACAGCTTTATAATTATTAGAAGTCGCACATAAGCCGGATACATACACTTATTCATCCATTTAAACAAGAATATGAAATAAAATAATTTATTTTATTTTTAGGAATAAAAAGTATTTATGACATCATCAATAATGGCATCGTATTTTATAATTGATTTATGAATTTAAATTGACATTTAATGATTTTACTAATTATTGTGATCATTTAAATAATTGTTTTTAAATTATAATACTTCCTTTTATTAGTTAGTTTTATAAAGATATATATTTGATTTGAAAATATAAGAAAATTCGTATCGCTTTATCGATACAAGAGCATTTTTGTAAACAATTATTTAATATTAATTTATATGGTTTTATAATTCAAAAGAGATCATTTGATTTGTTAAAAATGATAAAAAATTAGTTTTCAAATTTTGTTTACATTTATATGTAAATTAATTTATAAATGAAAATATGACTGGGAATCAACTTCCAGATTTTCAACAGTTTAACGAACAAAAGTTGTTGGAAATTGTTGCAGCCTTGCTTGTATCACTTGAACACATATCTAACATACACATACACATCCTAACATATACACGAACACATATATGCATACAAATATGCTCACCATTTACACTACAATTTACATATAGTAAAAAGTATAAATATCAAAGATATTTTCTACCCTAAAAAGCAAACATCAACTCATTTACACACCATTATAATCACATACATGGAAGCACAAGGGGGTGGCCTTGCTGGGCATTTGAAAGGGATGGAGGAGGTATGGGAAAGGGGCAAAAGTGTAATTATGCATTTAGATATTTAATTCCAAATGTTCCCTATAAATACCCACCATTCTCTTCATAATTTTGCATACTATTCTACTTCATCTTCTTTTTCATTCTCAAGCTTTTCCACTATTTCATATCTTAAGGAAATTATGAAGAAAAATATTGCAAAAAGAAATTAAATTTATATAAGTATATATACATAAGAAATCGACTTCAAAAGCAAAGCAAATCACCTCCTTTCCTCACTCAAACCCGGCGTCCACCACCTCCTACAACCATGGTCGAACACTCCACCTCTTCAAGCATAAGTCGTGCCCTTTCGAAGGTCCAAGGCTCGATTCCTTAGACTTTAGTTCGATCGTAGCAGAGCTATAGCGAATATTCGTGAAGTTAGAAACCAATGAAGGTGAGAAACTCTATATATGTGATATGATTGCTATGGATGTTTACTATGCTTTGATCATCAAGTATTTTTTTGAAAAGGTACTTTATATACAACAAGTAACTGGGACAACATATCACATGTCAATAAACGTTCGAATCACGCTACGCAAGTTTTGAACTTGTGACCTCTCGCACAAAAGCTGAATCACTTAACCACTTGGACAATGGTGCTTGTCCATCAAGTATTGTTTGTTTTAATATTGTTGTTTAATTGTGTAAATAAGTCACGTTAAATACACGTCGATATTACATAAGGAAATCACTTCCCAAATCGAGTTACAAAAGTGATATGGAATCATTAAGCCACTTTAAAATGATTTGAAAGGGTTTTTGAATGTTTTATAAACACTAAACCCAATTTGGTGAAGTTTTGACAAGTTATGAAAATTGAGTCAAAAATAAGCACGTCGCGTAACAGCTATTCTCGATTTCGCGCCATAGAAAGTTAAATCCATTTATATGATGGATTCAAAGTTGGAATTCTTTATAATGAGAATTTTCCGAACTCTCATAATCATAAATTTCAAAAAAAGGATAAAAATCGAGATTTTGTTATTAGATTTTGAAATATGATCAAATCAAGTTTCAAATAGTCGCGGTTTGGCAGTTCAGAAACCCAAATGGCTAGTTCTTTAAAAGTGTTATTTCTAATCCTTTAAAAATATGGAATAAATTCTATAAATCTTTTAAAGTAATCTAAAAGAGAATTGAGTTATAATAATGAATTTCCAAATGATAGAAAAGTTGTTTTGGTCAAATAAGCTTTTAAAACACTATTCGTAGCACTATTCTCGGCACTCTTTGACGCACTTATAATAACTTTTAAAATATGGCTTTAAACTTAAATATTCTTTCCCAAATATTTTATAAATGTTTTAAAATAAATAATTAAGTATTTTAAAGGTGATTTAAAGGTTTTATAATTTATTTTAAAAAGATTAAATAAAGTATTTAAAGAAAGATGTTATAATCAAGTGATTTAATCTTAACTCTAAAAGCCAATGAGTATACTAATTTTTTTCAATTCGTGAGACCCGAATGTGAGGTGCTTAAACCAAGGGGATGTTCAGGAGCAACCAGCTCCTTAGCTGACTTGGCCTCTTTCCTAGACGAGGGATAGATAAGGTCGAAATATCGAAAACGAGACAAGTATAAAAGATTTAATTTTTATAATTAATTAACTGCGAATTGGACATAATAGAGATAATCTTATTATACTTGGTATTAAATTCCGAGAAGAGTAACTGTATTATCCATGTGAATTTAAAAAGTGATTTCACCGACATTCGACGGATAGTAAATGTTGAATACGAAAATTGATGTTGAGTAAAATCAGTATAAATTCTATAGATCTGTTTTACTTGAACACTAACTAATTTGGATTTACCATCTTAGATAACATGGTTTTAATCTAATAAAAATATATGTATTGGAAATAATAAAACTTTTTTTGATATTTAAATAAATGATTTGGAATTATTTGAATGGGTCATTTTACTTAAAATTCATTGTTTTGAGTTTACAGTAAACGATGTCTTAAATAACACTATTTTTGACCCATTTAAATGTTATGATTTGGAAATATGAAATCTTTGTAAAGATTCAAATACATGATTTGGAAATATTTTTCTAAGTAAAGAATGAAAGGATTTGGAATTATCTCAAGGTTTAAAAAGGTTTTAATTAAACAAAGATCTGATAAAGAAGGTTTAATGATTCTGTATATACCAAAATGAAATGTTTTAAAAATATATATATCTCTAGAAGATAACTTTTAGAAAAGTAATCAATCAAATGATAATCACATATTTATTAACATCTTTTATCGATGATCGGTTCGAAGGAACCGGGGTCGGATTTGGGTAATTCTTATCCGAAAAACCACTTCGAACCAATTTACGAGTTTGGAAGTGAAGACATGTTAAAGACAATGAAGTTGAAGTCAGGGATCTTCATAACGAAAGGATTGCTTATTGAAAATTTCGGAGTAGCTCCCAAGATAAGTAATAACAGTAGTCCCTTCGTTCTAGGATCTTTGTATGTAAGGACTACTCGTTACTAATCTTAAGGGTAATGCCCGACTAGATTTAGTAGAAGATTGCCTTCAATTTGTCATGTTCTTGAAAAACTGTATGGATAAATGACTGACATTGTATTTCTAATGACACCGTGAACGTGCATCTGCTGGTGGTGTAGAAGGTAACCCCTCTTATACTTAACACCCTTCTATGAGACGTACAAGCTCAGAGGTTGTACTTTTTTGGAAATTAATAGTTTGCTGTTGGAAATAGTAATGTTGTATTTTAAGTGAAAATGCTCTAAGAAATGTAAACATTGCCCCGAGCCTCACACCTGGGGAATTGTGAAATAGGGGTTGCTTTAGAGCTAAGTGGTTCACTACCATTAGGGTATGATATAACCTTTCAAGATTTATTTTGCGCCCGCTATGGCGTCGGGTAAAAAAAAAGTGGTGTATGTTATGAGAGCTCTCGGATAGGCCGGGAACGGCTGGGGTAATATCATATTCGGTGCTATCCACCATAAAATGGCTCCGGGTAGGCCATTATTAATTTGCAAAGGTTCAAAGATGTCGATCATCTGTACATTCCTTTAGAAATGTACTATATGGGAGGTAGTCCCTTACCTTGTTATTCATTTGGAAATCCATTCTCCAATAAGTGCCTTCGGTTTCAATTGTAGAGCCTAGTATGCTAGAATTTAATAATGTAACAATTTCGGCTAAGATTATGTAAAGTTACTTGAAAAGTGTTTTCAAAAGAATGTCATAATATTTTCAGATTTTGCATAGTATTTTGGTTATCATAGGGTAAAAATATGTTCCGAGTTTATGTGCGGTGTGGTCTTATGAGGTACCATATGTTTTTAAATACTCGTATTTTGAGTTTCTCACACCAATCCTATGATTGATCTGGAGTTTATTTTCTTTCTCTTAAACTCTGTGTGCCCTATTTTTCGAGCATCCTAGTAGTCAAGTTTAGTTTGGAGTATTTTGAAAGAGCTCGGAGCATGGAGCTAGAAGATTCTTTTGAAGATTGTTATCCATTTCCACCACACTTATGTACTATAGTATTTTGTATTTATAAGGATATAGATTTATAACTGTCTATGTTGATGTTAAGTTAAACTCTGATAAATGTATTTAAAATTTTCCACTGTAAAGATTATATGTTGAAATAATATAAGTTATTTCGTTCGTGTAAGATTCTATTCTCTCTTTATTTTCTTTCTACCCTTAATGGTTGAGTTTTCCGACACTTGAATTTACAGCAAGTGAATAACGAGGATGTAATAGCGAACTTTCGTGAAGTTAGAAACCAATGAAGGTGAGAAACTATATATATATATATGATTGCTATGAATGTTTACTATGCTTTGATCATTAAGTATTGTTTGTTTTAATATTTTTGTTTAATTGTGCAAACAAGTCATGTTAAATACATGTCGATATTACACAAGGAAATCACTTTCCAAATCAAGTTATAAAACCAATATGGATTCATTAAACTCCTCTAAAATGATTTAAAAGGGTTTATAAATGTTTTATAAGCACTAAAACCCAATTTGGTGAAGTTTTGACAGGTTATGAAAATTGAGTCAAAAAGAAGTGCATCGTGGAACGGTAGTTCGCGATTTCGTGACGTAGAAAGTTAAATCCATTTATACGATGAATTCGGAGTCAGAATTCTTTGTAATAAGAATTTTTCGAACTCTTATATTCATAATTTTCAAACGAAAGAAAAAAATTGAGATTTCGTTTTTTGGATTTTTTAATGAGCAAATCAAGTTTTAAAAATAGTCGCGGTTTGGTAGCTTAGAAACCAAAGCGACCAATTTTTTTATGTGATATTTTTAATTATTTAAAAATACGGAATAAATTTTATAATTTTTTAAAATGTTTAAAAAGATATTTAAGTTATTAAAATGAATTTATAAATGATAGAAAAGTTGTTTTGATCAAATAAGCTTTTAAAACACTATTCGCAGCACTATTCGCAGCATTTTTTGCAGCACTTATAATATCTTTTGAAATATGACTTTAAACTTAAGTATTTTTTCCCAAATCTTTTATAAATATTTTACAATAAATATTTAACTATTTTAAAGAAGATTTGAATGTTTTATAATTTATTTAAAAAGTTTAAATAAATGATTTAAAGAAAAGCTGTTATAATCAAGTGATTTAATCTTAGCTCTGAAAGCTGATGAGTAGACCGGATTTTTTCTCTTCATGAGATCCAGATGTAAGATAATTAAACTAAGGGGATGTTTAGGAGAAATCGGTTCCCTGGCTCACTTGGCCTCTTTCTTGGGCGAGGGATATATAAGGTTGAAATGTCGGAAACGAGACAAGTATAAAAGATTTAATTTTTATAATTAATTCATTGCAACTTGGATTTGATGGAGATAATTTTCTTGTACTTGGTATTAAATTCCGAGTAGGAAACCTATACTATCCTGTGAATTTATAAGGTGATTTCACCGCTATTTGACGGATAATAAAAGGTTGAATACAAACCAATCGGTAATAATTCTTTTCACAAATGGGTTATCCATAGAGTGATGATATTTAATTACGAAAGTTGGCTAGGTAGCTGACCTAGTTAGTCCGTTCTTTCATGAATAGGAACATAACCTTTTTGCTTCTTTATAGTACTCTTTCCTCCTCTTAATAAATAACCATTTGCTACTAATGGGGAATTACTTCTCATTCAAACTGAGGTGATTGGATTTGCACCAATGGAAACCATAAATTTAATACACAAAAATATAGGTCGATGATGAATCTTTAGCTTTATAGATAGTAAGTATTTTCATCGTATCTATCTTTATTCTTTGATGTTGTGTGAAATTAATATAATTTCTATGTATCTGTTTTACTTGAACACTAACTAATTTGGACTTACCATCTTAGATAACATGATTTCAACCTATTAAAAAGATATGTATAGGAAATAAGAAATCTTTTGTTGAGATTTAAATGAATGATTTGGAATTGTTTAAATGGATCGTTTTACTTAAAATTTATTGTTTTGGATTTACCGTAAACGATGCCTTAAATAACATTATTTTTGACCCATTTAAAAGTTATTATTTGGAAATAGGAAATCTTTGTAAAGATTTAAATAAATGATTTGGAAATATTTTTCTAAGTAAAGAATGAAAGGATCTGGAATTATTCCAAGGTTTAAAAAGTTTTAGTTAAAACAAAGATTTGATAAAGGAGGTTTAATGATTCCGTATATACCATGGATAAATGTTTTAAAGATATCTGCAACATCCTAGAATTTTGGTCATTTAATTCTAAACATTTAATTAGTTTAAGTATTTAAATTATATTATTTTTAGGAACTAAAAAGTTAATTTCAAATATTATGATCATTTAAGTATTTGAATTATAAATTAAATATTAATTAAATGGATTTAATAATATTATTCAACTCCTTTTAACTAATAAATAGTATCGGTGAATTCAATTTGTAAATTTATTAAAAATAATAATCGTATAAATATCGATAATTGAATCAAAAATACAAAATGATATTTAAATATGTGAAATAATCATTCTGGGGCATTTCTCAGATTTTAACAAACCAGTGCCGTTAGATCCGGAATAATAAATTATTATATGCCATTGAGTTTCGTATCGATTGGACAAACCGTTTGGTCATGCGAACTCAAAAACCATAGCGATTAATTTTAAGTATAATTTGATTTAAAAAGCTTACTCCGTGTACTTTGGAATTAGGTACCGATAATAGTCCCATTGAGTTCAAGATTGGGATATTTGGTATAGAACGCCAGTCGACAAGCTTCGATCGAAGCTCGTGATTTTTGGATATATTATATAGGATATTATAAAATAAAATATGTATACCCTATATTGCTAGCCCATACTGTATCTTTTCACTACCATCGAAATGAGTTCAAATCTGTACGAATTCAAAGTGAGTTTTAATAAATAAATTCTTTGAAGTTATTTCATATAGAAATATATGTAGTATGTTTTCAAAGAAGAGTTTTTGGAAATTAAAAACTGGGTATTTAAGTTTTAAGTTCCCTTAAAAGGGAATTGTTTTCAAAACAAAACACATTTCTGATAAGAGATTATTTTGATAGGTGAGATTTTACCCTTAGATAAGGTAGGGGATAATTTAACACGGGTTTAAAATGAGTTAAAATCGGATGGGAAAGTTTTGATAAGCATTGTTTTATTAAAATAATATATTTGTTTAAAACATCTAATTAGTGTAAACTATTTGTTGATTGGGTCGACCCATAAATATCTTCGATTTTAACACTCTAAGTTAAAGAGGTCGAGAAGTTGACCTAATTAAAAGACCCAAATTTTGATTGAACCTTCACCTAAATTATGAAAAGTAAAATAAAATTTGTATATATACTTAGGATATAGAAGAGTATTATACAAGTAAAGAAAGTGAAACAAGTTATTATTTGATGTTTTATAAAGAAATGACTTTATAAAATACTTTTAAACTTGGGTGGAAATTTTATTGCAGAATTCATAAATAATTTTAGTATTGAATAAAATACAAAGTGAAAATATAAGTGATTTAGAAAAGTTAGTGTATTTAAGAAACCAATAATTTTTCGAGTATAACTTTCAATTTTGTCTAAGTAAATTCGAATAATATTCTATGCAATAACCAAAAGCTATTGAGCAAAATGGTACACTTAGAAAATTATCTATCTTTTCGGGGAATCAAGAAAGTTTTGAACCTAAGTTAAGATTTGTTTGTTGGTCATTTGACATTTTTAAAATAATGTTAAGTAATAGGTTTCCCTTATGTAATTTGGTTGATTTATAATGTTATTTCATTCCTTTACGGAATTTGCTTGAATTTGATTGTGTGATTTTATATACCACAGTTTATAAAATTAAAAATTATAAACCAAGTTTTTTGAATTATTGTTAGGACCTAAGTCCCGATGATTTTGGAAAAAAAGATATTTTAAAGATTTTGGAAAAGAAATAATATTTATCCACTCTTGTTGATGTTTTTTTGAGGAACCGAAATCCACTGGATGCTCCATGTTGTTTTGATTCTTGAGTTTCACGATACTTTATAAAGAGGAGTCCCCTTCTTGTTATTTTAATTTTTGATCTTTGATTTAATTTCTGTCTAAGAAATTTGAAAATAATTTTTTGAATTAAAAAACCTGGGCATTTAAATCTAAATTTATCATTTGAAATTATTGGATACATGACATTTATTACAGAATATTATCTGTATTTTGTGCCTATGATTGTGACATTGTTGTTGGTTACATATAGCTTTATTTTATACTAGAGTTGCATGTAGATTTATATCATGCTAGTTTTTGCATGTAGAGTTACATCATATTTCTTTTGGCAGCCTGATTCTCTTTTGGATTTCTTAAGTATAGGTATGCAAGAGATTGCTATTTGATTCTTTTGCACCTGCATTTGCATAGATGTAATAAATTACCTGCCAAAAATATAAATCAAACGCAAAAAGGTACGTAATAGATTTGGAAATTTAAATTGGCTAATGATTTTATGCCCCAGATATGGGAGGCCGCTTTGCTTTTGTTTTCTTTGGTTGGTTTAGAGCCCGTAGAGGCAATTCGTAGTTGTTCTGATTGAGATATGCAAAGAAGATGCCGTCGAAATTTTCCGTAAAATTTTGACATTTAATTAATAAGTTTAATAACTCATTTTAATTAATACTTTTAACTTAAGGGTTTGATAACAGTTTCTTCCTTGGGAATTTCGAAGACAAATTCTTTTAAGTGAGGAGAATGTAACATCCTAGAATTTTGGTCATTTAAATATAAATGTTTAATTAATTTTAAATATTTAAATTATAGGATTTTTGGGATTTAATAAGTTGAATTCAAATATTGTGATCAATTAAATAATTGAATTATAAATTAAATATTAATTAAATGGATTTAATAATATTATTTAAATCCGTTTAATTAATAAATAATATTAGTGAATTCAATTTGTAAATTAATTTACAAAAAAAATAGATCGGATAAATATCGATAATTGAATCGAAAATATAAAACGATATTTAAATATGTGAAATAATCATTCGAGGGGACTATCTCGGATTTTGATGGAAAAAGTGTCATTGATCCGAAATAATAAATTGTTATACGCCATCGAGTTTCGTAATGATTGAACATATCTTTTGGTCATGCGAACTCAAAATGCATAGCGATTATTTTTAGATATAATTTGATTTAAAAAGCAAACTTCTGTATTCTTTGGAATTAATTCTGATAATAGTCCCATTGGGTTTAGAATAAGGAAATTTGGTATAAAACGCCAGTCGGCATGCTTCGATTGGAGTTAGAGATTTTTGGGTATATTATATCGGATTTTATCAAATAAAATATATACACACTATATTGCTAGCTCATATCTTATCTTTTCAAACCTGTACCCTCACCTTACCTCTCACGTTCTCAACCCATACTCTCTCCCCCTTTATAATTCTTGCCTGTTAACAAAAATTGAGCTCCCTCTTTGAAAATCAAATTTCAAAATTTAAAATAAAATTCCACGCTCAACTAAAAAATTGCAATTCCTGATTCTGCAAACTCGTGCAGACCTTGGATTCAACTCTGCATGAGTTTCATCACATGCGCTATTGTTTTGTGGATAGCTGATTATGGTAGCTAAATATGGCTTGATTTAGTTGGATTTTTAGGTGGATTTAGGTTAATTGAAGCTTGGTTTTGGGTTTAGCGTTGGAAGAAGATGCCATGGTCGAAGTTTAGGGTTGTACGGTGGCCTATGGTGGATCATGACCTGGCGCTTGGGAGGGGGGAGATCCTGATGATGTCGTGTATTTTTGTGGTGGCTGAGCTTTTGGAGGATTGGGTGTGTTTCGAAGATGAGGTGCAACGGAGTTGTTCGGTGAAGTCGGTTCGTCTTTTTACGGAGCATAGCTCCGTATCAATGCTCAAATATGCATGACCATGGTGGGTTTTGTGATACCCATGCACGATTTTGTTATAAATTAGAGGGTAAGGGTGATTAAGGAATGTAATTAATGTTAAATTTAATTATTTAAATTCGATAACTTATAAATCGAATAACTTTTGCATATGAGGTCAGATTCGAACGTTGTTTTTTGCGTTGAACTCATATCATGGAGATCTACACATTAGAGTTGGTTTGGAGGAATTTCAAGCTAGTGGAATTTTTGGTTAAAATCAAATGCCCGTTCGATTTTAGTTCAAACCGAAACGCTTCAGCAAAAACTGGAATCAATTTGAGTTTGACCCACGCTCAATTTTATTATATCATATTTATAATGGTATAAAATATAATTGATTGCTTAGATGTTAGTTAAATTATCAGATTAATTGCTTGGTTGAATTTCCGTTCGGAAAATGGATGACATGTTAACTTGATTGTTATGAACCCATATAATTATATATGATGTCCTTCACCATTAGTTTCCAGGGAGAATTTGTAGAGAGACCGTAAGGGGTTTCTCGCCAATAATTATTTATTTACATCCTTGTACTGTTATACTGATATTTGATTGAAATAAATCTTGATAATCCATTTAAATTGTTTAAGTGTCATTATAGCGATTTTCTCTATACAGTCATTTATTGATTTTCATCCCCAAAACCCTATCTTGTGTGTTTTGAACTTGAGCTTGTGTTTTCATTAAGTAAAATTTTAAAATTCATTAATCGTATTAATTAATGGTATTTTAAATTAGTTAACCATTTTAATCAAAATGGTTATTTAAATTGATTAACTGTTTTAACTAATGATGTTTAAAGTTAACTAATCTTATCAACTAATGACTTTGGAATTAATTAATACTTTAATTATTGATGTTTTGAAATTTAGTCTATTTGCTTAATGAGACTTGATTTTAATTAAACCATTTTAATTAATGATTTAAGTTTTAATTAATCATTTTAATTAATAATTTTTTTAAATTTAATTAATTGTTTCAAATAATAATTTTTGAAATAATTAATCATTTTAATTAATTATGGTTTATAATACATTAATCATTTGATGTTTTAATTAATCGTTTTTACTAATGAGCTTTGAATTTAACTAATCCAATTAATTTATGATTATTTGAACTTAATTAATTGTTTAATTAATGGCATGTAAAATTATTTGGTCATTTTAATTAATGATGTTTGAGATTAATTATTCATTTTAATTAATGATTCTTTGAATTTCATAAATCTTTTTAATTAATGATATTTAAAGTTACTTAATTGATTTAATAAAACTGATTTAAGTAAATTAACCAACATAATGAAAGTATTTTAAAGTCAATTAACTGATTTAGTGTTTTAAAGTCAATAAATTGATTTAATAAAGGTTTTAAAGTTAATTTACTGATGATATAAAAGTGTTTAGAAATAATTGACTATTTTAAAGATCATGTATTCGTTTATTTAAAAGAGATTATAAATGTGATTGGTTATCTATTAGGATAATTAATATTTTTTCAAATTTATGAAGGTATTTAATTGTTTTATTTTCTTTTGAGATTATAAATATTGTCTTAAATTTATAAATAGAGTAAAGTATAAATTATTTTCGGTTTTTAGTAAACAATGTTTTAACGACATTTGTGTTTCGCCCTTGTTTAAATACACTTAGTGTAACTAGCTGGATTTTCGTCCCTCGAAAATCGACACTAATATGTCCATTGTATCACATGTCGAACATTCAAGTGCTGGAAATACCGTTTTGTTAGGGTGAAAGAAGAAGGTGGAAGAAAACTAAACAACATAGAATCTCACAACGCACCGAAAAATATATAATATAACCCGATCTTTATAGATATGAAACATCTTTATTCATATATACAACATTAGAGTACATTAAACTTATCCTAAATTTGGACAGTTATAGAAACATGTCCTCACATTGACAACATATAAACTCTATAATACAACGGAAGTAAAAATATACGTGAATACGTCTTAATCATCCAGCTCCCCTCCAACTTCAAAGTATCTAGCTAAACCTGTGAAAAAATGCTCGATCTGACTCGAGCGTTACATGGAATAACGCCCGGGTCAGTTTGGTAAACCAGCGTGAGTAAAATTCAATAACAGGTAACAACCAAACTGATTTCTACGTTCGCAAATTTTCAAACAAATGGTATCTCTTAAGACCACACCGCACATAAAAACGAATGGGTTTTTACCTTACAATAACCAATTTTTTTTTATATCAAATCCCATGATATTATCATAATGTCTAGGGGCCAAAGTAAATATATAAAATAGCTGAAATGCTTGCATCTCACATTCAACCAAATTAGGCTCTAAAATCGAAAACGTAAGGCACATATTTGAGATTGGATTCCAACTAATGACTAGGTTACTGGGGTATGACCCATCACAGCACACTTCTAGAAGATGTACTGAGTTTGTACTTAATGACCCCTGCCAACACAAGACCAGCCTACCACTTACTGGATAGTACCGAACATATCGTCACATCGGTTGCTTTGCAACCCTTTTCATATTGAGCTCTCAAGCACACCCAATCCATAAAATATGTAGATGTATCATATCTAGAAGGGTGACAACATACCTTAGTGGGTGCGACCCACATAGCCTTGCTGCATCTCCCCTGTTTTAGTCATTCCCAGTTGATGAGGCTTAAGGCTACGATTACCTTTCAAGAACCTTTACACTTAGAATGCTCATTGCCCTCCAATGACAATGTGCTGATAGCATTCATCCATACAAGTCTGTTCTAGGTCTGAACGAAACCGAAAGCACTATTACTACTACATCCATTTTGTGATCACCCTCAAGATTAGTAGCGATTAGCTCTTGCACTTCACATCTCTATCTTCAATTCTATTCTCTTGACAATGTCCTCACTTTGAAACAAATTCATTGGACTGAAGTGGTTTTCAAATAACATATCCAATACCGATCTCTTCGAAACAACGTTCGATAATTTCCTGTAAACTCAACCCTGGTTCTTTAGGAAATAAATAGTCAAAGATAAGATCGAAGAACACCTCCTAATCGTTTGTGGACGAATTTCCTTATCATTCTCCTAGGAGAACGGAATGAGATTTATACGCAAAGCACAACATCAACGGAGATGACTATGCCATGTAACTCATATGTTTCTCCTAGATATTTCCAAAATTACGTTTAGGCCCAATTTCGATAGTTGGTATTTAACTACCGAATAACAACATTCAATCAAGAATTTATTTTATAGGGAAAAACTAACACTGGTTCAACATATAAGCAATCACTAGCCTCTTGTAATAAATCTTTCATCCAAAAAAATCACTTGGTAAATTACTTATGTAAGAATACTTTTACAAAGATATATCCACCAATTCCTATATTTTTAGAATTTTAGAAAACATCCATATACTTATCTCAATGGTATAAGTATATTTATATACTGAGAAAGAATCCATTTTATTCGATTCAAAAATCATTCATAACTCCTTATAATTCTCTAATCATTTATAAACCATTTCATAAAACTTCTCAAACCATTTATGAAGCTTCTTTTATACATTTCAATCACTTATAAATCCGCTTTGTACATTTCAAAAATCATTTATAAAGCCTTTGTAAATCCATAAAACCATTTATAAACTTCTTTTATAATTCTTTTTTTTATAATTCCCTTTTTATAAATCCACTTTTTAAAACTCCTACTATTTAATGTAAACCTTCGTTCTTTTTATATAAAACATCCTTTACAAATTAACTCTTTAATTTGTAAAATATTATCTATAAACACCTTTGACAAGTCATTCCATAAACTTTAATCCAATTAATTAAATCGGTAATTGACTTGAACATCATTAATTATAATGAATAACTATTTTTAGACACCCTTAATTAAAAATTAATTAACTACGTATATTATAAATAAATAATTAATAATTCTTAGTTATTAATAACAAAATAATTAATTAACTTAAACACCACTAATTAAATGGCGATTAACTTAAACTTTATTTGTCAACTTTAACCTCATTCATTAACACAAATTAACTTACCTTCATTAATTAAGCAATTTACATAAGTCGCTTTGATTTATGCAAATTATCAACCTTATTCCATATATTAAGGAAATTTATTGACTAAAACATTTTTAATAGAGTAATTTATTAATTTGAAATATCTTAAATTAATAACTAAATAACTTAAGTTAAACAACATTAATAATATGATTAATTAACCAAAACTTAATTATTTAAAATAATTTAATAGCTTGAAATGATTAACGTAAAAATATCAAAAATAAAAATTAACTTTAAATAATGTATATAAGATAAAATTAAATTTAAAACATTTTAAATAAACATAATTAACCTTAAACCAATTTCCATTATGAAATTAGTAAATTACATCGATCAAATCCGAGGCTTAGCGACCGCAAGGGTACTTAAGCAAGCTACCATCTTTTTTTTCATATCACAAGAGGTTCATATGTCGATGTCATATTTAATATGGTCTGGTTACCATGCTTCTAGCGCTAAATAATTAACAATCCATAGTTAATTTACCATCAAACCCATACCGATTTATCTGTATGTCAATTAGTGCTCAAATTAACAATTTACTTAGCAAGTGCAGAATGGGGTTTCGTTTTGCTCCATAGATGTCCATAATAATTTATATGACTCGCATTAACATAACAGTGTTTTATTTGGCTGAATAAGCATCTTCGGTTAAGGTATACAATTTTAAACAATGTTATGTATATAAATAACGTAATTTAAATCAGTCTGTTTTAATATATGTTTAATGACGAAATTTCTATCGGATTAGAAAACCATCGAAAAAGTTACATGAAGATATAAGGTATTTATACAAGTGTTAAACCCTAATTCATATTTTTGGGGAATGCCCAAATTGCCCTTGAGAAAGTGTGGAGGCCTAGTAATCAATAGCTTCTACTAATCATCATTTAAGTGTACATGAAGCCATTAATTCCATAAGCATGTGCATTAGCCTCTAATTTGTACATGAAGAAAGGTGGGTAGGTGGGGTCCTCCATTATCATGCCTTTGAATTATTTCCACTTCATTCCTTTATCTTCACTCTTATGCATGCATATATCTTCATGAAACCACTTGTATAAGAATTTAAATTCCTACAAAATAATATAGAAATTTTCAATTAAATTTTAGAAAATTAATATATGCACAAAAATGACCATTTTGCCCTTGGATGAAGATGAATATGTGACAATTTGAAATAATTTGAATTTTGGTTTAAACAAGTTAAAATACCCAATATGATCATTTATTTAATTTAAATAGATTAAATATGGTGGTAAAAATATGCACATTTACGTGCACATCAAATACCCCCACACTTATCTTTTTATTCGTCCTCGAATAAAGAAAAACTAAGATAAATCCATTTTCGTAGGGAGCACGATTGCATTGAGCATATGCAACAAGCCGTTAAACCTCTGGGTGTCCCTAGTAGGACGAGTGTTGTCTCGTGAGGGTTTTAAGCGGATACTACCCACAAAATCCAAATGCAGAATGAAAATATTTACAAAATTCAAGATTTATTTACAAAGAGATGAATGCAAGTTTTCAAAAATATTCACAAATGAAGGATTTACTTTTAAATTAACACATAAGTTAAATATAGGTTTGGTTATTATCTTGAAAATTTAAGTCATTTACTCGTCAAAATTTCCAACAAAAATCAAGTTATCATAACAAATAGACAATAGTTTAACTCGTTGTTTTGGTTGATAACACAGTGTAATTTGAAATGGATCCTTAGTTGATCATCAAAGTTTATCAAAGTGGTATTTTTATTTCTTTTCAATAACAAGTCAAATCAAATAAGTTAAAATAGTGCTTGGATTTCAATTGCTTACTCTCTCCATTTTTTCTTTTGAAAATTTTGTTGATATTAGCAATATTTACATATGCCTAACTCAGATAAACTGATGCCAGATATATTTTCCATGCACTACCTTGCGGACTAATGTGAGGGGAATACAGAGCGTGGCGAGTGAACACACGAGTGTGAACACCTATTGACTGTAGGCGTTATTAGTAAAAGAATTTTTATACACATACACCTAACTCAGATAAACTGAGACCAGATATACCGATCTTGCATTGCCTTTCGGGCTTACGTGAGAAGGGTACAGAGCATGGCGAGTGAACACACGACTCTAGGTGTTTATTAAAAATATACACATATACAAGAATTTTTTTTCTTTTCTTTTGGTATCTTTTTTTCAAAGAGAGAGTTTTGCAAAATCATCTTAGAACCATTTAACTTAGAAGACAAAAAAAATGTTATATCCTTTACTTTAAATTCACCACTTTTTAAAACAAAGATTTTCAATTAGGATATATTTCACAATTAACACATATGAATCTTCCTATATACTAGTTAAACCATTGTTATTTGTAATCAAACTTCATTTTTATTTTTGTTAAGACAAATAAATTTTCAAAAATTTCAATTTAATAAACCAAAACCATATATTTATTCTATAATGTTTCTTTAAAAATAAATCAAAATGGTTAAAAAAAACTTTTTTTTGTATTTTCAAATTTTGATTTTGATTTTTTTTTTTTGAGTTTTGGAAGGAAAAATGAAAAATCAAAAAGAAGATGAGTCTCCCCCCACACTTGATTTTGACTGTGCCCCCACAGTCAACCCAAGTGAAAGGAGAAAAATAAAACAAAAATAAAAAAATGGTCTATATTTACATGAAAACGAAAAGATTATTATTTTCACGAGTTCAGAAAGTATATCGTCAAAAAGTACATGAAACGGTCTTCCAAAGACCGATTCATTTGCCTCGTCAAGTATACGAGACACGGCTTAAGCTCGAAAAACCAAACCGTAAAAGATTTCAAAATTGAATGTTGATTTGGAAAAACGAATGTCGTTTTATCAAAAATCATACGAGTTGTTTTATTTTGGATGATTTTCGGGGTTGATAAAACAATTGGTTGAAATTCAAATTTGTCATTGAAAACTTCTTCAAATTTATTGATTTCAAAATCAAAGTGGTGATTTAAGTCTTCCCCATCGGAATTTAACTAGTCGTCATCCAAAAGTCCAAAAAATTCGTGTTTATTAAATTCGTCTTCCTTTGTTGGATTACAACAACTTTATTACATGGGTCAAGTTCAAAATCCAAAGTTGTTGTATTTAAATTTTCGGAATCGAGAAAAGGAAGGTCGAATTTTAAATTTGGTTGCACAAAAGAATTGAAATCCAACTCAATTACCGTGTTTTCAACAACTTCATTAAGAGTGTCATTTTCAATTTCGAAAGTTGTTATTTGAAAATCGTTGATTTGGGTAAAAGGTGGACTATTAGTTGACTCATCACACGTTGAGATTTGATTTTGTTTCTCACGTTGTTTCATATATGTTTCAAACAACGAATCCGTGTGATCATCGTAAATTTCATTCATTTGTTCAACAAAATCCAATTTATAGTTATTAGCTTGAGGATTTTGGATTTGTTGAGAACAAAAATTTTCACTTGTATCGTAATCAAGATTATTCCCATTGTCCAATTCGTTTAAAAAGTTGTTTCCATTTTCATTTTGAGTTTGAAATTCATTTTGGAGTTGGAAATTGAATTGGCATGGGTTATACTCGAAATCGTTTGAATTTTGAAGTGAATTCGAATCTTGATTACTTTGAAAACTTTGTCTTGAATCATTGCCCAAATATGAATTACACAAATCATTTATCATTTGATTTTGTTGTGTAGAGATTTCAAGTAGAGATGAAATGCTATTTTCGAGATTCGAGGGTTGGTCATTGTTTTGAAAACTTTGTTGTTCAAAATTCGAATTGTTTAAAGAATAGTTGTCGTTAAAATACCCATACGAATTTGGAGTGAAATCATATGGATTATATTGATTTTCACAACTACTTTAAAATTCAAGTGAGTGGGGAAACTCAGACATTTTCAAGAATGTTTTTGGGTTTTTTTATAAAGGAAAAATATTTACAAATAGAATTTATTTTTCAAAATGGAAAATTTTATTTTTGTTTTGTTTTTGATTTTTTTGTTTTTTGAAAAGATTATATTTTTTTGGATTTTTGATTTTCAAAAAAAAAACTAAGTAATTTTTTTGGATTTTTGATTTGAAAATTTTCAAAGGAAAAGGAAAAAAACCAAGTTAATAAATATTTACAATTTTTTTAGTTTTGGATTTTGAATATTTTTTTTTGTTTTTTTTAAATATGCATGAACTAATGCAAATAAATGAATGTAGTGATTAATTACAAATGGTTTATCCTAAGTTAACCCAAAATTGTATAATCACACATTGTCTTAGATAAACAAGATAGTTCTCGGCCAGGTAACAAACAGGATTTATCAGTGCACCACGAATCACCGTAGCAATGCAGCCGAAGGTTTAAGTACCTTTAGAGGAATAATTCAGTATAATATTTATGAATCACCGTAATATTTATAACTGATTATTGCTCTGCCGTAGCCTAGACACCAAGAAATTAAATTGTTCAACGAAGACAAACTGTCAATATACAATTACGCGTTATCGATTTCTAACCGTTGTTATCAATTGAAATCCTAAGATGAAATGCAAAATAGAAATTAAACGTGATTTACAATGCAACTAAAATGAAGTTTGTTTTTGTATTTTTTTATATATACAAATGCAAATGCAAGCAAACAAGAATGCAAGGAAAAACAAGAAATGAAAGCAGCAATTTTTTTTAAGCAAGCAAGCAGTTTTTTTTATTTCGGCAAGCAAAGCGAAGCAATTATTTTTGGCAGCGGTTCTTCTCCTTCTGAAATTCTGCTTTGGCAACCTGAAAAGAAATTAAACACAAAATATATACAGTTTTTTATTTTTATTTATAAGGATGGAACTTAAAATAAATTATACGAAAACAAAACAAATTCAAACTCGATTTTTTTAGACTAAAACAAATGGAAAATAGAACAAATGAAACAAAATAAACAACACAAACGAACAAGATATATACAATTGTTTTTTTTGAAAGGTAGACTTTAAAACAA
The DNA here is from genome assembly GCA_030737815.1 of Allium fistulosum. Classification (NCBI taxonomy): domain Eukaryota; kingdom Viridiplantae; phylum Streptophyta; class Magnoliopsida; order Asparagales; family Amaryllidaceae; genus Allium; species Allium fistulosum. The sequence continues at coordinate 1,443,843,530 of CM060902.1, read as the reverse complement.
ACTAAGACGAAAACAAAACAAGTGAAAATGAAATAAATGAAAGCAAGGTCAATTCAAACCGGCCTTTTTTTGAAAGAAACAAAAAAACTTTAACACACATTTTTTTTAGAAATTTAGGGCCCTGCCCAAATCAAACCCGAACAAAACACAGAGCAAATTTCAACTTTATTAACCTGAACAAAACACTGAATAGCCTGAACTTCTCGAAATTCCAAAAATTCAAATCGAGCTATGGCCATCGCGAATCAACTCAAGTGATTAACCGGGTGTGCCATCGTGAATCGAAGAATTTTTATTTGGGTCGGTTTGCGGCTTATGGCGTTGGAGATGGCAGGCATCGAAGGAAATTGTTCGTTTGATGGAGTATAGCTGTAGCTTCGGAAGTCGGTTGTCAGGCGGAGTGGTTAATGGATGATTGGATGGCGGTAGATATGGATCGCGATTTAGTTTGCGATGATGTAGTGCGACTGTGGGTTCGGCAGTTCGAAGGGGATGGGACTTTGGGTTGCGACATTTGCTTCGAGTCGGTTGGGTCTGCTGAAGTGTGGGCTCGCGGTGGTGATTGTGCTTTAAGAAGCGCGGCTGCGAATTTAAGAAATAGGATTGTGATTTCATGAAGGGAGTAGTTTACGAATTTAATTTTGAAGGCACAGTTGAATGCAAATGTACAGGGTTGAGAGAATTGTTGAAGGCAGTTGAATGCAATATTTAGGTCGATTTGGCTGTAGCAATCGAGTATCGGTGATTTGAAGTTGAAAGTTAAGACGATGTTCAATTGGTTGGGGTATGGCTGTAGTTTGAATTGGCAGTGGAGGGAATGATATGCGCAGTTGTATTCTACAGATGGCTGCACTGAGATGTTATGGAGGCAGAGGTTATTTAGTTTGTATGCAGAAATGAAGTGTTTTGGTATGTGGTCGGAGCAACTGCTTTAAGGGATGGTTTTATGGAAGATGTTGTTTTGAGAAGTGCTTCTGGTTGATGGAGCAGTGCTTCTGGTTGATGGAGCAGTGCTTCTGGTTGACAGTTTGGTGTGATGAAGATGGAGTTGATGTGTGCAGTTTTTGTGATGACCGTTTGTGAAGTAAGGTGAAGTTGAAGTACTGAGATGTATGCACAGTTGTTTGAGAAGTGCAGAAGTGAGATGGTGGATGGCGCTGTATTGCGTAATTATTTGTAGCGATAGTGGTATTTAGTATGGATAGGGAGAAGGGTGTAAGCAGCAGCAGTGAGTGGTGAAGATGTTGGCGAAATGGAACAACAGTGGAAGTGGTTGTTGTTTGGATGTGGTGGAGCTTGTCAGTGGACTTGGTGTTCGAATTGTGGTGGGGTTATTTAATGTAGTGATGTCAGGTTTTTGGGTTGCGTGATTATAATGTTCGACGAAGTGGAGCAGAGGGATGAGGGACTGGAGAATGTGAAAGGAGAGGGATGTAACAGGTTTGATGACCGAGGGATTGGTCAGGGAAGTTTGGGTTGTTGAAAAGTTATTGGAAGAGGTTAGGCTACAGGTAGTTCTATTGCTGTCGTAGGCAGTCAGTGTCATAGGCAGTCAGTGTCGTGGTTTGAGATCAGTCCGGCAGCAAGGAGGACTATTTGTTTGAAAGTTAAAATGTTTGAAGTATGGTTTCAGAAGTTACAAGTGCACAGAGCTCATGCACAATGTTAAAGCAATCGTGTATAGAATTTTTTTATGTGAATGCAAATGCAATGTAAAGAATATGAAATGGAAATGAAATGAAAATTCTCTTTTTTTCGTAAATGTAAAAAAAAGAAGACATGAAAATTGTAAATGCAAAGAGAAGTGAAAACTGCCAATGAATTGTAAACAAAATTTGAAAATGAAATGCAATGTTTTAAAAAAAATATGAAATGCAAATAGAAAACAAGCATATAATGAACACAAACAAAGGAAAGAAAAATTCACATAAAAACACACAACAAAAACTATTTTTTTTAAAATATACAAATGCAAAGACAACTAGAAAACAAGAAACAAACACAAACACAAGGCAAACAAAAATCACACACAAGCACGCAATTTTTTTTTCTTTTTTTTTCTTAAAATGTAAACACACAAAATAAAATCACACAAAAAATCAAACGAAAATAATTCGAAGAATAGAAAATAAAAATCAAAACAAATTCATCGGTAACTGCGCCAAAAACTTGTTTAACGGTGGAATTTCTATCGGGTTAGAAAACCGTCGAAAAATTTCAAATTAAAAATATCCACAAGCGCACGGCATACACTTGTAGTATGTGGCGAATACGGGTCGATCCGTAGGGAATTGTTGATTTTAAATCTCTATTCAATCAAATTTACCAAAGTTGAAAATGTGATTAGCTAAAAATGTAGAAAACTAGCAAAAGAAAATTGATAGAAATATGAGAGTGTGAAGGCAATTTAGAGGCAATTTCCACTCTCTAGATCACATAAATCAACAAAATGAAGTTATGATATCTCTTTTCTTGTCATTAGTGTAATTAGCTGATGAGCTTATCATAAGTATGGTATATTTGTATTATTAATTAGCACAATATAAACCATCAAACTATAACACAACCACCAATACACATTTAACTCTCATGAAATATGACAACAAAGTTGAAAGCAAAATCTATTTTAAGCATGGCCTATTAACTATTGTTTAGAAATATAGGCCATCAAATTTTAATTTCAACAATCACTTTATTACCATCATCATATGTAGATGAAGAGGTGATCATTGTTTGTGATTGTTTAAGCATAGCCTATTTGGAGTCAACAATATAGGCTATCAAATTCACATCAAAAGCAACAAGTTAAACCACTTCAAATGATTCATTAAGCACAAAAAGAGAACATAAACATCAAAATGTTGCATCTACATACAAGAGAGCTTCATTACCCCTAAATTGTAGGGATTAGGCTCTCATATTTGTTATCATATGAACAAATGTAGAAAGTAACATGAAACTAATAAGAGGAAAAAGAGAGCAAAATGTAAGGAAAACTATTCTACTTGCATAAAAGAAAAGAAATCTACACTACAATATAAGAAAGAGAGCATGTAAATGTAAAGAGCATATATTGAATTGCATAAGAAAGAAAAGAAAATTTACAAGAAATAAAAATGGCTAAGCAGCCATGAAAAGAGAAAGAGAGATTTTTTTTATTTTTAAGCTAAAAATAAACTAAGAAAGACTAAGAAGGAAGAGCCGGTTACATGAAGATATGAGGTATTTATACAAGTGTTAAACCCTAATTCATATTTGTAGGAAATGCCCAAATTGACCTTGAGAAAGTGTGGAGGCCAAGTAATCATTAGCTTCTACTAATCATCATTTAAGTGTACATGAAGCCATTAATTCCATAAACATGTGCATTAGCCTCTAATTTGTACATGAAGAAAGGTGGATAGGTGGGGTCCTCCATTATCATGCCTTTGAATTATTTCTACTTCATTCCTTTATCTTCACTCTTGTGCATGCATATATCTTCATGAAACCATTTGTATATGAATTTAAATTCCTACAAAACAACATAGAAATTTTCAATTAAATTTTAGAAAATTAATATGTGCACAAAAATGACCATTTTGCCCTTGGATGAAGATGAATATGTGACAATTTGAAATAATTTGAATTTTGGTTTAAACAAGTTAAAATACCCAATATGATCATTTATTTAATTTAAATAGATTAAATATGGTGGTAAAAATATGCACATTTACGTACACATCAATATATCCTAAAGTTCTAGTGGTCTAAATCAACCAACAATTTACATGAAGGCGTATTACTCGTCAATAAGATCACAACACAAAAATCCGCACGTCGATCAGACTTAAAACGAACACACTATCGATATTTTATGTTTTGAATTAAATTCAAACTTTTTTTTTTAATTATAATGATGGACCGAGTCCAAGAATTCACACCAAACCCAAACCCGCTCTTTTCCCCCTTCTTCTTCTTCCTTTGGTTCTACTCCCCTGCAATTTCCATGGTCGTGCACAATGTCCACGTACACGCTACAATTACTATACAAAACCCACACTTCATCCCGTCATCGAGCTTCTCTTCCAGCGCTCATTCTTTTCCACCATGCCACTGTTCGTTCAACGCTCTCCACTATCATTCCACCTTGCGTGGTATAGCTACAGGGCGCGACACATTTCTTCGTCGAAACATACGAAAAAATCACCACACGCACATCTCTCCGCCCCGATCACTCGTCTACCCTCCAATTCGGTTATCACTTGCCGAATCAAGAGTTAAATTCAACCCTGGTTTTGAAGATTTCAAATCATCATCAAGGATTGTCGCCGAAGTTACATGAAAAAATTCTTTCTCTGATACGATCCTGATGGCGTAGACGGCGTCGAGCGATTCGTGTTGAGTTGAGAGAAAACATTTTTCAAAGTTTTGACACTATTTTTCTCCCTTTCAGTTTTTCGAAGATTTCTCCATCGATACTCGATGAAATTCAGTGCCGTAAGTTTATAAAAATACTAAAAGAGAATACGAACAACTTTTATTTAGATACTCAAGGCTAATTTTGAGTATTTAGGAAGATATGAGATTTTACAAAGAGTAAAAATGTAAATTTCCACTTACTGTAAATGTTACTTTGAAATAATATGAACTATCAACCTCTATATACATGGTTACTCTTAATATCATATATCCTAAACACGTACAATCATTTTAAGCATTTACCTATACACCAATCATGCATTTTAATGTAGTATAACTCAATAAAAAAAATCAAAGTCAGAGGCTACTCAAAGTTTTTATTCCAGAAGACTTTTTCTATTGGGAAAAAAGAAAAAGGAAGATTGTATGAAAGATGAAGAAAATGGAGATATGGCAGTTCCATTTTTAAGTCCAAATTATGATTTTACTTTTCAAATAAATATCCCTGCTTATGAACTGCTTATGAATCACTGCTTATTACTCTTTTTTTATATGTACTGAAACCTATAGGTGGATGACTGAACATGGCTTAACTTCCTTTTGACTTAACATAGCTAAAATGATTATGTGTGTTCTTTTCACATGATTATGGAAGATATATATGTTGATTCATGAGTTTTGATTCATGACACAAGCTTCAGAGATCATACGACGAGAATGCTATATGAAAGCGACAAAAAGAGAATAAGTGCATACCGTGCACTACAAAGAAGATAATCTTACAATTCAGAGATTAGTATGGATATTTTATTTTATTTGAGTCTTAGAACAATGTTAAAATCATTCCTCAAATAATCACACACGCACACAAAACATTTTATATCAAAAAATATGTTCACTGTGCATATAACACCAGGTCGGCCGACCGACCAGGATCCTCGGTCGACCGACCCTGTATCATATGCACAGTGACTTTCTGTTTTGTATACGTTTTTCAACTCAGCTGACCGGCCAGTTTTTCCGGTCGACCGACCAGAGAAAAACGGCTAGTTTTCTGAAGAGACGCGATCTTTTCATGAAGAGTAATGTCCTCTATTTCAAGAGGTATGGACACTACTGTTGACCAAAACTATTCATGAAAGATTACAACTCTTCTACAACTATATAAACATATTCAATTCACTTCTACAATCACCGATTCTTGTTTATATTTCTGAAATCTAATCTCTTCTCATTTCTGCAAATAAAAGCATTCACTCTTATTCAATATCACTAGAATCCTTGAATTTATTCATATACTTCGATTCTACGTGATTATCTTCCTTCTAAATCTTCACACACATACATATTCTTGAGGATTTGATTATAGGAAAGTTGTACTATCAAAAGACAATCAGTGTTATTTAGAACACATTCGTCAACAAACATTTTGTATTAAGTTGAAGTCCTCTTCGGTTGTTGAGGCGGAAAAATTCCTGTTCGGATGCTCAGGTGTCGTATACCTATTCCTCCGGGTTAAGTGAGGGGTTTAGTTTAAATCCAGAGGGTATTCTGGGACTGGACGTAGAACGGGAAGTTCGAACCAGTATAAAAATTCCTGGTGTGCTTACTTTAATTTTTACTTTACTGTTATTACCAGTTTCCGCATTAATATACCATATTACACGATCCTTAGTATACACGTACACTTTCATTTGGTATCAGAGCAAGGTCATCTTATAACCATCACAAAGTTATTTGATATTTACTTTTTTTTAGTAATATGGCAACCACACAAATTAACGATGTTAACACTCACACTAATTCTAGTTTCACAGAAGGTCAATCGACTTCACGACCTCCACTTTTCAATGGTATAAATTATAATTATTGGTCAACTAGAATGAGAATCTATATGCAATCAAGTGGGTTTGATATCTGGAATATTATACAAAGGGAATACACAATTCCTACTGGAGAATACTCGACTTGGAGTAACACACAAAAACTAGATGCTACATCAAATGCTAAGGCTATGAATATTTTATTTTGTGCATTAGATAGAAATGAATTCAATAGAGTTAGTATGTGTACTTCCGGCTATGAAATTTGGAGAACTCTTAAAGTTTCACATGAAGGAACGAACAAAGTTAAATTGAGCAAAATTTCTATGCTGAAACATCAATTTGAAAACTTTAAAATGAGGCCAAATGAATCTATAAATGACATGTACTCTCAATTTCAGGATATTTATCATGCTCTATTGTCTCTAGAACAAAAGTTTACTGATTTTGATGTTGTTACAAAAATCTTGAATTCTTTAACGGACGAATGGGAACGAAAAGTCCTAGCTATTGAAGAAGCAACTGATTTGTCAACATTAAAACCAGAAGAATTGATAGGTAATTTAATGTCCTATGAAGTAAATTTGCAGGCAAAACGAAATGGAGCACAAGAAAAGAAAAATGTAGCATTCCAAGCAGAAAAAGATGATTCCGACTCAGATAATGAAGATATGGCAATGATCGCTAAAAATTTCAAAAAGTTTTTGTAATTCAACAGAAACAAATTCAAGGGAAACAAAAATAATTCCAACAACAATTCTAATAGCAGCAAACCATCATCTTCAACAATGGAATGTTATGAATGTCACAAGAAAGGACACATGAAGAAAGATTGTCCAGATCGTAAAAAGAACAATTTCAAGAAGGACAAAAACAAACGAAAAGCTTTTTCAGTCACTTGGGACGACACTGACTCATCATCCTCATCAGAGAGTGAAAGTGATAATGAACAAGCAAATGTATGCTTCATGGCTTCGTCAGACGATGTAAGTGATTTTACTTTTGAAGATTTAATTGAAATAAATTCTGAATTAGTAAATTTAACAAAACAACTTAAAAAGAAAAATAAGGAGTTGCAAAGAAAGTTAGATAGAACAGTTTTAGAAGTAGATATGTTAAAAGATGAGAAGGTAATATTGGAAGAAGAACTTGAAATCTCTCAACAATCGAATTCTAACTTATCTTCTCAAATTACGTCAATATCTGAGGAACTAGAAATTCAGAAAAATAAAAATGATTTTTTACTTTTTGAAAATAATGATTTAATATCTAAAATTAAGGTTTTAGAGTTAGAAAAATCTAGTCTTAAAATAAAACTTGATGATATTTCTAAAAATGTTTCTAATTTCAATAAAGGAAGAGAAAATCTTTCTAGTATACTAGAAAACTCTCAAACTTCCAACAATAAATCTGGACTAGGATTTAAGAAACAAAATAATTATGCTAAAAGTAAAATTAATAATAAAATTAAGAAAGATATTAGGAAAACAGTTTATTCAAATACTAAAACTATTAAGATATGGATTCCAAAAACCAATAATACATTGATAAGGAATAAACATATCAAAAGTTTTATGGAAACTGTTCATAATAACAAGAATTATGTTTATAAAGGGAATTCTGAACCCGTATGGGTTTGGCTTCCTAAGATCTAACTCTTAGGACCCTAAAAAGATTGGGTACCAACTTTTTATAATTTTTGCAGGTACCACATAAAAAGAGAGGAAAATGGATTTTAGATAGCGGTTGCTCAAAACACATGACTGGAAACAAAGAAATGTTATCAAACATTATATACTCAAATGGAGGAGCAGTCACCTTTGGAGATAACTCAAAAGGGTATATCATCGGCAAAGGCAATGTCAATAGCAACGGTACATCTAATTTACCTCTCATTACTGATGTTTTATTAGTTAAAAATTTAAAACATAATTTATTAAGTATTAGTCAACTATGCGACAAAGGTTTTAATATAACTTTTTCAGAAAATAAATGTAACATTTTTGATAAAAATCACAACATTATTTTCGAAGGAAATCGAGATAAAAATATTTATATCCTAAATATGAATGTTAATAATGATTCAAATTTGTGTCTAGTAGCTAAAGAGAATGATTCTTGCCTTTGGCACAAAAGATTTTGTCACATAAATTTTAATACCATCAACAAACTTGCTAAAAATAAATTAGTTAAAGGGTTACCCGATATAAAATTCAAAACTAACATATTTTGTGATGCATGTAAATTAGGAAAATTAACAAAATCTTCTTTTAAATCAAAGAAAGTAATATCTACAGAACAACCACTTGAACTTTTACACATGGATCTTTTTGGTCCAACTCAAGTGCAATCTATTAATCATAATAGATATGTTTTTGTTATTGTAGATGATTTCTCTAGATATACTTGGATTTTCTTTTTGAAAAATAAAAGTGATACTTTTGATAATTTTAAAGTTTTTGTTAAAAGAATTCAAAATACTAAAACTTTGAAAATTAAAAATATAAGAAGTGATCATGGAGGCGAATTTGAAAATGAAGTTTTTGAACAATTTTGTAACAAAAAGGGTATTAACCATAATTTCTCTTTTCCTAGAACACCACAACAAAATGGAGTTGTAGAAAGGAAAAATAGAACGTTACAAGAATGTGCAAGAACTTTACTAAATGGAACAACTTTATCGAAACAATTTCGGGCAGAAGCTGTAGCTACTGCTTGTTACGTACTGAATCGCGTTTCTATTCGACCATTAACTAAAAATACACCCTATGAACTTCTAAATGGAAGAAAACCAAATATTTCATATCTAAAAGTTTTTGGTTCCAAATGTTTTATTTTAAATACTAAAGATCAACTAGGCAAATTCGATCCAAAATCCGATGAAGGTATATTTGTTGGATATTCGGAACGAAGCAAGGCCTATCGAATTTATAATAAACGAACTCAAATTATTGAAGAAAGTTTACATGTTTCTTTCAACGAAAATTTTAAAAATATAAATCCGAGTGTTACTATTGATTCTGATGATGAATCTACTCAGAATGAGAATATTAGTACAAATGAAAATCTTGATATTCATGAAACCAATACAAATATAACTTCCAATTTAATAAAATCTCCACCTAGAATTTTAAAAGATCATCCTGTGCAAAATATAATTGGAGAAGTTAATACGAATGTTAAAACCAGACATCAATTAAATCAAGCTGGTCATGTTGCTTTTCTTTCTAACATAGAACCTAAGAATATAAAAGAAGCTTCAACTGATGACTACTGGATACTTGCCATACAAGAAGAATTAAATCAATTCGAACGAAACGAAGTTTGGGAACTCGTTCCTAGACCTAGTGATCAATCAGTCATCGGTACTAAATGGGTTTTCAAAAATAAAGCAGATGAACTAGGAAATATAACAAGGAATAAAGCTAGATTAGTTGCACAAGGATATAATCAAGAAGAAGGTATTGATTACGAAGAGACGTTTGCTCCAGTCGCCCGACTTGAAGCAATACGAATATTATTATCTTATGCATGTTTTCATAATTTTAAACTATATCAAATGGATGTTAAAAGTGCATTTTTAAATGGATTCATAAAAGAAAATGTTTTTGTTGAACAACCACCTTTGTTTAATCATGAAAAATTTCCGGATCATGTATATAAACTTAAAAAGGCGTTATACGGTTTAAAACAAGCACCACGTGCTTGGTATGATCGTCTTAAAAGTTATTTATTAGAATCTGGTTTTGAAATCGGTAAAGTAGATCAAACCTTTTTTATTAAGAAAACTAATAAAGATATTTTAATAATTCAAATATATGTTGACGATATTATTTTCGGCTCGACAAATGAAAAATTATGTCAAGAATTTTCAACCATAATGACAAATGAATTTGAAATGTCTCATATGGGAGAATTGTCATATTTTCTTGGATTACAAATTAAACAAATTGAAAATGGAATTTTTATTAATCAAGAAAAATATTGTTATAATTTAATCAAACGTTTTGGTCTTGAAAATACTGCTGCCAAACCAACTCCTATGAGTACAACGGTTCATCTCGATAGAGATGAAGATGGCAAAAGTGTTGATCAAAAGTTATATCGTAGTATGATAGGTTCTTTACTTTATTTAACAGCGAGTCGCCCCGATATTATGATGAGTGTCTGTTTATGTGCTCGATTTCAAGCAAATCCCAAAGAATCACATATGAGAGCAGTTAAATGCATTATTCGTTATCTAACTAAAACCAAAGATTTCGGACTATTTTATCCGAAAGAATGTCCTTTTGAATTAGTTTCCTACAGTGATGTTGATTTTGGAGGAAGTCGGACGGATCGAAAAAGTACGAGCGGAATGTGTCACTTCATTGGACGTTCTTTAGTCTCTTGGTTTAGTAAGAAACAAAATTATGTTTCTTTATCAACATGTGAAGCAGAATATATATCTGCTGCTTTGGCATGTGCACAAGTCGTATATATGCAACAGACATTACAAGATTTTAATTGTCATCTTGAAAAATCAATAATTTATTGTGATAATACCAGTGAAATAAACCTTTCAAAAAATCCGGTCAATCATTCCCGAACAAAACACATAGATATTCGTCATCATTTTCTTCGTGATTGTTTGGAAAAAGGATTAATAAATCTAGAATTTATCAATACTGAAAATCAAATAGCTGACATTTTTACTAAACCACTAAATGAAATTTCTTTTATAAAACTAAGACGAGATTTAGGTATAATGTCGTTTAAAGACTTATGAATAAAATAGAATTATTATAATAAAAAATATATATATATATATATAAAATGATGAAAAATATAAAATTATTTTTTCTGACCAGAGCGGTACTCGAACTCATGACTTCTGACTTTTATGTAAGATGTTGTAGTATAGCCACTTGGGCTATGGGTGTTTCTTGTTCCACCTCTGTTTCTAATTTACATCATTGAAACTTAATTTCAAAATATACTATTTTTTTTTAACTCTAAAGCATTGTATGTCATTCATTTGTAAACAGTTTTTGTTTAAAGAATTCTGTGATTAAAACTAAAATTTGATTTTAGACCACTATTTTTTTTAGAAAATATGGTTATATATATACATACATATGTTTATTGAATAGAACATCAAATACAAAACAAAAACTTAAAACAAAAATGTCTTCTAACAATGATGTCTACAATTCTGAAAATTCTCATCTCTCTTATACTTCCCCGGACGACGACTACTCTGATCGTATCCCCGAAGGTGGTCCTTATCCTACATTTCCAATGCCAAATCGTGTTTTAGAATTTCCCTCTCCAGATAATGATCCCCGACACAGGTGGAAACCTTGGGAAGACTCTCATACAGGTTATACACCTGATAAAAAGAAAGGGAAAAAGGAAATGGTAGTAACTCCATCAACCAAACAAAAGATTGACGAAATTCATCACTACCAACAACAACAGATGAATATGCAAAGGGAACTTTATTATGAACAGAAAGTCACGGCAAGACGTTTAAGCTTCCTTGAAAAGATTGCCATGAAATTTTGTTCATCTAAGAAGGATGATGTTGCTGAACCTTCTTACAGAACTCCATCTCCCTCTAACCATGTTCAATCTCCAATAGCTCCAATATGGTCACCGGTAGAAAACGTTCCATCTCCAAATTCATGGGAACGTCGATGCTAATTTATCATGGCTATATTTTAGTATATATATGTTATTTTTTATATATAAGCTGTATAAATAAATATGATGTAATAATATGATTATATTTCTATAATTCTTTTTTTTTTTAAAAAAAACACACAACATGACATGCTTTCGGTCGACCGAAATGCCTGAACCGGTCAACTGAAGCTGTCCCGAGAAGTTTTTAAAAACAGATTTCTTCCAAGTCGGTCGACCGAAATACCTGACTCGGTCAGCCGAACGTATTTCCCGAATAACAGTAGAATATTTTTTAAACTCGGTCAACCGAAGCTTTTCCCGAAAGTTTCAGCACTGTTCTGAACCTAAACTCGGTCGACCGACCCAGGTCCTTCAGCCGACCGAACGTGTTATTCTGCTAAAATTGTCTTCATATTTTAACCCAACCCTTCACCTTTTTATCTCACCTCTTCACTTTACTCTTCCACAACAGATTTGAACCCTAGCCCCCATTACAACCTTTCTAAAACTTCTTCAAATTCTTCAAGAAAAATGGCTCCCAAAAAGAAATCTAAGACTATCGCTGGCCAATCTTCCTCAACTCCTGTAGATTCTCAAATTGCTTCTTGGTTAGTAAGTGAAAAAGCTTTAGAAAGATGGATAAAGCTTCAAGATGCAAAAATCTTTGAGGAGTCGTTTGTAAATTATCCTGATTTTACCGCCTACGGTGTTGAAAACGCCGCTCTTGAAAGTGGTCTTGATGCTTTTCTTGACCATAGGAAAAACAACTTGAAGATTAATCATATAATGGTAAAGTTATTCTTAGCAAATCTCAATCTTGTCAATCCACCTAGAAACACTGAAAATTGTGTTTGGACTTCGGTATGTGGCACATCGATGTTTCTCTCCATTGATCGAATGAATCATATTTTAAATGCTCGACCGGGTGGAATCTCATTACATGATGTAGATTGTAATCCATCAACTCGTGACCGCCTAAGTCACTTATTCTTTGAAGATGATGCTACCGACTTAAGGCAAACTTCATCTCTCCGACCTAAAGCACGACTTTTTCATCGATTCATGATGAAGTCTATTGTTCCAAGAGGAGGGTCGTACCACTTAGTATATCCCGAAAACTTCAAGGCGTTATATGCTATGTGTGGAAACATTCGGGTAAATTGGACACAACTTCTTATGGATGAATTCCTTACATTCAACCAAGGAAAAATGCTCCATATTTACTATGGAGAATACATAATGCGGTTGATTAACAACTTTGTCACTCATGCACCGGAATCCGAAACATCCAAAGTTCGTACCTTTGACTCACGAACAATAAAATTAATGAAGTTACCCGATGCACCATCCCAAATCACAACCTTTCAGCAATGGCGTACCATTCCACGAGAACAACTACGTCGTAGCTATTCTACTCCTCAACCCTCCACTCATTCCACAGAACGTTTAACTCGTCAAACCTCTATCCAAAGACCACCTCCCGGTACTAGCACAGCGGCTGCCATAGATATTTTAGCCCAAAATCAACTAGCTTTGGATTCTCGCCTTCGAAAAATTGATGGGCGTTTCAAAAAGATCAAAGGCTTCTTCGTAAATTTATGGGATGCCTTATCATGCTCTTCTGAAGCCGGTGCTTCATTTGTTGCTCCTGGAAAAAGACCCGCACCAAATTTCTCTTGGTCTACATCCGAGAACACAAGTTCCAGCACATCGGCAACTCCCGCACCTACCACTCACAGACGGGGTAAGGAACCGGCTCCTCTCGATGAAAATCTTCATCCAGAACAGTGGGATACCGACGATGATGAGGAGTAATTGTAGTATTTTTTTAAATTTATTTTAACTTTCAAGAATCTCTTGTAGTTTATTTTATCTCTTAATTAATTGTTATGATATGTTCTAAGCAAACATCTTTAAATTATTTCTAATTAAGCTCAAAGAATGTACCATGTAAATTTAAATGTCTTTTGCATTACTTCAGTCTGTTATAAGTATTCCTTTTTGTCGATGACAAAGGGGGAGAAATGTATGCAAATTAAACGAATTTTTGCAGAAAAGTCGCCATACATTCAAGGGGAGAACTATAATATATATGTCAATATTACTTCGTCACATAAGTATTGTCATCAATCAAAAAGGGGGAGAATGTTGATTCATGAGTTTTGATTCATGACACAAGCTTCAGAGATCATACGACGAGAATGCTATATGAAAGCGACAAAAAGAGAATAAGTGCATACCGTGCACTACAAAGAAGATAATCTTACAATTCAGAGATTAGTATGGATATTTTATTTTATTTGAGTCTTAGAACAATGTTAAAATCATTCCTCAAATAATCACACACGCACACAAAACATTTTATATCAAAAAATATGTTCACTGTGCATATAACACCAGGTCGGCCGACCGACCAGGATCCTCGGTCGACCGACCCTGTATCATATGCACAGTGACTTTCTGTTTTGTATACGTTTTTCAACTCAGCTGACCGGCCAGTTTTTCCGGTCGACCGACCAGAGAAAAACGGCTAGTTTTCTAAAGAGACGCGATCTTTTCATGAAGAGTAATGTCCTCTATTTCAAGAGGTATGGACACTACTGTTGACCAAAACTATTCATGAAAGATTACAACTCTTCTACAACTATATAAACATATTCAATTCACTTCTACAATCACCGATTCTTGTTTATATTTCTGAAATCTAATCTCTTCTCATTTCTGCAAATAAAAGCATTCACTCTTATTCAATATCACTAGAATCCTTGAATTTATTCATATACTTCGATTCTACGTGATTATCTTCCTTCTAAATCTTCACACACATACATATTCTTGAGGATTTGATTATAGGAAAGTTGTACTATCAAAAGACAATCAGTGTTATTTAGAACACATTCGTCAACAAACATTTTGTATTAAGTTGAAGTCCTCTTCGGTTGTTGAGGCGGAAAAATTCCTGTTCGGCTGCTCAGGTGTCGTATACCTATTCCTCCGGGTTAAGTGAGGGGTTTAGTTTAAATCCAGAGGGTATTCTGGGACTGGACGTAGAACAAGAAGTTCGAACCAGTATAAAAATTCCTGGTGTGCTTACTTTAATTTTTACTTTACTGTTATTACCAGTTTCCGCATTAATATACCATATTACACGATCCTTAGTACTACACGTACACTTTCAATATATATATATATACATATATATATACATATATATATATAATGAATAAACATATAGATAGAGTATTTGAAGCTCACAACACAAAATTTCCAACAATCTAAATAAACCAAAATATTCGAAATATAACGGACATATAATATGTCGAATCACTCATCGAATACGTTTCTTATGTATATATGAAAATTTTGGAGTTGCTATGCGTGTGGGGTAAGAAATTTTCTCCTTAATCAAAAATCAATTAATGAGACCCAACCAATATTGTATTCAAATAAATATTGTAAATCTTCGATTTTTCGATCGAGTTTCAATGGATATATGTTTTATTTATTTATTATATTTTTAGGATTGATCAAATATCCATATAAAATGTGGTCGAATTCTGAGTCGTTACATTCTTCCCCCTTTAAAAGAATTTCATCCATGAAATTTATTCTATCTTTAACGCAGAAATAAGACTGGAAAAACTCTTATGAAAGGAAATAACAAACAAGATCTAACCACATACTATCGTCCAACTACAATCCATATAACATAATACTTAATTAGAATATCATACATGAGCAAAAGGTGTACATACTTAAGCTACCCAGTTAAATATGTCAACATAAATATCTACATACTTAGATAAAACACTTAATTAAACACTACTACTCCCTTGACCCTCCTATCCTAAAGAAAACCTTCCCCATCCGAATCGTCGCTAGAAAGGTTAATAAATTCCATAACATCGTCATCCTCCTCATCATCATCTAATATCTAGATGATCTTCAGACCAGGATTTGGTGGAAAAAGCATCAGGGATTCGTATCCATTTTCAAATAGCTTCTCATTTGTCCAATGATGGCCCATCGCCTCCTCGAGCTGATTGAGAGTGCCTTCAATCTCCTTCCAGTCGGGCTCCATCCCTATCACTCCTTCCTTCTCTATAATATCTACTCCTTCGACTAGGTCCTCATCTTCCTCCTCTTCTTCCTCTTTTGGGTCTTCCTTTTCTTTTGGTTCCTCCTCCTCCTCTTCCTCCTCGTCCGGGTCTTCCTCTTCATCTTGTTCCTCCTCTTCCTCCTCTTTCGGGTCTTCCTCTCCTTCCAGGTATCCACTATCCTTCTCGAAATCATGGTCTTCTCCTTGATCAACCCCACCTACTCCGGCCTGTTCTACCTCCGACTCTTCCTCTGAGTCATGTGCCATTCCCTCGTCTTCCATGGGTTCTCCTTCGTCCTTCTACTCACTGTCTACCATAGGCTCTTCAAATATCGGAGGGTTAATCTCTTTTGGCTTCCCCTTCTTAAGCATATCCTCTGAAGCTGGCCGAGTCTCTTCATTGTAGTCACACAGATAATGCATGCCATATAATCAAACAAATAAATCTGAGGATAAGGTACTTAAACTTAAAAGAGTACATATATCCTAAAATGATAGTTCAATTCCTTAATATATTAGCATACGGTTGGTGTATCCTATTGATTATAATGTCTTTTATATCCAAGTCAATATAGACTCTATTTTATTGGTTCATTTAATTATATCCTAATTATAGGAAACACCTTATATAAATACCCTTTTATAATTAATTCTAAGCTGTATATTTCAATATTCTTTAGTTAAGTGTGAAATTTAACCTACAAGGTTCGGGCCTTATATGTCCTTAAAATTTTGCTTTTATCTAATTACGCTATTTAAATTCTTATTCCATCTATTTGGCTAGGAAAATATAAACTAAGGTGGAACAAATGTCTATTACTGCAATAATTAAAGAAAAAGGTGCCTATATGTGTATTAATGTGGTTTACTATCGATTATTTTTACTACCAATCTAAGTGACCCCTCTTTATATATATATAAATATATATAAGGGATGAGTATTCCTTAAAGACTTAACCCTAAAGAAAATGGTAATTTTTAGGGTAGGACTTATATATAACGTTACCAGACTTCCAATTTCTTAGTTGGTTTTTCCCAACTTTCCCTTTTCTAAATACCTCTAAGCTAAGGTATCCTAAAATAAAGTCCTAGGTGTTTGTTTCCCTTTTCTTACTATTTTTCTTGGCATTCAAAAATTATTGAGTGCTTAATCTGTAGCAATTACTTCTACAGAAGATCTTTAATCACCTAGTTATTCAAATCAAGGATCATAGAAGTATCCCTAGAAAAGACATCTTTAAAATTCTTAGTAAAATAAAATCCTTGGTAAAATTATTTCATTTACCAAATTTAAGATAATACTATGTTGATTTGCTTTGTTTTAGTCTTTAGGAACTCTTATCGATATCGTTGATCAGGTGTACCGACCAGAGCCCATAAAATACTTAACAGATCGATCAACATAATATAATTTTTTTTATATCATTAATAAATACACACTCATATATGTATATATATAGGTATATATATATAATGGTCTCAACTTGATTTAGGACTTCTCTAACTTTTCCTAACTGAGTTAACCCCACCAATGCCAAGGTTCTCGCTTAACCTTCACCTCTAATACCAAATGTAACGAACCGGATTTCCGACCATCGAAAATCGACACTAATAACTCCACTGTATCACATGTCGAATATTCAAGTGCCGAAAATACCGATTTGTTAGGGTGAAAGAAGAATGTAGAAGATAGAAGAAAACTAAACAACACAGATTCTCACAATGCAGTGAATAATATATAATACAACCATGATCTTTATAGAAAGGAAACATCTTTATTCATATATACAACATCAAAGTACATTAGACTTATCCTAAATTTGGACGGTTATAGAAACCTGTCCTCACATTGACAACATACAGACTCTATAATATAGCGGAAGTATGAATACATCTTGATCATCCAGTTCCCCTCCAACTTCAAAGTATCTAGCTAAACCTGAGAAAAACATGCTCGGTCTGACCCGAGCATTGTATGGAATAATGCCCGGGTTAGTTTGGTAAACCGGCGTAAGTAAAACTCGATAATAGGGAACAACGAAACTGATTTCTACGTTCGAGTTTTTTTCAAACAAAGGGTATCTCGTAAGACCACACCGCACATAAAAACGGATGGGTTTTTGCCTTACGATAACCAAAACATTTTATATCAAATCCCATGATATTATCATAATGTCTAGGTGTCAAAGTAAATAGATAAAATAGTTAAAATGCTTGCATCTCACATTCCAACATACTAGGCTCTAAAATCGAAAAAGTATGGCACATATTTGAGATTGGATTCCAACCAATGACTAGGCTGCTGGGTACTACCCATCACAGCACACGTCAAGAAGATGTACTGAGATCATGCACAACGACCCCTGCCAACATAAGACCGGCCTACCTCTAACTGGAAAGTACCGTACATGTCATCACCCAGGTTGCTTTGCAACCCTTTTCACATCGAGCTCTCATGCACACCCGATCCATAAATATGTAGATGTATCATATCTAGAAGGATGACAACATATTCAAATAGGTACGACCCATATAGCTTTGCTGCATCTCCCCTGTTTTAGTCATTCCCGATTGATGAGGCTTGAGGCTACGGTTACCTTTCAAGAAACTTTACACTTAGAATGCTTATTGCTCTCCAATGACAATGTGTTGATAGCATTCATCCATATCGTTTTGGGTCTGAACGAAACCGAAGGCACTATTCGTACTACATCCATTTTGGAATCATCCTCAGGATTAGTAGCAATTAGCCCTTGCATTACAAATCTCTATCTTTGATTCCATGCTCTTGACAATGTCTTCACTTCGAAACGCATTCGTTGGATCGATTGAAGTGGTTTACGAATAAAATATCCGATCATGGTCCCTTCGAAACAACGTTCGATAATTTCTCGTAACCTCAACCCTGGTTCATTATGAAATAAATAGTCAAAGGTAAGATCAGAGATCACCTCCTAATCGTTTATGGAGGTTTTTTTATCATTATCCTAGGAGAACGAAACGAGATTACAACATCATCGGAAATGACGTTGCCATGTAACTCACGTGTTTCTCCTAGATATTTCCAAAGTTATGTTTGGGCCCAATTTCGATAGTTGGTTATTTGACTATCGAATAACAACATTCAGTCAAGAATTTATTTTATAGGGAAAAACCGACACTGATTCAGCATATAAGCAATCACTAGCCTCCTTTAATAAATGTTTCATCCAAAAAAAATCACTTTGTAAATTAGTTGGTAAGAATACTTTTACAAAGATATATCCACCAATTCCTATATTTTCTGTACTTTAGAAAATATCCATGTACTTATCTTAATGGTATAAGTATATTTATACACTGAGAAAGGTTCCATTTTATTCGATTCAAAATTCATTCATAACTCCTTATAATTCTCTAATCCTTTATAAACCATTTTATAAAACTTCTCAAATCATTTATATAGCTTCTTTTATACATTTCAATCACTTATATATCTTCTTTGTACATTTTAAAAATCATTTACAAAGTCTTTATAAATCCATAAAACCATTTATAAACTTCTTTTATAAATCTTTTTTTTATAATTACCATTTTATAAATCCGCCTTTTAAAACTCCTACTATTTAATATAAACCTTTATTCTTTTTATATAAAACATTCTTTACAAATTATCTCTTTAATTTTTAAAATATTATCTATAAACACCTTCGACAAGGCATTCCATAAACTTAAACCCGATTAATTAAAAGCAGTAATCGACTTAAACATCATTAATTATAATGATTAACTATTTTAGACACCCTTAATTAAAAATCAGTTAACTACGAATATCATAAATAAATAATTAAAAATTCTTAGTTAACAATAAAAAATCAATTAATCAACTTAAACACTTCTAATTAAACGGTTGATTGACTTAAACTTCATTTGTTAACTTTAACCTCATTCATTAACACAAATTAACTTACCTTCATTAATTAAGCAATTTACATAAGTCACTTTGATTTATGTAAATTATCAACCTTAATCCATATATTAAGAAAATTTATTGACTACTTTTTTTTAAATAGAGTGATTTATTAATTTAAAATATCTTAAATTAATAACTAAATAAATTAAGTTAAACAACATTAATAATATGATTAATTAACCCAAAACTTAAATATTTAAAATAATTTAATAGCTTAAAATAATTAACGTAAAAATATCAAAAATAAAAATTAACTTTAAATAATGTATATAAGATAAAATTAAATTTATAACATTTTAAATAAACATAATTAACCTTAAACCAATTTCCACTATGAAATTAGTAAATTACATCGATCAAATCCGAGGCTTAGCGACCGCAAGGGTACTTAAGCAAGCTACCATCTTTTTTTTCATATCATAAGAGGTTCATATGTCGATGTCATATTTAATATGGTCCGACTACCATGCTTCTAGCACTAAATAATTAACAATCCATAGTTAATTTACCATCAAACCTTTATTGATTTATCCGTATGTCAATTAGTGCACAAACTAACAATTTACTTAGTAAGTGCAGAATGGGGTTTTGTTCTGCTCCATAGATGTCCATAATAATCTATATGACTCAAATTAACTTAACAGCGTTTTATTTGGCCAAATAAACATATCCGATCAAGGTATATAATTTTAAACGACGTTATTTATATAAATAACGTAATTTAAAATCAGTGTGTTTTAATATGTCATAAAATTTTAATGGTCCAAATCAACAAACAATTTACATGAAATCGTAGCACTCATCAATACGATCACAATGCAAAAAACCTGCATGTCGATCGGGTTTAAAACGAACACGTTATCGATATTTCAATTTTTGATTTAAAGCCAAACTTAAATTTCTTTTTTTAATTATAATGATGGGTCGAGCCCAAGAATTCACACCAAACCTGAACCCGTTCTTTTCCACCTTCTTCTTCTTCTTCCGTTCTACCCTCCTTTCATATTGCCATGGTCATGCATGATGTGCACGTACAAGCCATAATTACTCCACAAAACCCTAACTTCATCCCACCAACGAGCTTCTCTTCCCATGCTCGTTCTTTTCCACCACGCCACTGTTCGGTCGGCGCTCTCCACCGTCATTCCACCTCGCATGGCATAGCTAAAGAACACGACACATTTAATCGCCGAAACCTACAAAAAAATCACCACCTGCACATCTCTACGCCTTGATCACTCGTCTACCCTCCGATTCGAGTATCGCTTACCGAATCAAGAGTCAAATTCAGCCCTAGTTTTGAAGATTTCAAATCATTGTCATGGATTGTTGCCAATTTACATGAAAATTTTCTTTCTTTGATATGAACCTGATGGCGCAGACGGCGTCGAGCGGTTCACATTGAGTAGAGAGAAAATATATTTCAAAGTTTTGACACTATTTTCCCCTTTCAATTTTTCAAAGATTTCTTCATCGATACTCGACGAAATTCTATGCCGTAAGTTTCTAAAAATAAACATGAGAATACGAACAACTTTCATTTAGATGGTCGAGGCTAATTTCGAGTATTTAGGAAGATATGATTTTTTTATAAAGAGGAAATGTGTAAATTTCCACTTATTGTAAATGTTACTTTGAGATAATATGAACTATCCAGCTCTATATACATAGTTATTCTTAATATCATATATCCCAAACATGTACGATCATTTTATGCATTTACCTATACATGAATCTTGTACTTTACTGTAATATGATTCAACAAAAAAATCAAAGACAGAGCCTACTCCCAGTTTTTATTCCATAAGACTTCTGCTATTGGGAAAAAAGAAAAAGGAAGATTGTATGGAAGCTGAAAAAATGGAGATAGGGCAGTTCCATTTATAAGTCCAAACCTTGATTTTACTTTTCAAATAAATATCCCTGCTTATGAACTGCTTATGAGTCATTGCCTGTTACTCTCTTTTTTTATATGTACTGAAGACTATAGGTGGGTGACTGAACACAGCTTAACCCATATTTCCTTTTGACTTAACATAGCTGAAATGATTGTGTGTTTTTTTCACATGATTAAGGAAGATATATATATGATGAATAAACATATAAATAGAGTATTTGAAGCTCATAACACAAAATTTCCAACAATTTAAATAAACCAAAATATTCGAAATGTACCGGACATATAATATGTCGAATCACTCATCAAATACGTTTCTTACGTATATATGCAAATTTTGGGGTTGCTATGTATGTGGTAAGAAATTTTCTCCTTAATCAAAAATCAATTGACGATACCCAAGAAATATGGTATTCAAATAAATATTGTAAATCTCCGATTTTTTGATCGAGTTTTCAAAGGATATATATTTTTTATTTTATTTATTATATTTTTAAGATTGATTAAATATCCATATAAAATGTGGTCGAATTCTAAGTCGTTACACTTAGTATTATAAATTTTGCCTTATAAAAGAACATTTTTAAAGAGTATGTACAAAGTGTTTTCATCCATATTGTAATATGGAAATCAAGCACAAGTTCAGTTTTTAAATGTAAAGTTCGATTTTGGTAATGGAAAAGTACTTCTGTAATCAATATCGCTTACATGGAAAGGATTTAGTAACACTCTTAATGCTAAACTTTGGGGCTTGGACTCATTTCTATCTTGAAGTTTAAAAACGTGATCAGGGCGATGCCTAAAGGTAACACTATCTCAACTTGCCTGGCTTCATTTTCAACCAAGAGATAATAATTGTATGGAATTGATGAGCAGTATTAGATATATGATATTTAATTTCCATATATGGTCGTTTTAATTATCCCCAATAGTTGATTTATTAATTATCGGATTCAGCTTTGTTCATGGTGTATCGTCATCTTAAAAACCATTTGCTGCTCTTTGAACTTTAATATTCTTTGCCGAAAAATGACTAAATCCAAAGCGCGAGAGGAAGTCAAGCTATGTAGGCTTGCTCGCATTAGGGTATTTTCACATCTTATTCAAATTTTGGTGTACCGTCACCTTAAAAAAATTCATGATTTAGATGTGAAATATTCGGATACTCGGTAAGGTTGGTGGGGTCTGGCTTGGAGGTTTTCGAGAAGTTTCACAGAGTAAATGAGCTTCTCAGAAGTATATTTCTAGAGTTATATTTAAAGGGGGTGCACCTTCCTAGTTATTTATTAGAAATTTTCCTTTCCTTATTTGATTCAAACCTTTGAATCTATTTTTCTTTAATTGCGACAGGAAGAGTCAACCATTCTTCACGGTGTTTAATTATTGGTTTTGTCCATTCTATCAAGTTTGGACCGTTATCTTGTTTTATCCATTTCTGTCTAGTTTGGATTTTTCATGGATTATTTTCACTCTTTAAAGTCTGGTTTTTAATACTATTTATGCCCATTTTTATTTGGATTTGTTTCATGTTGTTTATCTCTACTTTTTCCTACTTAGATGTTATCCTTATGAGTTAAAAACCTGTTCCGCGTTAGCATGTGGTCTCATAGAACTGATATATATCCCTATTATTTGAGTTTTCTCATGCTGGTATTTTCAGACTGATCCAGGTGTTATTTTTATTATAATGCTCGGGTTAGAATGAGTATTTTTTTAATCACTTTCCAAAATTCAATTTTCAAAAGAAGTGTCTATTCGTCGTATCTCTTCACGAATAGACATTATCGTTATTCCTCTATAAATTCTTGTGTTTCTAACAAATTTTTTAATCACTTTTCATTTTTCTTCTCTCCTCCTTCTTTTCTCTCATTTTCTAAAACAAATTATAACCATACACTGCCAAATTTAAACCAGAATCAAACTCCATTTTCATTAGTTTGATTCTCCATCATTTGCACTCTGATTTCTATCATCTCTCTCACTCGAATCAAGATCTAAGTGTTATTCAAGGATTATTCGATCATTTGTAATAAAGATTGAAGTTTTTAGTTTGTGAATCTCCGTCAAATTAAACCAATATACATATGGGTGTGATTGTTGCCCATGAAATCAACTAGATGTTCTTAGTAGTCTGTAAATCTAGTGGATGTGCTTGTAGCTTGGAAATCAAGCGACTCTACCTAGAGCTCAGGATTTTAGAGGGTGTGTCTCGTAACCTTGAAATTGAGATTTTATTTGCATTTACTAGTTGAAAAGAAATCCGTACAAAGAATTGTACATAACTAGATGTAGGGTAACTCCGAACCAGTATAAAATCCTAGTGTGTTCTTTCCTTTTACTTTTACTGCATTTACTGTTTATCTGTGTTTTGACTCTGTGATTGTTAATCCCATTATTTTGAGTATAATTTCAAAAGATAAAAAGACTCATATTTATCAAAAAATACTATTCATCCCATGTCTAGTTATAATTTATCCTTAAGATCCATATTCCACAATTTTACATTTATTATTAGAGCATTGGTTTTCAAAGTGTTCATAATCTGATTTTTGAAAAGATTTTATGGCATTATTTAATAATATTTTTAACACTATTTCTGAAAGGATAATTTGTAAAATCATCATTACAATGTTTTCATAGATTTGCATCTATTCATTATGAAAAGTCACGTGATCTATTGAAAAGGAATAAATTGGAGAAACAGAAGTGTTCTATGGCTTTTGATGTACAAACATCCGATAATCATGCACTACAGATCAAAATAGATAAATGAATATTGGATAGTGGTTATTAAAGGCACATGACTGGAAATCCGGAGATTTTAAAGATATAGTGTACAAAGATGGAGGATTAGTCAATATTGGTGATAATTTTAAAGGATATATTATTGGCATTGGCAATGTCGATAAGTCTAAAACTCATATTGTTTCCAATGTTTTGTTAGTTAGGAATTTAAAACATAATCTATTAAGTATTAGTCAGCTGTGTGATAAAGGTTTTAAAATATAATTCATAAAAGATAAATGTCGCATTGAAGATATTGAGTCAAACAATATCTTGAAGGTACTAGGAAACAAATCTTTGTTATATAAGTATGGAATCTCAAATAAAAACTTATGTCTTTTGGCTGAAACAAGTGACCCTTAGATTTGGCAATAAAAATTTGGACAGTTGAATTTCAAACTTATTTCTAAAATTGCTAAAAATGGTTTAGTTAGAGGTTTTCCTAATATGAACTTCAAAGTTAATAATCTACGTGCCGTGTATTAATTAGGTAAACTTAGAAAAAGTCCATTTAAATAAAAAAATATGATTTCTACTTCTCATCCCCTTGAACTTCTTCACTTAGATCTTTTTGGTCCCCCTTAAATATATTCATTAAATCATAGTAGATATGTATTTATAATCATCTATGACTACTCTAGGTTTACATGGATGATTTTCTTAAAACTTAAAGTGATGCTTTTGTAATGTTTAAGATCTTTGTTAAATGAACTCAAAATCAAATGTCCAAAAAAATTAAAACTATTTGAAGTGATCATTGTGGGCAATTTAAAAATTAAAATTTTGAGAAATTCTATAATAAGAAAGGTATAACCCATAGTTTTTCATTTCCAATAACACCACAACAAAATGGAGCAGTAGACCGTAAAAATAGAATGATTAAAGAGTGCGCTAGAACTATGCTAAATGATAGTAATTTACCTAAGAATGTTTGGGCTGAGGTAATTGGTACTACAAGTTATATACAAAATACAATTTTAATATTATTAACTAACAAAATTCCTTATGAACTTTTTTATAATAAGAAACCTAAAGTATCATATTTTAGAGTTTTTGGTTTAAATACTAAAGATGATTTATATAATTTGACGCTAAATAAAATAAAGGAATTTTTATTGAATATTGAAATAGAAGTAAAGCTTATAAAGTTTTTAATACTAGAACTAATACTATTGAAGAGACACTACATGTCTCATTTGATGAAAATTTAAAAATCATAATCAAAATATTGATTAAGAAGAAAACATTGATAATGAAATTGAAAGTAATGAGAATACAGAAACTTATAATAATAATGAAAATATATCTCCAAATATAAGAACTAGATACTTAAGAGATTATCCTAGAAAAAATATACTTGGTAATATTGAATATATTGTTAAAACTAGAAATCAATTAAACAAAATGATTAATGTAGCTTTTATTTCAACCATTGAACCTAAAAATCCAAAGGAAGCATCAACTGATGATTCATGGATTTTTGCTATGCAAGAAGAATTGAATAAATTCTCTAGCAACGATGTATGGGAATTAGTCCAAGGACCTAAGGATAAGTCTATTATTGGTACTAATTGGGTATATAGGAATAAAGTGAATGAACAAGGAGAGGTTGTAAGAAATAAAGCTTGATTACTTGCACAAGGTTATTGTCAAGAAGAGGGTATAGACTTTGATGAAACCTTTGTACCTATAGTAAGATTAGAGGCTATAAGAATCTTACATGCTTTCGCTGACCATAATAATTCCAAATTAAATCAAATGGATGTTAAAAATGCATTTTTAAATGAATTCATTATATATGTAGAACAACACCCACTTTTCGAAGATGAAAAATTACCAAATCATGTTTACAAATTAAAGAAGGTTTTATATGGTCTAAAACAGGCTCTCGGAGCTTGGTATGATAAACTTAAATTCTATTTATTACAATCAAACTTTGAGATAGGCAAAGTAGATAGTACTCTCTTTATTAAAAGAAATAAAAATGATATCCAATTAATACAAATATATGTAGACGATGTTATTTTCGGATCTACTAACGAAAATCTAAATAAAGAATTTTCAAAACTAATGACTAAGTAATTTGAAATAAGTCATATTGGAGAACTAAATTATTTTCTATGATTACAAATTAAATAACTAAGTAATGGAATTTTTAATAGTCAAGAAAAAAACCCGCTAAAGACTTAATTAAAAAATTTGGTATTGCAAATACCAGCGGTAAACCAACTCCTATGACAACTAATGAAAAATTAAACAAAGAAGAAAATTCAAAAGACATAGATCAAAAACTATATAGAGGAATGATTGGATCACTACCCTATACAACTGCTAGTAGACTTTGTTATCCCGCCTTTTGGCAAGGCCGTGACACCAAAAAGTTGACTGGAAAACTAAAGACAGTTCATCGTAAAAGTTCGTTATACACTGTTTCGGCATGGATATCGATGAATTTTGTCCGAGCCCGGATTAGGCTACAATTGATAGGATACGGCAAGCAAGACCATTAAAGCCAGCATTTCAAATTTCAGGTTAATCGGAGTTCGTATGAGTGAGATATGATCGATACAAGTTAGCCAAAATATGCTGTTCGTATCCATCAGGTTCGAATCGATGGCATGCGCATCGATCAGACCACACTGCTTCACATCCGTTGATGTGTCCTACTTCGAATTGGTCGGTCTCGTATCCATCCCCAAGCACTGCTCCGCATCGATCAACTCCACATGTAACACGCTTCGTATCGATCGACCGGTGGCTACTTCGCATCCATCAACAGCGACAAGTCACTATTTCGTATCCATGAACCATCCGCCCTGTTCGCATCCACCAAAGGACCTCGGTTCATCTCGAATCTAGTTCGTATCGATCAGTTTCGTATCCATCAATGTAAATTGGGTAAAGGCACTTGATACGAACAAGGCGAGATTCATGGATACGACGCGGTCAACTCGTAGCAAAAGGTGGATCGATGCGAGATGTGCGCGCCACGTCGTCTCAAGGACACGTGCATCCATCGATTCGAAGACATCGATTCGACGTGATCGACTCGAAGCAAACAGCCAACCAAGAAACTTCAACTTGTATCGATCATATCTCCCAAACCATAAATCCAAATGCGACGAAATTTTTATAGCAGCTTCCATACAAGGTAAAGAATGTTCCTACCAAGTTTCAGCTCGATTGGACTAATTCTTGATCGATATGAAATGAATTCGTATCGATCACTGATCGAGTTGAAACTCAGTGGAACTGGTCGCGTGGGCCCCCCTCACGTGCCTGAAAAAGTCTCCCAATGTTTGAGCGCGATCTCAGCCTCCTACGCCTATAAATAGCCCCCTGAAGCCTATAGAAAGGGGATCTTTTTGGCGATTCAACGTCCAGACTCTGCCGAATTCAATTCTACATCGTATGATGATTGTTGTATTCGAATTTCAGAGCTATCATCAATTTTAACCGGGTGTATCAGATTGAAGTAATCAAGTGAATCAATAAAATCATAAGCTTCAGAGTGGACGTAGGCAAGATCGCCGAACCACTATAAAATCTGTGTTATTTACTATTTCTATTGAATTTCCTGAGTAATTTGCTTACTTATTTCTCCACATATTTGATATCTGTGATCTATGATTGCGAACTGGTGCTTTCAACGGTTATCGAGTGTTTGTGACCAATTTTGGTGCAAACAGACTTGATATAACGCATAGTGTTTGTCTCTATGAAAGATCTCAATCTCAACGTAAGGAAACTCATTTAAAATCTGTAAAACAAAATTTAAGATATGTTAATAATACATTAGAATATGGACTCTTTTATCCAAAAGGCGATTTATTTGAATTAATTTCATATAGTGATGCCGATTATGCCGGTTATAAATCAGACTGAAAAATTACAAGTAGAATTTGTCACTTTTTGGGACACTCTCTGGTTTCCTGATTTAGTAAAAAGCAAAATATTGTCTCTCTGTCTACAACAGAAGCAGAATATATTCACCATTATTAGCCTGTTCAGATTATCTATATGCAACAAACTCAAAGAGATTTTAGTTTAAATTTTAACAAAATCACTAATATATTGCGATAATACGAGTGCGATTAATCTATTTAAAAATCCAATTCATCATGTTAGAACTAAACATATTGATATAAGATATCATTTTCTAAGAGATAATGTAAATAAAGAAATTATATCACTTGAGTTTATAGACACTGAAAATCAAGTAGCTGATATTTTGACGAACCATTGAATCAAACATCCTTTACTAAGTTAAGAAGAGAATTAGGTATTTGTTCTGTATCGAAATTTAAAAAATTATAACATAAACTTACATAATTAATAAGAAAAATAAAATAAACAAAATTTTCCAATGTATGTCGACATACACGACTACTATACGTTGACATATAACGACAAAATTCGATTTTTAGATTTTCCCTCTAAAATTTAATTTGGTTGTTATATAAACACCAAATTTGACTTTCTTCTTCATTTTCTGCACTTTCACTATTCTTAACTTCTGAAATAAATAAATCATGGCATCTTCAAATCCAAAGCATAAATCAACATTTTCCTATCATTCTACTACCCCGGACCCTTCCAAAACACTACTATAGCAAAATCTATCAAATTGGAGGGAGACATGAAGTGTTCTAGAGAAGTTGACTGAAATTCAAGTCGTACAACTGCGTATATCGAAGGAACAAGAGAAATAAAATAGGATTCTGCTTAATCTTCAGAAATATCTATTGGATAACCCTATGAATCCAATAATTATTAAAAATGATTCTGCGAATTTAGCCATTTATAATCCTCTTCAAAGCAGTGAAGAGGAAGAGGAAGAGGAAGAGGAACAATATATAGAGGAGGATGAAGAGGTTTGTTACACTAAAAATTAACCTTTCGGCTAAGACGAAGGGTCTTTCAACAAGCACAGGAAAGAAAAGCGTAGCTCAGATTTTCCAAATATCTCAAAGGGATGCAGTCGTCAAAATTTACTGACATAAAACCTTTCGAAGGAGTGGAAAGGTTCCGTCTCTGGTATCCAAGGTGTTCGAAGGGGAAGGAGTCAAAGCAAATGTAAGCAACCACTTAATGACCTTTTCGAAAGCATATCAAGCCTTTCGAACCGGTCGGGAAGCATACAGGACACTTTTTGACAATGTCGAAGGATTTATGAAGAAGGCAACATTCATGAATCAGCAAAGAGTAAAGAGGCAACCTTCCGACAAGGTCGAAAGGTTCACAATAGAATATACAAGGAAAGCCCTTCGACAACAGCGAAAGGATCATGAAGACATAAAGAAGAATGGGCCCTTAAATAATGATCAAAGGTCCACAAACCTTTCGATAAGGTCGAAAGGTTAACGACTTTATATTAAAGACAACCTTCCGACTCGGTCAAAAGCATGAGACCGAAGGGGGGGCTGTATCTATAAATAGGACCAAGGGTCCCAGCTTTAGGGGTCGATTTCTCCCACCTTATTCTGGTAATATCAAAATAAATGTGTTGTAACCCTAATTAGGAATCAATTTGGGGATTAATAAAAGAGTATATCTTGAATAAAAAGGGAAAGTCTTATGTTCTTTTAAACTACTTATTGTTTTGCTCAAATCTTTGTTATATTAACTCAAATTTTTAGGATTAACTCCATCGGAAGGTTCTTGCCGACAAGGTCAGAAACTTAATTATTCAAGCAATAACTTCGATCTTCAATCATCAACTCTTCAACCTTAACCTTTCGATAAAGGACGACAGCTAGCCTGGATTAACATTAGTAATAACCTTCCAAAGTCATTGGCTTTATGGTCGAAATCCTTCAACTAAGTAAGAAATTATTTATGCTTTAACAACACCAAAACCTTCCGTAATTAGTAGCCGAGCAATCTAACCTTTCGGCAAGACCTAAGTCTAGGAATATAAGGCTCAATCCAATGGTGGGTATTCACATACCTTTCGACAAAGTTGAAACCAACTTCATATAAGCAATCAAACCTTTCGGCAAGGTCAAAAGCTCCTATTCACCACCCAAGAATTTGATGTCTTACCTATTGATAAAGAGAGTAATCATTCAAACCTTTTGACGATATTAAAAACTAGATTTAAAGGGATAAATTTGATTAACAATCAATCGTACCACAAGGAAAAACTCCACAAAACCTCCTACAAGTCCTACTGAGGTAAAAAGTTCTCTACTCGGAGGACCAAACCCTTCGGCTACGCTGAAAGGTCCAAATCAAAAATCAATAACTAGCAAAGCTAAGCGCAAAGATAATTCTTAGGGATATCTTGCCCTTTATCTAAACTGTCCTTCCTATTTTGACTGAAGTATCTTTTGGGGTGTTGACCGTAAATTTGATTAACATTTTTGACGCTAGAAGGAGGGCTCGAACCTCTGACTTGTTGAATTACTCACCAAATCTTCCGTTTGGATACTCTCTTTGGACTTATCAACTCCTCTTTTCGAACAAGAAAGGGTTTACTTTGGATATAAGACTTGCAATCCTTTTGAATACAACTAAAGAATAAGGTAAGGATTCAATATTCGAAGCTAGAGAAAGCTTTTATAGAGAAAGATCGTTTCAAGGGTCTACGGAACCTTTAGAGGTAAGTCCTAATCCTCGAATGGATTATAGTCAACCCTTACTTGAAGAGCAAACCCTTCGGCTCCAAGCTTTAAAGGCCATTGAGTGGATCAAGATGGATTATACCCAGTGGCTCATTGAAATGGAGCACCAACCCGTTCCATTCGGGATCAACCTCAATCTTTGCTCTCGAAAAGGGAACTCAAGGAAAGAGGATCTATTTCAACAACTGAGAAGGACCATCTAGTCTATTCTCATAAGACTATCTTTAAGAAGGAAATGGTGAAGGATTATGATGATTTTGCAAATAAATGGAATAAGATTGTAAATGGAGTTCACCTTTCAAGAAAAAGCCTTGGACGCATAGAAAAGTCTACAACCAAAGGACTAAGGATAATTAATGAATCACCAAGTGGAACCATAAAGATTACCAAGAAACTTCTAACCGAAATCTTAAGGTCGAAAGAAAAATCCCTGAAAGAAGATTGACGAACAATGAAAAGGAGACTTGCTCTTCAAGAAGATCTAAGACACAAGAAAATTAGACGCCAGTCAAAGGCAGTTCAAAAACCATGGCCTATTGAATAATATAATCTTGATACCATGATCAAAGATATCTACATCCAAACCAAGGAGGAATTGAATTATTGACCTTCTTAGAAAATGGAGTCAAAATTTGAAAAGAAACTTAAAGGGTTATATTGTAACTTCCGTTTGATAAATAGACATGATGCAAATCAATGCAAGGTATGTAGAAAGATGATCCTACATTTCCTAGGACAAGGAAAACTCAAACAATCTATAAAAGATCGAAAAAGTTATAAAAAAATTTCTACCCTCAATATAAGAGGAGTCTACATGGTCGGGAGTAAAACTCTCCTTAAAACTTGGACTACCTAAAATGGTAGGCTACCAATAATGGTCGAAAGCCCTTGGTCGTGCCAAGATGGCCATGTCAAGGAACCTCCTGGAGGGAGGGCGTAAGCCTTTATCCGTGCAAAGTCAGAAATGGCCAGGTTAAAGCAGCACAAGCCCTTATCTGCGTCACGCTATGGCCAGGATAAGGCACCTCTTGGAGGGAGGATGGGTAATCCTTTGGTCCCGCCATGCTTTGGCCTAGCTAAGGTACCGAACAAGCCCTTAACCACGTCATGCTATGGCTAAGTTAAGGCACCTTCTGGAGGAAGGTAAGGTAAGTCCTCGGGCCCTACTTGAAAATAAGCTAGTCGAGCGCACCGGAAACCCGGATGAAATATCCGACGGACTAAGAAAAGTCCGTGCTTGAAATGGGTACTGCCTAAAATGGCAACCACCAGAAAGTGGCAATTTCTAAAACGACAAACAGCCTGAAATAGGCATTGCTTAAATAAGCACAAAAATTAGACTAAAGAATCCCTGATTGAAATAGGCCAAAACAAATGAATAAAGAAACTCGAGCCCGAGAAAGAGAAAGCATGCGAAACATTATCAAAGCCTGAAGATGACACATTCGACAAAAGGAATTAGAGAGAAGTCACCGACTTCGTCTTACGAACATTTACCAAAGGGGTATTCTGGTCTTCTATTACTTACTACCAGAAAAGGTGTTTTGGTCTTCTATTACTTATTACTAGAAAGGGTGTTTTGGTCTTCTATTACTTATTACCAGAAAAGGTGATCTGGTCTTCTATTACTTATTACCATAAATGGTGTTCTGGTCTTTTATTGCCAGATTGGTTTTCTGGTTTTCTAATGCTTATGGCCTAAATACGGTATTTTGATCTCCTATTATTGATACCGAATCAGTAAACTGTTCATCTTCATATTCAGATTTCAAAGTCTAATACCCAAATATGGGTTTAGAATTATTGTAAAATGCTAATTTATTATACCTGAATCTGGGTATCAAAGTTGCTACTTATTTAAACCCTAATTTGGGTACAAAGACTTCGGATTACTGTTCATCTCAAATGCCCAAATCTGGGTTGGAATATATTCTTAAAATGACAGATGAGAAAGTTACTACCATAAAATCTTGGACATTAACTCCTGAACCAGGAAAGATGAAGTGGCAAGGGATGACAAAAGACACAACAAGAATAAAATCATTGAATGAGCAACTCAGAGGCGTATTAAAGGTTACATTACAAGAGACCACACATCATGTGATATTTATAAAATTATCATAATTCATGAAGCAATTTACAAACAACATGATCGTGTATGAGATAAACTTACACGACCCAAATACATTAACTATAAATCTTGAGATGCTTATTAAGGGTCTCAGCTACCGAAGGGTCAACCACATGATCAATTGCGACGCGAAGAACATTCTTAAGCTTCTTCTCCTTTTTCCTAATTGTGTTTTCATTATCGATTGCTTCAATGTTAGTTTTTAGGGCACGGTTAAAGGCCCTATTCGTTGCCCTGAGGGTTTGGTTTTCCGTTTCCAAATCTGCAGCACGTTTGTTGAGCAAGTACATGTTGTGCTCCAATTTTGATTCCTGGCTGTGTAATTGTTAATAGTCTTGGAATACTTGACTTTTTGTTGCTCGTTAAAATACTGAGAGATCTCAAATTTCACTCTTCGACACTAGCTCCCTACCACATTCTCATCTAAGCCTGGGGGAGGATTGATCGTGGTGGGAAAATTCTGAGCCACGAGACGCTTTGATCTAGTAGTCTTCGTAGTCGAAGAAGATGCTTGTGGAACCGAAAGTTGAATCTTTGGAATCTTATCACCCGGAATAAATTCCAGAGAGGCACACTGCGCCTGACTATCTTTTAATTTTAGTACCAGGTCATTTATTCGCTGGATAAGCGCAGACATCTTTTCATTAAAGTCAATTGTGGGATTCGATTTTACCTGGCATTTAAGCAATAATCGCCTCGCTTTTCTTTTTAATTTCGGCCTCAAGATGGTCGATGTGATCTTTGTTATTTCTGACTATGGTTTTCTGGGTGAGATATCTTTTATACATTTGTACGGCCCCCACATTACCACCAAAACGTTCTACTAACGCCTCATTTTGAGCCACAGTTGCTCCACTCTCTGCCAATAACCTTTCCCTTATAACATCGACACGGGATATCAAACTTTGAGTGACGTCTGAGGTTCCTATTTAAAGAGGAGAAATAAAATAAAATCAAAGTTGAAATAAGAAGTAATTTTATCATTATAATAATGGATTACAACTCATATAGAGGAAAAGTTAAAGGATACAACGATCAATTCATTCATATCTAAGGATGAGAGACTACATTCCTAACATTGCCTAGAGTGTTAACCGAAAGCGTAACTATTGAGTCAAATGGAATAGTGACTCCTTTAGGGGTAATAACCGGGGGACACTTGCTGTAATCCCACTTCCCAACCAGGGGACTATCACGACCGCAAATCAACTTTGATTGAAATGTTCTAATTTCCTCTAAGAAAGTTTCTTTCTCTTCTCCAAGGAAGTCAAAGCGAAGATGATGGAATTCCAAGTATAATTTTTGTAAGTCTCGAAGAAAGCAATATCTCGCTAACTTCAAAGTCTTCAGGAGTGGTGCTTTTTCAGAATAGAACCTTCTCAAGTTAACATATTGAATTAGGGTTTCTCTGAGGACAACACGACCTAAAGAACTGGTATTCTGAAATGACACAATAATGAAAAGAGGCTGAGCATAAAAAGCATTGCAAAAGACATGTGTTCATAAGACAATTACTTGTTAAACATTTACAATCATTCATCAGGTTCATACAAAACAGACTTAGAGAAAAACTCAGAAATAAATTTGTCCTTGTAATACTTAAGCTTCTTAGCAGGAAGATCTTGGGGAATCGATTTGACCCGAGGTAAATTCCAGCATGCCCCAAGATGCGAGTCAGATCCAAATTCATCTAGATATCTGTTGTGAAAACGTCTAAGTAAACCCCCAATGAATTCATCCAAGTATGAGAAATCTATGATTGAATGTCTACATTATACTTTATACAGGAAGTTAATTAACATGTCTCTTTCTTCAATCATCATCTAGAATAGAGTTATTAACTTTTTATTTTCCTTCAAAAGAGCATCGTATTGGAGATGCGCTTTCTTTAATAAAGGAGCCGCTCTTCGAAATTTAAAAGAGCAAGTGCAGAGGTACTCCTATCGAGACTATGATATTTCTCAGACAAGGCATTATGCTTCATTATTAATTTGTCTAATTCCCTATATAGCTTGTTAATTTCTGCTTATTTTCTCTCAAGTTTTGTGCTATAGAGAAATTTTGACTTCTTCTTTATCTAAAACAAATGATTTATCACTAATTGTTACCTTCCAAGTGTAAAACATTTAAATAGAGAAGCCCATACCCGTGAAACTGGAATTGAGGCCTGGAGGGCTTGTTCTCTCTCCTATGGACCCTCGGAATGGACAGGAGCAATTTCCTCCTCTAGAGGAACATTTGGTCTAGGGGATGTTGGAGGCATATCTTTATGTGGTGATGGCTCTTTTTCAGGGGACTTGATTTAACCACCACCATCTTTCTCTTGGGCACCGGAATGACCTCCTTTGTCTCTCTCATGGCCTTAACCTCCGAGAGGGTCATCATCGTCATCGTCATCATCTTCAGTATCCCAGTTTGCAGGATCATCATCCTCCTTCTCATTGGGATCATTACTCTGGTTATCCTCCTTGTCAAAATCAGATTCAATATTGGAGGTGGAAATATCGAAAGAAAGATCCTTCTTAAAATCAACTGACCCCTCTTCATCTTCGGACTCAAAACCTTGTTTAGATTGTTTAATTTTTTCCGTGGCTCTTTTGGCTATAGTCGGATGAAGTGAAGGAAAACTAAGGTCAGTACATTTATCACGATTATCATTATAAGCAAGCATTAGGGCGTCTTCATAATAGTTCAGCATCATGGGCCTCAAGGTGGAGTTAACAAAATTAGAAACATGTTTTTGGAAGTTAGAAAGGGTTTGAATGGCTAGCCTGAGTGAGGCCCTGGACATCTTGAATTTGGCAATCAGACGAGATTTTTCCTCCTTTGAATCCTTTAAAGCCAACTCCTTTACAAATTTTTCATTAGAGGTGAGGCGATGAAATTGTCTTTCTTCTTCTAAAGCTCCTTCAGCCCCGGCAAAAGAAGCCTTAGTTCGTTCGAGTTCGAAAGAAATGGTGTTCTGGGAAGCCATCAATGAAGCTAACTGAACCTTCAACTCAGTATTTTCCTTTTGAAGCTTGGAGGATCCAACAGAGCGTTTGGAAACATGCTCATTAAGAGAAACTAAGTTCTATAAATCTGCAATAAGAGAAGAAACACATGTCAACAATTAAGAAGACCCGGTTATAGTTGAATTAATTGAATAGGAACTTACCAAGAGTTGCTTCTCCACGAGAGAACGATGATTTTCTGCCAAGTCTGGGCTAAAGGACGACAGAGGAGAAGAGGTAAA
Source organism: Allium fistulosum (assembly GCA_030737815.1). NCBI lineage: Eukaryota > Viridiplantae > Streptophyta > Magnoliopsida > Asparagales > Amaryllidaceae > Allium > Allium fistulosum. Next base: position 1,443,806,915 of record CM060902.1, on the reverse strand, counting down.
AGATTCTGACCGAAGAATGAACTTGACAGGATCGTCGAAATTGGTTGGCAAAGCAGCGAAGGAAGACGATTCTGGAAGAGTATGGACTTAGAAGGAGTCTCAAAAAGAGCAACCTGCATATGTTCTAGTGCAGTGGGAGAGACAGAAATTGAAATAGGCAGAAGAGGAGCAGGTGAAGGAGGAGTCGACTTCATTCTATCTTTTGAAGCTTCGACAATTGGATTTTCTAAAGCATCCTTTGGAGATGTGTGCTCTTCCTCTTCTTCAACATCAATAATCTTTGCTATTTTAACCGAAGGGACCTCCTCAGGGGGCACTGCCCTTCTTTTTTTTTGAAGATTTCTTGGAGCTAGAAAAATCCTCCAAAAATTACTTGACATCCGTAGATGAGGAAGGAGGAGCAATTTCACTTAAAGGCATGACGTCCTTGGGGAGAGCTAGAGCGAATTCCAAAGGATACAAAATGGATTAAAGCAAATTCGAGAATTATATGGAAAGAGAACACTAAGTTAATGAGATACCTGAAGCGTCAGAACCAATAGGAAACAATGAAGTAAAATGAGCAGCATTGCTCGGAGAATAGAAGCGGTTTCCTCGGGAGGTGCACATGATGGTAGGCAGAGTGCCAAGAATCTTTTGACCAGCTGGTAACAAAGAATGATTCCTTAAATTTGAAAGGGTCAAGAGCGTTAACCTGCTCCTGAGATGTTTCGGAGCTGTAGTTAATGAGTTGATAATTTCTTAGTCTGCATTACTGAGTGTTTTAGAAGGATCACCTGAAAAGGATTAAAGATTAGTTAACAAGAAGCATAGAGGAAAGCGGAGATGGCATTGAAATGAACTTACGAGGGAAGCCAAAGGCCTCGTGGACATCTGAGAAGCACTTGACAAAAAAGAATTGGTTCTCCTAATCCTTAAACTTGTTAATACTGTCTAATATCAGTTTCTTATATACAATCACCCTTCTTGTTGGACTTGCTTAACCTTGCCAATTTGGTCAAGAAAGTTAAAATTTTTGGGCTAAGTGAAGGAAGTCCAGACTCCAGCGCTAGCAATTCGAGAGACAAAAGATAGGTGTACATGTTAGGAGAGAGCTGTATCGGAGCACCTCCAATGTAAGACAAGATGGAGTGCAAAAATGCAGAAAATGGAAGGAAACCACCATGCCATATGTGGATGGCGGTGAATGCAAAGTACCCCACTGGAGGATTGTCATTAGTATCAGTGGAGTTAGGAGGAATGGCCTCAACTTCGGTGATGCCAAACTCTTTCAAAATGGCGTGTACTTAACTATGAGTTTCAATAAGAGAATGCTTGGCAACAGCTTCAACTTTTGGGGAACTCATTGTTCTGCTAGGTGAAAACGTTCTAATTAAAAACCTTAACCAATTATAGATTTAGATGGCTGTTTGCGCCAAAAATGGTAACCCCAAATATCGTGAAAGCACCAGTGTATGAACATAGATCAACAGTAAATGATCACAAATCACAGATCTAAGTAATGTAGAGGATAAAAAATGAAGAATAATAAACTTAAAACCGAAAGAAATAGATTGAGACACAGGATTTATAGTGGTTCGGCTATCTCCGGCTTACGTCCACTCCAAAAGTTAATCTTTTATTAATGTTCCTCGCCGGTTACAATTGATTAAGCAGATAATTATCCGAGTAAAATAGCAGTAATGGAGAGACAAGTTGAATCGGGCAGAGTCTCGACGTCAGATAGCCCAAAGATCCCTTTTCTGTAGGCTCTGGGGTGCTATTTATGGGCGATCCATGCAAATATCTCGCTCAAACTTCGGGAGACTCCTTCTGGCACGTGAATGGGCCCACGCAACCAAGTCCATGATGTTTCGACCTGATCTGTGATCGATACGAACGCATTTTGTATCGATCAAGATTTCGTCCAATCGAGCCGAAACTTGGCGTGAACATTCCTTAGATTCTATATAAGCTTCTGTGAAATTTCATGGCATTTGGACCTGTAGATCTTGAGATATGATTGATACGAAATAGAACTTTCGTTATACTGCTTCGTTCGTATCGATCAATTCATATCGATACCCAATCATATTGATATCAAGCATGTGCGCTCCGGTGACGTGGCTCTACTTCCAAGGCTCGATCCACGTTCCATGCCGTGTTGAACGTTTCTTTTTTCAGGTCATGCATATTCCTAGTTTGTGTCCGTTACTCCACATCTATCGATCTGAGTCCATAACCTACGTGTCGATCAAGGCTCCACTTATCTGTATCCATCTTCGCCTGCAGTTCGTATCCACGTGCTACCACCCATCTGTTAGCGTTTCCAGTCTTCTTCGTATCCTCCAGCCACTCCTCTGTTCGTCTCCATCGATCAACCTTCCTTCGTATCGACTCAAAGTATCCAATGTCGGTCGATACGAACAGTATCGATTCGAAGTATACTGTTATGCTCCATCTTGATCAATACGAAACCATCGAGTCGAAATCCACTTGACCCTTCCTACTTGATCGATACGAACGCACTATTTGTATCCATGCTGATCGATTCGAACAGTATCGATTCGAAGTGTCCAATGTTGATCGATACGAATAGTATCGATTCGAAGTATGCCCTGATTCTCGCCTGACTCGAAACCATCGAGTCGAAACCCTCTTTCCTCCTCTGATCGATATGAAAGCCTTGTTCGTATCCATCAATTATCTTGAGCAAATGAACTCCGTTTGGCTTGAAAATTGAAACGTAGCCTCTCCTAGCCTTGATCATCATTCCCCACCGATTCCGTCCCGATTAAAGCTCGGTCAAATTTTGACGACATCGATCACAACCTTGTTTCCAATTGATTTCCAATCCCGATATCCATCCTTTCCAGCTAATTTGTTGATATTCCATCCTTGACCAAAAGGTGGGATAACATTTGCCCCCCGAAACATGCCTTGTGGTAAGAAGGTGTGTTTTGAATAGTTTCAAATCTGACATCTGAAGTCCATAGCCGCATCATCCAAGTGTGTCGTTTTTGATTGCTTCGAGTCGATGTATGATTCCAAATCGAGTAACCAAAGCCTTAGCCAATTCCATATCCATCCAATAACCAATAACCAAATCCAGGGCCTCTCAGGGTTAATATCCAAATCTGTGACCTCTCCGGGTTCTTGCCAAGCGCAATCCAAACTTGACGACCGTGGCCCAATGTCCCTGGGCGTTAAATAATTGTCGTGGCTTAAGTCCTAAGCCGATTCCTGGTCGCTCCAGACTCTTGTCGAGCATAGTCCATACTCGACGACCTGAAATTGTAACCGATAGGTATTATGGGGCCTAAGTCCTAGGCCGAATCCTGGTCTCTCCGGACCCTTGCCGAGCATATTTCATGCTCGACGACCATTTACCAAAAAGCAGAGGAAAATTCAATCCAAAATCCAAATCAAATCATAAAACCAAAAATCCACATCCGAAATCAAAACCAATACCCAAACATGAAAACAATCATCCAAATGAAAATCCAAACCAGAAAACAAACAAAACTAGGAGTTCAAACCAAACTCCAAAACCGAACTAGAAAAAGCAAATATCCAAACCAAAAGAAGAAATAGATTTCACAAACCATAACGTCGCGGTTTATCGTCAGTCAGAGCATGCCTAGGGGCCATCTCCGTCCCCGCACATGAGTGAAATGACTTAGCCGTTTGACAGTAGTTTGCTACTTATTTCGTATTATCCTGGTCAATTGATAACAAATCGACCATCATTTCTGGGCCTCGTGCCATCATTGTTTGAGGCGGACGGTGGTCGCTCCTGCTCCACCGCCGCATTCCGAGCCCCGACGTATTGTCGCAACTGTCCATTCCTTACATGCTCCTCAATTATGCCCTTCAGATGCCTGAAACTGTTGGTATCATGTCCATCCAAATCGTGAAAAAGACAGTGCCTCCCTGATGTCCTTTCACGTTCCGAGGGTTCTCTCCTAGCTGGCCTTCGGTAGGGAAGGCGATTCCGAGTCTCCATGAATATCCGTTCCAACGTCTCGTTTAATCCTGTGTAAGTGGAAAACTTCGGTTCCCTCTACTTCTTCCTAGCTTTTCCCGATTCTTCATCCAGCTTCCTTTTTGCTTTATCTTTATCCAAACCTCCGCTGGATGGCCCACCATCCTCAGCTGCGTTCACCTCCTTTAACTTCATATCCGAACATGCATCTTCCTGCCGAAGGAATCTCTCAGCTTCGTGAAATAATTCCCCAAGATCCATTGGTGGGTCCCGTATTAGAGATACTTTGAAATATGAATCCTCTCTGACTCCTAACACTGCCGACATTAAAACCATCGATGGATCCGCCCGATCCACCGAAGCAACCGCTGCATTGAACCGAGTTAAGAAAGCTCTGAGCGATTCATCCATCCTTTGCTTTACCGACGTTAGTGTCATCATGTTCTTCGGCCTTTTGATATGAACCCGAAATTGCTTCAAAAACCTGTTCACCAATTCTGTCCATGTCCTGATAGATCCTTCCTCTAGCTGTCTGAACCACATCGCGGCTATATCCGTTAAGTATAGAGGGAAACATCTGGCCATCACTTCCTCCGATGCCCCCAGCACTTCCATATGTCTTGTATATCTCATCAAGTGATCAGTCGTATCGGCTTTTCCATTGTACACCTCTAGTGAGGGTAGCTTGAACTCTGGTGGGTTCCGAGCCATTCTGATTTCACAAGTAAACGGACTCCTGTTTACTCCTTCCAGATCCCTATTTGTCAAACCTCCGTGCATAGTTCGTCTGATAATCTCAGCCAATCCAGCGTTGTCTGCCAATGGTTGCCCTCCGAGTCCCTGAGGGAATTCTGGTACATACTCCTCGTCCCGCAGTCCTGCATTCCTGCCAGCATCTTGTTGTGTAGTGTCAACTTGAATTCCTCCGTGAATCGGTCCATTGTTGCTAGGTGGCGTGCCCCCAAGCTCGGATCCATCCAGATTTGCAATTGTGTGTTGATTAGGAGTTGTGCCTTGTTGAGCTGCTCCATTTGACTGCCTGTTGGGTCCCTCCATTCCAGCTTCATGGATCTGAAATCCTGAAGCTCCAGCTGTTCTTGCTTGTCCAAACTGTTTGAGAAGGTTCTGCATCATTTCTTGTTGGCTTTTCAACAATCTTTCATGAATTAAATCCGACATAGCCTCCATTTCGTCCCTGGTGATGTAGATCGAGGCTTGTCCTTCCCCAGCTCCAAAGGATGCCTCTAGGCTTCCCCCTTATTGGCTTCTCTCGGCTCTTTGTCTTCTACTTGTTTGTCACGTCATTGTCTCTCAAATCTGAATCCTTCAATTTTTCAAATCTGAACTCTAAATATGGTATGGCGGGTGCTGGTTCTTCTCAGTGAAAGCACCAAAGTGTTTGCGCCAAAAATGGTCATAAACCCCAAATATCATGAAAGCACTAATGTATGAACACAGATCAACAGTAAATGATCACAAATCACAGATCTAAGTAATGTAGAGGATAAAAAATGAAGAATAATAAACTTAAAACCGAAAGAAATAGATTGAGACACAGGATTTATAGTGGTTCGGCTATCTCCGGCCTACGTCCACTCCAAAAGTTAATCTTTTATTGATGTTCCTCGCTGGTTACAATTGATTACAGCAGATAATTATCCGAGTACAATAGCAGTAATGGAGAGTCAAGTTGAATCGGGCAGAGTCTCGATGTCAGATAGCCCAAAGATCCCTTTTCTATAGGCTCTGGGGTGCTATTTATAGGCGATCCATGCAAATATCTCGCTCAAACTTTGGGAGACTCCTTCTGGCACGTGAGTGGGCCCACGCGACCAAGTCTATGAAGTTTCGACCTGATCTGTGATCGATACGAACGCATTTTGTATCGATCAAGATTTCGTCCAATCGAGCCGAAATTTGGCGTGAACATTCCTTAGATTGTATATAAGCTTCTGTGAAAATTTCATGGCATTTGGACCTGTAGATCTTGAGATATGATCGATACAAAATAGAACTTTCGTTATACTACTTCGTTCGTATCGATCAATTCGTATCGATACCCAATCGTATCGATATCAAGCATGTGCGCTCCGGTGACGTGGCTCTACTTCCAAGGCTCAATCCACGTTCCATGTCGTGTTGAACGTTTCTTCCTTCAGGTCATGCATATTCCTAGTTTGTGTCCGTTACTCCGCATCCATCGATCCGAGTCCATAACCTACGTGTCGATCAAGGCTCCACTTATTCGTATCCATCTTCGCCTGCAGTTCGTATCCATGCCTACCACCCATCTGTTAGCGTTTTCGGCCTTCTTCGTATCCTCCAACCACTCCTCTGTTCGTATCCATCGATCAACCTTCCTTCGTATCGACTCGAAGTATCCAATGTCGATCGATATGAATAGTATCGATTCGAAGTATACTGTTATGCTCCATCTTGATCGGTACGAAACCATCGAGTCGAAATCCACTTGACCCTTCCTACTTGATCGATACGAACGCACTATTCGTATCCATGCTGATCGATTCGAACAGTATCGATTCGAAGTGTCTAATGTTGATCGATATGAACAGTATCGATTCGAAGTATGCCCCGATTCTCGCCTGACTCGAAACCATCGAGTTGAAACCCTCTTTCCTCCTCTGATCGATACGAAAGCCTTATTCGTATCCATCAATTATCTTGAGCAAATGAACTCCGTTTAGCTTGAAAATTGAAACGTAGCCTCTCCTAGCCTTGATCATCATTCCTCATCGATTCCGTCCCGATTGGAGCTCGGTCAAATTTTGACGACATCGATCACAACCTTGTTTCCAATTGATTTCCAATCCCGATGTCCATCCTTTCCAGCTAATTTGTTGATATTCCATCTTTGACCAAAAGGTGGGATAACAATGGCTATCAAGAATATAAAAGTAGATAAATCTGCTTAAATAGATTAAGCATGAAAATATACACAAAGCTAATTTAAGCTTTTTCCAATGTCGAAAAGTTACGGCTCAGCCTTAGACGAAGTCGAAAGGAATATGACAACAACTTTTGACGATGTCGAAGGGCTAATAGAGTGAACTTTCCTTAATGTCGGAGGGAATAATGACTTTAATTTTGACCATTATGCACTAACAAAATTTAGAAGTAAGCAAAAATGTAACTTTCTTAAAGTCGTTGACAAGGTCGAAAGGAAAAAGGGAGATATTTACTTAGCCACTACCTTTCGAAAATCGAAGGTTTTATGAAAATTTGGGCCCATTGCAAGTACAACCTAAAGTTAAATGGCAAGACCTTTTGACGCGAACAAAATTGGAAATCTAAAATTTCCTAAATAGGAAAACATGAATATCGTTAACATTGTAGAAGGGTCTGGTCAAAGGTATTAAAATATGACTTTGAGATTAAAGGATTTCAACCTTGTCGGAGGCAAGTAGACGAAAGGTTTAATCCCTTTAATATTGTCGAAAGCTCTTGGTCGGAAGGTTTAACTGTGATTTTATCTAATCTTCCGACCACAATGATAAGGTGATGCCAAAATACCTTCCGACGTAGTCGAAAGGTGCAAAAGAGGTAAACCTAATTTTTGACACCTCGAATACTTTCGAAGGGGTAGGAAAGTACCTAATTATATGCTAGTAGGGCCCAGGTTACCATATTAGGTTTAAGAAAACCCAACCAAATAATAAATGCAGTTTCAAATTTTTCTCGAAGAACAAGCAAAATGAACCTGTTAGCAAAGTTACCATCATCTGGAATCGATCTAGTTCAATTCCGAAGAATAGTATAACATTGCCAGCAGATCAAAAATCAAATTTGAAAATCCAAGGGCTTAATTTAGGGATTTTTGGGTATAAAATTAAACCCTTTAAGGGGATTTTCCCACGGCAAACATTGCCAACCTAAAATCCAAAACCATAGATGAATTTCACCCAAAAAATGATTTAAGGAAAAATGAATTTCCAGTAAAACCCAATTTGATTTCGGATTTGAGAAACTGGAAATTTTATTAGAAACTGAAGAGTGTGAAGATTGAACTAAGATTTATGAAGTAAATTCAAAGAATACCTTGCTATAGTGAGTCGAAATCTATAAAGCTTTTGAGAATTCCTTTACTTGTTTGCGATAATTTTAATTTCTGGTAAGAGTGGAAGAAAGAGAAAGAGCGTGTTATATAAGAAAAGTCGTCCAAATTTTTAACTGTCGGATTAGATTTGGGTGGACATTCTAAATCGATGCTGGAAGATCAAGATGCAGAAAATTTTGAAGCTTTCGGCAAAGATGACTTGGAAAGTAGGGCTGCACACAACCCATATCCAACCTGACCCAACCCACCAACCCGACCCAACCCAACCTTGTTTGGGTTGGATATGGATTACAATTTTTAACCCATACTATATATGGGTCGGGTGTAATATTTTAATCCACCCAACCCTGCTTTAACCCAACCCAACCCTACTTTAAAAAATAAAAAAGGTTTCAGATTTTTGCTTTTATCCTTGCATCAGATAAATTTTAAGTTTAGAGTCCTTAGACTTTAGAGTTCACTGTCACTGTTGACAATGCAAGTTCAAATGTCAATTTTGACTGCAACTAGCATCAAGGAACAACAAGGCTATGAGCATTTGAGATGCATTTTAACTTTTTAATAGCATTTAGAAGTGGTATGAAATGAAAATCTAACTAAATATGTTTAGTGAATCGATTTTATGTGATGTAGTTTGGTAATGAAATGCTAATGAATTATGCATGTAGTGAATAACTCTATATGATATATTCTAGTGTTTAAAAGTGGCATTATTATTAAATATATTGAATATTATTATGTTAACATTTTATGTTACAGATTAATCATACTTCAACCCGACCCAACCCATACTTCAACCCCACCCAACCCTACCTCATGTAAGGTTGGGTACGGATTGAATTTTTGTCAACCCAAACCAATGTGGGTCGGATGAAGTATTTAGCTTGACCCAACCCAACCCAACCTTTGTGCAGCCCTATTGGAAAGTCATGAGCATCCCTTCGAATGGGGGGAATTGTTACACTAAAGATTAACCTTTTGGCTAAGATGAAGGGTCATTCAACAAGCAAAGGAAAGAAAAGCACATCTCAGACTTTCTGAAGCTCTCGAAGGGATGCAACCGTCAAAAATTGACATAAAACCTTTCAAAGGAGTCGAATGGTTCTGTCTCTGGTATCCAAGGTGTTCGAAGGGGAAGAAGGAGTCAAAGCCAATGTAAGCAACCACTTAATGACCTTTTTGAAAGAATATCAAGCCTTTCGAACCAGTCGAGAAGCATACAAGACACCTTCCGATAATGTCGAAGGGTTTATGAAGAAGGCAACATTCATGAATTAGCAAAGATTATAGAGGCAACCTTCCGACAAGGTCGAAAGGTTCACAATAGCATATATAAGGAAGCCCTTCAACAACAGCGAAAGGATCATGATGGCATAAAGAAGAACGGGCCCTTCGACAATGATCAAAGGTCCACAAACCTTTCGACTGTGACGACCCGTAATTTTTAGATATTTGAAATGAGAATATTTAATTAATTTTAAATATTCAAAAGGGTAATTTTGACTTGAATTTCAAATATCACTATTTTTTTGATAATTTAATTATTAAATTAAATAATTGAAAGTCGGGTAAAATATTGAATCTTCAGTTTCAAGCTGGTTAAAAATATTTTAAAGGCTTAGAAAATTCATATTAATGATACTGGAGATAATAGAAGTGTTGAAATCGAATTTGAAGATGATTTGTTCAGTTTTGAAAATGTATCGTTTAAATCGGTATTTAAAAATAGCCTTCCGAGGCACAGTCTCGGAATTCGACGAAACCAGTTCCATTGGATCCGTAATATTGTATTATTATCGGATTTCAAATTTTGTAGTGATTGGGGTTGTTGTGTGAGCGTACGATATATAAACGCATAGAAATTTATTCTAAGATAAATTGAATCTAGATAAAATATAATTGCTTTTCTTTTATCCGACAATAAGTACAACCCGATACCCTTGTGTCTCCTTCGTACCCCCTTCTTTTCTCTTTCCCTCTTCTCTAATCACTTCGAACGCATGTTAAAAAGAAAAAAAAGATTGGCCTTCCTCATCCCCACTTCAGCCGATTCGTGAAATCAACTAACTAAATAAATACGTTAATGGCCAAATCCCTCTCGTATAAAAAAATAAAGGGGAAGGGTAGGAAGGCCCTGGGTTGGTTGCGAGTCAAGAGGCTGGCCGTAAAAGCAAATTCGAGGTATCACTGTATGCCACGGTGGGTCTGGAATGGTTGCAAAGCCTACCGGTCGCCACTGCCTCGGGTCGCTACAGTGGTATCAGAGCTTAGGCTAGTGATAACCTTAGCTCTGATGAGATTACTCATTTAAATAGAGTCCATAGTACTCTAGAATGAGTTGAGTGTACTCATAGATATAAGCGCGTATTTGTTAGTGAATATAAAATGGTTTTATATTGTGTTGGTTGATTTATTGAGTGGCATATGAACCTTCGTCGGCACAGTCTGGACAACTGTATCGAAGGGGTTTCTAAACACTTGAATAGAACAGTTCGACACAGTATTGTTTTAAAATAGGGTAATGAAATAATTTTACCCAAATTATTTTTGTATATGAAAGAAATAATTTTTAGTAATTATTAAATATATATATGGATGTTTGGTTGTTAGGAAGTGATAAGATCATTATCATTTAAGTGTAAAATTGAATAAGAAATTGAAATCATAACTAACAGCTAAGAAATAAATTCATATGCAAATGAGATATGTAATTGTAAACTATAAATGTCATATATAATTGAAATTAAGATGAAGTCCCAGAGTAATGTTTGAATATGAATTGGATAGGTTTGAAATTTGGAATTTTTGGAAAAAGTTTAAATTCCTTTGGGTTTGAAAATGGTTTTCAAAGGTTTTGAAGAAATAATAGTGATATTATTTGGGAAATATTGTGAGTTGGATTCGAAATCTGGTGAAGTTTGGGATTTAAAAATATTTAAAATGCTTTTGATTGGGATAATAGCACTAAACTCTCTTCGGTCGCTGGAAAATAACTTCGGTGATGACTGCAGCGTCATCGATGTTCATTTTCGAGTTTCTAGGAGAGAAATTGCTACCGAGTTGTTTTGAAATGGGAATTGTTTGCGAACTAGGTTTGATTTTGAAATTCAAAGAGATAATTAAATTTACCAAAGAATTTTGGATGTAATTGATTTCAAATGATTTTTGAAATACTTAAAGCGATTATTGAAGACCTTGGAATTGGTTTAAAAATGTTATGGGTTATATACAGGTTTGGAAATCTATAAAGTTAAAAAAAAATTCCTGGAGTGAAATTAACTTGTAAAAAGTTAATAAAGTTAGAAAGAAAAAACCAACTAAATAAAGTATACTTAGCCTAATAAAAGGTAAAATCTTGAATTAAAAAATGAAAGGTGAATACGATTGAGTGTAAATGGATGTAAGTGTGAAAAATAAATGAGTGTGTGACTTATAAAATTTAAAAAGTGGACTAAATAAGCCAAAATAAATTGTTTTGTAATTTGGGAAATGGATAAAAATCCAAAACTTGAACTATAAAATAGAATTGAACTCAAGTAAAATAGTTAGAGTGATTTTTGAAATAAAAATCAAAGGGTGGGTATAAAATTTGGAGATAGACTAATTTGATAATAAATGAGTTAATGAAATATGGAAATGAAACTCAAATTGGTTAATTAAAAAATTGAACTGTGAATAAATAATAGAGTTTGAAAGTGAAGCTTGAGTTATAAATATAAACCCAACTTGAAATTGTAAGTGAATTAAATATGAAGTGAAGTTGTTTGGAATTGGATTTCAATAGAAATGATTTAGTTTGTAATTAAAATCCAATATGAATATAATGAGTTGATTTTGACATCAATTGAAATGAGTTTGCGTCCGTTCATTTAAAAATGAATTGAATGTAGGGAATTAAGGTGGAAACTATTTTGGATTGAATGGAATGGTATGTGAATTGATTGCAAACAATTTAAAACTAGTGTTGAAACCTTGCACATGTGTTTAAGAATATATATTGCATACATTACCTAAGAAATCTATGTGTTAGCTGTTTGAATATAAGTGAAATGCTATAAACTTCCTATATTTGTCACTTACATATTTAAATTGAGTAAGTATAGGTGCAAGGAAGCCGTGTAGCTGGCTTTGGTTTCGTTAGTTTGCTAAAATAAACAGTCGCTTGCTTAAAAATGCTAAGTAAGGTACGCCTACGTAATAAAAATAGGAAATATGAAATGTTTTTCTGTTTTCTGACCGTGTGGGTCGATGTAAATATATTTATATCTCTTGTCAAATTGCAAAAGCTCCTCCGTACAAAGGAGACTCTGTCAAAATTTTCCGGAAATTTTGGGAGTTAGAATATTTTTGGAAATTTTTGAAAATTTTGTTAACACTAAAACAATTTCAAATTTTGAGAATTTGTTGAAGGAACTAAGGGATGTAAAAGTTGGCATATAAACTTTTGTTTGGGATTTAACAATAAATTAGTAGTTGAAACTAATTTAAAGAATGATAAATTAATTATTGTTCGGGATAGATGAATTGGAAAGTCAGTTAAGTGGATATAAAAGCTAAAGTGATAGAGTAATAATATAAGAATATATATAGAATGCTTGTATTAAACTTAAGAAATGAATGGTGAAATTCTTAAGTAAATTGGGTATTGAGAAAATTATTCCAAGTGAATAGAAATCAAAATGAATGTGAACAAAAAGGAAATTGATAGATAATAATCAATGAATGTAAGTAGGTAGGGTGTATGTATATTATTTTATTCGCATAAGCGATTTGATCCGGATTCGAGCACATAATTTTGAGATAGTTTTATCGATCCGAGTTAGGATTTTACACTCGATTTTCGACGGCGAACCCTGGATATGGATTGTTGATTGATGCTGGAAATTCTCTATCATAGTTGGTGACTATGCAAGGAGAATGACGGTTTCTAATCAAGAAACCAGATCTGAGTCCGCACTAGGAAGTCGGGTGGACGATACTAGTTCGGAAATGAAATTGTGTGATCGAGTGAGCGATCGAATTTGGTATTGCGTACGGATGATATATGTGCATCGTACGACTTAAGTGAAGCAAATGTTGTAAATTTTGTAAAAGAAATGAACAAAATGATTTTGATGATGTGAATGGATATTATGGCTAAGCAGGATACAGATATTTAAAAGAAAGGATATATGGATGTTTTGATTTCAGAAGGTAAACTTAAATGGCCGACAAAATGGTAAGTATTTAAAATTTCTGTATGAAATTTGATTGGGTTTTGATCTAGCCATTTGGCTTTGTTTTCTTTTTGGATTTGGGAGGCCGTAGAGCCATTTTGTAGTTGTACCGAGCTAGCCGCGCAAAGGAGACGCCGGCGAAATTTTTCGGGAATTTAGGGAGTTAGAAAAATTTTTGGAGAAATTTTGATAATTCAAAGTTGGTTTTGAATTTAAAATTTGAATTGTTAAGTAAGTAATGTTGTTTGAACCTGTGGATAAGTGGAAAAGTTAGAATGAGGGTTGGTGTATCTTTGATAAAAAGATTTGTTTTGGTATTGTTAAAACTGTTGGTTTTGGGATGTGGTTAAAACTATTTGGATTGGAAAATAGTAACGAGTATTGAACCATTCTTCCTAACTAGTAATTTCGGGGACGAAATTCTTTTAAAGGGGGGAGGAATGTGACGACCCGTAATTTTTAGATATTTTAAATGAGAATATTTAATTAATTTTAAATATTCAAAAGGGTAATTTTGACTTGAATTTCAAATATCACTATTTTTTTTGATAATTTAATTATTAAATTAAATAATTGGAAGTCGGGTAAAATATTGAATCTTCAGTTTCAAGCTGGTTAAAAATATTTTAAAGGCTTAGAAAATTCATATTAATGATACTGGAGATAATAGAAGTGTTGCAATCGAATTTGAAGGTGATTTGTTCAGTTTTGAAAATGTATCGTTTAAATCGGTATTTAAAAATAGCCTTCCGAGGCATAGTCTCGGAATTCGACGAAACCAATTCCATTGGATCCGTAATATTGTATTATTATCGGATTTCAAATTTGGTAGTGATTGGGGTTGTTGTGTGAGCGTACGATATATAAACGCACAGAAATTTATTTTAAGATAAATTGAATCTAGATAAAATATAATTGCTTTTCTTTTATCCGACAATAAGTACAACCCGCTGCCCTTGTGTCTCCTTCGTACCCCCTTCTTTTCTCTTTCCCTCTTCTCTAATCACTTCGAACGCATGTTAAAAAAAAAGATTGGCCTTCCTCATCCCCACTTCAGCCGATTCGTGAAATCAACTAACTAAATAAATACATTAATGGCCAAAGCCCTCTCGTATAAAAAATAAGGGGAAGGGTTTGTGTCGCGAGGCGGCGCCATGGGGGTTCGATCGAAGCTGCTGGACAAGAGCGCTCGAAGACAGGAGGGAAGGGTCGACGACGAGGCTTGACGTACTGTCGCGATGGGGCTTGAGGCATCTCGAACCTCGTGGCATCGCCTCTAGGGCAAGCATCGATCGCGAGAACGTGTTCGGGAAAACGAAGATGAGGTGCCATGTTAAGTAGTTGTTCACGCGTGGCCATGAAATCGAGCTCGCAAGTGATGATGGAAGTGACTGTGAGTCGCGATGGCAATGAAGCTAGGGTTCAGCAATTATCTGTGGATCGAGGCGAATTGGGGTTTCGTTCGAAATAAAGCAGTGAGGTATACTTACTATTTAGTCTTTTCGATTTAAGGATTTATGTATAATTGTGTAGATATACAAATTGGGATAAAAATATATAAAGTTGAAAAAGTAAAGCAAAATCTGTTTTAGTTAATAAAGAAAAATTATATGTAGTTTAAAGTGAAACTTTTCCTGGTTTGAGAAGTTTTGTTGAATAAAGTGTATGTATGCAGAATTTTTAAGAAGGATTTTACACAGATGATTTTGGAATTTTATACATATAAGAATTTTAAATACGAAGAGTTTATGTAACTTTATATATTTTATCTATAAGGATTATTTATCAGTTTAAATATAATTTCAAATAAAAAAAATATATGAGTATTTATTTAAGAGAAAAATTGGTTGTAAATTTAGTTTTAGTTAAATAAAGTTAATAAGAGGAATTGGTTTTAAAATCTATGATATTAGTCTAAAAATAAAATCATTGGTTAATTAAAATTATTATATGGCAATTAATTGTTCGATTGACCCAAATGTTAATAAAAGCATCTAATATTTATACAAGGTCAATAATCATGGAATCAAAGCGAGAATGAAGTGGATTTTCAAATTTAAGGAGCAAAGGTGAGTTAATATCACTCATCTGGTTGCTATTTAAATTTAAATAGTTAAATTAAATATTTGGTGAATGATTGGATTGATTTGATATGATAGTATATATAGTAGTATATATATCAATATATATATATATATTGGAATATGTATATATCGGAGTTGATATTCCCGCATTATATAGCGGATGAGACCCTATGCGCCGCATAATAGCGGATGATATTTTATAAACCCATATACCGTGATATTCCACCTCGAAGTGGAATTGGTATTGTGCTAACGTCTATGGATGTTGGGAAACAGGTTGGAGGGATCCAATTGGATTCCTCAAAATTATCTAGACTGTTTTATATTCTGTGTTATGAATATGGATATCCTATGATGATTTTATTGGTAATTGAATATCGGATGATATGATTGGATTGGATATTTCAGTAAAAGGAGTTATCAAAATGTATTGAATTGGATTTTTGGAAAGAAATAAAAGAGTAAAATTTAAGTAAAATAATTCTGGTGAATTTGAATAAATTAAATAATGAATGGTAAAAGGAATAAAAGCGATTTCAAAGTTTTAACAAATATGGGAAAAGGGGATTTGTATTAACAGGGAAATATAAACTTTAAAACTAAAGTGATATTAAATTTAAAGAATAAGGAATTCATTTTTGAATTCAAGGATTAAATTTAATTAAAGGATAAATAAGGAGTTTTGGAAATTTGAAATTGGTATTTTCAGTTAAAATGGGTTTTAACTCATATTAAAGAGATAAATCTAAAAGTTAATATATTTCGAAATAAAGGAAATAAGTAAAGAAAATTATTTCAAGTAAAGTGAGTTAGAAATCAATTGTAAATTGCTTTAAGTATTTGGAATTGAAATTTTAAAGAGAAGTGAGATTTTGGAATTTATAAACTGGGTTTATAAAGTAAAATAAAATATCAGTGGATATTTGAAATTATAAATTCAAAGTGGGAATTTATAAAGGGATATGGATTGGTTTAAAAATAAATGTTGATTTATTTTTAAAAGATGGGAAAGAGAAGCGTATTTCTTTGGATAACCAAGTACGTTTTCGAAAGCAAATTTAAAAGTATAAATTAAAGGTTTTAATGTAGTTTTAAAAAGCATGTTTTAGAAAACCTATTATTTCTAAATGTTAAATATAAGTAAGTATTTTCCAAATCTATTATTGTAATAAATATATTAACAAGACTTGGTATTATGTTTTAAAAAGGAAATTTAAATTTATATTTACAAGGAGATTTTATTTTAAATATTCTTAAATTTTATATTTTAATAAAGTATTAAAATAGTTCCAATTTCAATATTATAAAGTATATTTATAATAAAGTGTTTTTAAATTATTTTAAAATCTAAAAGTATTTTGTACTTGGTGATCCAGTGGAAATAAATATTTAGAAAAATGCATTCTGTGGAAGGAAACTGTTTTGGAATTGTTTCAAAGGGGTTTGAAAATAGAAATATGTCTTGCGAAGATATTTTGAAATAAATAAATAATTTGGGAGAATTATTTATTGTTGATGGATGTTTGTGAATGTTAATTGGTAGTTAAATAACCGACTATCAATATTGGCCAATGCGCTAATCGTTTCGAAGAGACCGGGATCGGGAGTTTTTCCCGAAAACCACTTCGATCCGGTTTGTACGTTTCGTGGAAACGATTTTGGAGTCGAAGATGGAGAAGTGAAGTGCAAGGGCTAGTCGCTACTAATCCTGAGGATATTTCCAAAATGGATGTAGTAGGAATAGTGCCTTCGGTTCCGTTCGGACACGTGATGGACTTGTATGGATGAATGCTTTCGGAATATCGTCAGCGGACGATGGGCATTCTAAGGGATATGTTCTAAAATGTAACGCTTAGCCTCGAGCCTCATCAACCAGGAATGACTGAAAATCAGGGGTTATGCAGCAAGGCTTCATGGGTAGCTCCCACTTGAGAGTAAGGTCATCCCTGTCTAGATGTCCCTTCTTATTTCGGCTTAGTGGTGCGGTTGCTGATCCCAACCGTGGGGTGATTTTATTCGAAATTATCTAGTAAGGGATGGTTCCGGCCTTGTGTTGCAGGGGAGCGGGCGTACTCCTCGGTACTGTGATCTAGGCCACGTACTTTGACAGGTGGTACCCCAGTGCCTAGTCATTGATGTAAATCCGTTCTCCCTACGTGCCTTGTACGGTATTTGTTTGTATACCTATTAGCTGGAATTTAATCATGTAACAATTTCAGCTATTTGAATAAGTATTTGTATATAGACACTACTATAATATCAGAGGATTTTGATAAGAAAGTGTTTGGCTATCGTAAGGTAAAAACCCGACATGTTTATTTGTGGCGTGGTCTTACGAGATGCTTTTGATTTCAAAAGATTTTTGAAACTTTAATAATAAATTGAGTGTGATTTTCTCACGCTGGTTTTCCAGACCGACTCAGGTGTTGTTTTATATGATGCTCGGGTCAGACCGAGATAAACAGGTTATGCTATGGAGCTCAGGAGACGAGCTGGATGGAGATACGTACTCCCGTACTTGTTTATCTATTTATTTCGCTGTATTGAACTCTGTACTCTGTTGTATTGAGGACGGGATATGATTATTGTCCAGTTGTATGATATGGGAACTCTGATGTATACTCGGATAATGTATTGTATAAACTGATATAGTTTTGATTTTGTGTAAAGATCTGTTATTGTCTATTATATTTTATTCCGCTGTGATGTGAGATTCTGATGCTGTTGTTTTCTATTTTCTTCTTCTACCTCTTTCTTCTTAACCCAAAATGGTTCGTATTTCCATACTTCTTGAGTTGATTTGTTGGAGATTAATGTCAATTCAAGGGGTACAGATTTGCGGGCTATTACATCGACAAGGTCGAAAGGTTAACAACTGTATATAAAAGATAACCTTCCGACTCGGTCGAAAGCATGAGACCGAAAATGGGGGGCCACCTGCATCTATAAATAGGACACGAGGGTCACGGTTTTAGGGGTCGATTTCTCCCACCTTGTTCTGGTAATATCAAAATAAATGTGTTGTAACCGTAATTAGGAATCAATTTGGGGATTTATAAAAGAGCTGACCTTGAATAAAAAGGGAAAGTCTTATGTTCTGTTAAACTACTTATTGTTTTGCTCAAATATTTGTTAGATTAACTCAAATTTTCAGGATTAACTCCGTCGGAAGGTTCTTGCCGACAAGGTCAGAAACTCAATTATTCAAGAAATAACTTCGATCTTCAAGCGTCATCAACTCTTCAACCTTAACCTTTTGATAAAGGACGACAGCTGGCCTGGATTAACATTAGTAATAATCTTCCAAAGTCATTGGCTTTATGGTCGAAATCCTTCAACTAAGTTGGTAGTTCTTTATGCTTTAACAACACCAAAACCTTCCGTAATTACTACCCGAGCAATCTAACCTTTCGGCAAGGCCTAAGTCTAGGAATATAAGGCTCAATCCAATGGTAGGTATTCACATACCTTTCGACAAAGTTGAAACTAACTTCATATAAGCAATCAAACCTTTCGGCAAGGTTTAAAGCTCCTATTACCACCCAGGAATTTAATGTCTTACTTATCGATAAAGAGAGTAATCATCCTAACCTTTCGACGATATTAAAAACTAGCTTTAAAGGGATAAGTTTGATTAACAATCAATCGTACCATAAGGAAAAACTCCATAAAACCACCTACAAGTCCTACTGAGGTAAAAAGTTCTCTACTCGGAGGACCAAACCCTTCGGCTATGCTGAAAGGTCCAAATCAAAAATCAGTAACTAGCAAAGCTAAGCGCAAAGACAATTCTTAGGGATATCTTGCCCTTTACCTAAACTATCCTTCCTCTTTTGGCTGAAGTATCTTTTGGGGTGTTGACCATAAATTTGGTTAACAAGATTCAATGCATTGGGGAAGTTTGTTAGGAACGAGATGGAAATATCATCAAACAAAAGGGAAACTTTTGCCTTCTTTATCCTCGTTGTCTCATTCATAAGTCTCCTATTATTAAGAATTCTCGTTAGAATAGGACTTCTTCTTCGTTTAATTTAAGAATAGTGTGTATGTTAACTTTAATTTAACATTATTATGTGTATGGATTGACTAGTTTGTAAATATGATAATCGAATGAATATATGGTATAGTTTAGTTACCATCAATGACTTGTGCTTCACTTATCATTTCTTATATATCATTGTTGTCATTTTGCATTTTATGATCATATCACTTATCATTTCTATATATATTTATATCATTATAATATATAGTGTTTATTTAAAAGGTAATTAGAATTAGTATTAAGAGTTAGGCTTCGAATTATAGTTATAATTAGTTGTTTTTGATTGATGACAAAAGGGGAGAAATATATAAAATACTAGGCATAGATTAAAGAGGAGTATTGTATATTAGGCATAGATTAAGGGGGAGTTATATTATAGTTCATATACAAAGTTGTCATCATCAAAACGGGGACTGTTAATACATAAGGATTTGGTTTTGATCATAACAACTTTAGGAAATCATATAATATATAAATATTAATGTTTTATCAATATATATATAGTATATAGTGCAAGATATTAGACAGGTGTTAATATAAGAAGATTGTACAGTATCAAGTAAAGATTGAAAAATTAAAGATGTTGATATAGAGACTCAAGAATGAAGACTCATGAGTATTCAAGGGTTCAAGATTCCAAGATATTCCGGATAAATTATAGAGTCTAGAACATTTATTAAAATTCTAATAGCACTTAATCTCTGTCTCTCTCTCTGTTTTAAGTTTTAAATAGTTTTAAAATGTTTTGGTTTTTAAATATTCTTTTCAAAATAGATTTTAATAGTTTTTAAACTTCTTATATTTATTATTTTAGTTTTTAATATTTACAAGTTATTATTTTTATTAGATTTTGATTTATATTAGTTTATTTTTAAAAATTCTTATCATATAGTTTTGCTTAAGTTTTATTATGATTATAGTTTATATATATTATATTTAAACATACTTACAAAGTATAAAATTATTCCACAAAACAATACATTTTTATAATATTATTTGAAAGTATTTTTCAAAATAACAAAGAGTATGTCGACATACTCTAACCCTATGTATCGACATACTGGCCGTGAATTTCAAAATTCAATTTTCAAAAGAAGTGTCTATTCGTCATATATCTTCACGAATAGATATGACCATAACCGTTATTTCTTTATAAATACATATGTTTTTGAATTATTTAATCACTTTTATTGTTCTTCTCTCGTCCTTCTTCTCTCTCATTTTTAAAACAAATTATAACCATACTTTGCCGAATTTCAACCAGAATCAAACTCCATTTCCATTAGTTTGATTCTATATCATTTGCTCTTTGATTTCTATCATCTCTCTCACTCCAATTAAGATCAAAGTGCTATTGAAGGATTATAGGACCATTTGTAATCAAGATTGAAGTTCCGAGTTTGTAAATATATATCAAATTAAACCGATATAATTGTGGTTGTGGTTGTGGTTGTAGCCCGTGAAATCAATTGGGTGTGCTTAGTAGCCCGTAAATCTAGTGGGTGTGCTTGTAGCTCAGAAATCAAGTAGCTCTACCCAAAGGCTTGGATTCTGGAAGGTGTGTCTCGTAGCCTTGAAACCGAGATTGTATTTGCATTTACCATTTGAAAAGAAATATGTACAAAGAATTGTACGGGACTGGATGTAGGGTAGCTCCGAACCAGTATAAAATTTTGGTCTATTCTTTCCTTTTACTTTTACTGCATTTACTATTTATTTGTGTTTAGACTCTACGATTGTTCTTGTGATTGTTAATCTCATTATTCTGAGTATAATTTCAAAAGCTTTCAAAAATATTCATATTTATCAGAGAACCCTATTCTCCCCCCCCCCTCATCTAGTGTTAATTTAGCCTTAAGATCCATATTCCGCAATCTTACACTGCTTTTAGAAAGTACCGAATTAGATTTAAGTAGTGGTTTCGGTTCAACATTTGAAGTGTTATAACTAGGCCAAAACTAAGGTAATGTTCCTTTTATTTCAATTATATATATATATATATATATTTGTGTGTATATGTATGTATATGTATATAATAAGTTTTGTCATCTATATCTGAATAGGCTAGATTCATATCATGAATCCTTACATGCATTTGCTGTCCATGTTTTGTGTGTGTGTTCGAATAATTTTTAATATACATTAATACATACATACATACATACATATATATATATATATATAAATTAAAGTATTAAATGGTTGAAATGTGCAGAAATCTTTGTATTAATTCAAAGTTAACGAATATTCTATCCAATTTGCTATGCAGGGAGAAGTTAAGTCCTCTCCATGTAAAATGATTACCACTGACATTTATTTTCGACAGGCTTGTAGCATTGATGCACGCTTGAAAGTCCAAATCAGTCGATAAGGAGTTCTTGCTTGATGTTCTTTCATCGTTGTAGAGGTTGTTCTTGAAATCTTCGACCACCAACCAAGGAAGACAGATACTTATTGTCTCACCAGACAAGTTTTCCCAAAACTGTCCACGTTCTTGTTTTAAGTCCTTAGCATAAACTATAGTTAAGACACACTTAAACCCACCTTTATTAGATAGATTTACACTAATATGCTGATCGGATTTAGATAGCATATTGACTGACCATAGCACCGAGTTCCAGATTAGGAAAATCCTGCCCCTAACATCATGATCATTATTATGTATAACTCTCTAATCCTTATTTATGAATTTACAGAATTTCTCTACATTATCATTAGCCAATTTATGTTCAACTATCCACATAAGATCAATATTGTATGAAATTGTGTTGCTTAACATCTAGTTTCCTTATGGGGAAGTTGAGTCCCCGCATATTCCATAATAAGAATGACATTAATTAACCATTTCGCTCCTAGCAATAGAGTTGCTTGAGGAAATGTAACTTTTTTTTCTTTTTAAGTTTATTGGCTTTCACCTTTAAATGGTTAGCACGTGTCCCATAACGGGTTTGCAACAACATTGACATTTTTAGAAGCTCTAAAGTCGAACGTATCTTCATTAGTTCTAGATTTCCTTGTTTGTCTTGTACAAACTCTTTTTTGTTGTTGTGTATTAGTGCAGCTACAGTATAAAATTCCGAAAGGGCTTGGAGTTTATGTGGCGTTACCTTAATTTTTCAGTAACTTCTTCAGGAACATTTATAGGTGCACAAGGGGATGAATATTCCATTCATCACTCGTTGGGTGCTCAGGTGCACTATACAACACAAGATTAATGGCTATAGTACTAGCAAAATTCTGATGGGATTTTTTAAAAGGTCCGTATAGTCTAGAATATTTTTTATTGTGCTACCATGATTTTATGATTGTTCAGCAATATTAAAAACAATCTCTTGCATACGATTGTTGAAATTATCTTGTGTAGGGCTGTCAACATCCATACCACCTGTCTCGTGATTCGAAACAGAATTTTGCTCAGTGATTATGTTAGTTTTCGAAAGTCGGGATCTCAAGGCTAATTTAACACTAGAGGGGGACGAATAGTGTTTAATAACTTTTATGAACCGTTTTGAATTCTTTAAAGTTATAGTTTAAACAATACAAATTGACAATCACATATGCAAACACAGATAGATATAAATTTAGTAAAAATAAAAAGTAAAGAGTTAGAGAGATCACAACAGAACTTTTATACTAGTTCGGAGTTACCCTACATTCAATCCCATACAATTTCCTACACATATTTCTTTTCAAATATTAAAGTCTATACAATCTCGATTTCAAGTCTACAAGACACACCCTCTAGATTTTGCGAGCTCTGGATACACTCATTGGATTCGGACGGGACACCAGCACACTCACTTGGATTCAAACGGGACACCAAGTACACCAACTTGATTCAAACGGGACATAAGCACACTCACTTGGATATCAAGGACACCAAGCACATCCAAGAGTATTTGAGTATGATTTGATAGAGGTTACAGATCAATTTATTGATCTTGAATACAACTAATCCTATAGCCACTTGAATAGCACTTTGATCGCGATTTGAGTGTGAGAGATGAGAGAGATTAGAGAGTATTCAGTAGAGAATCAAATCAATAGAGTTTGATTTGATTCCGATTGAATTTGAGAAGATTTTGAGTAGAATTTCTTTTAGAAATCAAGAAAGTGAAAGACGAGAGAAAATATAAGAAAGTGGTTGTTTAAAATTCGTTAAGAGAACCCCTATTTATAGAGAATCAACAATAATGTTCATTCGTACACAACTGTGATCACTGGTGAGGCAGTATTAACTATGTGGTTGATATTACAGCCAATTGATATTAGTAATCACTATAATACATGGCGATGCAATATCACTTTATTTTATAGTGTTTGAGAATTTGTGAATAAAAAGTGTATATATTTGATTACTTTTGATATAATTTGAAATGTAAAAATGAACAATTTTTTTGTAGTTATATGTTTTACTAAATAATTAAAAATCTGATTTGGTTTTAGCTTTAAGATTTTAATAAGGTATGGGTTTTATTATTTAACTTCTGATGGATGGAAATTTTCCGATAATAAAGTATATTGGAGAGTATAAAAGACTTTGAAATGAAATGAATTATTCTACTGGAAATTTACTTGGTGTGAGATATTGAACTAATTTTGAAATGTGAAGTTTTGAGAATAAATTTGGAACTTCTCTCCATATATCTATTAAAAAGAAAATTAAATATTTGTTTAAATTTATAAAAGAATATGCAAATAGTACTTGAAACAACTTTGTTTATAATAAGATGTTAAAAGTTAAACAATATATTGAAGAGTGCTTTGTTAAATAGAAAAGATAATGTGAGTAGAAAAAATTAAAAATAAGATGTCTGTCGAGGTAACCAATGCAAAGCGTAGTTCTCCATCATGTTTATGACATGTAGTGGATAAGTTTCACAAAGTCCATCGAGGTAACCAAGATAGTATAAGCCGTGCTGGTTGGGCACATGTGTCGTGTTCGCCAGTTACATGTGTAGTCTCCTGGAGCAGGTGTGTCTGTTAGTCTCCCGTCCGGTTCTAGTGTGATGTGATTTAGACAAGTACATTATGATTATATACCAGAGACTGTATCCTGAATATGATCAATCCCATATCCTTCTTAGGCATGTGTCTCCTATTATTCCACTTTGGCGTGTGTCGCCAACTATTATCTATTTACATGTGTTGCTTTTATATCTCATCGGCGCGTGTTCCAACTACTGTTCATTGGCATGTGTTGCCAAATACCTATTCTAGGTGTCATCAATTATACATTATTGGCACCAACTATATTTTCATAGACATGTGTCGCCTATTATATCTTCCTTTGACATGTGTCGCCATTGTTATGTTGTGATTAGAGGACGACTTGACCAGCATGTATTTTATTGGACTTAGAGTAGTCGTATATTAGGAAGGTTATATGATACTTATATGACATTAATTCACTGTATATGTATAATAGACATTTGAGTCGTATTGCATTCTTATAACATTATTGTATATATATTATATGTTATCGTTGTAATTGACTATGTGTTCTTTATGATGTATTGTTTTGTCTTGGGGGCACATGTGTCTATTTCTTCGTACCAATACTGTGTATGTATGGATTAGTCATTTATTAGACGTTTTAATACCTGCTAGTGTTAGTCAAAGGAAATATTCATGTGTGTACCCTTTATAGCCTCATTCTCTGTATTACCTGATGGTATTACTTAATAATACTCCTAGATAGTATGGGTATAGAGGTGGGGTGTTACAGCTAGCACACCCAAAGGAAAATAGACAAGTGGAGGTGATAAACAAGATCATCAAGTCTACTTTGAAGAAACCAGTAAGGAGAGCTAAAGGCAACTAGGTCGGTGAGCTCCCACTGGTATTATGGGCTTATACGACGACTCACAAGTCTACGACTAGACACAGGCCGTTTGCTTTAGCATACGGATCAGAGGCTATAATCCTAACAGAATTGGTAATCCCTTCTCATCGTAAAATGCATTACGATCGAAAGGTAAACGAGGAACCCTTTCTTGAGTCTCTCGATTTGGTTAATGAGAAAAGGGAAGAGGCATAATTAAGGGTTACGGCTTACCAGAACAGAGTAGCACAGCACTTTAACACTAAGGTCTGGAGCCATACCATTAAGGAAGGAGATCTCGTTTTGAAACAAGCTCTCTCGATTACATGAGAACTTGGTTCGAATTGGGAAGGTCCTTATGCAATCGAATAGAAGCTCGGAGATGGAATGTTCAAGCTGGCCACTGTAGATGGAATCCTAATTCTATAGGCATGGGATAACGACTTGCTATGGCCTTATTTTATTTAGTTTTATTTAATTTATTTTTCACAAATAAGCCACCTAAGGATTCTATGGGCAATGCAATAAGACAAGACTTGCCGGTTTTTGGTTTATAAATAAAAGTTGGCTTCTTGAACCAATGGAACCGTGTTCTTGTAGGAAGATTTCTTATGTTGCACGATTAGAAGTATGGCAAAGTACATACTCCCTAGGTCCAGGATTAGGACTGAGTAGTATAATTTCAGTGGTTGATCGAATAATTCAACCATAAATGTTTAGGTACTTGGAAAATGGTATCGGTTCCTCTGTTCCAGGATTAGGACCGAGGATAGCCAACATAGGGTCGACTGGATAATCCGACCCCTACCTTCAAGTATTGACTATTGCCCAAAAATGAGCAAGGTCGGTAAGGAATGCTTAGGGGCAGGTAATAAAAAGTGTTAGTTTTCGATGATAGAAACTGGCGTGCGGATGGAAAATTTTAACCACGCTAACTGCCTGGTAGGATATGCTAGGCCGAGGATAAACGAGGACGGTCGGTAGATACTCACCCGAAGATAGATAGGACTGAGAGTGGATTCCCAAAAATAGGCATCCAAAGGTACGAGTTCTCGGACATATGAACCGGTTTATTGGCGGGATACTCATGATTATGCATATGGCCCTATTGAACCGGCTTGGTCAAGGATAAGCGAGGTTAGTCGTTAAAGGTCGAAAACGGATACTATTTGACTCGTCTTGTCCATGATTAGGATCGAAAGAGTATAATTAGACCGGGGCCTATCAGATAGTTTGCCCTAGCTGGATAATCATTGACCGGTACCCGGGAATGGGTAAGATCGGAGAACTACGCTCGGATAACAGCATTTGGAACTATGAGTTCCGACGATAGGGCTCGTTAAGCGATAATACTATAAAAGAATTAAAGTTCCACTCGTGGCTAAGAAGGATATGCTTTGCCAAGGTTTGGCAGTGTAAACTTATGGATAATGTCGATCACACTTGATTATCAGCAAGATTTGGGACGTCAAGAGGTAGACGTCCGTACTGTTGTTCCTTGGAGATAGGGAACAACCCGGCACTTGGATTTTTAGTAACTCGTCAATGGTCGAAGAAAATTCGACCAAAAACGAACAGGAATGACCATGGAATTGGTCAAATTACGGTTTTGTTTAGCCAAACAAAACGCTTTGACAACTATAAACAAGACTAAGGAATATGATATAACTAAAGTAATTACATGAGTTTTATTTATATGTAAAGAGTTACGATAAATAAAAGAATTACATAAGAACATACTTATATAATATGGTAAATTGCAATACAAGCAGTTATATTATATATACATGCAGATGTATATAAGTAGGTATAGAATATAAAGGTGCGGAAAAATATATGGTATAAAGATTACAGGACAAAAGTGATCTTTTACTACATAAACTTTTATACAAAAGGTCGTGGGGCCGCTCCTACATAAGCACGGCCTATTTACAAACAAAAAGAAAGACGTAATATACATTCAAAAAGAGTCATCTCGCCCACAAATCCCGGGAATCTTCTACTTGTTCTTCCCTCTCTTGCTGGCCTTATGACCGGAGCTGCTGGGTCATCTCTTATGCTTTCGTACGTCCTTGAATTTCCCACCTTCGGGAGTGTCACCCTCGAAATGGGTAGTTTCTACCCCGGTTGTAGCATGTGGCACATTTGTCTTTTCAGTAGAGGGCTCATAGGATTTAATCTTTAGGGGCTTCAGCTTGATTGCGGGAAGTTTAGCATAGGGGCTTATTGGTGCAGAATAGACAAATTTTTCAGTTCCCGGCTCACTCTTGATCTTGACCTTGGAAAGGTCAGTCCTTAGTCTCTTCCCCATGGTAATTTGAACGATAGGGTCTATGGCGCTTGTTATAGCAATATCTACCTCCAAGGACAAGGACACGTCATTCAGCTTCTCTAGGGCTGCTATTTTCTCAAAATTAGGCCCTGGGTCAGAATTAGGAGGAGCGATAAGTCTCGTGGAGATGGAGTTTAATGCGGTGAAGATTGCTGTAGGACCCATGTCTTAAGTGGCCGGTGGCGAAGTAGGAAGGTGCGGAGGACTACAAGTTGGAAAATAGAAAGGTAAAGGTTAGTGACGAATTCATGCGAGAACTAGAGTTCCTCGAAAATAAACAAGCAATATACATTCACCCGAAATTGATTGTAAAGCAGAAGATTTAGGAATTTCACCTTCTTTGAGTGAGTGCTGAATTGGTTGGTCAACAAGGAGAGAGGTATAGGGCTAAACGAAAGTAGTGGCTGGGAATGATTTGGGTGGCTTCGGAGCTAGCCTCCATGGTAATAGGAATATCTGTCAAAGGCTCCTAGGATTTTTGAGTTGGAGATTCAGGCTGACCCGATGCAGTTGGCCAGCAGAAGCCTCGACAACAACAATAGCAGCGGCGATGTCTTCTTCAGCAAGGATGGCCTTTCCCTCTTCAAGTTTCATTATATCATCTGTGTCGAGGTATTTGGCCATCGGTTCTTCTTCGGTGAGCCCTTCACCGGTTGCTTCTGAACAACAGAGCACTTCCTTTTAGACACCGACGAGAGTTACATCATATGCACTCCCCAGCCATTTCAGATTGAATTGAATCACATTGGCGAAGAATTGCTGGAGAGTATTGTCAATTCTTCCCTTTCTTTTACCTTTCCTTCTTTGAGGTCTTTTAGTTCTTATGCAGTAAAAATATTAACCTCCATATCCAACTTTTTAGTCTTCACCAATAGCAGGCTCTCCTCGAGCTTGTCTTTTTCCGATCGAAGCATTTGGATCTCATCTGCCTACTCTTTAATGGTTTTGTCCCTGGTCTTGACGGTTTCATCTTTTTAGTAAGGGCCAGGTTCTTATCAGCAATCTGCATCTTCAAAGCAGCATTCTCTTCATGTGCAATTTTAAGTAGGTCTTCCAGCACGAGTTCTTTTTTGGTATGGGTCGTACTTATTCCCACCATCAGGATGTCAGTACTAGCCTTGTTCAGAGTGGCGTCTCTTTCCACCTTCATCTTCTCCAGGTTTCCTTCATATCCCTCGATGAGGCAATCATATGTCTTTTTCTCAGACTCAAAGGATTAGATATGTAGGATCAAGATTAACCCTAGAGGGGGGGTGAATAGGGTTATCGCAATTTTCTCGAATTAAACGCGAAATCAAACTTCAGATAAATAAATATGCAGAAAAGTAAATCACACACAAAATTTACCCAGCTTCGGCAACCCCTACCTACTGCTGTATTCCCAGATTTCTATTAGGATTAAACAGTATCCCACTTACAAACACTCTAACAGACTCGCACACCCTGCTCCGCCTATAGAGTTTCGCAAACTCGCACACCCTGCTCACTGAACTAACCCTAACTAGACAATCTGACACTACCTAAACCCTAGGTGGTGATTTACCCTTACTTGACTTGAAAAAGTAAAAACTGAAAACAAAAACAGATTAAAACCAGGGCAAAAATTTTAATTGCAAATTTAAATCAGTTTTTCCCTCAAATAAATAACTCAAGCCCGGCCCAATAAAATTAAAATTAAAACCCGAATTATCTAGACCGGCCCCTTTCTTCAAAACAATCGGCCTTCTTGAGTTTTATTTCGATCCCCCTTTTCTTTACTTCCTGCCCGATCCCTTGAGAGAAACAAATAGTGATTTAGGGCTTCGACGATGTTTCGATTCTCTGGCGAATCTGGCTCGATCTTCTTCAATACTTGTTTGACTGAATTAGGGCTTTGCCCTTGTTCGTTTTACTGGCGAATTGGAGCTTCGGCTTCGTCGATTCTCTGTAGCTCTGGCTTGCAATGATCTTTGCGTCGAGACTGGAATTAGTGCTTTGCTCTATCGTCTCTGGCGATTCTGGTTTGGAGCTACGGCTTCTTCAATCTGGGATTGGTATGTATTACTGCTCGATTCTTCTCTGATTATACTTGAACTTGGTTGCTTGGGCTTGATTGTCAGTGATGATTGGGTTTCTGTTTTCTCTGCTCTGAATCACCTTATCGATGATGATATATGGAGTGGTTTATATATGCGTCTGATTTGATTCCTTGATCCCCACGTTGTTGATTCTTTCTGTTTTTACGCTTTGATATTTTGGGAAATTTCTTTTAACCCACGGCTTTGATTTTGTATCGTTCGATCTTGCTTGATTTATGCGGTAAATACTTTCCTCTTTTGATTTTTGACTTTTTCAAAAAAATGCACACTTGAATTTCTTTTTACTGAAATACACGGTTTTATATTTGAAGCTTTCCTAATTTAAATTTTGACTTTTTCAAACATACGGCCTTGTTTCTGATCATTTCGACTTTTCTCTATGATATTCTTTTCTTGTCGACTTTACTGTGACTTCTCTGCATACTTGCTTCCTGTTGACATTTGCTTTGCTTTTTGTACTTGCGAATTGACTTCGGTCTGACTTTGTTATAACACCTTGTTGCCACTTGCATATACTTTGTAGCTCTGTTTCCTTGTAGTCTTCATGTATATGACTTGTTTGGTTCATTGCTGTATTGTTATTTTAATGGTGCACTTGTCTGGTTCATCTTTTGATCATCATATTTCCTGACTTGTACTGTTGTTCATGTATTCACTATGCATTCATTCCAGTAGTTGTCTTTGCATTCTGTAGCCACTGTGTACATTGTTGATCTTGTACCTGACTTTGATTGTTGAACTTGGTTGATCATTTCTGTCATTTGCAGTTGCCATTGTGTCTTGATTGAGACTGCTGTGTTCATGTGCTCACTTGTACATGCATTTGCCACTGATTGTTCTATGTAGCTTGTTGTACTTCTGTAGTATAACTTGATGTTGCATTTGTCCATTTGATTCATTCATGTATTTGCTTAGTCTGGTTGATTTTTCTTGTAGCTTGACCATTTGATCTTTGAACAGACATTGATGCACTGTTGCATTTGTTAGTTGCCATTGTAGTTGCAGTTTTGTATTGACTTGTAGCATTCTTTGAGACAGTTTGCATTTCTTTGATCTTTACTTCACCTGTGTTGCGTTTTCATGTAGTCTGGTTCATGTGCATTGATGAACTTGATTATTTTGTATCTGCATATCTATGATTGTTATTGTATCACTGAAGCTTCACTTGAGTCTCTTGAACTTGAGTCAGTGGTCATGTACTTGTGATCATTGGTTGAGTCTGGGTTGATGTACTTGATCATGTGTATACTGTGATGTTGAACTGTTGCATTGCTCCAATGTATTCATGTGTAGTCTTCATATATGTGCATACATTTATTCTGAAGTGTAGCTTCACTTGAGTTTTCTGATGCATTGCCTTGTATGGTATTGCACATCCAGTCTTGTCATTTGAGTTACTATGGTTATGCTTCATGTACAGTTTCATTTGCATGTTGGACTTACTTGAGTTGCACTTTGATGTTGCTATTGGATCCAGTGTACATTCACATTTCATTGTTGCAGTGATCATTGATATTTTGATCAAGGCCATTTGCACTTGTGTTGATTCTGATTATGATTTGACCTTGTGCACTCGAGTTGGCGAGGCAGTGCACACGTATATACGTGTGTACTGCAGCCACTCATAATCACCTGTCCCTGAAATAAATACTGATATGCACAGATATTACACAATCAAAGATGATGACGATAACCCATATATCTGAGACAGCTTTAAAAATAAATTTTATATTTTTGCAAATCGGATTTGTTTCTTTTTAGATTACTGCTGTAGTTTTTAATTATACAGGTACACAGGAGACAAGACAAATACTGGAGCTGGACAATGCAGATGCAGAAGACTGAGTGTATGAGTGATGTAGTGAGGACAGAAATGTAACACTGAATTGTATGAATGAGAGTGAACTGTAAATATGAAATCGGTGTAATGTATGAAATTATGAAATGTAAAAATCAGTGTATGAACTGAAAACTTTATACTGAATAAAATATGATATTTGAAATAAAAATACTATTTGAATTTGTTAAATTCTGTGCAATAGTATTATTACTTCAACACGAATATTTATTCATGTATTTGTATAATCTTCAAACACATCTATAATTCGATATATATTTTGTTATCATCAAACACTAAACACACATCAAACAATCTCCCCCTTTTGATGATGACAAACATATATGTTAAAGATTTTGAAATCTAGTAAATGTGTTTAATTATGAAATATTTAGCTCCCCCTATATGTATGCTCCCCCTACAACTGAGACCACTCCTATTTAGAAGATTTAGGAAATTACGGAAGAATAAAAGAATTATCAAAAAATAACTAACAGCATTTAATAAATTTGGTGTAATATTCCAAAAATACTTATTTTCTTATCAAAATCTCTTTCTTCTCCCCCTTTTGTTATCATCAAAAGACTGACAAAAAATAATGAAACAGTAGGGGAAAACAAATGGAAAAAACAAGGAAAAACCATAATATATCATAACAAGATAACAATTTCCACATTTTAGAGAATGGATCGATGTTTTGGTTTTTATATAATGAGAAGAGGGATGTTTTATTTTATTTATTAAAAATTTTAAAAAAGATTTGACATTTAAGCACAAAAAAAATAAGCACTTACTAACCACGCATAACCATAAGGACTTTTAAATGGGATTAGCAGTTACTCATTAGTTATCAAGCTCCATCCATGCATAACCATAAGGACTTTTAAATGAGAATGGAGTGATGATAACCTCTCATGATCCATCCATGCATAACCATAAGGACTTTTAAATGAGAATGGATGCATGAGAAATGTTTTTAAAATTTTTCTTTATTTTCCTTTTTAATTTAAAAAATAATTCACTCTTCTCATTTTTCAAAACCATTATGAATGATAGAAAGATGGTAGAAATAGAAATGATCGTGGAATAAGTTACCAAATTAATCATATTATGAAATTTCATAAACCAAACGTATTTCCACTACTGAATACCATACTCGAATCAATCTTTGAATGATATCCAAAACAGGTTTGAATTCTAGAAATTGAAGTTGAAAATAAATATCCAAGAATATTTCAACCAAAAATTGAAAATGATTAGTCAATTTCCATAATCCCCAAATCCAAACGTAATCTGGAAAATCTGTCTATGGGGAGGGGTTTTGTGAAAATATCAGCAAGTTGATTCTCAGTTGAAATGAATTCAATGCAAATGTCTTCCCTAGCAATGTGATCTCTAAGAAAGTGGTGTCTCACATCAATGTGTTTCGTGTGTGAATGAAGAACATGATTATTTGACAAGTCTATTGCACTTTTACTATCACATTTTAATGGAACTTGTTTATAAACTAAGCCAAAATCAGAAGGAGTTTGTATCATCCATAAAATTTGAGCACAACAACTTCCTAATGCAATATATTCTGCTTCAGTGGTGGATAATGCAACACAATTTTGTTTTCGACTAGACCATGAAACTAATGAATGTCCTAGCATGAAACATGTCCCACTAGTACTTTTCCTGTCAACCAATGAACCCGCATAATCAGCATCAGAGAAACCAACTAAATCAAAATTTTCACAAGAAGGATACCATAGTCCAAATTTGTGTGTGTGTGAAAGATATCTTAAAATTCGTTTAGTGGCTTTCAAATGTGATTCTTTAGGGTTAGATTGAAAACGTGCACACAAACACATAGAAAACATAATATCAGGTCTAGAAGCAGTAAGATAAAGAAGTGAACCGATTATCCCTCGATATTTCTTCTTTCAAATTAATTAAGTTCAACTTTGCATCTCTCAAATCCAACTTTCATTATTAAGAATCATTTCAACAGAATCAGATTCAATTTCAGAAATAAACCACTGTGACAACGAAACGCACACAAACTTTTAGTGAGTGTGTATACCTTTCGTAGGATCACAGTTAAAATATCATGATTATCTCAAAAGTAATTTGAAGTTTTCACCAGTGAAGTTTCAATAGTTTCAACAGTTTCTAAAAACACTTTTATAGCATGAGTACTCAATAATCAATCAACATCATAATTTGACCAAGCAGATTAAGTTCAAGAAAAATGGTTGATCAATTTTTAAGCACAAGTCAAAGTCATAGATAAGAATAAATCATGTAAGATCATAGTAAGTTAGAATCTGTCAACCATCATAATTATCTCGAGTAATTCTATTAAAAGATGATTGGTTAAAAAAAATCATAATTAACACCATCAATCATAATTGGCTGATTTAATTCAGATTATGGTGCAGATTCTTACCAGTTATCTATCGTTTGAAAATAAATACAACTACATGTTTTACCTGTACGATAATCTTTCATTGTTTGCCTATAGTGAATCTTTCACCTTTATACTAGGCTAAGTAACATTGATTTGTCGCCCGTTGTGTATCTGGAACAGCCAGAATCCAGATAACACTAATGTTGTTCCTTAGCCTGCCACCACACCTACACGGTTAAAGATTTTTGTGACCTATTTGTTTTTATAGGTCCATGGTTGTTAGTGGCAGAATAATTTTGAATATACAATCCTTTTGGAACCCAAACTTGTTTTGTCTTTTCATTCTTGTTCCAATAGACATGATACTTGTTTGTAGAATTCTTAGGAACCCAAACTTGTATAAATTTCGTGTTCTTGTTCCTATGTCTACAATTTTCAACATGATGTCCAATTATTTCACATTCAGTAAAAATACCCTTACCTTTTGCACTATCATCAACTTGTGATTTTCCAAAACCTAGTCCTTTTCTGTTGTTAGCAAACAGTTGATTTCCTAACAACATGTTGAATGATTTTTCTCCTCTAGAAAAGTTATTCAGTGATTTCTCAAGATCTTGGACTTTGGTTTTCAGTGTTGAGTTTTCAGACACAAGTGAGGTGCATCTGTTTATAAAATCCTTTTTCCTAGTTTCAATGGTTTCCTTTAGATTCAAGTTTTCTTTTTCAAGTTTCTCCAAGCTACTCTTTAGTTTTGATAATTCTGAATCTAAAGTTTTACAGTTTTTACAGTCTAGGTTTTGAATGTTTTCAAGTTCAGTTTCTAACCTAAAATTTTCACGGGCAAGTTCTCTCCTATCAGATTTCAGTTTATCAATTTTAGAATCTAGAGCATCGACTGTTTTAGTAAGATCAAGGCACATAAAGACAGGTTCTTTATAAGTATAGTTCTTTACCTCACTAGATTCCTCTGAGCTTGCTTCTGGATCTGATCTTGATTCCTCTGAGCTTGCTTCTGAATCTGATCTTGCTGTAAGACACAAGTTAGCCTCCTCTGAGCTATCAGTTGAAACTTCCTCTCCTTCCACATCATCCCAAGTCGATGCGAAGGCCTTTTTCTTCTTTTTATTTCCCTTGTTGTTTTTGAGAAGTGGACAATTTTGTTTGAAGTGGCCAGGCTTATTGCAGTTATAGCAGGTTAATTCATTTTCTGAATTGTCAGAATCTTTTGATCTATTACCATTCGTTTTCTTCTTGCGTGGCCTGAATCTCGACAATTTTCTAAGATTATTGACAGCCATTGCAAGTTCTTCAACTGGATCTTCTTCATCGCTCTCTTCTCTGCTCTTCAAGGCAATTGTCTTCTTCTTTGGTTCGGAATTGATGCGTTCCTCCTTTGCTTTTAACTCAAGCTCATACGTCATTAGATTTCCGATCAAATCCTCCATGCTGAGTTTACTCAGATCTTTCGATTCTTGTATTGCCGTGACTTTTGCCTCAAAGTTCATTGGTAAGACCCGTAGTATCTTCCTCGCCAGCTCTACCTCAGTGAATACTTTCCCAAGCGCTCTAGCATTGTACACCAAGGTTGAGAAGCGTCCAAACATGTCCTTTAAGCTCTCGCCTTTGTCCATCATGAAGTTCTCGTATTCATTGCTGAACAGGGCTAGACGAGACTTCTTGACTTGAGAAGTTCCTTCGTGTGTCACCTCCAAAGTATGCCAAATTTCCTGTGCTATTTTACAATGAGAAATTCTATTAAATTCAGTCTTATCAAGAGCACAGATAAAAGCATTCATAGCTTTAGCATTTGTAGTTTTTAATTTCTTATCGTTAGCATCCAACCTCTCCTTAGGTTTAGGAATCTCAGTATCACCAATAGTTATAGTGGGAGGTGTATAGCCAGTTTCAATAATATCCCAAACATCATAGTCAACAAAACTAAGATAAATACTCATCCTAACCTTCCAGTAAGTATAATCATTCCCATTAAACATTGGTGGCCTAGCAATAGATTGCCCCTCAGAAAAAGCATTATTTGGTGGATTCATGATTCTAGAGTTAAAAAAAATTACCTTACTCTAATACCACTTGTAGGATCTAGATTAACCCTAGAGGGGGGGTAAATAGGGTTATCGCAATTTTCTCGAATTAAACGCAAAATCAAACTGCAGATAAATAAATATGCAGAAAAGTAAATCACACACAAAATTTACCCAGCTTCGGCAACCCCTGCCTACTACTGCATTCCCAGATTTCTATTAGGATTAAACAGTATCCCGCTTACAAACACTCTAACAGACTCGCACACCCTGCTCTGCCTATAGAGTTTCGCAAACTCGCACACCCTGCTCACAGAACTAACCCTAACTAGACAATATGACACTACCTAAACCCTAGGTGGTGATTTACCCTTACTTGACTTGAAAAAGTAAAAATTAAAAACAAAAACAGATTAAAACCAGGGCAAAAATTTAAATTGCAAATTTAAATCAGTTTTGCCCTCAAATAAATAACTCAAGCCCGGCCCAATAAAATTAAAATTAAAACCCTAATTATCTAGACCGGCCCCTTTCTTCAAAACAATCGGCCCGCTTGAGTTTTATTTCGATCCCTCTTTTCTTTACTTCCGGCCCGATCCCTTGAGAAATAAAAATGGCGATTTAGGGCTTCGGCGATGTTTCGATTCTCTGGCGAATCTGGCTCGATCTTCTTCAATACTTGCTTGACTGAATTAAGGCTTTGCCCTTGTTCGTTTTACTGGCGAATTGGAGCTTCGACTTCGTCGATTCTTTGTAGCACTGGCTTGCAATGATCTTTGCGTCGAGACTGAAATTAGTGCTTGGCCCTGTCGTCTCTGGCGATTCTGGTTTGGAGCTACGGCTTCTTCAATCTGGGATTGGTATGTATTACTTCTCGATTCTTCTCTGATTATACTTGAACTTGGTTGCTTGGGCTTGATTGTCAGTGATGATTGGGTTTTTGTTTTCTCTGCTCTGAATCACCTTATCGATGATGATATATGGAGTGGTTTATATATGCGTCTGATTTGATTCCTTGATCCCCACGTTGTTTATTCTTTCTGTTTTTACGCTTTGATATTTTGGGAAATTTCTTTTAACCCACGGCTTTGATTTTGTATCGTTCGATCTTGCTTGATTTATGCGGTATATACTTTCCTCTTTTGATTTTTGACTTTTTCAAAAAAATGCACACTTGAATTTCTTTTTACTGAAATACACGGTTTTATATTTGAAGCTTTCCTAATTTAAATTTTGACTTTTTCAAACATACGGCCTTGTTTCTGATCATTTCGACTTTTCTCTGTGATATTCTTTTCTTGTCGACTTTACTGTGACTTCTATGCATACTTGCTTCCTGTTGACATTTTCTTTGCTTTTTGTACTTGCGAATTGACTTCGGTCTGACTTTGTTATAACACCTTGTTGCCACTTGCATATACTTTGTAGCTCTGTTTCCTTGTAGTCTTCATGTATATGACTTGTTTGGTTCATTGCTGTATTGTTATTTTAATGGTGCACTTGTCTGGTTCATCTTTTGATCATCATATTTCCTGACTTGTACTGTTGTTCATGTATTCACTATGCATTCATTCCAGTAGTTGTCTTTGCATTCTGTAGCCACTGTGTACATTGTTGATCTTGTACCTGACTTTGATTGTTGAACTTGGTTGATCATTTCTGTCATTTGCAGTTGCCATTGTGTCTTGATTGAGACTGCTGTGTTCATGTGCTCACTTGTACATGCATTTGCCACTGATTGTTCTATGTAGCTTGTTGTACTTCTGTAGTATAACCTGATGTTGCATTTGTCCATTTGAGTCATTCATGTATTTGCTTAGTCTGGTTGATTTTTCTTGTAGCTTGACCATTTGATCTTTGAACAGACATTGATGCACTGTTGCATTTGTTAGTTGCCATTGTAGTTGCAGTTTTGTATTGACTTGTAGCATTCTTTGAGACAGTTTGCATTTCTTTGATCTTTACTTCACCTGTGTTGTGTTTTCATGTAGTCTGGTTCATGTGCATTGATGAACTTGATTATTTTGTATCTGCATATCTATGATTGTTATTGTATCACTGAAGCTTCACTTGAGTCTCTTGAACTTGAGTCAGTGGTCTTGTACTTGTGATCATTGGTTGAGTCTGGGTTGATGTACTTGATCATGTGTATACTGTGATGTTGAACTGTTGCATTGCTCCAATGTATTCATGTGTAGTCTTCATATATGTGCATACATTTATTCTGAAGTGTAGCTTCACTTGAGTTTTCTGATGCATTGCCTTGTATGGTATTGCACATCCAGTCTTGTCATTTGAGTTACTGTGGTTATGCTTCATGTACAGTTTCATTTGCATGTTGGACTTACTTGAGTTGCACTTTGATGTTGCTATTGGATCTAGTGTACATTCACATTTCATTGTTGCAGTGATCATTGATATTTTGATCAAGGCCATTTGCACTTGTGTTGATTCTGATTTTGATTTGACCTTGTGCACTCGAGTTGGCGAGGCAGTGCACACGTATATACGTGTGTACTGCAGCCACTCATAATCACCTGTCCCTGAAATAAATACTGATATGCACAGATATTACACAATCAAAGATGATGACGATAACCCATATATCTGAGACAGCTTTAAAAATAAATTTTATATTTTTGCAAATCGGATTTGTTTCTTTTCAGATTACTGCTGTAGTTTTTAATTATACAGGTACACAGGAGACAAGACAAATACTGGAGCTGGACAATGCAGATGCAGAAGACTGAGTGTATGAGTGATGTAGTGAGGACAGAAATGTAACACTGAATTGTATGAATGAGAGTGAACTGTAAATATGAAATCAGTGTAATGTATGAAATTATGAAATGTAAAAATCAGTGTATGAACTGAAAACTTTATACTGAATAAAATATTATATTTGAAATAAAAATACTGTTTGAATTTGTTAAATTCTGTGCAATAGTATTATTACTTCAACACGAATATTTATTCCTGTATTTGTATAATCTTCAAACACATCTATAATTCGATATATATTTTGTTATCATCAAACACTAAACACACATCAAACAAGATATTCATGTGATTGATGTGGTTAACCTTCGTGACGGCATATGTGAGTTTTTTCCACTCATAGACCTGATCAATGAGCTTTTGAATTCATTGGACATCCCGATCTGCTTCTTCCTTTGGAATGTCTTGGATGTCACAGTCAGATATGACACCATGCAAGAAGAGGTTCGAAAAAGCAGCTAGCAGGTGGGGCGGTGTAGCAGGAATGTGAGTTAGAGGAGTAGGGATTCCTTTGGAATAAGAAGGAATGACTATAGTTAAGGAGCAAAAAGTGGAAGTTTGTTTGTAAGTAGGAATTTGGGATTCTATGCGGGGTTGAGGAATACTAGAAGAGGAGCCGTAACGATCATGCGAGTCTCTATGCCGCTTGGTTAGATCGCTAGGCTGCCTTTCTTCTCTCTCTTTTTGCTAAGGGATTGTATTCCGCTTTTTATTCTCTTTCCTTGCATATAGCTCCCTCTTTCTCAGTCTCTTGACGACCTTGATAACTAGAACAAAATGGATATGGATCAGGAGTCCACCCTCTCGATTCTTTAATGCCATATTGGAGCTTGTCGTATCTGTCCTCGACATGGTACTTGAAACAAGAAGAAAGATCATATAAGTTCTAAAATCTAAGAATTCAAATGAATGCAAGGATGTGTATTCGTGATTCTAGTGAAGTGTAGAGTGCTGATGACCCCCTAAGTACTCTATGGACCATGTTCGTATGGAAGTAAAGACAGAGTCTCGCCACTTTCAGTTATGACATCGTTAGAGGGGAAAGTGAAGACGGGGTGCCTTCCTTGAGGAGGTCGCTAATGGAGATATCAAAGTCGCTCACAGAGCCGAAAAGGTCCTCAAATGATCCAACTTGAAGAGTCACCGCAACCAATGGAAATGCGCTTGGTTCTTCGGTTTTCTGAGGATACTTAATGTTGGTATTTTTTTAGCAAACCGAAGAAGGATGTTCGATGACTTTGGGAGACATCTCGCCGCACGACTCGTCTTCCTCTAGACTAGCAGTATAGTCATTGTTGCCTCCCTCGGTACTCTTTTTCTCTTCTTCTTTTTTTCTTCTTCTTTCATTTCTTCTTTTCCTTCTCTTCTTCTTCCATCTTCACTTTCTTCCGGAATCGTATGCAGTCCGGTTCCTTCATTCTCTTCTCTCAAAATTTCACAAGCGGTAGGCTCTTCTGTTGCCCTATTTGCAGGTTCATCGGCGTTTGTTGTACCCGACGGACCTTCAACTTCCCCTTGAATATTGTCATCGGTATTGCGAGCGGGATCAGAAGATAGCGTCAGCATTCTAGAACTTTCAAATTGCGAGCGGGATGCAGTGAATTGCACCATCTGAGGTTCTCGTTTGTTAGGAGGAATGTGGTGGTGCAATGCTGGAAGTTAAATCCCTTTAGAGCTTTCAAAATTTCAGCATGCTCATCACTTGTGCCTTGGGTGGGAATATCTACGAAGGAATTGGACAAAGAATTAAATGCTAGGACGGAAGGAATCTGAGCACAGAAAAAGTGAAGAGAAAATGAATCTTACTGCCAGAAAGTCAAGGCCCGTTGAAACCGTGCTGACAATGAATGAGGAAATACTCGTTCTTGAAATAAGAGTGTTTATTATGAAGCGCTTCAATAACCTTGCACTTGCAACAAGCCTCAATAATAATGAGAGATGGCGAATCTTGTCAATGTTTGAAACTCAAAATGCAAGTTAACTCTCCAAATTTTAGACGCCGTTGGAATCGATTCATGAATATCACATACAAGGAGCTTAGTAGCGCATATCCATTGGGATGAACCTAGAACGGAGCTAACCCAAGCTCTTGGAGAATCATGCCCAGGAACGGATTGAAAGGCGCTACAGCACTGCCTAAGAACATGTGTCTATTGCAGGCTGTATAACCCACCCGAGGATTGTGAGCTTGCTGCCTTTAGGTAGGAAGCTGGACATTGCCTTCAGGGATTTTGTGCTATCGATGGATGGTTTAAAGTGTTTTGGAGATGAGGATTGTTAGCACCTGTTCAGGCGGATTGTCATGAACCCTTAGACCGATGCACTCATTCAATAGAGGAGGTTGTTCTTGGTTTTGATTTACTGGAACGATCATTCCTTGTAGTTTATCATGATCGAACGCCTAGTTCCAAAATGCATTGACATTGAAACCTAAGCAATATGGATCTGGCTTCAAAAGGAGTAGATGGCCCCATATCGGTATTAAAGCAATGCAACTGACGGGTCATTCGGGATAGGAAAATTGTAAGGTATGCTTTACTTTGGAATTATATTTCAAATTTAAACCCGTGTAACCGGGGCCTAGAATCCAACGGATGTCGATATGTATTGACCAATCATATTCTAAGCATTGATCGGGGCAAGTGGAAGGTTAATCTATGCAGTGTAAGTCCCATGTCCTATATATAATGAGCGGACCATCCTATGTATATAGCTTGCTCGTACTAGAAAAATAAACCATGTCGCACAATGGAACTATGCATCGGATCTTACCTGTTATTATCGGATAATCGATAATGAAACCGTAGTCCAGAGCAACATAAAAGCTTTTCTTTTACAGGAATGCAGAAGTGCAGTAATTGGAAGTGTTGTGCGATGGAGTCACTCAAATGTTGGAGTATATTTCAACATAGCCATTCTTTGGAAGGAGAACCATCCTATTGACATTCGAGTGGTGATATTTGACCGGACAGATGTTGGTCAAAGCGACTCAAAGGACTTTTGTAATGCCAGAACTTGAGTTATGGTATTCACTCGATTCTCCCAAGCACACCCCGGATCGAACCCGAAAGCATATCAAATCGGACCCGAGCATGATCTTGGGAAAATCTTGGTGTCGCTCCAACCTAACACCTGCCAGAGCCATATAGATTTCCATCACCACTGCCAGCAACCAAATTATGACGACGGCTTAATCGCCAATCACAACCCACCTAAAGATCTTGGATCAAGACTTGGAGATGAGGAAGGGTCGAGGTCGAGAGAAATAGCAATTGGTGGTGTTCTGGTAGCATCGGCATTTCTTGGTAGGCGGCGGCAACAAAAAGGAAACAACGACGATCGGTTTTTGATGAAGGCGCAAAGCTTGCAAGGTGTAGGTATAAGAAAGGTTTTGGTCACGAGCAGTAGAAATGAAAAGGGTGAGAAATTTTTCCACGTACAGGAGCACTTATAGTACTCAGGGCAAGGAAAAGAACTCGGTACCTGGCTAAGGTGTTGAACGATCCCTAAAACATAGATCTTGTCCTTA
Source organism: Allium fistulosum (assembly GCA_030737815.1). Classification (NCBI taxonomy): domain Eukaryota; kingdom Viridiplantae; phylum Streptophyta; class Magnoliopsida; order Asparagales; family Amaryllidaceae; genus Allium; species Allium fistulosum. The sequence continues at coordinate 1,443,764,725 of CM060902.1, read as the reverse complement.
GCATGAATTATAGAATTTCTACTGCTTAAAGCGGTTGAACAAGTATCCGCGGAATGAAGACAACACTTTGAAGCAACCATTGGATAACCAACGGACGTACATGAATAATAGAATGCTTGTCTTATTCCAGAGCATGCTTTGTTCTCAAAGAATGCATACTCTTGGGGGCATGTGTTATTCAGTTTTTAGACCAAGCGAGTTTTCATGAATCTGGATGCAAAATGAAGATGAGATGATTCACAAACTCGAAAGTATGCTTAGAAAGGAAATAGAATTAAACTCAAAAGTTTGGAGGTCAATTGGAGCTAAAGAAACAACTCGACAGTGAGCACTTTCTACTTGTTACCAACTATTTTGACCCCATGTGGACCCCAAAGTTATGGTACATGGAATAATGGGTTGTGTGATTGTCATGAAGTGCATTTCTTAAGGAATAGGCAAGCAGGTCCAAGGATATTCCGAAGGAAAGCTGACAAGTGCAAGCAAAATCAGAACCTTCTGGAAATAACACAATTTCAGAGGAAAAGTGCTCGATACACAACACATCAGAGATAAAAGACCATAAGAAAGAAGAGGGGATAGTGTCCCCTCCAAAAATCAAGTCGGTATCGACCATTTCTGGTTGATATCGAGTTGATTTTACTACTCAGGGGACTCGATCTTCTCCTCCTGCACTCTCAGATCTGGATGTGGACTCAGTATTTTGTGCGCCTTCGATTCTACTGAGCAGTTTTCCTATAAATACAGACCCTATAGAAACTGAAGAAAGACTTTTTTTTCTTATTATCTTCTTCATCTTCTACCTCTCCTCCATCATAGTCTCGAAGAAGCCACTATTTGTTGTTCTAGGTCTTTAGATCGGTAAAACCCTTGTACTAGTAACTCTCAAATCTTTAATCAATAAAAATTATAGTGGACGTAGATCAGAGATTACCGAAACACTTTAAAAACTTGGTGTTCTCTTTATTTTTCATATATTTCCTACCATTTTCCTATATTTCTACAAGACTTTGGGTGTTGCACCACTTTGGCATCAACAATATAATGTTCAAATATCAAAAAACACAAAACAAATAAAGTAAGCTTGAAAAATATTAATTTAAAATAATCAAAGTAAAATTAAATTAAAATTTAAAACATTATACTCTCCTTATATCGGTACAATATATACGATTTACATTACAAAATTATTCATGATAAATCTAGTGTAAAAATTAGTAAAAGCAATAGTTTTGAAATTCGCCTATTTTTCTACTGTTACCAATACATTTGATCCAACAACTATCACGTCATATTTATATCCATTCTTCACATTATCACGCTTTATATTTATTTAAAAAATGGATAATTACTAAATATTTATATGTACACATATTTGTGTAAATAATTTCTGAAGATGATTGTCACGTCGTATTTATTAAATTTCATATCATGAAACCACCATCATCGGGTTCCTCCCAAAAAACTAGAGAGACTTATGTCTTTCTTTTTCCAACATGCTTTCTGCAGGCCGTAGAAAAGACAGAAGAAATGATGGAGTGTGCGTTTAATGGAGGAAGAGAAAACGTCTGAGGTGGGAGGAGCAGGAACATTTATAGGAGAGGCATTTTATTTTATTTATTTCTAAATAATTCATTGCATATTTTATGGTCGTACGCCTTATAGGAATACAATAGCACGATAATTCTTCGACCGCGTAACTTGTCATAATTTTCTCGTTAGCAAATATGTTAACGTTTGAGACCGTACCCCAAAAGGCTATTTTTATGTATTTTAAGTTCTATGAGTTATTGGAACATCGATCTCAAAAATTCTTCGACCACACGACTCATATGAATTTTTTGCATCTAGGGATATTTTATGTTTGTTGAAATTTTCTAATGCATATCAGTGCATGTATATCGGTAAAATACATGTAACTATCCCTAAAAATTTAGTATAGAAAAATCTGGATGATTACAACTTGCAATCATGGAAAAATCTCCCCTTTATCTTTTGTGCAAGCAAAAAAACCACAAAGTGAGTTTTTGTATATACTTTATGTTCATAGATCATTTATGCACATATCATCCAAACATCATCTGAACACATCCAATCATTTTCAAACATTATATGAATTTGTCGAACTTAGTCTGAACACATTTGAAAATCATTTGAACATGTCAAAATACATATTAGTACTTTTAAACTCATTTGAATATTGCTCGAACATTCTTGAACATTGTCCAAACTCATTTGAACGTATTCCAATACTCGATCAAATTTGAACATATTAAATACACATATACAAATACATACATGCATGCATGCACGTCTGTATGTACATAAACACAAAGAGATGTACATAGATGAACTTGTTTAATCGCATACATACGCAATACGCACGCATGCACACGCGCGCGCATGCACTCGCGCGCATGCACGCGCGCGCATATATATAACTCATTTATCTTTATATTCATATCATCGGATTGGGTATTTGGTTTTGTGTTATGATTCTCACGTCGGGTGTGAGAGGCCCTAGTTCGATTGGTTTTGAGAGATTTCTACAACCGATTTTGTTAACATACAACCATCTTTAGAAGTCTCATTTCCATAGCTTGTGAAAACCATTTTAAAACTATAAAATTTCGTATATATAAACAACTGAAGCTACTAAAATTAAAAAGTTAGATTTTTAAATTATACCTTGAATCCATAAATAAATTATATCTTAGCAAAAAAAATCAAAATTAGATAATGTCAGTTTCAATTAAAATATGATATAAATTTGAGAATTTTTAATAAGTGATATTTAAAACAAAAGGAAATAACTTCTTCTAATTTTATTTGGATAAAAACATAATATACCATCAATCAATATAGCACAAGCTCCTCATAGCATCAGGAGCCTGCTCGTAAAAGAACTCAAGCAGCCCTACAAAGGCAAATGCTTCAGCCGCCCTACTAAAACATACTGCGGAATCTGCCATAAAATGTTTAAAGAGCCACCATTTTTGACCATTTGAAGTCGCTTTATTTCTACTAATGAAGCGGAGATCATGGCTAGGATAGGCAAAATAGGCCTATTCCGATCCTTTGAAATTCTGAAAGGCCTTTCTCTCTGAGAGTGAATTTTTTGATTGAGGGGACGAGTAAGCGGTTGTAGATGATGAGGGAGAAGAGAACGCTGATGACATCGAAGGTTGAGATGGAAGCGAGAGGTATAAAGAAAGAACCGATTTTTCTGTCTAGAACGATGCCTTGTTCGATGAACATAGATGAGTTTTGGGAATATACAGTTGAGAATATGATCGAAGAAGCCCAATTAGGAAAAATACGGATAAGTAATTTAAGCTCTTCGATTTGAGCAACTATGCAAAGCTTCCATGGGTTGGAGAAGTTTTGGTCAGTGGTGTCTGTGATTGTGACTATGGCAGCCTTGTCTAAGAACCTGAAATTATAAATAAGAATAAAAGTTGAGTTACTCGAATAATCAACTTAAGAAGTGAAAGGTGGGAAAAAGAAATTACGGTCATGACATGTAAACCTCAAAACTTATCTAGAGATTGAAGGACTTCTCGTCCGAAAGTACATAGGATAGGACTTCAACATAATAATTTCTGAAGAAAAAAGAGAGTATCATCTTACAAGAAATTGATAAATGAATGTATCATTTTCTTATCATTTAAAATGATACTTTCTTTTATCTTTTGCCAATAAAAATTACAAAATAAATCAAAGTATTCTTTTCCTATCACTGAAAATGATTATACATACATACATACATATATATATATATATATATATATATATATATACATACATACATATATATATACATACATACATATATATATATATATATACATACATACATATATATATATATAATAATATGTATTGCTTTTCTAGTTTTATATTTTTCTTATAGTCATTTGATATATATTTATTGGACTAACAAAACTATAATTTAGTTCATATTGCTATTTGTCTAGGTATGAATATATTAACCAGAGACGAGGTCGTAGCATAATAGGAATAATTTTATAAATTACTCAAGCCCATGGTTTATTTTTATTTATGTCTCACGTATGTTTATGTAGCAAAAAGGCTAACTAAATTCAGCTGAAAAAAAACTCTACAGTTAGTTCTTTAAGACTTTCATAGTAATGATGATAAGTTGTAGACCTGCTCATCAAAGCTCTTATAGCACGAACTAAGTTCAATAAATTTTTTGTAAACCACTATGGCGCATTGAAGAGTTGGTGTGTGAGGAGAGTTAAATTATGAAGACCAACTAACCCACAAGCTAAATTCAATAAAATTGTAACATAATAAAGTAAATTACAAAGAATAATCTAGAGAATAACAGAATTGTAACATTTAAAGTTTGTCCATAAATGGATGAGTGTGTATTCATTTTGTTAGAATGGTGTTGTAATATTTTGTTAGTGCAATACAAATACTCCGCAACTTGTTTGGTTTCTACGTTTGAATTTTGGTCTTCAGTTAGTACTCTAATCATTCAACATTGAATTTGTTGTCAAAGCTATAAGCTATACTAAGAAAATTCCTTAAAAAATATAATGATTGAAAACAAACCAAATACAAGCAGCAAGAGAATACCTGTATTGAGACCATTTTCATCTAGTACTGCTGACATGTCACCTCCCAATTCATACAAAATGCTACTTTCATCAAGCGCATCCAAATTCCATTTTCTGAAAGCAGCGACAAGAACTTGAAAAATCCTCGCAATAGGGCTGCCTCCAGGGTTTTGAAACCTATACAGCTTAACACTGAAAAAGAAGCTACAAACAGCTAAGGCCATGAACACACTGGGTATACCAAAGCCCAAGGCCCAACCTCTATTGTCTTGTATCCATACAAGCAAAGAACCCGATACAAAAGATCCACAGTTGATAGCGAAATAATACCATGTAAAAAATGTACTTTTTCTTATTCTTTCGGACAGGTCCGTGTCATCAAATTGATCAGCTCCAAAGGAAGACACACAAGGTTTGATTCCACCTGAGCCAAGTGCAATTAGATAAAGACTGAAGAAGAAATTGAAGAATTGAGATGTGCTTGGTTCTGGACAAATGCTGTTGATACATTGACGTGGTTCTAGAAATGGTACTGATGCTGACAGAGTAAGTGATGTCATTCCCTTCAATTATAAAGTATTAAACATTATTCTTAAATAGTATATATGTATTTAGTTATTTATTGATATTAGCATTGATTACTTGCAGGACTCTTTTTATATAGCTTTGAATGATAACTGATAAATATGCCTCAATGAAGCAACCATCCATTCTAAAACTAAGTCAAAAATTTAAGAGTAGATTCAAATCAGTAAAGAATGAGAATGCCAAGTCAACAGTCTAAGAATGAAGCTACTGACATTTTGTTCTAATGACAAAGAACACCATAATTATTAATAATTATTTTTTATGATTTCAGTTTAAACGGTATGATCATTTGGTTTTGACATGGTTATTCAAAGGTCTTCTGAATTTTTCACTATCATGAATGGGTTGCGCGATAAAGTAATGAGTGTAGTGGTAGTTACAATAACGTAGATTATCGAAAAAGCTGCTATTGTCCAAAACCTTCCCCAATATGCATCAGCGAAGAAAGCACCAATAAGAGGAGTGAGATAGCTAGTGCCTTGCCAAGTTGTAACACTTTTCGCAGCAGATACATTTCCAAGATGCATCTTTGTGGTAAGATAGGTCACTAGAGTTTTTGCTATTCCATAGCAAGCTAACCTTTCGCAACATTCGGTCCCTAAAATAAAAATTATGCAATCTTAGAACATACAGCAAACTATGTTATGACTATGTACAATGAAGCTTAGTTATGATACCTAGAATAAAAATGCATGCATTCCAGTTTCCTGTAAGATGCCTTACAGCAGGATGTCCATTCAAGTCCTTGGTTCCATCCCCAGCATATGTTCCTTTACTCGCGAACTACATAATAATTTCAAAGGAACCAATTTTTATGGGGAAAAAAGAATCCTTTGGCTATTTATTAGCATAGTTGTAACAAGATATAGAACTATTAGTGGTATTTACGAGGATTGTTAATTAAAAGCCCCTGGGTGAATGCTCAAGATAATTTGATTTATCATGCCTGATTAGATAATTGCAGCTTGTAAGCACCTCCAATGAATAGTATTCTCGGTGTTTTAAAATTTGTTCATTTGCCTGAGATCTCCTTTCCGAACTTAGAGCATGTTTGGAAATAACTTTTGTTATGAGAATTGTTAAACGGACTATTATTTTGGTTAAGGAAAATAAAAGATTGTCAATGTTTATATTAATATGTTGTTAAAGGGAGATCCAAATTAGTGATTTCCCCCTCAGAAAATTATATGGAAATTACCAAATTAACCTTTAATTTTATTTAATTGTTTCTCTCCAATCGAATCTTCTTGTATGTACAAAATTCGCTTTTCTTCTTGCTTCCTTCACTAAACTTTAACTTCTAATACTTCAACTATTAGAGCACAAAAAACATTTCTACACAAATTTCCACATCCATTTCCACATTCATTTCTACCACCAATGTATCAATTTTGTACGCCTATCTAAGCCAATTACAACTAATTATATCAGAATACAACCTTTAAACAAAAAATATTCCAAGAAGACAAAAAATTGCAAAAGATAAAATAAATTCATATCTATGTTCTTCAGATGAAAGAATTCCAACTTTTTTTGTTTTAGGCATCTTCAATTTTAATTTAGGAATTTGTAATAACCACAGTTTGATGATGCTTGTTTCAGGGAAGAAAATTACAAGTGGCAACAGTTTTTGGGCCAGATCATCAGAGTCCGGTCAGGGCTCGTCGGAGGTGATGACTGGATATGGCCAGAGCATGTCTGTATCTGATAGAGTTGCTAACTGTACTGAACTAGGCTTGGGGAAGGAGATAGGTTGATGTATCACTTGTGCATGTGTGCATGTGCACACATGCAATTCCTAATTTCTAGACTTGTTGTTGTATATATATTGAACTGGGTCATAGGAGGTTCTGGGCCTGGTTGAATTGGGTTGTAAAAGTGTTGTGAAAGTGATTGAATGTATATATATAGTGGTGAACTGATATTGTTATGTGTGAAGAAATCTGAAGCAATTATTAATTTTCAGTTCATTACTGTTCTTTAGTCAGCAGATTATCTCCATTTTCATTTTCTTTTAGTTCGATTTCCATTTATTTTCTTATTTCTTTACATTTCTAGTCCCGTTACTTAGCTATTCCTTGTTAATTCGTTTGCTTGATATAATCTTTCTGAATTTCTGTCTATCTTTGTTCATCTTTTACAAATTAGTCTCTGTTTTTTGAATTTGCCATTTACCATTCTTGTTTTTTCCTAACTTTTAGTTGATAATCTTTGTTCATTTGATTTAGTAATCTGTAGCTTGCAAGTTTTCAGTTCCGGTTACTAAATTTTACAGTTTTAATATCTGATCTAGATTCCTTAAAACGACCAATTGTTATTTTCTTGCAAAATTATCTTTTTTTGAAAGTGCATTTGATCAGTGATAAACTTTTTCTCATCAGCCCAACATTTTGAGATGTTCTCAAATGGACGTTTTCTTGCAAAATTATCTTGTTCAAATTCTTTGTGAAAATTGTAAGTCTCTGTAATTCTTGCAAAATTATCTGCCTATACCCATTCCAGTTGCCATGACAGTTTTCACAAATTTCTTCCATTTTGATATTTACATTGAATTGCATCTTATATCAGTCAGTTCTTGATTTTCTGGATAAGTTGCAGTCCACTTTTCTTTTATGCCATTTCAGTTCCTCATTCTTTGGTTGTTTTCTGTTAGTCATTCTTGTTCTTGTGTGCACAAACACAACTATGCACGTGTACAAACTCAAAGCAATCGGCCTTCTACCATAACTCATCATCTTCTTCCCAGATTTTCTCTTCAACAGCCATGGCCTAGATTACCAACCAACTTGGATCTTACATATCGAAATTCTATTTGCAGCGACATCATCTACTTACTTTCTTGATTTTCCACAAGTATTTGATGAAATACTTCACTCTCAACGTCCACAAACTCAGCTGATACTTTTTCTAATTTCATCGAACACTTGTGTAAATTCCTTTACATTTGTCACAACTTCATTTGAACCCTAATTTGAGCCGGAAATTGATCGTTGAACCACCAGTGACCTTCTAGAATTAGGGGTTTTGAATTTCACAAAATTGAGTAAGAACTTGAGGAAAAAATTAGGAGGAAATCGAGTTCGCACAAATCAAAAGATGAAGAATGGAGGAATTCGTTGGAAGAGGATGGGAGGTTAATGGGTTTGGGAGGCCAACGGTTTGGAAAGGGGTTTGTGCTTGGAAAAGATAAATAAAAAAAAGAACACGAGAGAGAATGTGAGGGTAAGGATGGAAAATAATATAATTATCCTATACTAAATAGTTAGCAAGTATGACTATTCTCACCCCGTAAATTTTAAACTTATTAAAAAATTTCCCCTTATAATTTATATTACAGGAAATTATTGTCAAGGACAAAATTTCTCAACATTTTAGTCTTAAGGACAGACCTTCAGTATTTTAGCCTGAAGGACAACTTTCTTTAGGTATCAATTTTTAGTTATTTATAGCAGTTTTTAGGTATCAGTTTGTAGTTATCGGTAGCAGTTTTTAGGTATCAGTTTTTAGTTCGGTAGCAGTTTTGAAAGAATGTTTATCCTTATAAATAATTTTGAAATAATGTTTGTCCTTATGAATAATTTTTAGGAGAATGTTTGTCCTTGTGGTTAAAATATTGAGATCGCGTCCTTGAGGCTAAAAATATACAAATTTTTATCCTTTAAATTAATTCCCCCTTTATATTATTCCCCTAGTCAAAATAATAATTCCTTTAACAATTCCCTTTGTTATGAGTACTTAAAAGTTGTTTTGCATTGTAACTTTCAAGTAGTTTTAAATGAATGGTAACAAGTATAAGTGTCTTGATAGATAAGTTGATATCGGGACAAATTTAATTGTAAATATTGAAATAAGTCATAAGTAGGTACGTGTTGTTTATAACTTGTTAATGTATCTGATTCTTTTAAGTTAAAAAGTTAAATTATTATCGAATACCTCATATTACGAAATATATTTTTTATAGTAAAAGTGTTACTTTATTCAAGTGGAGTATTCATTTTGTTGTTTCAAGGGTTCGAAGTCATGACCTCTAGAACTTATGTATAAAGTGTCATGTCACTAAGCAGTTGAGTTAGTGGTGCTTGACCGAATTACGAAAGTTATTTATGAGGTACTTTTGCTAATCATTAATATATTGTCAAGCAATCTCTTGGATGAAGCCAGATGTCATCAAATCACGTTCATATTTCATTTGACATCCATCTTAACAGAAATATTCATATCACATTCGAATTTGGACCGAAACTTAGTCTGAGATCTTAGCTGAAATTGGAGCTTTTTTACATAATTTTTTTACTTTATACATTGGTATAAGATATATTATCAAATCCAGTTACTACGTAATAACATCTAATCTTTCTTTTTTGTTTTTTTACCAGAGTGATCTAGCAAAAAACTGAGTTTTTTTTTCAGCACTCAAAATAGAAGAAATCATTCGGTCACTACCGGATAACTTAAATTGCTAATATTTTTTAAAGTAGAATAGAAATCATAAATGTTAAGGTTCAAATTTTAAATTAAATCTATTAAAAAATAGTAAAGAGGAAGAATTTATAGCTATCCTCTTAATTCTACGAGTTTTTTATACTCTCCTTAATTCTCTCTGAATATTCTATAAGTTTTATAATTTATCAATTTATAGTTAAGTTACTGTACAGACTTTTTCACACCATTTTACATACAAATATCTACTTTTTAAAAGTTTCTAGAATCGTTTACAAATCTATTCTCAATTCTCTTTTAATATTCACATTCAAGCTCATATATTTAAATTAATAACATAATCCAAAATTTAAATTGTCTGATAAACTCGTTTAACTAATATTTAATTATCAAATAAATCCTAAAACATGACAATTTTAATATGTATATCATAGCCGATCAATAAATTAGTAAAATTAAATTTTTATTAGATACAAAAATATAAATAAATCGCATAAGCTATGTAGATAACAATAATAACAAATTTATTTTATAATTTGTTTATCTCAATGAAGTTATCATGCATTACACTGAAAAAAGTACTTTTCAACTTCAAATACCAACATTTTAAAATTTATATAGTTACTTACAAACTCTTTCCAATTTTTTCCTAATATTTTATACTCAAATCCATATATTTAACTATGTAATTTTAAATAAAATTATTTAAATGAATTCAAGAAATAATATTCATTAATTGCTAATAAATACTAAAAGTAAAACAATTTAAATATGCATACAATGCATATATATATGAGCAAAGATGTTAAAAATATTTTTTTATTTAGATATAAAGGTATATAAATCGCATGACATAGAATGCGTACATAAACAATAATATTTTTTAATTTATAATTCATTTATCTCAAAAAGATTAGCATACACCTCATAGCAAAATTTCGATTTTAACAACTTTTAAAGGATAAATTTTTTTTTACAACAATGCTATATGAATGCACTGATTACACTGATTGAAATAGGTTATATAAATATTCTCGTTTTCAACATGATATTAAACTTTACTCAACTAAACGCTATAAAACATTATTTTGCAAATACCAAAGTTGTAAACATGACACTCATCCGATTAAGATTTAATTTCCAAATTCTGATTCAAAACTTCGTTATGGACACCGAGAAAAATCATTAATTTAAATCATGATGAAAATAAATTTCATCAAGATGTTTGTTTGAATTTATAGTTCACATCGTATTGTTTTTTGAATGGATAAATAAAAATAGAACCAAAGAGAAAATTGAGCTTTAAGCTTATTGGTAGAAGTTTGCGCATTAGAATAAATTTAAAAAGATAATAAATCAAAACTATAGAAAACCCATTAAGGTGGTCGAGTGGTAAAGCATAGAATAATCATATGAAAGGTCGCTAATTCAAGTTCCAATACATGCAAATTCTATCGCAATAAAACTCGGTAGTGTATCACTAGCCTACGTACAATAATATTTCTAGCATCTAAGAATATGTGCACATTAAAAATGAATCATTTAACGTAAGATTCAAGATTTACATATAGACTAGTATATAACTCATACGTTATACATGGTAATGTTATTAATATAGTATTTATGTTTTAATTACCATTGAAAGTAGAATTTAATTATGCGATATATGATAAATTCATTGAGATGGATGAATTATAAATTAAAATGAGATATGATGCTTAAATGTAAGGCATAAGGTTCAATCCTCGCTAACTACGTACCCATGTAAGCATTAATGTTGTAACTCAAAGAAAAAATTTATAAATTAAAATTGTTATTACTGTACAATTAAATAGTTGATGTAATGCGATATGCATATTTTTTATATACACACACACGAATGAAAGATAAATTTACGATTTCTGTTAATGTGAATTGTGTGTGTTTGTGTGTGTTTATGTATGTATGTATGTATGTTCAATTGTTATTCTTTTTAAGGATTTATAAATGCACCAACGTATACTATATAATTGAATTTATTTAAATAATTTAATTAATGACCGATTTAGTTATTTCAAGATACTACAATGCATAAGTTATTTCAAGATACTCTCCAAACGTACTTTATGTGCCGAGATGGTAATTCGAGATGTACACTGGACTCACTCATATCGTTCGATATATTATATAGTATAAGATATCGCATGTAAAAACCAAAAGACGAAATGTAAATATGTTATATAAATATGTTATGTAAATTTATATATAGCATACTATACATATATTATATTCAGCTATAATAAAATAATTTATTTTATATATTTATTATTATATAAATAATATTTATTTCATTTAATTACATAAATTAAATGTATTAATGTGTGTATATATATATATATTGCATAAAAAATTTGTTTCAAACTTTATAAAATAATATTATTAAAAAATATAACATCGGTAGAAAAATAAAAAAACATTATTTTCATTTGCAAAAATATTTTAAATATAGGTCGAAAATAAAAAATAATCATAAAATTATTTTTAAATCATAAAATTATTAAATAAATTTTCTAAGTACAAAATATCATTTTGAAATTCACTAAAAATTTAAATTTCAATATTATGTTTTGAAATTATTTTATATTAATATTTTGAATTAAAATCGTACAAAATTAATTAAAATAATATTTAAAACTTAAAAATATTATTTCTAAGTCAAATGCAAGACCAGTTAAGTATATATAATTTAATTAAAAATATTTTGTGCATTTATAGGTATTATTTTATAATTTTAACATTTTATTATAAATTTATAAACAAGCAATTAATAAAATATATATGTGTTAAAAAAATTATTTACATATGTAGGGTGTCTAGCAAGATGATATCTATGTTTGGATTTAGGTAATCAAGTACTCTACCCTACTTAGCTACCAGCTTAGTCTAAATAGATGTGTGAACTCAAAGGTTGCCCCTAATAGTAAATGCCCAAATTTAAATTGGGTCTTAGGTTAATTTTCAAAATTATTTGAAAATTAAAAATATAATATTTTAAATTTAAAGTTTAGTTTAAAATAAGATATACATATATTATAAAAGTTATAATATAATATTTTTTCAAAATGTTTGAAAAATAATGCAAATTAATTTCGAAATTTTAAATTTTAAAATTTATTAATAATATTAATAAATTTAGATAATTAATCAAGTAATGTATACATGTATTGTATATTATGGTAAATGTTATGTTATTTTAAAATGTTTGAATGACATAAGTATACATGTATGAATGTCAAATAAATTTTGAAATAATTAAATACAATTAAAATAGTTTTAATACATAAGTTAATTAAAAGGTTAATTAATTAAATAATATACACATGTATATGATATAAGTGTTATACTATAATGGTTACACTATATAATAAATATAATTTTAATTAAGATAACATAAAATTAATTAAATTGTTGGTTAATTAAAATTTATTAAATACGATTTAATTAATATAATATTATACTTATACATAAGACTATTATATAAGTAATATAAAATATAAAAATTATATAATAATAAAACTTATATAATATGAATGTATAAATTAAAGGTTGAACATTAAAGAAACCAAATAGACTTAAGGAATAAATACATACATAAATGCACGTATACCGTGATTTATGATGTGTTTGACACTTGAATCACAAGAGTAATTTATAAGAATTACATTATTCCATAAGTCAATATCGCTCAATATAATTTATTGATGATTATGTATCTTTAATATAATATTGTCCTCTACCATATATATATATATATATATTACTTGCATACTCTTTAGTTGTTGAGCAAACTCAAACTAGAGATATTATGTACTATATTATTAATATATTGAATAGACGAGGTAAGATAACTATATGTTTGTTGAGAAAACTTAAAGTACATATATTATACTTAGGCCATCATGATATGGTAGGTACGAGTGAATAATTTTGTTTCGATTTGCTGAACAAACTCAAGGTCAAAGTGAAATTAAAATAAGGTACCAAGGGTTAGGAGTTATATACGATACAACCATAAGGAATTATCCATTGTCCGTGGAGCTATGACTTGTTGCGCAAACTTAAGGTTAGAATTGCAACGGACGAGTTCTAACACCTACAAGTGAAGTCAAAAGACTTTTATGTTTCGAGCGACTTAGGGTTTGGTGAAACATAAAAGACTAATAGGTGTTTATTAGTAAAATGAAACATATTAACATTACTAATATTATAAGACTATCTACTATGATTTGTCCTAAAAATCTACCATTTAAACTTGCAGGAAATGACAACTTCAAAACTATTTTCTGAAAATGATAAGCTTATCGAACCTATCTATACTGACTAGCTAAAAGCAATTAAAACAGCGTTGAAATACGAGAGCCTTTGAACTGCTATTATATGTAAACCTAAAGAACAAATGCTGATGATGCGAACTCTGAACTACGACTTGCTTATGAAAAGTTGGTGTCAGACCTAGAGATTTTCCAAGCTTTCTTGTTGTCTACGTTAGATAAGTTGTTGCAGAGGCAGAACGAAAATATATCTTTCAATGAGATATTTGATAGTCTCAAGGCACTTTTTAGTGAACAGTCACGTTCTGCAAGGTACGAGATTACGAAGAAGCTGTTCAATACCAAAATGACTAAAAGACGGAAAGTGGACGATTAAGTGCTAATGATGAAAGACTATATTGATATTCTTTCACTACTAGAGGTACAAATAAGCAGCGAATTGCAAATAGATTAGATTCTTGGTTCTCTTACTCCTCGGTATGAACTGTTCATACTGAATTATAACATGAACCAACTGAATGTGAATCTCGTGGAGCTCCTCAATATGTTGAGGTCAGGCGAGTCTCAATCTAAGGATCAAGGGACTACACTTGCGGTAAAGGGGAGTGCATCATCTTCGAAAAGTAAAAAAGAGACAGTAAGACAAAGAAACGTAAGAAGACCGATGATAAGAGTGAATATCACTACGGCCACAAGAAAGGTTAGTGGAACAGGAATTGTCCTAACTACTTGAAGATTGTTAGAGAACGAAAGAAAAATGGTTCTGCGTCTCCATTAGGTTCATTTATGATTCAAAATTATTTTTTAATCAATAAAATGTCTTGGGTTATGTAATTCGTTAAAGGGGCTTAGGAATTGGCATTGTGTGGCAAGTGGAAGTTGTTGATTGATCTATGGTAGATGCAATGGCAGTATGAGATTATCATTTGAATTTGCCTAGTGGATTAGTATTAGTATTGAATAATTGCTATTTCGTAAAAGACTTTATTTGTGGAATTATTTCGATTTCTAGATTGTTTGAGATTGGATATATATTTCATTGTGCAAATAATGTAACAAACATTAGCTTGGATGGAAGTAAAGTCTGCGATGGTATTCTTAAAAATTACTGTAACACCCCTAATTTTGATCAACATTATTCACAAGATTTAATTGTATAACTTAAATAGAATAATAGGGAGACTAGTGTGATAAGGAAATTTACATCTGAAAGCTAATTAGGGTTTGGCCTTAACTAAATGAATCTATAAGAATGGTTTATAAGTTAAATACTTAAGAAAATAAGGCAAGGGTAATACGGGAATAGCCAAACCCCATAACCATTACTATATTCTCATTCTCATTTACATTCTTACAAAAAAAACATAAGCAAAATTAAAACAAGGCCGGCCATAACTCTAGGAGAGGAGGAGCTTAAATCAATTAGAGGCTAAGATTCAAGCTAGGAAGATTAAAGTGTAGAACAAATCTCAAGTTCCTTATCAAAACAAGGTGAATTATGATCTAAACCATATCATATAAGTCATTTTGAATGTTTTAATTCGGATTTGAGGTTTAAAATCGTATGATTGGATGAATGATGATATGTTTTGATTTAAATGCCATGTTATAATTTAAACAAGGATTTTGTAGAATAATATGGTTCGGTTAAGGCTAAAATCGTGCAAAATATATCCAAATGCCCTTATTTTTGAATATGTTATGTATAATATTATTTTGGAGATGAGTTTAAATTTTCATAATATCCCAAGCTATGGATATGTATTATGAATTTTCAAAAGAAAGGGATATTTCTGGTTTTAATTAATTTAAGGAATTAATTAATTATTTTCGGGTTGAAAATTGTATATGATAAAGATATTATCTTTTTGGAATTTATGTCAATTTCTAAGATTTTTCTCAATAGATTTGGATGAGTTTGGATTTAATTAGAAAGATAAGTATTTAATGATTAATTAAATACAAGGGGTTAGTTAATAATTTTTAATTAAATATTAGGGCATTGAGTATTATATGCGGTAGCAAATTCTGAAAAGAATTTTATAAAGGTTTTGTTATTCAATAGAAAATTTACAACATAAGGGGTTAGGTAAAAAGAAATTGCTTTACTTAGTTAAAAATCAGTTTTTATGGTAATTACAGCAACGCCACTAGCCTTCGAAAGCATTAATGCCTTCGAAAGCATACATTGCCGCTTTTCGATGAACACTAAGGGGATAAGGGTAACGCTATAGATAACATATAGCCTTGTCTAGGATGAAGGTGGAAGGGTCCTTTCGCATTAATCAACAGTGTTGAAGAGGTCCCACAACATACATACATTTTAACAAGTGTGCATCACCGCATTAATTGATCCGACTATAATGGAAAGTACCTTCCACACTAGTAGGTAGTGTCGAAGGGATTCTCTTTGCTCTTATATGCTCCATCAGTATGTAGTCAATGATGATGGAAGGGGTGTGCCGCATCAATCAATTGTGTCAACAACATACCTTCCATACCTTTATACTTGAGTAAGTCCAATCATTACGAAAGGTACCTTCCATGCTAGTTGATAGTGTCAAAAGGGTGCTTCTACATGCATGTTTAATTATAGAGGTGGAAGGGTTGTGGCGCTCCCAGTCAACAGGGTCCTTTCGCATGGTTTCAAAGAAGTAGTGGAAGGGGCCTTCCACATTGTTTAAGCAATGATTTTGAAAGGTCTTGCCACTAGAATAGAGTGGTGAAAGAGGCATGGCTACCTGTTTCGAACCCATTAGTTAAATGGAATGGGACGAAGGGCTTGTTTTCTCTATGATATTGAAAGGGAGAATGACGGAGGGTAACTCATGATGTCATAATGATCCGAAGAATATAGTCAAAAGCGTTAGTTTTTAAATTAGAGAACCAAATCTCATTTTTAAAATTAACTTATGGTAATGTAAAAGAGTTTTGAAATGACATTTAACTTCGAAATTTTAGAGGAAGCTTTCTTTGTTAAAGAAAGTGGGTTAAGGGTATTAACCATATTTCATTAGAAAATGATTATAAGGAATTAAATCATGGATGTTTATATTGTTGTGTTATATGATTAGTTATCATGTTATGTTGTGTAATCATATTCACTTCATTTACAACCTATAATTGCATTTTAGGGTGTTAAGGGAAGAATAACAAGCTAGGTTGACCCAGTACTGAATATACATTGAGTTAACTTCTGTGTGAGTAGAATAACATCCAAGAGGTTAAACAGATTAGAATATAGGATGCCCAAGACTAATCAATATCGGTTTTGATAGGTTCTTAGTAAGTGCATAAAAACTATGTTATGGAAATTATTGGCAAGGGCCAATAGGTTCTTAGGCGTTCCATTAAAATTATGTCCGGAATAGGTTGTTGATAGAGATCAATAGGTTCATAGTCAGCCCATGAAAACTATGACATGAGAGATGTTATTGGAGAATCCAATAGGTTCCTAGTGACCCCATGAAAACTATGATTGGATAATGTTATTGGAGAATCCAATAGGTTTATAGTAACCCCATGAAAACTATGATTAGATGATGTTATTGGTAAACACCAATAGGTTCTTAGTGATCCCATAAAAACTATGAAACCGGATAGATAGTCCGTAAAATTGGAATAGGTTATTAGTCAGCACATGAAAACTAATAGGTTAATAGTGATCCTGGAAAGTATAACTTGAGACAGATAGTCGAGTGAATGGGGATAGGAAATCCAGAGCATATTACATGTTTTCATATCATCATGTTACATTTTATTAAATTATGTCTAAACCATTGTGGATGCAGGTGCACGATATATGGTTATCATAAATTCGTTTAAGATACTAGTGGGGGGAAAACCCATTTCGCTAAGCGGCATGGTCTCACTAGATATCTATATGGTTCGAGATGGTAGGTTATTATTCACACCAAACTTTTTGTCTAACTCAAAGTTTATATTTTTTCCCTTAAACACTCGAGTGCTCAATTGATTTTAAGTAGTTTGAGAGTTAAGGTTAGACGAATAAGCTTTCGGAGATGTGGAGGAGGCAAGCTAGTTATTAGGAGTTCTTTCTGTTTGATTCCGCTGTGTAATTGGATGTAATGGAAACGTTATTCAGTGCCTACATTTAGATTCAGTTTAACCAAGGGGCATCGTCATATGTCGCTCTTGGCGTAATTTGTAATAATTATATTTCTTTGAACGTGGTTTACGAATTGGGATTATTTAATGAATCTGAAATGTGATTTGAAATGGAATGAGAAATTTGTTTTAAAAATTGAGTTTAAAATTTTTCATAGCCATATGCTTTTGGTATATCAATGTATTTAACATTACCGCATTTGGTCACCAAAAATTAATAACTATATATGACAGCAGCATCTATAGTGGTTAGTTTTGGACTTCCAAATGAGAGATGTTAGAAGTTGGTATCAGAGCATAGGTTCATATAAATTTAAATGAAATTTGAACCAAAAAGATTTTCAGAACATAACCCAACGAATCAGAGAATGAGACCGTGGTTTAGGTTAACGCTATAGTAACGTACTTGCATTTGTAATATATATATATATAAGTATGTAAGTATGTATTCCCCTTTTCTCTTAGAGCATTCTTCTGCATCTTACTAAGGCTCGTATGCAGATTAGGAGAAAGAAAGGTATGGAAGCAGGAAACGGAAGAGGAAATCCAAAGGAGGAAGCACCACAACTAATGAAAATGCTTAACCCAATACCAGGAGTAATCATGGTCGACATGCAAATGTTAATCCAAAATCAAATGCCAATGTAGGTGTTGGAACCCCGCCAGTAGATATGGGGATGATGTATCATTTCTTCGTCAAATTGATGTAAGCTGTAGCAGCTACAAGAGCAGCTGAGGAAAATGCTGTGAATGCTGGAGGAGCAAATCCTATGGCCCTAATTACTAATAACTATGCCAAGCTGAGTAGGGATCACACCAGTCTTGATGGGAAGCCGTTTTTGGGAATAGAGGATACTATTGAAGTAGAGAACTGGTTTTTGCACTACGAAAGAATTTTCGCTGAATTGGGATTAGATAATGAGCGGAAGAGGAGACTTGCTTCTAGGTAGTTGCAGGGAGCAACACTTTATTAGTGGAATGGTATTACCGTGGGAGTTTCCGAAGAAGAGTTGACTTGGGCAGAGTTTCAAAGGAGATTCAAAGAGAGGTTCTTGTTTGAAGTTGCCAAGTTAGTATTGCTGAGTAAGTTCATGGACTTAGTGCAAGGTGAGATGTTGGTGATTGAGTATGCTATGAAGTTTGATGATTTATCCAAATATCGATATTCTACCATTGACACCGTCATCAAAAGAAATGAGAAGTTTATTAGAGGGTTGAAGCCTGGGATTACTAGGGTGACTATCCCACATCTTCGAGAACCAAGCAATGTTGTAGTGGAGATGGCCATCAGGAACGAAGAGATGCTCTCTATGTTTAGTAAGGGGAAGTCATTTGAGGTTTAAGATCCCATGGGAAAGAAGAGAAAGTTCTTTAAATGGAAAGGAGCTCAGGAAGAAGGAGCTGCCAAGAAAGGGAAGGCGGATATAGTTTGCCACAAATGCGAAAAGAAAGAACATTTTGCTCATGAATGTCGAACTAGAAAAGGGAAGAAGGTTTTAAATAGGAAAGGAGTCAAGTACTTCAATTATGACCAGATCCGGCATTACAAGAATTAATGTCCATAACCGGTTAGAGTAGACGAAGGAAAAAATTTTGCCTTGTAACCATCATCTTCTAGACTAACTACCGCTAAGAAGGGAAAGACTGTGATGGAAGGTACGCTTTTGATTCATAGTATACCAGTTAGGGTATTATTTGATACCGATGCATCGCATTCATTTATATCTTAGTGTTTGGTAGATAAGTTATGTTTAAAACCCTCATACCTTATTACTTCCTTAAGGGTTGCGAATTCGATAGGAGGGTATGCGACTTTGGGGATGACATGTGAATAGTAAGAACTTGATTTGTTAGGTCATCAATTTGCATGCAGTTTGTATGTTTCTGATTTCGTAGGCTTAAGGATCATTTTGGGTATGGATTTGTTAGATAGATATGATGCTAGGATATTTTGCCAAGATAGGTAAATATAGCTAAGGCACCCTAATAGTCATAACCAAATTATATACTCAGTGGAGAATTCAGATCTGAATGCTTGTGCATTGTTGGGTGCTATGGAAGTAGAAGAAGAGTTGGATCAGTTTTTGCTAGCAAAAGAGTTTGCAGATGTTTCTGAGCCAGTCACAGGACTATCATCGAAGCGAGCCATTGAATTTCGGATAGATATTATGCCAGGAACAAAACTTATAAGTAGACCACCTAGCAGAATGACACCTACCGAGATGAAGAAATTGAAAGTGTAGCTAGTGGATTTAGAAGGAGAGAATTTCATTAGACCAAGTTATTCTCCTTGGAGAGCAGCCGCGGTGCCCGTGAAGAAATCGAATGGGTTTCTAAGGATGTATATCGATTATCGTAAGTTGAACGAGAAGACGATCAAGCATAAGTATCCTTTATCGAGAATCGATGATTTATTTGATTAGTTGAGCGGAGCCAGAGTTTTTTCCCAATTGGATTTGGCGACAAGTTTCCATCAACTAAGGATGGCAGAGGAAAGTATTCAGTTGACGGCGTTTCGGACTAGTTATGGTTTGTACGAGTGGTTAGTGGTGCCATTCAGGTTAATGAATGTGCTAGCTTTCTTTGTGGATTTAATGAATCGAGTTTTCCGAGAGCACTTGGATAGGTTCATATTGCTATTAATATATGACATCTTAATACACTCTAAAGATAAAAGAGAGCATGAAGTTCATCTTAGAGTGGTGCTTGAGACACTGAGGCAGCATCAACTGAAAGCGAAGTTTTCAAAATGTCATTTCTGAAAGAAAGAAGTTAAGTTTTTTGGTCAAGTGGTTTCAAGAAGGGTTTGTTAGTTGATCCATATAAGATCGAAGTTGTTACTAACTAAAAAAGACCAGAGACGATGACTGAGATTAGAAGTTTTCTTGGGCTTGCTGGTTACTACCTGAGGTTTATTAAGGATTTCTCGCGGATAGCAGGGCCTTTGACTAAGCTGACCAGGAAGGACGTGGAGTTTGGTATGACAAATGTGAGGAATCATTCCTCAAGTTAAAGCACTTGTTGACCAACACGCTTGTGTTAGAAGTTCCAGATGGGAATCAAGGTTTAGTAGTATATACCGATGCATGTGGAACCAGATTAGGGGTTGTATTGATGCAGAAAGTCATGCATGAAATGAGACATCATACTCATGATCTAGAGTTGGCAGCGGTGATCTTTGGATTGAAAGTATGGGGACATTATCTCTTAGGGATAGGTTTGAGTAATACATAGATCATAAGTCCTTGAGTACTTATTCTCTTAGAAGGAGTTGAATATGAGACATCAGAGGTGGCTGGATTTTTTAGCATCTTATGATTTTGGTATAGAGTATACACCTGGAAAAGGAAATAAAGTAGCAGATGCTCTTAGCAAGAAGCATCAGGATGTGGGGTTATCGATGTTGGTCGAATGGAAGGATCTTGAGGCGTTGACTACATGCAGTGTGTAGTTAAGATATAATTCTAGTTATAATTAGAGTACTTCTATGTTACCCTGCTTGGAAGTCCGACTAGTTCTGATCGAAAGGAGTGCTTCTAAGTAGAAATAGGATCCATTGTTGGCTGAGAAGATTAGAAGGCTTGAGGTTGGATCAGAGATTGATGATCTAAAAGATTTTAGTCTTGACCAGAGAGGGTGGTTGAGAAAAAAGGGATGGTTGTGCATTCCGAATATAGAAAACCTAAGGAAGGAGGCCATTATAGAATGTCATTGATCAAAATTTACGATTCATCCTGGGATGACCAAGATGTATTAGGATATGAAGAGGAGTTTTTACTGGCAAGGTATTAAGTGGGATGTTGGCTTGTGGGTAAACCAGTGTGTGAACTGTGAACAAGTAAAGGCCAAACATCAAAAGCCGAGTGGTTTGCTTCAACCTTTGGAGATACCAGTTTGGAAATGTGATTCGATATCCATAGATTCTATAGATGGGCTGCCAAGGTCAAACCGAGGAAATGAAATTATATGGGTCATAATGGACATGTTGACTAAGAGTGCTCATTTCGTTCCAGTTAAGTTAACCAATACGACACCTGTTTTAGCTAAATTGTTTATGAAAAACATAGTTAGACTATATGGGATTCCTAGTAGTATAGTCAGTGACAGAGATTCGTTGTCTACTAGTGAGTTCTAGAAGAGTCTACATGATGTGTTAGGTACCAAGCTCAAGAAGAGCACTGCTTATCACTCTCAAACAGATGAGCAGATAGAGAAAGTCAACAAGGTACTCGAGGATTTGTTGAGAGCTTGTGTGTTAGGTATTATTGGATCATGGGAATATCACCTACACTTAGTTGAGTTTTCCTATAATAACAGTTATCAGGCCAGTATAGGAATGGCGCCTTTCGAAGCTTTGTATGGAAGCCCATGCATGTCGCCAGCATGTTGGTTGAAAACCGGAGACAGATTAGTCTTAGATCCAGATTTGGTAAGAGAAACAATAGAGAAGATTGAGTTGATCTGATGAAGAATGAAGGAAGCTCAGTCTAAACAAAGAGTTATGCGGATAAGAGCCGTAAGGATCAAGAGTTCTCAGTCCGAGAAAGGGTTTTCATTGAAGTATCACCGATGAAGGGTGTGGTGCGATTGGAAAAGTTAGGGAAACTATCGTCGAGATATGTTGGCATGTTCCCAACTATAGAGAGGATCGAAAAGCTCGCATACAGATTAGAGTTGCCGAGCAGTTTAGCAGTTGTCTATAATGTGTTTCATGTGTCTCTTTTTCATAAGTATGTGCATGATCCAGAGACTACTATCCCTTCGAATGCATTGGAAGACTTGATAGTAGAACCGGATTTGACTTTTGTTAGGCAACCAGTTCGGGTTGTTGCGAGAGATGAGAAGAGGTTAAGAAACAAGACAGTCAAGCTGGTGAAAGTTTAGTGGAGCGACAATGAGAAGGACTGTACTTGGGAGACGGAAGACAGAATTAGAGATACTTATCCTGATCTATTATAAGGGATGTTCTTTACTTTATATAGATTGTTTGCTAATCAGGCATACTAGTATGGTAGTCAGTAGATGTTACAGATGATTGATGTGCTTAGTATTTAGTACTTGTTGAATTTCGAGGACGAAATTCTTTTAGGGGAGCCTATAATACCATAATTTTGATCAACGTTATTTAGGAGATTTAATTAGATAAATTAATATGGAGTCTAATGTGATAAGGAAATTGAGATTAGAAAGCTAATTAGGGTTGGGCCTTAACTAAATGAATCTATAAGAATGGTTTATAAGTTAAATACCTAATAGGATAAGGCAAGAGCAATATGGGAATAGCCGAACCCTATAACCATTAAAATCCCTTACTACATTCTCATTCTCATTTACATTCTTACAAAACAAAAACAAAAGAAAAACAAGGTCAGCCATAACCCTAGGAGAAGAGGAGCTCAAAAATCAATTAGATTCAAGATAGGAAGATTAAAGTGTAGAACAAATCTCAAGTTTCTTATCCAAACAAGGTGAATAATGAACTAAACCATCTCATATAAGTCATCTTAAACGTTTTAATTTGAATTTGAGGTTTAAAGCTGTATGATTGGATGAATGATGATATGTTTTGATTTAAATGTCATGTTATAATTTAAACAAGGATTTTGTGGAATAACTTAGTTCGGTTAAGGCTAAAATCGTGAAAAATGATTTTCAAATACTATGATTTTTGAATATTTTATGTAAAACATTATTTTGAGATGGGTTAAGTTTTCATAATATTCCAAGCTATGGATAATTTATTATGAATTTTCGAGTTAAAGAAATGGATATTTGTGGTTTTAATTAATTTAAGGAATTAATTAACTATTTTGGAGCTGAACATTTTATATGATAAAGATATTATCATTTTGGAATTTATGTGAATTTCTGAGATTTTTCTCAAGAGATTTGGGTGAGTTTTGGATTTAATTAGAAATATTAGTATTTAATGATTAATTAAATACAAGGGGTTAGTTAATAATTTTTAATTAAATATTGGAGCATTGGGTATTACATGCGACAGCAAATTCTGAAAAGAATTTTATAAAGGTTTTGTTACCCAATAGAAAATTTATAACATAAAGAGTTAGGTAAAAAGAAATTGCTTTTACTTAGTTAAAAATCAATTCACAGCAACGCCACTTGCCTTCAAAAGCATTGATGCCTTTGAAAGCATTGATACTTTCGAAAGCATACAATGCCGCTTTTCTTTGAACACTAAGTGGATAGGGGTGTCACTGTAGTTAATATATAGTCTTATCTAGGATGAAGGCGGAAGGATCCTTCCGCACTAATCAATAGTGTCGAAGGGGTCTCTCCATATACATGCACTTTAACAAGTGTGCATGGTCGGATTAATTGATCCAACTATCACAGAAAGAACCTTCCACACTAGTAGATAGTGTCGAAGGGGTTCCTTCCGCTCTTATATACTCCATAAGTATGTAGTCAACGAGGAAGAAAAGGGTGTGCCACATTAATCAATTGTGTTGACAGCATACCTTTCGCATCTCTATACTTGAGTAAGTCTAATCATTACGGAAGGTACCTTCCGCACTAGTCGATAGTGTCGGATGGATCCCTTTGCATGCATGTTTAATTATAGAGTTGGAAGGGTTGTGTCGTACCCAATCAATGTTGTCAACATGGCCCTTCCGCATGGTTTCAAAGAGGTAGTGGAATGGGCCTTCTGCATTGCTTAAGCAATGATTTTGAAATCTTCTGCCGCTAGAGTAGAATGGCGAAAGGGGAATAGCCGCTTGTTTCGAACCCATTAGTTAAATGGAAGGGATGGAAGGCTTGTTTGCTCTATGATGTCGAAAGGGAGATTGACGGTGAGTGACATAGTGGGTTAAGAGTATTAATCATATTTCATTAGAAAATGTTACAAGGAATTAAACCATGGATATTTATATTGTTGTGTTATTTGATCAGTTATCATGTATGCTTGTATAATCATATTAACTTCATTCATAACCCATAACTACATTTTGTGGTGTTAAGAGCAGAATAACAGACTAGGTTGACCGAGTAGTGAATATACCTTGAGTTAACTTCTACGTGAGTAGAATTGCATTCAGGAGGTCAGACAGACCAGAATATAGGAAGCCCAAGACTGATTGATTGGTTTAGGCAGGTTCTTAGTAATCCCATAAAAACTATGTTATGGAAATTGTTATTGGAAGAGGCTAATAGGTTCTTAGTGATTCCATGAAACTATGTCCGGAATAGGTTGTTGATAGAGAGCAATAGGTTCATAGTCAACCCATGAAAACTATGACATGAGAGATGTTGTTGGAGAACCCAATAGGTTCCTAGTGACCCCATGAAACTATGATTGGATAATGTTATTGGAGAATCCAATAGGTTCATAGTGACCCTATGAAAACTATGATTGGATGATGTTATTGGTAGACACCAATAGGTTATTAGTAACCCTATAAAAACTATAAAACCGAGCAGATAATCTGTAAACTTGGAATTGGTTATTAGTCAGCCCATGAAAACTAATGGGTTAATAGTGATCCTGGAAAGTATAACTTGGGACAGATAATCGAGTGAATGGGGATGGGAAATCCAGAGCATAT
Organism: Allium fistulosum; assembly: GCA_030737815.1. Lineage (NCBI taxonomy): Eukaryota > Viridiplantae > Streptophyta > Magnoliopsida > Asparagales > Amaryllidaceae > Allium > Allium fistulosum. The sequence continues at coordinate 1,443,739,102 of CM060902.1, read as the reverse complement.
TATATGTTTGCATATCATCATGTTACATTTTATTATGTTATGTTTGAACCATTATGGATGTAGGTGCACGGTATATGGTTATTATAAATTCATTTAAGATACTAGTGAGGGGAAACCCGTTCCGCTAAGTGGCATGGTCTTACTAGATATTTATATGGTTCAAGATGGTAGGTTATTATTCACATCATACTTTTTATCTGACTCGAAGTTTATGATTTCCCAAACTCTTGAGTGTTCAATTGATTTTGAGTAGTTTGAGAGTTAAGGGTTTCAGGTTCTTCTTGAGATGAATAAGCTTCCGAAGACATGCACGAAGAAAGCTAGCAATTACGAGTTCTTTCTATTTGATTCCGTTGTGTATCTGAATGTAATGGTAAAGTTATTTAGTGCTTGTATTTAGACTCTGATCAAGCAAGAGGGCATCTTCATATGTCGCTCTTGACGTAATTTGTAATAATTATTTTTCTCTTAATGTGGTTTACGAATTGGAATTATGTAATAAATCTGAAATGTGATTTGAAATGGAATGAGAAATTTGTTATAAAAACCGAGTTTAAAATTTTTCATTTCCATATGCTTCTAGTATATCAATGTATCTAACATTAGCATATTTAGTCCGAGAAAAATCATAACTATATATGACTGCAGCATATGTAACGGTTAGTTTAGTCCTCTAAATGGGAGATGTTACAATGACATTTATGTGATTATTACTAATTCTTTGTGTTATATGAATAATTCTTCTAAATATATAAATGATAATTATCATTGTCATTGTAGGCTAGGTCATATTAGTAAGAAACGACTATACAAATTAAAAACCGAAGGTTTTCTACCATTAATTAAATCTGAATCATTTGACACATGTGATTTGTGTCTCAAAGTTAAAATGACCAAACACCCTTCAATGGGAGCAATGAAAGAGTTCAACTCTTAGGGTTAGTACATAGTGATTTATGTGGCCCGATGCCCTTAATTACCAAAGATAATAATTCTTACTTTATTACCAGTACTGATGATTTATGGAGACTAGGATATTTGCATCTTATGAAAAACAAATCAGATGTCTATGAGAAATTTTTCGAATATAACAATGTATTAGAAAACCAAACGTGCCTTAAGATTAAGATCCTTCTATCAGATCAAGGAAGTGGGTATGTTGGACATGATTTCCAATAATACTTAAAAGATAATGGGATTATCTCTTAGGTTACTCCACCATATGCTCTGTGATACAACGATGTATCAGAACGAAGGAACCAAACCCTACTAGATATGGTTCGTTCTATGATGAGTAAGGCTGAGTTACTTCTGTTCTATTGGGGATATGCCCTAGAAACAACAGCGCATATGTTGAACTTGTTACCCACTAAATCAATGCCTAAAACATCACATAAGACGTGGTATGGTAAAAAACCCCAACTCAAATATTTGAAGTTCTGAGGTTATCTGGCATACGTTAACGAAGTTGGTCTGAATAAACTTGAGGCAGGATCGGTACTGTGTAAATTTATAGGATATCCCAAAAACTCAATAGGATATATATTCTACAATGCCGAGGAATAAAAGGTCATTATTTCTTGACTCGTTATCTTTTTAGAAAAGGAATTTATTTCAAAGGGAATTAATAGCAAGGTTGTAGACTCGGATGAGATCTACGAAATTAAATCAGAGGTTGAACTAATGGGAAAACCAAGTTCATCCATATACATTCGTGTCAATGTAATTTTACTATTCAATATGCAATAACCTTTTGTGAGAAAATCGAATTCACAAACATTTCCCACCATTAAAAGATAAATTTTATTATCTTCTAATGATGGACATTAGGTATATGTAGAAATCAAATTTCCAAAATTATTTTTTTTAAGTTATATTTTCTTATATAAATAACATATCAATGATCCATATTCATTATACAAATATATATATATATATATATATATATATATCTTGATCATATTTCCCAAAATTGGCTTAAAATATTTTTAATTTGCTTTGAAAAACTTTAAAAACTCTAAAAATAAATCATTAGGATGCATTTAAACTACATCTCACATATGCAAATTCTGCCCCTTCAGCGTCACTCTAATGCACTTAGAACCACATCATAATCATAATGGTGGTTTAAAAAACATCTCTTTATTTTCATCACTAACATGTAGTTATAATTGCATCTCTTAAAACTACCTCATTCAAATGCAACTATAGTTGCTTCAATCAAACTAGTTATAAATGGATGGAATGAATTCAACATTTTGACTTCAACCAAAATATAAATGCCATTGTCTAATCAAGTTAAAACTTTAATTAATATGAACATGTCACTTGAAACTTTAAGCATCTTAGATTTTAGTTGGTTGACTTTTGTAAATTTGCTCAAATCAAGGACGATGAATGGATAAATTATAAACAATCGTACATATTATGTATCATTTAATTCAAAAATATGGTTTTTAAATTAAAATAATATCAAACATAATGTGTTAAAACAATAATATTTCAAATAATTAGTCATAATCCAATTAACAAGGTTAAGAGATAATATACATGCACACACAGACATACACACATACACATGTATATATAAAGACATATACATATATGTATGTATATATATATATATAAACACACACTTAAAAATCAATTTCACAAGTAATATGCAGGTAAAATTATAATTGCATCGTATAAATGCAGCTAAATTATTCAAATGCACTATAATCATATGATTAAAATAATTAATCAAAATCCATTCAAGTAGGTATGTGATTAAAATGATAAATGCACTATTTAAATGCAATTAAATTATTCAAATGCACTATAATCATCATTTTTTTAAAATTATTATCCAGTTTTACAGATTTTTTGAATTTTCTTCCAAAAAGCGCAATTTTTACTATTGGAACAAGTATGAAGGCACTTCCGATGGACGTGAGTGAGGCGAGCTGGTGTAAAATCGGGTGGGGGAGAAGAGAACTACGTGGAATCCTTTTTTTTAAATCTGTCGGTCGTGTGTATAGATAATCATGGCCAAAGCTGGGTTTGAGTTATAAGTTGGAATGTGGCTCCCATCAGCTTCCATCTGTTCCTGTGCCCGTTTGCAGTTGTAGGCAAGAAAAATATAATTGGTATTAGCTATTTGATAAGGCAGTGGGAAGAGACATCAGTAGTTACGGGCAGTGAAATTGTAAAGCATATATAAGTTTAGTACTCGACAAAACAAAATGATATGTAATAAGTTTGCACATATAAGAAGTATTGGAAGGGCGAAAGTACAGTAGTTGAAGTGGATGAATTACAGTAGTTGAGTTACAAAAGAGGAAACAACTTCTATTTTAATAAAGTACTGCGTATTAAATTGAAAATATATAGACAAACAGTAGTTTCATCAATCACATTCCAAGTTTCACATAGTTAGGAGAAAATGTACAGTACAGCATTTCAAATACGAATAGCAGACAGAACAAAGTACATGTGTTTAAGCATACAACATAGAGGGCTTGCATTTCAAGCATTGCAAGCATATACATATTCAGTCATTTCTGTGCTCATACAGATGTGTTCCAAACTTTCCATATACAAAGAGACAAAAGAAAGTTTTGTAACTTTTGCTAGTGCATGACTGCTTCCTTCAGATATTACCGTAGTCTACATGTGTTGCTATTTGGCTATGCACTTTGGTAAATGTTACACTGGTTAATAGCTAATGTAGCAAGTCAGTTTGTTCCTTGGGAATTGTAGGCACTGAGAACTCATGCATCATTGCTCTTTATAAAGACATGGATGAAATTCGTAGATGTTCCGTATGCATTTGACTCGTTTACCTATTGGACATGGGAAGAGACTAAACTTCCAGGTCACTGTCAACCAAATGACATCAGAATAGATGACCAACCTGAATCTCCATATTATTTCCTTTCCTATAGTATCTCCCCTATTTTCAACCGCCATTGCTTAATTCATCAGAGAACTCCACTGCAAATTCTTTTGAATCTTTTATCCCTATAAACAAATATAAAAAGCTTAACGTATATACACAAATAATCAAAATTTGATAACCCAAAACGAAATAAAAATAATTATATTGTTAGATCATCTTATTATTGTATTAACTTATTGGTTTTCTGGCAACCAAAGGAAATAAATTGCATTCAGTACAATGGCCATTGACGTACATAAATATTTCTGGGTATTGAAAGTGGGTATTAAATTGGATCGTTGCTGCCTTATCTTTTATATATTCCGTCATAAGAAAATTGTTTCGGCAAAGATATATACTATTTGTATTAAAATTTACTGTGAAGATACATTAGCAGATACTGATATCACACACCTTAAATGTTTTTAGTGCACTTCAAATGTAAATCATGGGTTTATATATATTTTGAGATAGTAAGCATCGAACTACAATTCATCAACAGTAACAAAGAAGAGCCTAAATTGCAAAATAATAAACAACTTCACTTTAATTAAGCAGTGCGTGCGTGCATGAGAAGCTAAACTGGGTATATACGGTCTAAAATAATTTAATGGTTGTAATAGGTTCAGTAGCAGTGGGAATAAAAGAATTTGTAGCAAAGCGATGAATATTTGTAAAACTTGCACATGTAAAAAGTTCAACGCATTCATTCTCATGTGCTAAATAGATATTACCGAATGAATAAGATTTAAGCTTTCAGCACCCCGTTCATAGTTATATTTTATCTTTCCTCTTTAGTGTATCAAGAATTATTAATGTCAAGTATGATAAAACATAGTAAGAAAGTACATGTGAACTAAGTGAGTTTTCAATCAAAATGATACTAACTTTTTTGGACTTAAGTATGTGTATGTTAAGTGAGTATGCCTGCATGTACCATTTAATAAATTAAAAATATTTAATAAAAAAATGCTGGATGAGCAATACAGTGATCTAAATTTTAGTTTCCATTTGTTGCAAGATTCTAAATGTCATTTCTATTATTGTAACTCCATATAAGGTAGGTAAGGCATGGAATGATAAAGCAGACAATCAAATATTGTGTGCTACTTTAAAGCCATAAGGCATGTATATTTTCATTCTAACAATAAATCATGTTAGGATTTCTCATAAGAATATAAAAAAATTAATGTATAGACACAAATAATCAATAATTCGATAATCCAAAATGAAATAAAAACCTATACATCACATAAATGAGCATGGAAGACAAAACCATTAAGCTTAAACTACCAAGTTTCATACATTTATCTAATGTGGTTCAAGCACATTCAAAAAAGGAATTATAGGTCATAAAAAACGTATATAGCGAGGAATAACCTTCTCAATATGCACAGAAGATCCTAGGACAATGGATTAAAGATCTAATACACACAAAAGGCTGAGATAGTTGTCCCTTTTTTTATATTTATCATATCATATAACAGTGTTTGTACACACGTAGTATACTTTAGTTTGCAAAATATGTATATAAAATTATATGTTATTGGAATTTGGAATGTTAAATTCAGTGCGTTAATAGGAAAGTCATGGATTCCAAAAAACCACAGGTACCTAAACATCCACTACGACTACAGTGATATGTTACGAATTTCAGAGGTAGACAGAGACTCGTGTCGGTATAAACTAAAGTATTATAACAAATTAACACTTTGGGCCCTAGTTCCATTAACATTGAAAGTTCAATCTCAATTCTATCTTCACTATTTCCTGGAGTTGTGTTATGATATAGGTAGAAAATTTATGCATAAAAGGAAACAAATATTTGACATTGATAACGGTACGGTGTGTTAGACACTTGAGAATAAATTAGAAATAGAAATTCAGCATCAGACAATACTGCTAGAAGCAAAATTTCTTAAAGTAAAAAGAAATAATCCTTTTGACATTGAAATATTTAGTTGTAACAATTTTATTCTCACTGATTCTATCCTGTTTTGTTTTTATTCAGTTGCAGAAGCTTCATGTGAATTTTATGGTAGAGGGTATTATGAACTTATTTGTAAGGTCATAGTTATCTCAGGTGTGAAAAAATTTCTAAATTATTTTATCTTTTGAGAATGCCTCAAGTGATATAGTAGGCTTGTATTGATATATAGTCTTACGTAAATGCTTCTTTTAGGTTAGTCCAAGTTGGTGCGATTACTCAAAAATATCAAAATTTCTTTCAAAATTGATATCCTATCTTATTTTCTTAGCGTTCTTATAGGATGTCATAGTTAAATGCCTCTTTTAGGTAAATCAAGTTAAGTTAACAAAGTGCAAACCTCATATATTTAAAAGATCTAAACCACTCAGTAAGACAAATTACTCATGATATCATTTTATAAATTTGTACGAATTTTTCAGTCTTTTTGTACCAATGAACTCTAACAGCCCTAAATTCTCGAATGCACAAATAAAACCATATACTAACATGGAACTGTATAAGTACTAAATTATTGAATTCAAATTGATTAAATAAGAGATACATGATTAAACCTGAGAGGTTTATAAGATTCAGAAGGCAACAAACTGTTGGTTGCTGCAGAATGCAGTCCGCTACCGCTTGACGTAGAGGTTCCAATGGCTTCACGACCACTGAGGTCGCCTTACGCTGGCTGTAAAAACCAAACTTAACATCTAACTATCGATTTGGTTACGAATTATATGGTAAACTAAAGGAGGCTGTAAAAAAACAAAACCTTCTATCGATATTCAACAAAATTAAGGTCTGAAAACTACTAATCACAACAACAAACCTTATCAGATGCGGGATAGTTTAACTCGTATGAAGGTGAGGGTTGAGAAGCATCGGATATGGTGTAATTACCTAATCGATAGCCTGCAAAAGGCAACAAAACACAGATCAAATTAAAAAAAAGGATAAATTGGAAATGATTACGAATTCGGCACAAATAAAGAAAGAACAAATAATGAAAGTGGAGTAGTGTGGGACGTGGGACTGAACATGAGAAAACAGTAATAAAGTGAAACCTCACCGGTGTGGAGGAAGAAGAGAACGCATTCCAACCATGAAAGCTACTCCATCCTTTTCTGCCACTACTCAAATAAACACTCGTATTAGAATCTGAAAAGCATACTGACTGTAGTTTGAAGAATAAAGATAAGAAGTGGAATGTTAGGAGACTCGATTGAGTAAGGGACGGTTTTCTTAGTGGGGAAGAAAAGCGAAAATGGGAAGAACGGTAGGAAAAAAGGGAAAGTAGGGGTAACTGATTGATTAATTGTTGTTAGTGGAATGAGAACATGGGTATGGTTAGACGAAATGACACATATACCCTCTATCCTTCTTTTATTTTGTAGCTATGTGAATGGGTTGATTGGGAAGTTCAAAAAAGCTTCACCACTTTAAAGTATTTGTATTATTAGTAGAGATAATGTAAGTCAGCTTGCGTTTTTTATTTTAGAAAATAGAGAACTGATTTAATTATTTATTGCAGATTCATTGCAACGATGACTTTTTTATAAAAAATATCGCCTGTAATTTGTTATATATATACATATATATAAACTAATCAAATGCAACTATAGTTGCATCATTCAGATAATTACTCAAAATACATTTATGTAGGTTGAAAGATGATAAATACGAACCACCACCACTATACAAGTGATTTGATGCTCGTACTTTGATATGTAAGGTCACATGGTTAGGTGTTGTAGCATGATTCGAAGCACTGAACATATATTGGCTTATAGTATATGCACTGTACTACTACTTAAAACTTGTAGTACAACTATGTCATGTCACCTAAAGTACCCAACTTTAAAAACAAAAACAAAAATAGATATGCATTTAAAAGGTTAGTTTTATTTGGTTGTGTGTAGCTAAAGTTATAATTTCTAAAAATTAAGGCCCCGTTTGGCTTATCGTTTTTAGTTTTGTGTTTTCGTCTGTACGAAATCGCGTCAGTAGCATGAATTGTTGAAAAACAAACAATTTTGAAAAATGAAATTAACATGTCAATTAGAAAACAATATTTTGTTTTTCATGTATCGAGAGATAGCAAAAGTACAAATAACAATCTAACTCCTTCGTTGTCCGTTGTTTTTCGCAATGACTAGTTATTATAAATCTTCTTATCTTATTTTTTGTTATTTCTTAGTGCAAGTTGAAAACCAAAACTCAAAATACAAAATGAAACCAAACGGGCTCTAATTTTTTCACTACAATGCTGGCTTTTCGGTTTCACCACAGAGGATTGATTACTTACTAACACAGCCATGACGATTTTCTTTTGTGCTCTGCATAATTGTGTACCCAAACTGACAGCACTTCTCTTACACTACATGTAGTTAAAAGGGATTTTTAGGTTTAGGAAAAAAGTTGGAGAAAAATTTAGTTTCGACCGGGGACAAGATATCGTGCCGATTATTTATAATTGAAATTTAGTTTCTTGAAATTATAATTGAAATTTAGTTTTAAAACCCTTCTATGATTATTTTGGTTAGATTTATAATTGAAATTTAGTTTCTTGAAATTTTCTAGATATATGAATATTGTGCCGATTATTTATCACAACGATGATGATTTAATCATCGACGAGAATAGCAAGTCAACCTATGTTGGCGGAAAGCGTAAAGGATCTAAAGTGAGAAAGTGTTGCAATTTTCTTGAGTTGAAAACGGTACAAAGCTATAAAGATTAATTCAACCAAATTTGACATCTCGCTGGTAAATAAATGAGTTACAAATGATGGTCCAATTGCTACTGAGGGAAACGATGACGATGGCGTCGATTCTATGTTTTGTGTGGTAATGAAAGTAATCGAGTTGTATGTTAAGAAGGCGGGGGTGGTACAAACAATTGAACCGGTAGCTCATATCGTTGATTATGCAAGCCAACCAGGACCGAGTAATACTGCCGAACAAAGTCAAATATTTTACCCATACTATGCCTACCAACCACTGAACGTTTAGGCACAAGCACCTGAGTATGGTATCATGTGATGCATGTATGTTTCTTTCTTGGTTTGTATACTTATGTAATTAACACACATATGTTTTGTTTATAGGTTGTATACACGGGTTGTACTCATATGTTTGATCGAATCCAAATTGCATTGCATAATCTGTTCAAGAGCTTATGGCAAATACATACAAAATTCAAATAAGCTACATGAAAGCTTGGAATGGGCTTAGCGAAACTGTGTCTAAAATATTTGACGATTGGGAATTTTCATACAATGACTTGTCACAGTTCTTCATACAACACAGACGAGGCAATCCAAGCACTGTTTATCATGTTCATATAGACAACTTTAAATATATAAAAATTGGGGCTTTTTGAGTATTTGGATCGAGCATAGAAAGTTTCAAGCATTGTCGTCATGTTCTTTATATTGATGGAACACATCTTTATGCTAAATATCAAGGTATGTTGCTTGTGGCTATAGGAGTTGATGCAAACAGCTCGCTTTTAGCTTTGGCATCTGCTATTATACGAACCGAATCAACAGAGACTTGGGGATGGTCTTTTTTCACGCATAGGACAATTAATTCCACCTTTAAATGCAAGATGCATTACATTCATTTTTGATAGAATGAAAGTAATTCCAGCCACCTTGCAAGAGAAATGGAGAAGACCGCATCAGAAATGAATGGTGTACAGGAAGGCCTAACTATATAACCGCCGCCCACACGTACATGAAGACCAAGGTCCACAAAAATTAGAGGATAGAAGACATGACAGAAGAGGATAATGTGGTATTTGAGTCATAAGAGAAGAACGTTCGTAAAACAATAGCTAATTTGCTTGCTTTTACTACTTATGTCATTCGTGTATTGTAGAACTTCTATTTTTATTTTATACGCAATTTTGGTATTAAAAGTTATCTTTTGTCGAGCATTGATGTTAGTTGCTATGTTCTGTGACTATGATTTATTTTGCACGCAGCTTTTGTACGCAATATGCATCGTACACAAGTGGAACAACAACAAAGTAATACATCAAACATTAGAAAAACATAACAACAAAAATATAATACATCAAATATTAAATAACCATTACAAGAACAACATAATACACCAAACATTACATAACCATTACAACAACAAAGTAATACATCAAATATTACATTACTATTACAACAACCAAGTAATACAACAACCATTAAAACTAATGCATACATAACTCCATTAAACAAGCTTGATATACAGCCACTACATAACAATTTTAAGAAAATGTCTCAAATTGAATTTCAAAAACTGATTCAAACCGAGTTTTAGGAACAAATTCATATTCACATTCCAATTGTTCACACTATTTCACCAATCCATCATCTGAGATCTTCCAACTATCCATATCGGTTTGGCTAACTTAATATGAAAGTTATAGAACTAAAACTAAAGAAAAAAACATAAAATATTTCAATGACATTATATTCGAAAAAAGGGTTTAATCAATTACCTTGCAAAGATTGTTATGGCTTTGTTATAATCGATTAATGATGCAGAAATATGACAATTTTGAATAGAACGCAACGGTTTGTTATATGCATTGTATATTTCATGAATTATTCCCGAAGCGTAGGAACCAAATACCTTCATTCATTTTATATCAAATAACAAAAGAAAAATAAACTTAGCAAGCAATAAAGACTTATCAAGTCATCAACTGAGAAGGTGATTTATGCATTTCAAACGTACGTTATAGCGTGCAATGTGTCTTAATTATTCATATCACAAGAACCATATAAGCACAAAATAACATAACGCTAAAATAACAAGGTTAAGTAATGCGGCACTAAAAATATGGTTAATAGATACCACTGTACAGCACCAAGCATGGTTTTGGATACAGGAAAGTCTGATTGCTTTAATCGTACCATAAATAAATAGTACTACTGTAGTAGCACCAAGAAGGATGAAGCAGTAACGGTTTTTCAACTTTCAACAAAAATGCGCAAATGGAGTAGCAGCAATACACAAATCAATATTTCTGTCAACAAATTGCCAAAGCAAAGTGTGCTAGATTGCACAGTAAATTACATAACAAGCATTATACTATGCTGTAAATTATAACATAAACAAGCAATGTTCAGAAACCGACACCTAGTTTTCATTATGTGCAGGAAAGGTGATAAATCATGTTTTCACCTACGTGCTTCTTAGCAAACGTTTTCTTCGTCCTGTCAACATAATTAGTGTCTAATTACTGCCATAGCCAACTCAAGATAAGCTCCATCCATAACTCTAATCTGTTCCAAGGTACCCGTCCAATACATTTTGTGAATTCAGGTCCAAAATGATATTACACAACACAGGAAGATAATAAATCTGGATCTTGTTTAGGTCAAAATATTACATGTGCAGAGTATATATAAACTTAAAAAAGCGCAGGTATGCTGTTGGACTCCTTAATTTTTCTTTGTACGCTTGTTCTTTGTGCCAGAAGAATATATGATACAAGCACCATTTTCATTTTAAAACTAACATTCCCAACTAAATAAAATGAACTACAGTCCTTTCATCATAATGTGTTTCCGTTTGAAATATATGTTTAAGGTAGTAATGAAGAAATCAGTTGGATTTCGTGGTTTCTATGGCATATAAAATCAATTGAACAAGAGGATTCCACCTTGAAATCATGATAACGGGGTTAAATATAAATGAATTCTGGGTGTTGAGTTTTATATGATATGATGAAACAAACACCTCTAGTTCTTTGATGCAGATAAATGCTGGTGATACTATCATATGGCACTAAAAAATGCAGCTAATAGCGGGTTTCAAATTTACACTCCGTGAAGGCATTTATCCTGTATATGCGATAAATTAGACCATAAAACTTGGAAATAAATAATCTAAATGATCTAATCATTAAAGAATGTATGAAATATAAATCTGGAAGCATACACAGATCAATAATAAAACATTTCATGACTTCACATGCAACTGCCGAATCAAAAAGGCCCACTATCCTTACACATTTTACTAGCATGTAATCACTTGATTTAACCCAAGTTTTGACCTTGTCCTGTTCATCATTTTTGTGCAATTATGTTGAAGGACTTTCAACTTTTATTAACTGGCATTGAAGTCCACCAAGAGACGTAATAAATCAACCAAACTAAAACTAGTGTATTATCAGTTTACGTAAGTGTAAAAAAAAGGCAATATGTCATCTACTTTGAATATTTATAAAACTCGAATTAAATTATTTGAGTCATTCAATAAAATAATAGACATAGAAAATAAAAATGAAACAAAGTATTCAACATACCGGATTTTCCTATTACCCATTCATCTTCTTCCACCAATTGCCTGTGAAGTCCAAATAAGAAGGAGAGTACAGACAATAGTTATCTGACAAAGTATACGAGCATAATTTAATCGCCTGAGTAGTTTTTATGTTGTAAGAATACAACCTGTCATTGATCTGCAAAAAAATAACATCATCCTTAATGGGATGAAGTTTGATACTTTCTATATATCTCATCGGGAATGGGACTGAAAAACAACTCTTTAATAACCAAGAACCACTTTCCAGTTTCCAAACATACACTTCACAGTCTTCGCTATTACTGCCGCCGTAACAATAATAATGTAAACACCCACCCAATTGACAAAGGCAAGAAAAGAAAACATCAACGTTCAGATAAGTTTTTCCTGGAAATTCAGTTCTACTACACAACTTCCCTTTTAAGTCAATACCAAGAATTTCTTTGCCAAAGTGATCCATGGCAAATATCAGTCCTTCATAGAATAACTCAGGACCAAGGGATGGACGTTGACGCAGCAATGGATCCGTTACATGACTTGCACTCCACTCCCCCGTTCTGGAAGAGAACACCTTAAAATTTCGAGATATTTGAAAGTCACCCATAATTATTATGACCTTAAAATGAACCGAGACTAGAGGGTTGAAATCCAAAATAGCAAGCCCAACTGTGTCCATGGAAATATTTGGAATTTCGACCCACTTCCTAATTGCAGGATTACATACATATAAGCGTGATGTTTGATCAGTAGGAAAAATCAGTTCATCCTTGCATTCACATAGAAGCAAACCATTGCACGAGTCACGAATTCTCATATAACGGTGTTCTGGAAGGAAGCTAAGAGTGTCATCAATACAAGAAACATCGTTTTGATCCTTTTCTATCTTAACATATTTGGCTCTAGCATCTCTTACACCTTTATAAGTACCATAAAATATTCCATATGCAGAATGGGTTCGACTTTTAAGTTTCAAAGCTTCAAAGTTTAGAGAGAACCATTGTTTCGAAACACATTTGAACCGGAAGTTCGATATTGCAGGCAAGCGCATAATGATCTCGTTTATTATATCATTAGGAAGTCGAGTTGGCATCAGGATTCCTTGCTTTTTATTTGTACTCATTTCCTGAACCTTCGACCTAAAAAAACAAGCATGACACAGTGTGTCAGTGTATCGTCAAATCAGATCAAAACAATTTGAGACAATCCACTTATACAACATTTAAAGGCTAAGATGAAATGGTGTGTGATAGTCACTCTTAAATATCAAGTTATAATGGATAAACTGCATAGATAATGAATCTATCTACTATATATTATTAAATGCTGAATCCACCACCGACTTCTATCATTTTTCTCCGTTTTTTTAGAAATAAATTTTGGCTCCTCCTTATTTCATGCTTTAAATTTTTAATTAAGCACACCCACACTTGTACATATATACAATTGCAACTCTTAAAAATGAAAAAAATAAAAATAAAATCAAACCGACATACGATAATGAACCAAAGTTTTCCTTTCATATACTCCCTGTTCTACATCTTATCTAATTCGAAAGTAGGATTAAATCATCTAATCTAAAAGGCATGATTCAATTTTGAGCATTTGTGTCGGAAGCCAGTGAAGATTGCAATTATAAAAATATCAAAAATTGAGTTACAGGTAAATTTCTACTTCTGATTAGATTTCTTCCTCTTCGGCATCCCAATTTTTTCATTTACCTTCTTTAGATTTCCTTTTATGCTGGAAGATAATTATGTTCAAAATCAGCAATTACACGCTGTGTAAAATATATTTTTCTTTGGTATTTGGAAGCAATTTTTGTGGTGCCCTTAGCGCCACTACAATTATATCTTGGATTTCTCATGACTACTGGTTTTGACCTGTACCTTATTTGGATTTATCATAAGTACCGGGCACACTCAAGTGCAGATGTAGATGTACAGCATAGGTAGTTGTTCTTTTCTTTTTGCTTTTTTTTGGGATATTTTAGGCCGGTGGAGATTCAGGAACTCTTTTTGTTATTGGTTCTTTTGGTTTTGATTATAGTGGCACAGTTGTAATAATTAAATCTTACCATTACCGCATATATCCATCTTTATGTTAAAGCGAATCTACATACTGTTCTGACCACCTAAGAATGACAAAAGTGCACTAGTCTTGCGCTATATGTACATTGTATTTTCCCACTATATAAATGAACTAGTTTTGTAGGATATGCTATCCTAGACAGTTTCATTTCCTCTACAAATATACTACTTGACGTATGTTGCATATACAATTGCAACTAGTGAACTGTCAATAAAATGGAACTCAATATGAAAAACGAAGTTGAGTGTTGTATTCTATGTGCTTGCAGATTGTAGATTCCTGTTAATATGGAAAATATACCACAATGCTAAATGAATAAAAGAAAAGATATAATAAGCAATTACATTGGGTAATTTATTCATGGTCTGGCTGTATCAAAATATATATATATATATATATATATATATATATATATATGTGTGTGTGTGTGTATGCATGTATGTATATATGTATGTATGTATATATATATATGTATGTATGTATATATATATATATATATATATATGTATATAATAAGCGATCAAAATCAAAATATTTTATTAATCACTTATGGCACAGGCATGGCAATGTGAATCAGAATATTCTGAAGGTGTTAAAGTTGAACTATGATTCTAAATATTTTTGATACTGTGATTATAATTTTTAAAAGATATAGCTGAAGTAAAATAATAATATTGTACTTTAAACTTACTGAGAATAGCATGTTTTTATAGTAACTGAATCATATAAACAACAGAGTTTCACCGTAATAAAATAAATAAAATAGAAAGTTGGACAAAGAGGACTACGGCTTGCTAAGGCGGCAGCACATGAGACCGTCCTTATCAGAATATGATTGAGGAATAATTTTTGGTGCGTGAGGATTCAAAACTTTGAAGGACTTTTGTATTGTATAATCCGCTATTCCAGTCGCATCTGAGATATCTGTAAACATAAATATGGCTTCATTACACATCTTACGTGAGGATGCTTATCATACAATAATGTATCGGAATATGTTATGCATAGACATACATACATACATATATAGAGAGAAGCATTCAATGACACCTCTATTTTGCAGCACCCATGTTGCTCCCTGACTTCCAACACACATTCTGATTTAAATAAGGTCCACTTCTCTCTCTTCCACATCGTAACATCATTTAAATCGGACTGTTGGGTGGAAATCAGGGCCATAAGGGATGCTGCAAAATAGGGGTGTCATTGAACGCTCCTCTATATATGTATATGTATGTGTATGTTTGTTTGTACACACATACACAAATATATAATTACCTTTGAGGAGTAGTTCTTCCTTTGAGAGTTGTGCAACCATATAAATGATGCCTGCAGCAATAGTTACAGGACTCCCCCCTCTACAATAACACTCGATTATATATCTTCAATAGATTAGGTTATAAATATGACTGTAGAATATCTCAGACAATAACGTGCATATTTGGTAGCCTTAGCGGGTGGCCAATGGTTGGTTAAATACCAAATTATTGATAAGTTGGTGCATAATTCAAACCATATTGGCGGCATGGAATACACACTTTAAAATTAAAATATACGAAGGAATGTTAGGAACTATCATACATGTCTACGCCTTTGTTTGGATGGACTTAAATAAGTCACCTTTTTGCTTTTTGAAAGCCAAAATCTATTCATTTAGGCTTTCAAAAAGCAAAAATAAATAAATACAATATTTAAGTCAAACCAAACGGGCCCTGCATTTCAAGTTGGATACAGGTATTTTACTTGACAAGGTTTAAAAAACTGCATGGGTAAGTGTTATGGATCTGAAGTACCCAGAGGATTGAATTAAATATTATGATTTGCATTAACGAACAACTGCAAGTTTTAACTAATGCATGTCAATATAATTATTGATACCACAACATTATTACAAATCAAATGGTTGCTATCAAAATAAATATCTATGCATTCTTCGGAAACTTTTTAGCATTCACCGTAGCATTCATAGAAAATAAATATATGCTATCAAAATAAGTGGGGTTTCTTGATTAATTTGAAAATATAAAATTCTGAACAAGAAAAACATATAAGTAAAGGAATGAGGGTTAAGGTAGAAGGGAATTCTAAGTGCAAGTTATTTATTAAAATAGCAAAATTTATGATTTCTATGTAGGGTCATAAGTACTTCTATTTTAGGCTAAACAAGTTAATGAGATGGATGCATTTTATAATTGTTGCAAGTTCTAGAATTAAAATGCATTATGGATTCTAACATAAATTTTACCTGATATCAAGTTTTTCACACTTCTTAGCAGCTTCCTCAGCGGCTTTGATTGCTTGATCACTCATGCCAAGGGAGCAACAAACACGTCTCTGTATAAGATTCAATTTAGATAATCATAGAAACCTAAACAACTTAAATTGTGTACATCATTAGCATTCAACAAATGCTATGTTCAACTTTAGCATCATAACCCTCTCGTCTTTTCCAACTGATTGGGGTTAAGCCAAATGGATAATCTATTTTATAGATATTTTATCTTGAGTTGTATCTCTGGTTACATCCAGATTTTTTGACCGTTTTTAATACTTTCTGCCCACTTCAATTAGGCCTGCCTGATTTTCTTTTTCCTCCTTTCTAAATATTATCCCATTTACTCACATATGCATTATTATGTCATCTATCTAAATACTATCTCATTTACTCATATGCAATAATAGGAAAGAATATATATAATGGAACTTAATTGAATCATTCAGCCAACCTATAGGTGATGCAGCAAGAGGAAATAAGAGTATGCATTTAAAATATGTCAGATTTCGTATTATTTAGTTAACCCAATTGATTAGTGAGATTAAAAAGGATTAGAAATTAGACGCAAATTAATTGCATTTACGAAAATTTCTAAGCAACAATGCTTATGTCCATTTTGGTCCAGAGTGCTATTTCATCGCTTTTTTCCCCTTGCTCCTTGCCAGAAGCTTCTTTCTACACTAGTATATATGAAACATTCATCCATTACTCTAGTTAAAACTTAAATCAAATTGAGATTTTGAGAAATTGATTATTCGATTTTTAATTATATGTTAGTCCATCCACTATACCATCCATAATTTTGCAACTCCCGTTCTCTTTTTTATTATCTGTGATAACAATGATAAAGCACCGTTGGGTCCGTGGATTAAGACAATTGATACACTCAATTACTTAATTAATTATGTAATAAGATGATGAAAAAAGAAAAGGAAATAGGAGTATGCAATTAATATATATGTTAGATTATGTTTGATTTAGCTAACTGCAATCGATGGTGAAATTAAAAGGGTTTATGAATGGGATGCACTTTGTTTGCCTTAAATCCTTAATGCATTTTTGGTCTTTCAAACCTTGAGTTGATTTATACCTATTTAACCCAATTGATTAGTGAGATTAAAAAGGATTAGAAATTAGACGCAAATTAATTGCATTTACGAAAATTTCTAAGCAACAATGCTTATGTCCATTTTGGTCCAGAGTGCTATTTCATCGCTTTTTTCCCCTTGCTCCTTGCCAGAAGCTTCTTTCTACACTAGTATATATGAAACATTCATCCATTACTCTAGTTAAAACTTAAATCAAATTGAGATTTTGAGAAATTGATTATTCGATTTTTAATTATATGTTAGTCCATCCACTATACCATCCATAATTTTGCAACTCCCGTTCTCTTTTTTATTATCTGTGATAACAATGATAAAGCACTGTTGGGTCCGTGGATTAAGACAATTGATACACTCAATTACTTAATTAATTATGTAATAAGATGATGAAAAAAGAAAAGGAAATAGGAGTATGCAATTAATATATATGTTAGATTATGTTTGATTTAGCTAACTGCAATCGATGGTGAAATTAAAAGGGTTTATGAATGGGATGCACTTTGTTTGCCTAAAATCCTTAATGCATTTTTGGTCTTTCAAACCTTGAGTTGATTTATACCTATTTAACCCAATTGATTAGTGAGATTAAAAAGGATTAGAAATTAGACGCAAATTAATTGCATTTACGAAAATTTCTAAGCAACAATGCTTATGTCCATTTTGGTCCAGAGTGCTATTTCATCGCTTTTTTTCCCCTTGCTCCTTGCCAGAAGCTTCTTTCTACACTAGTATATATGAAACATTCATCCATTACTCTAGTTAAAACTTAAATCAAATTGAGATTTTGAGAAATTGATTATTCGATTTTTAATTATATGTTAGTCCATCCACTATACCATCCATAATTTTGCAACTCCCGTTCTCTTTTTTATTATCTGTGATAACAATGATAAAGCACTGTTGGGTCCGTGGATTAAGACAATTGATACACTCAATTACTTAATTAATTATGTAATAAGATGATGAAAAAAGAAAAGGAAATAGGAGTATGCAATTAATATATATGTTAGATTATGTTTGATTTAGCTAACTGCAATCGATGGTGAAATTAAAAGGGTTTATGAATGGGATGCACTTTGTTTGCCTTAAATCCTTAATGCATTTTTGGTCTTTCAAACCTTGAGTTGATTTATACCTATTTTTGCCAATTTGTAAATATGTTTTCCCCTCGTTTTGAATCCAATTTGTCATATGTACTTATAAACATTTTGTTTGACGGTCTTAATGACTTTAGTTTGATTTATTTTCATTTTTATTTCTTTTTGAAATCCTCTTGTTGTGTACACTATTTCACCATCTTAAAAAAAATTCCCTTTGATTATATAGCTTGGTGTACATCTTCTCTCACACCACAATGTTTCTTTCATGGTAAAATTTTTGCTTTAAAATCCCTTGAAATTTCCTTTGCTTCCCCTGATATGTCATTTGCTATTTTTTCATAATTTACAGATATCACCACTCCATTCTCACTTTGATTCTTTCACCATGCAACAATCAAAATTGGTGTATTATTTTATTTTATTTTTTATAACAAAATTTGTTGTATTGTTTATATTTTAATTCTTTTCATTCAATATTTTTACAGCATTTCCTAATAATTTTAACTCTAATCTCATAACTCATATGTCTAAAATTAAACGGCAATGTTGACTAGTTATCCTTTTATCTTATGCTAGAATTTCAGTAGGTATGTAGACCGTAGAAAGCATAATCCAAGTATGCAAAATGGAGAGGAAAAAAATTGAGGTGAATGTAAACTAACCAAAAGATTGATTGCTTGAATGGTAATGAAGCGCTTTGTAACAAATTCTTTTTCCCAATCGATTTCTTCCTCTGTAGCTCGTTCTCCGACTGCGTAAATTTCTATTTTGTGAAGCAAAAGTGAGCATACACATACATGCATATATGTTATTGTGATATCTTCAATGCAAGTGAAGACAAAAGTATTACCTTGTACAGTCCGAGGGGAAGACTCTTGTTGACATGCAATGTAAAGACAGCTAGCAATAACAGCATCTCGTCTTCTACGTTTAACAGACTTATGATCATCCAATTTCTTGTATAATTCACAAGCACCATTCTTGAGAAAAAAAATTAATATTCATAAGAAAAGGAAGAAAACGAAATGATAAACTGCAAACTAGTAGACTCGCAAGCTCATTAGCATCAGTACATCATCATATGAATCGACATGCTAAAATAAGCAAGCTTGCAAGTGCATTAGTATAAGTAAAACACAAAGCTACATAACATGAAAAAACTGAAGGGCTTGTAATGCATATCCATCGGCATTAGAACTTGACACTGAATATCGTCATGTAGCAACTTTATTGCAGCTATCAACATTAAGTTAACCAATATAGGGTTATCAGAATTAAACTTAATTGATGTGCATTTTTTAGCATGGGAAGTACGAAAACAACTCATATAGGTTTTGCATAATAGTTATATGTGCTACAGAGAATATGCAGAAATTGATAGGATATGTTGTTGGAAAATTTCCTCTCTATGTGGTCTCAATAATTATTTTATCATGTGTGTGTTGGTTGGGTTTAAAATTTGAATTTCGTTTACATGATGGTTAGTAAATTGAGATGTTGACTTGGTTAGGGATAACACTCTTTTAATAGCCACGTTTGAGTCATTATAGCAACAATTTCGGTCCTCTTCCATCCTATAAAATTGAGATATCTCCACCATCAAGATATACTCATTAACACACAATTTTATCTGGAAAAGGAAGAGCAATTCCGAAATTGAAAAAACTGCTCCTGGGCATCATAGCAGTCTTCTCATCACAGCACCAGAAAGTTGATAACACTTGAAGCTATGGACAAAGGTATGTTACTTTATATTGTGATTGCATGAAGATGAAAGATCCTGACCTTATGTATTAATTGATTGTTCACATAAGTATGTTTTGATTAATTGATAGTTCAGACATTACGTGCAGTAAATTAATAGTTCAGATCTTAATGTGAAATTATAACCAACATGTGGTATCGGAGCCATGTTTCTATCATCTCATGCTGTCCATAAATATATTTTAGATCAAGTCTATTGATGTGTATGTCCATGATAAATCATTCATTACATGCCTCATGCTGCTATGTTTTAATCTTATGTTAAAAAGAAGTGATTTGTCCCACATTGTAAAAACTTCTCCAATGAATGTGTATATATATATGAACATGAGCCTTGTTTATTAATTGGTACAACTAAGGAAGAAAGAAAAAATTGCTCTACCATCTCACACACGCGCGCAAAGCACTTAGCACTTGGCACTTAGCCTGTGAATTGATGGCATCACCAACTGTGTTCAATTTTTTTTTTTTTGAAAAGAACGAGTGCTATAAAGTTTTTTTGCTTATGTGCTGTGCTGAAATATTTTTTTTTTTCTTGCTCTGTCAAAACCAAATAAAGGTTGAGACTGCATTACTGAATTATACCCTTACAGTAATTATAAAACAAGTTTGTTGTGACCAGGATTCAAGCTCAACAAATGTTGATGTCCATTAAAACAAACATTACTGATGCCATAAATCTAAATACTTCATCAATTTTATTACTCATGGAATTAAAGCTTAGGATACAAACAAAGTTTCCAAACTTATTAGGCCATGCTAAATAAATTGAATGACAAATTTCATTAAGCTTCAAATATTACATGATGATCAACAAAGATTCTGTAACATTTGTATTCATTAAGAAATTTGGTCAATTATGAATTAATCAATGATTAAGTATATAATCCTTGCTGTTATAGTAGTGTGTAAAAATTTAAGTTCATGAGCATTATTACATTACTTGCAGCATCCTTCAACCTGTTCTCACAAACTCAATCCTATGCAAAATTTGATGGAACTAATTTTTCTGAATGGAATGAGCAAATACTGTTCAGTCTGGGAATTCTTGACCTGGACATGGCTATCACAATTGATGAACCTGCTGCTATAACTGATATAAGCAGCGAGGATGAGATAGCTTTTAATGAAACATGGTCAAGATCGAACAGACTAGCACTTATGTTTATGTGTATGTGCGTAGCACCAAATGTTAAAACATCCCTACCCGAAACAACGAATGCGAAGGAATTTCTGAACAACATTAAGGATCGCTTCCGCGCTGCTGATAAATCCCTTGCTGGGAAACTGATGGCAGATTTGACTACAATGAGGTTTGATGGCACTAGAACCATGAATGAACACATAATTGAAATGACTAATTTGGCTGCTAAACTTAGAGTTCTGGGCATGACTGTGGACGACTCTTTTGTCGTACAATTCGTCCTTAACTCTCTTCCTCCTGATTATGGGCCTTTTCAAATCAATTACAACACTATAAAAGACAAGTGGAATGTAAACGATTTGCAAAGCATGTTGGTGTAGGAAGAAGCAAGACTTAAACAGCAAAATAGTCATGTGAATAAAGGGCATGTGGCAAATTTGACAACTAAAGGGGCTGGTTTTAAGAAGAAGGCTGGAAAGGGCTTTAACAAAGGTCCTGGGCCATCTCATCAAGGAGAACCACAGTCATCTGCTGTGAAGAAGGAAAAGAACGACAAGTGCTTCTTCTGTAAAAAGAAGGGTCACATCCAGAAGGATTGTCATAAGAGGAAAGCTTGGTTCGAGAAAAAGGGTAAGCCTTTTGTTAATGTTTGTTTCGAATCAAATCTTATAAATGTTCCTTCTAATACTTGGTGGATTAATTCTGGTTCAATGTGTCATGTTTCGAATTCGATGCAGGGATTCCTTACGACCCGCAAACAAAATCTAAATGAGCGTTATCTCTACATGGGGAATAAAGCGAAAGCGAAAATTGAAGCAATTGGAGTTTTTCGCCTACTTTTGAGTTCTGGAATAATTTTAGATTTAAAAGAAACTTTTTATGTTCCTACTGTTTCTAGAAATTTAATTTCCGTATCCAAACTTGCTGCTGAAGGTCATGTAATTGAATTTAATAGTAGTGGTTTTAATTTATTTAAGAATTCTGTTAATGTTGGCTCTGGAATTTTGTGTGATGGCTTATACAAATTAAATCTAGGCAAGAATTTCTTGAATGAAACACATGTAACCCTGCATCCTAATACTGGTACGAAACGTACACTTAATGAAAATAATTGTGCTTACTTGTGGCATAAAAGATTAGGGCACATATCTAGGACAAGAATTGAAAGACTTGTTAAAGATGGAATACTCCATAACCTAGATTGGTCTAATTATGATGCTTGTGTGGACTGTATTAAAGGCAAACAGTTCAAACAAACAAAGAAAGGAGCTACGAGAAGCACCCAGCTTCTTGAAATCATTCATACAGACATTTGTGGACCTTTTGATATTCCATCCATTAGTGGAGAAAAATATTTTATCACCTTTGTAACAACCCGCATATCTATCGATTTTATATTTAAATATTTTATCGTTAGTCGGATGTTAGTCCGAAAAGCTACTTTTTGCATACGGTCAAATTAGGACTCGAGACCACCCCCATTGAGTTCAAAATGACGTTTGCGATCTTTTTGAGTGTAAACTTCGATATGTTTGGAGATAGTGAAAATTTCGACACTTTTTTCCGCCTTTGACTTTGGTTTGGACTGCACCCCTTTAGTTCAGCCCAACCCTCTTCCTCACTCTATCAAAACACTTCAAGCTTTGTCAAAAATGGTGGTGGGAAGTGGAAATTAAAACTCCAAACACAAATTCTATTGCAAATCCGAGATTCAACTTCAAATTCACGTGAAGAACATTGATTCAAGCTTGTTGGTGTTCTTGCTTTGCTCTCAAGTCTCATCTTCATCAATTTCGTGGAAAAGGTGAGATTTTTGATCTCACATCTTGCCTATAATTGTCATTGGACTGTTGGGGATGATCCCTCATCACTTTAGCATGATTGTTTGCATTTGGTTTGGATTGGATTGGCGAAAAACTTCAATTTTCAGTGTTTTGGTGATTTTTCTGGCACTAGGTCGTTCTGGCCTTCGCTAGGTCGTACGCGAGTTAGGGCTTTAGGTCGCGCGCGTTGAAAAGTCACTGCCTTCGTATTTCTGTTCGCCTGCGCTAAGTCGTTCACGAGTTAATTCATAGGTCGTCCACGAGTTAGTGTTTTAGGTCGTCCCCGACCTAACTCCACTAGGTCGTTCCAGGCCTTAAGTCGTAGGTCGCGTGGCACTTTAGGTCGCATGGCCTTGTTCCCCAGTTAGGTCATAGGACCTTTTAACTGTTAGCTCGTACAGACTTTAAGTCGTAGCTCGTATTTGAGCTTAAGTCGTAGGTCGTATGGCTCTTAAGTCCTAGGTCGTTGGCTTTTAAATCGTTAAGTCGTAGGTCGCTGCTTCTACTAAGTCGCTCAGCCATGCCAACTCCGCTAGCTCGCAACTGTTAGGTCGTATGACCTTGAGTCGCTCACATGGGTTAGGTCGCTTGACCTTAAGTCGTAGGTCGTCTCCGACCTAACATTCCCACTGCTATCTCACTAGGTCGCTTGACCTTAAGTCGTAGGTCGCTTGACTTTGTTAAGTCGTAGGTCGCTCGACTTTGTTAAGTCGTAGGTCGCCCCCGACCTTACCCTTAGGTCGAATGACCTGTCATTCGCTAGGTCGCGATTACCTTTAGATCGTATGACCTACTTTTCCTTTGGTCGCTTGACCAGCTTGGCTTCATTAAGTCGTACCGTGACGGGGCGCTGCCCCGCACCCCGCACCCCGCCGGGGGCGCTGCCCCCTGGACCCCCGCGACCTGACCGGGCAGGTCGAACCCCGTATTACTCTGCGTAGGCAATCTTATCTGAAAAGCATTCATCAGAATTTCCACTTTGATGCATTTTGAGCTGATTTCCTTGGATTTTGTTCACGTCTTCGAATGTGAATTTTTGTGCTAGATTGTTTCTACAATCGTTTTATGACTTGTCACTTTAAAGATATATGAAGGTTTCAATACTAGTACTAAATATCAAAACTCTTTCATCAAAGCAATTTCAACATTATTTTAAATATCAAAAGTTCGTTTTCTCAAACCGATTTCCAATCTACTAGTATCTACAAGCCTTTACTTCACTCGAATGAGAAATCGACTTAAACGACTTAGTAAAACGAGTGGCATGAAACACTTGCGTTCACTTCGTCGGTTAGCTCTTGGACTTGTTCGATTGAACCCTTGTTGTGACAATTTCCTAGTGAAGATTTACAACTTGTTTGTAAATATTTAAGTTAAGCAAGTGGTTATGGGACATGAAGCTAAACTCATATATTTACTAGCTTGGTGTGATTGACGCTTCCTTATGATCATGACGATCATTCTTGTGATTTAGACTAGCGATTGAACGATGTCTCTTTGTCTGCGAGGGAGACTAGACCCCGCTTGGGTGATGTTTCTACTAACATATATGGGGCTGTACCCCATGGTCTTTGGACCGTTCGTGTGTCAAAGGCCTTCGGGCCATCCGTGTGTTCGGAAAATTAAATGGATAGCTTCCATGAGATAGCTTCTCGTCCGTGTGCTCGGACTTCCCCCTTTTAGTGATTTCTGGATTTAGTGTGTTGATTTCTGAGATTTGTTCTGGATTTCATGTGTTGATTTCTGGATTTCGTGTGTTGATTTCTGGATTTAGTGTTTCACCAACTTTTGTGGATTTCATTGATATGATATCAGATTTTGTGTATTGGTGAATTTGTGTGTCATTACCTTTTTAGGTGTTTGGATCTTTGAGAAGATTCTTGTGATATTGATTAATCCCTTGCTGATTATCATTTACATACTTATAGTAGTATGCCATCATGGTTATTATATGTTTATGCCATACCCTTTATCCTATATCATGTCATCTGATATTTATAGTTAGACTGATCCGTTTATTATTTTCTTATAAATAATACTCGGGTCAGACCGAGATGTTACAGGTGCTTCTGCTTGACTTCTCTTCTGGATTATTCTGACTTTCGGCTAACTACTAGATTAGTAGTTTTTGGTTGTACACATTTGAGATATAGACTCTATGTTGTGTATCTATTCTTTTGTATAGCACGTGATGCTATTCTTTTGTATTATAGTGGATCTTTCCGACCACTACTCTGATGTACACTTTTATGTGTTATATATATATTCATATCTTCTTCCGCCTTTGTGATATGGATGTCTGTGACTGATTTATGTTATGTTTATTTCTATGTTTGTTTCCGAAGATTATTTTATAGCCACCGTGTGATAAGAAATTACATGGATGGTCGCTCCTCAACAGCCTTATTCTCCGTGCTAGTTGACAGCACTACATCGTAGTGTCCTTGGCTAGCGTGGGTATTGAGGTGGGGCGTCACAACCTTTATCGATGATTATTCTCGTTACTGTTTTTGTACTTATTGCATGAAAAATCTCAATCTGTAAATTTCGTTGAAATTTACATAAATGAAGTTGAGAGGCAATTGAATAAAAGGGTGAAAATCATAAGGTCGGATAGAGGTGGTGAATATTATGGAAGATACGATGAATCGGGGCAACGTCCTGGTCCATTTGCTAAACTCCTTGAAAAATTTGGTATATGCGCCCAATACACAATGCCAGGATCACCTTGGTAGAATGGTGTAGCTAAAAGGCGTAATCGTACTCTTATAGAAATGGTTAGAAGTATGATCAGTAGGACTACACTGCCTACATTTTTGTGGACACATGCCTTAAAAACCGCTGTGCACATCTTAAATCGGGTTCCTAGTAAGTCAGTTCCAAAAACCCCTTTTGAACTGTGGACAGGAAGGAAACCTAGTTTAAGATATTTACGTGTGTGGGGATGCCCAGCGGAAGCTAGAATTTACAACCCTCATGAAAAGAAAATGGACCCAAGGACATTATCATGTCATTTTGTTGGTTATCCAGAAAAATCGAAGGGGTATATTTTCTATTGTCCTAATCATACAACCAGAATAATAGAAACTGGAAATGCTAAATTCATTGAAAATGGTGAAGTCAGTGGGAGTATAAAAGAAAGAGAGGTGATCATTCAAGAAGTCCGTGTACAAATTCCTGTACCACAAGTTCATATTGAACATATTGTTCCTAATGTAGTTGTTGAAACAGTCATTGACCAAATTAACAACAATGAACAAGTGAATGATCCACCAACTGAACAACCACATAACGAGATTATAACCAATGAAGATATTGTTCCTAATGTGGAAGAACCACTAGAAATGCCATTAAGAAGATCTCAAAGAGAAAGGAGGTCGGCAATTCCTGATGATTATGTGGTATACCTTCAAGAAAATGAATTTAACATCGGGAACAATAATGACCCAATTTCTTATAAGAAAGCTGTAGAATGTAATGATTCTGATAAATGGATCGATGCTATGAAAGAAGAAATAAAATCTATGTATGAAAATGAAGTTTGGGAGTTGGTCGAATTGCCAGAAGGACAAAAACGAGTTGGGTGTAAGTGGATCTTTAAGACCAAACTTGACTCGAAGGGTAATATCGAACGACATAAAGCTAGACTTGTTGCAAAAGGTTTTAATCAAAGAGAAGGCATTGATTATAATGAGACTTTCTCTCCGGTATCAAAGAAAGACTCGTTAAGGATCATATTAGCAATGGTGGCACACTATGATTTAGAGCTGTACCAAATGGATGTGAAAACAGCATTTCTAAATGGGAGTCTAGATGAAGAAGGCTATATGGATCAACCATTAGGCTTCATAAAAGAAGGAATGGATAATATGGTCTGTAAGTTAAAGAAATCATTGTATGGCCTAAAACAAGCTTCTCGGCAATGGTACATTAAGTTTCATGATACCATTACGTCCTTTGGGTTTATAGAAAACACTGTTGATCGGTGCATATACCTAAAGATCAGTGGGAGTAAGTTTGTATTTTTGATACTGTATGTTGATGACTTACTTATCGCCAGCAACGATATTGGTTTACTGTGTGAAACCAAGAAATACCTTTCTAAAAACTTTAAGATGAAAGATTTAGGCGAGGCATCTTTTGTGATTGGGATAGAAATATCTCGAGATAGATCACGAGGAACGTTGGGATTATCTCAGAAAACTTACATCACTAAGATATTAGAAAGGTTTGGGATGCAAAATTGTAATTCCGTTAATGTTCCACTTCAAAAAAGGGATAAGTTCAGTTTAAATCAATGCCCCGTAAGTGATTTGGAAAGAGAGAAAATGAAAAAATTTCCTTATGCTTCGCTCGTAGGGAGCTTATTGTACGCACAAATTTGTACTAGACCGGACATTAGTTTTTCTGTCGGGATGCTAGGCAGATATCAAAGTAACCCAGGTTCTCATCATTGGAATGCTGCAAAGAAAGTATTGAGGTACTTGCAAGGTACTAAAGACTACATGCTCACATATAGGAGAACCGACCACCTTGAGGTGATTGGTTACTCAGACTCGGATTTTGGTGGATGCATTGATAGTAGAAAGAGCACTTAGGGTTATGTCTTCCTTCTTGCTGAAGGAGCCGTCTCATGGAAAAGTGTTAAGCAGAGCGTTATTGCATCATCCACTATGGAGGCTGAATTCATAGCTTGCTTCGAAGCTACAAATCATCGATTGTGGCTGCGTAATTTTATTTCAGGGCTTAAAATCGTGAGTACGATATCTAAGCCGTTGAAAATTTATTATGACAATATCGCAGCAGTCTTCTTTTCGAAGAATGATAGGTATACTAAAGCAGCCAAGCATATTGAGATGAAATACCTATCAGTGAAAGAAGAAGTTCAGAAACAAAGAGTGTCAATTGATCATATCAGTACTGATAATAACATAGCAGATCCTCTTACGAAAGGACTATCTCCGAAGACTTTTATGAGACATGTCAAAGAGATGGGATTTGAATAATTTAATAAGGATTGCTATCTATTTTGTTTTTTGACATTTCCTAGTTTGATATCAATAAAATTGTTTCTGATTGCTTATATTTCTGTCTATCATGAAATGCATGCAATTAATTATGAGTTATTGTTTGACAGAAATAGTCCCATGACAAAAGGGACATTATGAGGCCATTAAGATACCCAATATAAAAGGCTTGGATGAATGAAGCATTGATGTTGTAGTACATGGAAGGGACTATACTTTGTAATAGAATGGAACCGCCATGACTCGCATCTGTGATTCATTTCTATTTAAGCAAACCACATTTATCAAATATTGTACAATTAAGAATGTCTAATATAATTATAAGACCAAGTGGGAGACTGTTGGAAAATTTCCTCTCTATGTGGTCTCAATAATTATTTTAGCATGTGTGTGTTGGTTGGGTTTAAAATTTGAATTTCGTTTACATGATGGTTAGTAAATTGAGATGTTGACTTGGTTAGGGATAACACCCTTTTAATAGCCACGTTTGAGTCATTATAGCAACAATTTCGGCCCTCTTCCATCCTATAAAATTGAGATATCTCCACCATCAAGATATACTCATTAACACACAATTTTATCTGGAAAAGGAAGAGCAATTCCGAAATTGAAAAAACTGCTCATGGGCATCATAGCAGTCTTCTCATCACAGCACCAGAAAGTTAATAACACTTGAAGCTATGGACAAAGGTATGTTACTTTATATTGTGATTGCATGAAGATGAAAGATCCTGACCTTATGTATTAATTGATTGTTCACATAAGTATGTTTTGATTAATTGATAGTTCAGACATTACGTGCAGTAAATTAATAGTTTAGATCTTAATGTGAAATTATAACCAACATATGTACCTTGACCGCGGCATCGAGATGCAACCTATTAGAACACAAAATTTATTAGGATACATTGCACTAATTAAACAGGTATAATAACGCACAGACAAGCTTTACATGTATGAGTAAAAAAAGCAACAACTATAAATGACAGCATTTCTCATGTTTATGTGAGGCTTATATATTTGTAATAAAAAAGTATACAAATAGACACATGTTATTTCCATTTATTTTAAATTGCTAAATGATTAGAATTATAGTAACAAATGATCTCTTCCAAAAGAGGCTCATAGAGACAAGTAGGCATTCATGTTAATCACACTTTCAAAATGAGAGATATGCATAATGCAAAGCTAGAAGGCATTCTGTAATAAAAGTATAATCATGGACAGAACTTGTTGAAGCAAGCAACAATGTGGCGTATCAAAGATCTAAATAAACAAGGAAAGAAGAAGCATCTCATGCAAAATATCATCATCTAGAAAGGGGAAACAAGGAGCAAAAGAAATAGATGAGTTATACATGCTATAACATGAAGATACATCATTAACATCGTAATTTGCTTCCAGGTCCGATGAAGAATATCTTTCTAAAATAGACTGATAAAAACATTTTTCGGCTAGTATACTTCACTTTACAGTAGAAATATTATATGTAGAAACTTTGCTTTATTTTGGTCGACTATCATGCTCATTTTAGATGTTTTGTGATACATATATGACTTGTTAAGAATTATAAAAAAAATATGCTTTTATCCGCTTAAAGTTAGTTCTCTTTTCTTTTTGTGTTTTATTCTATGATCTTCCTTAATACATGTTTGATGTGTACATACCTACCTAACTTGGCACAAGATCCAATTTGGTATGTAGAACGACAAGAAGAATGGAAAATTATAAGGTACAAAACAAAATAAGTTAGAGCAAGGCTTAATTGGAACAAGTTATAATTTATAGCAATCGAAATCAAACAAATGTACAAAATGATCAAACGTTGTGAAACAAGAGAAAAGTATACAAGTATAAATGTATATCTCATAAATGTATGTAGGTTACTTTATTATTGTAGTCAAAAGATTAAAAAGTAGACAACAAAACTGTAGTCTCTCCGGTGTCCATTTAAAGTTGTCCTTCATTCTTTGTGTGTGTGTGTTCTCCATAAGGCAAATAAACATTACTTAATGAATAGTAATTTCATACACTTAAACGTCTTAAAAATGAACATTTAAAAAATCAGATTAAATATTTCAAAACGTAAAACTGAAAGTTTAGAACGTCAACATCAATGTACCAAATCGGATGGACACTGTTTTCGAACACTACTGTATTGTGTTTTAGAGAGCACATAGCGAAACATCATATGATAGCCAAAGTATGAGCTGTGGTAACATAGGTATACAAATATTTATATGTTTATCATGTTTTAATTTTAGCATTATATATTATCAAATTTACGCTCATGATTCATATTTAAGTGCATTGTGTAGAATTCTTTTATATACGATTGTTCTTTTAAGAGACTGATAACAATGGTATAATTTGCAAATCAATTATCAAAATTATTCCTTTTACTGTAGTATTCATAAATACTATTCTGTGTGATACAATTTTAACACACATATTCCATGATGGTTCCACGATGAAGATTAAGATACAAATATAAATTTAAGATAGATGCCTGAATGCACTCATCTTGTTTGAGATCTCCTGGTATACAAGATAACTTGTAAAATCACTAAGGGATGAAACATCACCGAAACTCGATAATTAAAACCTTGATGCTGCATCGATATAAAACATTCACTACTCATCTCAACATCTTATGAGATTGTTACCACATAATTGAAATAACACCCAAAAGGTAACAGCTTATTTGCATTTAAAATGTTCTTGAATCAACGTAAGGATTTTTAAATTATCCCTGGCTGCAACAAAAATTGAAAGAATGCTAAAAGTATATCTCTGGAATAACTAATTAAAAAGACCTTCAAGAATAACTGATGTTAAACAATATGAAGAACATAAAAATTCATTCGGAAACGTGCATATGCATTTAAGGCATTGTTATTTGAAATGTTAACCTAAAATATTGGAGTTTAAGTTTGAGGTTTAAAGGAGTTAAATTAATAAATTTAACGTCTATAATTGAATGCTTGAATGAATTGATCTTTGAATGAGGTTTGAAATTTTCCTTTTCGGGTTGAACGCTTGAATTATGTGCTTGAATAGATGTCATAAGTAGAATTATGCTTGAACATGAATTTAATATCAGAATAAAAATGTCGTTGAATATTAATTTAATGGTAATTTCATATTATATAAAATATAGCCGCATCTCACTTAATTTTTCTCCCATAATTTTGCAATTCAAATACTCGATTCTTCTTTTTTCGCTATATTATTATGCGACAAGTTTGAATCTCATAGACAACAATTACATCTATTTTTGTTGAATAACTCTACTTTCATGGATTCACTTTATTCTCAGCACCCAAGTACTAATCTAATTATCCTCTATTTATCTAATATATTTTATAATCACTTATAGCTCATTTAAAACTTTATTTTCCCCTGCATTTGTCCCATCATACTTATGCATTTCAATCGAAAACCAAATTTGAATCCTACGATCTCATATTTTTAAACTACTTCAAATTAGTAAGCGATCCTTTTTCGATTTCATTGTTTAGTTCTTTGCAATATTTTTTTTTTCTTTTTCAAAACAATAATATATTTTCGAACTCTATAATAATATTATTTAGAATGGATAAATATAATAAATGGTTATAAATGATGAATAATAAATTAAAACAGAAGTATAATAACCAAGATATATACATATATCCATGTATGTGGATTACGAGTTATCGTCCTATTCGAACCTTTTCAGCACAATCATTGATCTCATGTATATACCGCTATACAAGGTTTTCAAGATAGGATATAAATTGTAAATTGTCAAATTCAAACTTTGAATCGAAATGAGATTTAAATTGTAAACCGTAGATTCAAAAGATTCATATTTTAACGACTATACACACTTTGACATTGATTTTGTAGTTTAAATTTCTACATTTTAGCCTAGAACTCAGTTTCTCTTTTATTCCACTATTTTGTTCTGAAAACATTACAAATAGAATTGTTAATTCAAATAAGTATATTACATATGTTAGTATGAATTGGATGGGGTTGTTAAATTGCGGTTTTAATAAAGTTTGAACCTGAATATGAATTGAATCACAAAGGGAGCAATTCGATCTTAAACGAGACCCAAATTACAAGATTATTAGATTTTTAATACCAATAATGTTAAGAACTTATGTTCTATAGTTATGTTACCAATTATTAGGCATGATATATGTTTGAATTTTGCTTCTAAGTAGATTATGACATAAAGATAATAAATATTAATACATAAACATAACGATATTAGAAAATATAAAAAATAAATGAATTGTAATATTAATGATATTAAATTCACACAAAGGTATAATAAAAGAAGTGTGTGTATAGTTTGGAATACGTATTCAATCTTTTTTTTGTTAATTCAACCCATGATCCTATGTTATCCAGATTCAACACTAATGCACTAATATAATGATATATTATGGGGTTATTTAGAATAGTTCAGCTTGATTTGTGTTTAAATTTCATTTATTCTAGGTAAACCGAAGTATAAATATATAATAAATATAAATACCAAAACATAACGGCCAAAAAAATTGTATATTCGGTTTGAAGCAATAATTTTCATTTTTAGCTCTTTTCTAGATTTCCGAGAAAATTATGTGTATGATTTTTCTTCTTCTCTCTTCTGAAATTGATTATGTTATAATTTTAGGAAAAACCCTAACAATTGATAATAGAGCCTACTACACGATCATCTTTGAAGAGTTTATGTGTCCGATTAAGATAAGTGTTGAAAAAAGTTAAAAGATAAATAGAGCCGTATGGAAGAAGATGAAGGATTATTTATACGTTACCGATCTTCCTCGACCGTTGTAGAACAAAAGGGAGGAGAACTAGCAGTATAATGGAAATAAAATGAGAAACTTTGGATAAGAAAGCTATAACGGCTATTTGATGTTTTTTTGGAGTATTCAATATTTGATAAACATCTGCTTATGCAATTTGAAAGAAATTAGATGGAATTCATGTAAAGAACTCTTCAACAATCAACAAACAAGGTTTTGTTTATAAGAAGATTGATAAATCTAAAACTTATGAAATGTGGGTAAATAAAAGAGCATCTTAAAAACTATAAAGCAGTTGTGGAAAAACCGACCGTGAAGTACAGTGTAGATCTGATATTAATGAGCTCGTTATTGAAGAGTTGGGACACTTGTGATCACGTTAAACAAGACCAATTATTGAAATTATGCTACAAGCTGAAAAGAGACACGGAAAAAAATAAGACATTGGAAGAAGATCGAAATAAATATAAATTTAAGTGATGATGAGGTTGACTTTAGTGAGAAATATGATGACAACTTCCTTTGCTTAGCCACGGTTATTAATGGCGTTCGACGCAAAAAAGGTGCAAAGCCTCTCGGAGCCTTGGCGCACGACACAGCAAATGACACGAGCCTTCTATTTTACTGCGCATGTTTAGAATTTTTTTATAAATTTAATATATATATATACACAACGATTAATTTAAAAAGTTGAATATAATTTATATTTAACATATGTAATAAAGATTTTTTGATATTTTGCAAAAAACATCATCAAATATAATATAAAAACATATAATTTCAAGCATGATAATATTTTAAACTAAAACCAAAGATAATAGTGCATATTACCGATAAACTAGAAATCTGAATTTGATTCAACTACCATATTTTCTAAGTCAATTCTATGTAATCAGATTCACAAGATCAACATCTTCCTTGCCAGTCTCATATCGACTGATAATTTATTCGATGCGAATGTAATAGGAACAAATGGTTCGAAGTTCGTTGGAGACTAAAAATACATTCATTCGAGATTGTTTGTTCGATACAGCAGTGATTAAAACAATTAGTTTGAAGTTCGTTCAAGATTAATTTGGTGAATGTGATGAGATTATTTGTTCGGTGCAATGGTCGTAATTAGACCCGTCGGATTAGATCTAAATTCGACTCAATTTGTCACGATTCTAGTCGAGTTGGGTTTTGTCAACTCTAATTTGTATATTTTAAAACTTTGACATGACCTGAGGTTCGACTCAAATCAGAACGGTTTAGGTCTAATTAGGTGATAACACTAAAAAGTGTGTACTTTCTCGCTATTTTGGCTAATCTTTCGAGTCGGAATGGTTCTTCACGTTATTTTTCATCAATTAGACCCGACCTGGAAACTATCGAGTTCAAGTCAGATTCGGAATGGTTTGGAATTGCGGATCTTGGTTCTAATCGTCCATCGCATATCGTTGCGGCAATAATTAGATAAGTTGTTCAAAGTTTGTTGAACATTGGTTCGAAGTGTAATCGTATCATTAGTATAAAAAATAAATAATTTGTTTGACCATTGTTAAAGATTAGTTTGAATTGTGAATAATAAAAAATACAAACAATAAAATTACAAATGGCGCCTTTTTTGCACCGCACGCCGTTTGTGTCATTGGCCATGGGTTTTCATATGCGTCACGTCATACGAAAGAAAGGCGCAAATGTCGTGTCGCGCCTTATGCCATGGCTCGTACCATAGCGTGCCTTTCATAACTATGGTTTATGTGATGATAAAGCAAAGTAGTCTATTACAAATAGCGCAAAATAGCGGAAGGCATGTGCTATGCGCTATACAACCAACATATAAAAAAGAAATTTAATTGCTCAATGCTCAACAAAATTAAGTGCTAATCTTATTATCAACTACTAATATGAGAATAAGAATCAATATTAAGTGCTCAGCTGAAACCTTTTTAAACCGCTGAACAACTTCACGGATAACTAATTCAAAGTTCGATATATTTTTTCACTACTTTGTAGTTGTATTCTATGTTCACAAAATTTGATATTATATATTTGCATAGATTACGATATTCTACTTTCACTATTCATAGTTTGATATTATATTTGCAGAGTTTGATATTATATTTATAGAGTTTGTATTATATTTTCACATGTAACTACTAGACAGCTTCACAGGTAACCAAATCAAAACATATAAAAAAGAAGTGACATCCGCGGTCGTATTCTGTTTTCACTATTTTGTAAACTATCCACGTTAATATTTTTATATACTCACTACTCAACAAAAATCAAAATTAAGTCCAAATTTTTTTGTCAACAACAACTAAGTATGACCGTAAAAAATTAATTTTAAGAAATAAAAGATTAAAAATTCTACTTAGCTAGTACTTTTAAATAGCTAGACCTAAATATTGAAGCTCATAAACAAATTAGGAAATAAAAGAGAAAAAAACAAAATGGTTCAAATTGAAGAAAAGAAGAAAAAATATCCCTTTAGAATTGAAAATTTATTCAGATGAAAGACTGATTCAAGTTAAGAGAAAAAACAACCTAAAAAACATATTACATTAAGCTTCAATTTAAGTTTAACAAGAAGTCGACTTTAGATTGAAGATGAAATCGAGCACTTTATTGCCATAGATCGCAAAAAAAGACAACTGACAGAAAAAATCAGAGAATAAATGACAGGCCAAAAAAGTATAACGTAATACATTTGAAAGCAAATGAATTGGACTTGAGCCTGCAAAGGAAACAAATAAAAATAGCACACTAGTTTACGCTATGGGAATATGTAAACTTTATGAAAATAGCACGTTTTTTGCATTATTGTTGATCGGTGCGGTATTGTACGTTAAATAGCACACAACCTGCGCTATGAGCTATTTTGCGCTATAACACTTTATAGTGTGTGCTTTGACAACTTTGCGCTAAAAAAATTGGGTGCTTGATTCAAGTGCTTGTTTCCATTTATGCAAACATATGGAAGCATCATTGATTTTATGGAGCAAATGGACATGGTGGAACTAGAGCAAATGGAAAGGTGGTGGAACTTACAGGAGTTGGGCATATTCCAGAAATTAAGAAGTCTTATTTTAATGGGGCAAGTAAACGCAAAAGACGGCAACTTTTCAACTCGAGATGGAGCTACGATGGTGTGAAAACAACTTTTCAACTCCAGATAGAGCATGGAAGTAAACCAACACCAGAAGAGATGTTACTATTATTATACTTGTTTATTTATTTACTTTTGATGTTGTTATTCTTTTTTAAACATACTCGGGAGAACCTCCGTATTCTATTTTTTTTCAAGAATTGTGTGCAAGGCAAAGCTCGAAACTGGGTTTGTTACTAAACCTAGGCATCCATTTTCTATTGCGCCACGTCTGCAAATTGATTTTAATGTTATTTTTGAAAAGCAAGTAAATAACCTTGTGATGTTCAAAGTAGTTTTCCATAATTCTTTTCCAAAAAGGATGGAAATGAATGAACATAACAAATGAAGAATTTATTTTAATCCAATTGATAAGAAGGTTCCTTACAATCCAGTAAAACAGTAACATTTCATATAAAATACTTCATTAAATTTCAAACCAACCAAAAGTAATCAATGATATTTTAAGGATAAGAAAATTACATGAATAAACTACCATATAAACATTCAGAATTTAAATAAAAATAGTAACACATTAAAAGAAAAATCTAGTTTTGAAATTACAATATTAACAATTATATATATAACATTTTTATGCAATATACTAAATCTAGAATTAATTTTTGTCTGCTCCCATGGTCAGTGGCACCCCAATCAATTGGGTTGCCCAAGACGAAGTGCAGTTATGTTGCTCTTATTGAAGAAAATAATAATTATACTAGAATTAATATAGATAGTGGTAAAATAATATGAATCTAGCTAGTTTTCCAGTTCTAATAAAGTGAAAAATTATAACTACTAAACATTTACTTCTTCATTAAACTAACGATAACTTCCTATATATACCCATTATTGGATCGGGTCGCCTTTCCTTCTTCATTAAACTAACGATAACTGGCTTGGTCGCCTTTCCTTAGGGTTGGCCCTGCCCACCATTGAGAAATAATACTATTATTATCAAATTTTTGTGCAGGACTCTATTCGTTGGGAATTTTATTAGAGGAGACAGACAAAATAGGTAGGTGTTGCACTCTATTTTTCATAGAGATTGAAGATATTGCTATTAATATCTTGTATATATAGATAAAGTAAAAATACGCTCTATGTTTGTTTGTTCAATATTTTTTTGGGTGAAAATATACTAAATTTGGGTCGTCGTTTAAGTTGCGAAAGGAGAGAGCACCAATATCAAAGCTGAAAGTCAACGAAACTGAAAACCTTCCTGCACTAAATCCATAATCAAGTAAACAAAAACACACTCAAAAACAGACACATAACAACCTGTCAGCCATAGTAGCAATTGTCTTAAAAGCCTCTGTCAAATTACATTCTGCAATGGAGCCCTGATTTCCAACCCACCCAAATTCGCCCTTTTTCCCACCTGGATTCTTGGAGATCGCAGTAGATAAACTTTCGTCATAAGAGCTGTAGGGACTGCCGACACGACGTAGCTCGATATTGTCTAACGTTCTCCCTTCCGAGATCTCGATAGGTACATGGCTTTCGAGGAAAAGGCCGCATTCGGTGCAGATGGTCTCTAACGTTGACCGTTCGAATACAAAATCCCCGTAACCCTCACAACGAGTGCAAAACATGCTTGGTTCCTCCTCCATTTAAAATAAAAATAGAGCGTCCGTGTATTGGGAGAGAGGCGGCAATCGGTTTGAGCTAGAAAGGAGAAATGGGGTCACGACTCACGAGCCGCATTTATAACTAGGGTTGAGCGATTAATAACGGGGATGGCAAATTTAAAGTGGCCTAAAAAGCTATTTCCAGGCTAGTTTAAAAGCTTACTATAGAATAAGATAGTTTTAGTCAGTATTTACATCAACATTTTTGTAACTTTTAATGGATTTGTGCAATTGGTGAATTAATATGCGCACACCTCATAGCTGTGCATATTCAAAATATTTAGAAATTAAAATGATACAACAATGAGTTGCGTATAAAAGTTATATGCAGTCACAACTTTTAGCTGTGTTGCATAGATTTGCTGCTACCGCATAAAGGCAACAGGAACCTCACCCACTCATTTCACATCTCAAAACATTTTTGCTCTTCATTATTTTCAGCTTGAACCAATTTCCTCCAAATCTCAAATTTTGATTTTTTTTTATCAATTCTACTCAAAATTAACAAATTTCTTCGTCGATCTTTAACTATAACATATCACAATGGAAGTGAGATCTTCATCAACACAATACGATTTTGATATTTTATAACCCCTAGGTTTATTTGTTAGTTTCTAATTTGTGTATTATTTGTTTCAATTTGCAGTAAACATTGTCAATTGGCTTGTTCTATGTGTTAGTAATCCAATTCGTACAGCTGAACATCATATATTTTAAACGATGTTAAAAATTTACGTTTTTATTGCATGGACTTTCGGAACCGAGAAACATACCCATCGATGGTACCGTGTTATATTTGCAGGATAATCACCGTATCAATGTTGAAGATTTAATAAGTGTAATTTTTATTTTGTAAGTATAGTAAATAGTTTAAGAATTTTAGAATTTTGAACTGACTATAAGTTATAATTCTTTATTTTATAGAGTGTAAAACTAATCGACTGTCTGGATCATCCGTAGAGTTTCGAAGATCTAATGAAGATGGTTGATGACCACCGAGTTCAACAGTTACTTCATTATGCAGACTTCTGGTATTTCATGCAAACAAAGTATATCAGATTTGATAGGCCTTTACTAACAGCATTATGCGGTAGATGGAGGCCCGAGACTAGCATCTTTCATTTCTCTATGGGAGAAATGACAATTACTTTACAATATGTTTCTATTTTGCTTGGCTTTCCTATAGAAGGCATCGCTCTGAATTACAATGGTAATGTGAACGTCGATGATGTTTGTCACCGTTTGTTTGGTAAGATTCCACCCCTCGAAGCGACGGTTAATAGAAGAGAGTTGAAGTTCAAATGGATAAATGACATTATAATTGGCCAAGAGATTACTGTCGATCCATCTGTTGAAGAGCCAGAACAGTTCACACAGACTGTCATGTTGCCTTTTATAGCATCCTGTTTTTTTCCAAACCATTTGAAGAGTCAAATAGGTGTCAAATGGTTATACATGCTGCAAAGTTTGCCACTATTTCTAATTATTCGTGGGGTAGTGTGGTTTTATGCGCTTTGTATAAGAAGTGGGATAATGTGGCACTAAGAAAGTCGAACGGGTTAACTGGTTGCATGATCCTTCCGCAAGTATAAAAATTTTCACTTAAAATTATACTAATATTTTGAAAGACCTTGTTTAACACTGATAATGTGCAGGTTTAATCATGGACACGTATTTTTATTGGTCGTCCAAATGTTCGTGCCGATGTCGCTGCTGGATTACCTTATGCGGCCAGGTAAAAATCACTGGTAATTTCTATTAAAAACTCTATGTTTTAATACAATATTCATATAATATTTTGTTCATTGATTGTAGATGGAGGAGAGAAAAATGTCGAAGAGATAATCCAGCCCGTCATTCCACATTCTATCGCAATGAGCTCGATGTTATGGAGCAGCGTAATGTTGATTGGACGCCATAAACAACTGAGATTGTATAGGATTTTCCACTAATTTGGTTGGATTGAGAACAAACTTGGCATTCAAGAACCTCAATCATTTCTTGCAAAGTGTGACCATGCACTACCCGAATAGAGTGATGAGGCAATTTGACCTTCATCAACATATATCATATGCAGCCGAGTAAATGTTCCCACACGGTTAGAATAGAGATTTGTATAACATAAATCTAACAAGATGGGATCACAGGTTGGATCATGTTCAATTTGAACGCGTATCAAGAGTCACCACCGAACAATACTATAGTTGGTACTGGCATATAACATGACGATTTGTTCTTAAAGAATCGTCTATTAGGTTGCCTAGATATACTGCACGGAGACCAGTGGAACGTGGTTTGGTAGTGTAAATAATTTTTCATCAATTAACTCGTTCAACTAGCTTTACTTACTTACGCAAATACTCTTTTGTTTTAGATTCAAGGGTTGTACCTCATTTCAAACGAACTTGATGATGTTCTTGCAGATTCTGGAGATGAAGATCGAGTAAAAGGTAAGTGTTTCAACATTAAAAAAATTATCAAGTCGCTTCTTGGTAGACACAAGCTTGAACGACCACCGTCATATGTGCTCATCTGCCCGCAGTTTTTGCTCGTATATACAAATGTAGACGTTTTAGAAGCGCAGGTGGTTCTTCACACAGCACTCAACCGGGACAGGAGATAGTTGAAGTCAGACCATCTCAACCGCCTCTGATCCAAACACAAAGAACACCATGCGAACTTAGAAACTTAAGAAATTAGGTGGTATGGTAGGTGCACTTAAGTTGTTTAATTGGTTTATAGGTTGGTTGCTTTCGTTTGAAGTTCTATGTTGTTGTTTTGAACTTGTATTCGCATTTGAAGTTGAATTTTGTTGATGTACGAACAAAATATGTACGTTATTAATTGATTTGTGGTTTCGTAACTTGTTGTTTTTATGTATATAATTGAATTAGATTTGTGTGAAATATGTTGGTTTGAATGAAATACATATTTTGTTTGCATATATGTGAGCTGCTGTTTTAAGAACAGCAGCAGGTTACAGGTCCAACTATGAGTTGCGTCTGTAACATATAGCAGAGCACAACTTTGAGTTGCGCTCTATTATATACATAGCAACGCAATTTAAAGTTATGCTAACGTATAAAGCAGCAAACGCAACTCAAAGTTGCGTTATGGGTTGCTGCTACTGGTCCAACATAAGCTTATAATACCGATTATCTTCTCTACCCCAACATAACTCCTCTAACCCAACTTATTTCAGAAAGCTAAACGCCATTGCTCTCACTACAACTCAACTAAACAAATCCACTCAAATTCGTTTAAAGCGAAAAAGATCGACACAAGATTTCACTTTCTTCAATAGTTGAGGTAAAGTTTTAAAACCCTTCTATGCTTATTTTGTTAGATTTATAATTGAAATTTAGTTTCTTGAAATTTGCAAGATATATGAATATCGTGCCGATTATTTATCACTACGATGATGATTTAATCATCGACAAGAATAGCAAGTTAACCTATGTTGGCGGAAAGCGTAAAGAATCTAAAGTGAGAAAGGGTTGTAATTTACTTGAGTTGAAAACGGTAATTTACAAAGCTACAAAGATTAATTCAACCAAATTTGACATCTCGCTGGTAAATAAATGAGTTACGGATGATGATCCAATTGCTACTGAAGGAAACGATGATGACAGCGTCGATTCTATGTTTTGTGTGGTAATGAAAGTAATTGAGTTGTACGTTAAGAAGGCGGGGGTGGTACAAACAATTGAACCGGTAGCTCATATCGTTGATTATGCAAGCCAATCAGGACCGAGTAATACTGCCGAACAAAGTCAAATGTTTTACCCATACTATTCCTACCAACCACTGAACGTTTACGCACAAGCACCTGAGTATGGTTTCATGTGATACATGTATGTTTCATTCTTGGTCTGTATACTTATGTAATTAACACACATATGTTTTATTTATAGGTTGTATACACAGGTTGTACTCATATGTTCGATCGAACCCAAATTGCATTACAAAATCTGTTCAAGAGCTTATGGAAAATACATACAAAATTCAAATAAGCTACATGAGAGCTTGGAATGGATTTAGCAAAACCATGTCTAAAATATTTGACGATTGGGAATTTGCATACAATGACTTGTCACGGTTCTTCGTACAACACAGACGTGGCAATCCAAGCACTGTTTATCATGTTTATATAGACAACTTTCCATTTTGGGGGCTTTTTGAGGATTTGGTTCGAGCATAGAAAGTTTCAAGCATTGTCGTCATGTTCTTTCTATTGATGGAACACATCTTATGCTAAATATCAAGGTACGTTGCTTGTAGCTATAGGAATTTATGCAAACAGCTCTCTTTTACCTTTGGCATCTGCTATTGTACGAATCGAATCAGTAGAAACTTGGGGATGGTTTTTTTTCACGCATGGGACACTTAATTCCATATTTAAATAAAAGATGCATTATATTCATTTCTGATAGAATGAAAGGAATTCCAACCACCTTGCAAGAGAAAGGGGGAAGACCGCATCAGAAATGAATGATGTATAGAAAGGCCTAACTATATAACCGCCGCCCACACGTAGGAATACATAAAGACCGAGGTCCACAAGAATTAGGGGATAAAAGACATGACAGAAGTGGATAATGTGGTATT
Source organism: Allium fistulosum (assembly GCA_030737815.1). NCBI lineage: Eukaryota > Viridiplantae > Streptophyta > Magnoliopsida > Asparagales > Amaryllidaceae > Allium > Allium fistulosum. Next base: position 1,443,696,393 of record CM060902.1, on the reverse strand, counting down.
TGAGTCATAAGAGAAGAACGTTCGTAAAACAATAGGTAATTTGCTTGCTTTTACTGCTTATGTCATTCGTCTATTGTAGAACTTCTATTTTTATTTTATACACAATTTTGGTATTAAAAGTTATCTTTTGTCGAGCATTGATGTTAGTTGCTATGTTCTGTGACTGTGATTTATTTTGCCCGCAGCTTTTGTATGCAATATGCATTGTACACAAGTGGAACAACAACAAAGTAATACATCAAACATTAGAAAAACATAACAAAAAATACATCAAATAATAAATAACCATTACAACAACAACATAATACGTCAAACATTACCTAACCATTACAACAACAAAGTAAAACATCAAATATTACGTTACTATTACAACAACCAAGTAATACAACAACCATTAAAACTAATCCATACATAACTCCATTAAACAAGCCTGATATACAACCACTACATAACAATTGCACTAACCATTTTACTAGACCCTTTTTCAAATTGGATTTAAAGACCACAAATATTTTACCTGATGTCGTAGCATACTATTTTCCTTTTTCAATTGCCTAACTTCGGCTTACATCTATAGTGCATATTTAAACATCCTAGCGGCCAATGAACGATCTAACCATTTGAAGTATTTACATTGCTGAACACCATCTGGGTTCGATATGTGATCTAGGTAAGCAGCACATCCATAAAACCGATGTTTGTCATATGTCTGAGTCTTACATATAACTACCTCACAAATATCTCCACAGTGACAAATTGGATGTGCTGGTTTTCTTGTTCGACCTTCGCGGCTAATTTGTTTTCTCGATCTTTGATTTGGTTCATCTAAACAAACCCGATTCTTCAAACCAGATTCAACAACAATACCAAAATATTGAGGAAATGTCTCAAATTGAGTTTCAAAAACTGTTTCAAACTAAGTTTCAGGAACAAATTCAGATTCAAATTCCAATTGTTCACCATATTTCACCAATACATCGTCTGAGATCTTTCAACTATCCATATCGGTTTAGCTAGCTTAATATGAAAGTTATAGAACTAAAAATAAAATAAAAAACATAAAATATTTCAATATGACATTATATTCGAAAAAAAGGTTTAGTCAATTACCTTGCAAAGGTTGTTATGTTTTGTTATAATCGATTAATGATGCAGAAATATGACAATTTTGAATAGAACCCAGCGGTTTATTATACGCATTGTATATTTCATGAATTAATCCTGAAGCGTAGGAACCAAACACCTTCATTCATTTTATATCAAATAACAAAAGAAGAATAAACTTGCAAGCATTAAAGACTTATCGAATCCTCAAATGAGAAGGTGATTTATGCATTTCAAACGTATGTTATAGCGTGCAATGTGTCTTAATTATTCATATCACAAGAACCGTATAAGCACAAAGTAACATAACATCGCTAAAATAACAAGCTTAAGTAATGGCAGCACTAAAAATATGGTTAATAGATACCATTATACAGCACCAAGCATGGTTTAGGATACCGGAAAGTCTGATTGCTTTAAACGTACCATAAATAAATAGTAGCACCAAGAAGGATGAAGCAGCAACGGTTTTTCAAGTTCAACAAAAATGAGGAGCTACAACTTAAAAAGGAAGCATTTAGCATTAAGAATCAAAAGAAGAGAAAAAATGGAGTAGCAGCAATACACAAATCAATATTTCTGCCAACAAATTGCCAAAGCAAAGTGTACTAGATTGCACAGTGAATTACATAACAAGAATTATACTATGCTGTAAATTATAACATAAACAAGCAATGTTCAGAAACCGACACCTAGTTTTCATTATGTGCAGGAAAGGTGATAAATCATGTTTTCACCTACGTGCTTCCTAGCAAACGTTTTCTTCATCCTGTCAACATAATTAGTGTCTAATTACCGCCATAGCTAACTCAAGATAAGCTCCATCCATAACTCTAATCTGCTCCAAGGTACCCATCCAATACATTTTGTGAATTCAGGTCCAAAATGATATTACACAACATAGGAAGATAATAAATCTGGATCTATGTTTAGGTCAAAATATTACGTGCATAGTACATATAAACTTAAAAAAGCGCAGGTATGCTGTTGGACTCCTTAATTTTTCTTTGTACGCTTGTTCTTTGTGCCAGAAGAATATATGATACAAGCACCATTTTCATTTTAAAACTAACATTCCCAACTAAATAAAATGAACTACAGTCCTTTCATCATAATGTGTTTCCGTTTGAAATATATGTTTAAGGTAGTAATGAAGAAATCAGTTGGATTTCGTGGTTTCTAGGGCGTATAAAATCAATTGAACAAGAGGATTCCACCTTGAAATCATGATAACGGGGTTAAATATAAATGAATTCTGGGTGTTGGGGTTTATATGATATGATGAAACAAACACCTCTAGTTCTTTGAAGCAGATAAATGCCGGTGATACTATTATATGGCACTTAAAAATGCAGCTAATAGCGGGTTTCGGATTTACACTCCGTGAAGGCATTTATCCTGTATATGCGATAAATTGGACCATAAAACTTGGAAATAAATAATATAAATGATCTAATCATTAAAGAATGTATGAATTATAAATCTGGAAGCATACAGAGATCAATAATAAAACATTTCATGACTTCACATGCAACTGCTGAATCAAAAAGGCCCGCTATCCTTACACATTTTACTAGCATGTAATCACTTGATTTAACCCAAGTTTTGACCTTGTCATGTTCATCATTTTTGTGCAATTGGCAAACTCTAATAATACACCGAATTGTGTTGAAGGACTTTCAACTTTTATTAACTGGCATTGAAGTCCACCAAGAGACGTAATAAATCAACCAAACTAAAACTAGTGTATTATCAGTTTTCGTAAGTGTAAAAAAAGGCAATATGTCATCTACTTTGAATATTTATAAAACTCAAATAAATTATTTGCGTCATTCAATAAAATAATACAGACGGAGAAAATGAAAATGAAACAAGGTATTCAACCTACCGGATTTTCCTATTACCCATTCATCTTCTTCCACCAATTGCCCGTAGAGTCCAAATATATCTATACTATATTATTATTATTAGTGAGTTAAATTTCAAGCTCACGCAGGCGCCTTTGATATTTGGTAACTGAACCGTCTCCAAATTTACAGTCCGTATTTTTATCTTTCTCTTTTCCTCCACCGAAACCTTCCGTTCTCTCTAGCTCTAATCTCCTCCTCCCAATTTCCTCCGCCCAAAATCGATCGATTCCCCTTCCGCTTATCCCCTCTTCCCCCCTTTCCTTCGTTTCGTTGGGAATCGATAATTCCCCTTCGATTTCTAGCTCAGCCGTTCCTTTAATCCTGCTTTTGCCTCTCGACGTCAAAACCATTTTTGCTTCTCCATCAGTTGCCGCTTTCGCAGTTCCTTATTTGCTGAAATGATGGAAAGCCAAATCGTAATGGCCGAACAGCAAGCGCCTCGGTCTGTCGACTGTTCTCCCAAAATTACAGTGAGTAGGTAATTCCGCCCTCTCCTTTTACGTATTTTCCTTTCTTCGGTTCAATTTTTGTTTCAACTTGCAGTTCGTAATCCACCTGTGTTCTATTCAAATTTACTTCTTTTAATTGTATCGCTCCTCTAAATTTTTCATTTTCCCTCTTTTATACGTTTTATTTTAATTTTGTCAGTGCATAATAAATCGTAGTAGATTAAAACAATCGTTTTACTAGCTTTTTTTGTCTGTGCATAATAAAACGTATTAGATTAAAACAATCGTATTTGAAGAGCATGTTTAATTTGAGAATATTCTGCTTATTTACCTAGAGTATGTTTAATTTGAGAATGATATTTTTCTATAGCAAATGACACGAGAGCCAAACTTTGTTAGAAGCTCATGGTTTAGTTCAAGTTTAACACTATTTTTTCCCTTATTTTAGTTAATCTACGAATTTAGTTTACATAAATTTAGTTTTCATAACTTACAATTAGCACATCGTTGTGCTATAAGATTTTTTTTTTTTTTTGCATATAGCTGTGGACGTACTACATCAGCTATGGTTTATGGAGAGGTCTCTAAAGGTAAATGATAATGTATCCAAATCGTCTGTGGCAGATGCTAACATACTTAGGATATCCAAATTTCATGTTTTTACTTAACAGTGTTTGTTTATTCAAAGAATTTTATGTTATTGCCAAAATAAGTATTTATGCCATATGTTATGCATGATTTTTCTTTTTTTAAATCACACTATCTGGACAAAATGACATTGTTTTTGTTAATTCATATGAAAGAATGCAATAAAATGAATTGCTAAAAGTTATCATTCATATTTTTAGATCATATTTTTAGTACAATTTATTCATAGGTCATATTTTTAGTTTAATCTTATTGAATTGATACATATTTTGATCGTTGATTGTTGCAAGCTTCCAGATTTCAATTATAATATGGATTGTGTTAAAATTTATCTTCATGTGGTGGATTTTACATCTTAGAATTGAGTTTATCTAATCAAGGAAAGTGTCACAAGTCCTTGTTTTTAATGTTGTTATAAGAAAAGTCCCTGTAGATAATAATATATAAATTTAGTCCCTGTTTTTTGAAAAATAGAAAATGCAAGGTGTTTTGCATTTTTATAACAGAAAATGCAAGCTAGCTTGCAACATTTTGACTATGAATTTTTTTTTTGAAAAATTTAAAAAGCGCAAGTTAACTTGCGCTTTCTATCACTTTTTATCAGGAAAGCGCAAGCTAGTTTGCGCTTTTATTTTGAATTTTTTAGAAATTTTTGAAAATTTTAAAATTTTTAAAAAATGCAAGTTAACTTGATAGAAAGCGCAAGCTAGTTTGCGCTTTCTGATTTTTAATTTTTTTTTTAATTTTTAAATTTTCGAAAATTTTAAAATGTTTGAAAGTGCAAGTTAACTTGCACTTTTTATCAGAAAAGCGCAAACTAGTTTGCGCTTTTTGATTTTGAATTTTTTTTTGAAAAATTTGAAATTTTCAAAAAAAAATTAAATTTTTGAAAAGTGCAAGTTAACTTGCATTTTCTATAAGGAAAGCGCAAGATAGTTTGCACTTTCTAATTTAGAAAAAAAAACAGGGACTTAATTTACATACTCATTATCATAGGGACTTTTCTTACAACAACATCGAAAATAGGGACCTTTAGTGCAAAGCCCCTTATCTAATTCATGTTTATATCTTCGTTTATTTACACTACTTTTTATTTCCATATATGAACAGAATGATACAAACATGAACAAAAAGGTATAACGTCACAGCCACAAATAAAGAAAGGTGCATGTGAAATGACAAAAAGTAATGGCAGTGTAGGCAACGTCAAGCTGAAAGGGAATCTTTGTGGGATTATGCTCAATAAATGAGCTCAGAGGTTAGTTTTTCATTTCTTTAAACCCTATAAATTCAATCCTATTAATTTTGACCATGTATGTTTGGACTTTTTTGCACTTGAAGCAATTTCATCAGAAATTACGAAGTGAAAGGTGGAAGGAAGAGTGGGAGGACTACCAAAATAGAATCAAGAAAGGTAAGTACATGAGTTTAGATATTTAATTATTGTTTATTTGAATTTATTTTCTTTATTTACAGATTTATTTAAATATGTTTTGTATGGTTATATGTTTATTTGTTTTCAACTTACTCTAAAATTGACAAAACACCGATTTATGCCGTTATTGGGATTATGTTCCGATAGAATTAGCAAGCTTAAATCTCCATTTAAGTGCCTCACTAAGAGTTGGCTTAATTAAAATAATGTGTATGGTATACGATTATCATTCTTTTACACGATCTATGATTTTTTACTCTGATATATACTTTGTTAGTTTTAACTGTCTGAAATCATATTTGACATTACATGGTAGATTATGAAAATAACATCCATTTAATATATATTTGACCTAAAAAAAATATCTGGTTGGTAAGGTATGGTTAAGATTTAGCGCGACAACAATACTTCCTTATTTATTTGTTTAGTTCTTCATTATATAAATTAAAGTTAAGATTTTTACCTTAGTAGTTTTTAATGTTGAATCCAATTGGTTTATCAGGTTTAAAACTAGGGATGCCAATGAATGCCTGAAATCCCAGAAATCTATGTGCATCCGTATTCGAAACATAAAAATAAAAATCCGAAATTCGAAAAAGGATGCGGATACAGATATGATAGTATCCGCAACTAAAAATTATCTATCCGATCTTTACCAAGATAGTAGTTGAGATCTATAAAATAAAGCCGATCAATCGGTTATCAAAAGATAAAGAAAGGCTTAGATTTATTCTGGCCATAGATATCAAGCAGCCGAAAATTACATGCATCCTCACAATACTCATGTTACATGCCTACCATCTTTCTCCCATTATCTGACCATGGTCTATTAAACCAAAGCTTCTTCTATTAACCCTTTTAGCCATAATTTCTAAAGAATAAGTTCGTCTTCCTTGCTAATACTCAAGAGGCAGAGGCAAGTTTGCTGTGTTTTTTATATTAATTTCTCTAATTTAAGCTCTACAAACAATCATTCAAAGAATAAAGCTGAAGAGTGTCATGCAGGATCTTTAGATCTGAAAGGTATTATACATTAAACCTAAAATTTAATAGCAATACCGATCAATTTAATTACAATTTGAAAGGATGTTTTCGACCCCAATTTTTTTTTGTAAAATAACTTCACTTAATTTTGTTGCATTTTGATACATGGTGATATTACTGTACTGGATTTATTTTTTCGTCTCTTATTAATTTTATACAGCCTCTAATGTATGTATTTGTCCTTCTCTTAATAATTTTATGTGCCCTGTTAGCAGTTTCTGCTGAATTAATAATTCTTTTGTGCATACATTTCTAGGAAATCTTAAACTCTGAAAAATTAAAGAATATGAAGAAAGTGAAAAAATGCTTGAGCTAAAGTTATATGACAAAAAAAATTGTTTGTATGCGAACTTGATTATTGATACTGGATAAATGAAGGTACATAGTGACATTTATTTTCAAAATGAGAAATACGAAAGCTTTTGTTTCAGTTCTTCCAGAGAGTATAAGCCTATTCGGAATTTTCATACGCACGTGCGTAATATGAAATTAAAATGATAAAATATGAGGATACATCAAAACTTATAACTATTTCAATTTAGAAGATCAACATTTCGAGCTTGCAATTTCCATTTATAAAACTCCTGTTCTTTTTAGAATGTTATTGTTACAAAATAATGAATTTTCTACGAGAGTTAAAAATTTAGATCACATGTAAACATATACACTGTCAGTGATTTTGTTCATGGAGATTCTTAATCAGAAGTACTAATTCTAGCACAGATCATTAGTATTATGTGAGTTTGGATATGAATACCCCTTTGTTATATTCTACTAATCATGAAGTCTTAAGTATATTTACTATTAATATTCATATTACTCATTAAACACACTACTTAGAGTCTATGTTTTTTATCATACAGTACTTAGAATTATGGAAATGATCTACTGTGCTTTATTTCTATACCACTTATAGAGTTGCAATATATTGTACGTCTATCCATCTTTTACCAGAATATGGTTCAATTTTACTTCAGGGTAGTAGTACCTAAATCGTTCAGTGGCTCACATACTCAGCTTATTTTTGCATGTGATGTATAAGGGAGTTATTCTCATGGTTTTTAGATTAAAACCAAATCATTTTGTGTCTCTTCCTATTGATTTTGTAAAGGTTACTTGCTTTTGTTCTTTTCCTACATGCCTTTATAAAGAGAAATCAATCAAAGAAGATAATATATGTTTAGCATTTTATTTGCTTCAATTTGTTTAGTTTCTCTAATTTTGGCATGCTTAATTAAATTGAAATCTATTAATGGATAACCAAACCGGTGTTTTATCTACTTTAATTCGAGTTTATCTTTAATTCATTCTCTAAGTAGCCACCGTTTTTGCTGTATGCTGTATGTTTTATATACCACCTTAATATTGTAGAACTAGAATTCATAAAATCAGAAGTATTGTTCATTTTAATTTAATTTTTCTATAACCAATCATTTCTACAAATTTAAATTGAAAAGTTTATCCTTTCTATTTATTATCAGATCCATTCGTGTTTGATGTGAATAAATATAGATCATGTGATATCCAATTCTTTAATACTTGCTTGAATTTTATGTAGTGGAAGATTGCTTAACTTTGCATGTATGTTGCTTGAATATGAACTTATTTGGTCATGCATTATGAACATCTTTTATAAAAAAAAATCAATTTTCCTTATTTTAAGCTAATATGTAATACATTTGCATATTCCATAAATATTTTGGTAATTTATGAGGAGATTTGAGTCATTTACAATTATTGCTGAGATAGGTTTCACTTTTTAACACATTGGCGTCCTTCTTTTTCACTCTTCCCACTACAACAAAGGCAGCGTATAGCGACGGCAAAAATGCGTCGGCGGCCGTCGCTAGCCGTTGCTAGCCGTCGCTAATTGTCTTCGCTATTCAATCCGTTGCCATCAGGAAAAGCAACGGCAGAAGCGACGGCTCCGTCGCTAAGATAGCGACGACAAGCGACGGTATCTTACACGTGTCAACGCCACGTGGCAGGTAGTTGTTTCAATAGCAAGTCTGTTACTCGCCGTTACGTGCCGTTACTAGCCGTCGCTATATTTTGCCCAGAAAGCCGTTACTAGCCGTCGCTAGCCGTCGCTTTTCTGGGCAAAATCTGTTGTGCATACAGCAGCTATCCTTCCATCAAACTTCGTCCCAAACCTCAAACCGTCTTTTCAAACCTCAATAATATCAACAACAACACATCTCAACAATACCCACAACATCAATATTCAACAATATAACCAAAAAAACACAAAAACCAACCAAACCAACATAGTATACAAAATCAAACCAAGTATCAAGGTAAAAGGATCAAATCTAAATATAACCAAACCCAAACATCATCCAAAATACCAAGTATCCAAACCCAAGTATCAAATCTAGTCTAAATACATACATAAATACATACCCACAAGAATAGTAAAACTATGCATCATCATCCTCCTCGGCATCATCAGATCCATCTCCCTGCTCCCCAGGCATAGAGCCGTGCTCCTGATAAAATGCTGCAATGCGCTCATCTATCTGCTGTGCCAGTTGGCCCTTTCGCCAATCGTTGAGCTCATCCAGCTGCCTCTGCATCTGAGCAATACGCTCCTCCTCCATCGATTTGCCATAAGCTCTTTGAATTAACAGCCTGTGAAATAACTGAAGTTAATACGATAGCATTTCATATGAATTTTGAATGAATTGGATAGTATATAAATAATTCTTTTGATGTGAGAATAATGTGGATCTTTTAATATGAAGTTAGTGAAATGGTTTACCTCCTGATTGCCGAAACCATAACGTCTATTTCGAGTAGGCGGTGCAATAACGGAATCCCAAATCCTGTTGGACTCCTCAACTGTAAGCTCTGCTCTTCCACTCGCCTGTGTCAATGCCAATGCCTTTGTCTCATATCGCCCCTGCAATTACAAACATAATTTTGAAATAATTGGTATACAATTTACATATATACAATTTGAATCACGAGTTAGCATATTTACCATCGCTGCTTCAGCTTTGCTGTCGGTCCAATCATAGGTCGCATTCCCCTCATCATCAACGGACTCAACTGCGTGTGTGGCTCTAAAAACCTCAGCCATTGTAGGCTCCCTTCCGTACTTTGCAAACTGAAGATATACACGAATAAGATATATTGAAAATAAGCATAAATGTTATACATGAAGATATGCATCACCATATGCTAAATATATTTTATATTTACCAATTCTCTCCTATGTTGTTGGAAAGATTTAGAGCCACCTCGATGTAAACCAGGATTCTTATTCCTATTGGCTTGGTTTCTTGCTGCTACTTCCTATATTAATTTAGATACACGATTAAAGTAATGCAACTAACATAATTGTAAGCATTCTCATCATAGCTTACTTTAGCTGCTTCTGACTCCCAATATGTGAGAAATCCGTTCCAGACTTCATCGCTCATCCAACCTGGCTTTTTGCCAGCCTTCTTCGCCCTTGATATTGTCTCTCTATAATTCTTCCGCATTTTTTGGTTCCAGTTATTGCTAAAAACATCTAAATCATGCGGCTCCACTCGTACAACAGCCTGCATATTGAATTTATTTTGAATTACATACAACATATTATTTTCAATAGAAATATATAAATTGTAATTACCATCAAGTCGGCCCATATAGCATTTTTAATATGAGCTGGAATGTTATCCCAATGCGGCCAAACTGCTGACATCCGACCCTTATATGATTTCTTCGAGACATCTAAAATAAACTGTGATGGTTCCACCTCGAACCCCCTGTAATTGTTAACGTGCATATTTTATATAGTTTATATATTTTAAATAATATAATTGAAATAAATTTAACATTTACCCAACACTCTTCGGAATAATCCCTACAACTCGGCGTGTATCTGCCTCTAAGCTACTAGGACCCGCTGCAGCTCCAGGAGACTGAGATGGAGAAGGCTGAGATGTAATCCTACGTCTTCTATCAGCCATATCTGCCACAATCATTGTAACGACCCGTATTTTTACGGATCGACATGTTCGTCAAAATCTGGAATTTTAGCACTTTCATGTCATTTCAGATTTTTAGGCAGATTTGTCTAAGTCCTAGGTCGTACGCGACCTAAGGGTTGTTGGCAACTTAGAGAAGGTCTGCGACTTAAGAGTTTCGGTGAGCTAAGTGCTAGGTCGGCAGGGCAAGTTAGCGACCTAAGAGTTTCGGTGAGCTAAGTGCTAGGTCGGCAGGGCAAGTTAGCGACCTAAGAGTTTCGGTGAGCTAAGTGCTAGGTCGGCAGGGCAAGTTAGCGACCTAAGAGTTTCGGTGAGCTAAGTGCTAGGTCGGCAGGGCAAGTTAGCGACCTAGTGGTTCCGAGTTAGCGACCTAGTATATTAGCTTGTTAGCGACCTAAGGTATTAGCTTGTTAGCGACCTAAGGTATTAGCTTGTTAGCGACCTAAGGTATTAGCTTGTTAGCGACCTAGTGTATTAGCTTGTTAGCGACCTAGTGTATTAGCTTGTTAGCGACCTAAGGTATTAGCTTGTTAGCGACCTAGTGTATTAGCTTGTTAGCGACCTAGTAGTTGCCGAGTTAGCGACCTAGTAGTTGCCGTGTTAGCGACCTAGTGGTTCTGAGTTAGCGACCTAGTGGTTCTGAGTTAGCGACCTAGTGGTTCCGTGTTGGCGACCTAAGGAGTTAACAAGTTGGCGACCTAAGGAGTTAACAAGTTGGCGACCTTAGGAGTTAGGCTATGTGTTAGGTCGTAACACTGTTAGGTCGTATGTTGTGTTAGGTCGCGTAGGTTGCTAAGTTGTTAGGTCGCTAGGATAGTTCAAGTGTTAGGTCGCGTGTTGTTTTAGGTCGACTTGTGTTAGGTCGCAACCCAACTGAGTCTTAGGTAGTTAGGTCGTTAGGTTGTTAGGTCGCTGGGTTTTCTAAGTGTTAGGTCGCAAAGGAGTTAAGTCGTACATCTGTTAGGTCGGAGAGGCTTAGGTCGGAGAGGCTTAGGTCGGAAACGACCTAGGGAGATAGCCGAGTTAAGCGACTTAAGGAAATTTCTGCTATAAATAGGAGGGGTTGTTCTCACTTTTTGGGATCCGGATTTTTGAAGCGACGAAGTGCTGCCATTTTGAGAGCTCGACTTCTACACTTCTTCACTTCTTTTCTCCACTCTAATCTAGTGCTTCCATCCATCCAAATCGAAGATCTAGATTGAAGATTCAAGAGCTTAGATTGAAGATCTTCATCTTTTCAAGAGAGATTTCTCCATTTGAAGCGGATTTGTGATAGATCTAGCTTGGTTCTTCGCTGTCCAGATCTGAAGTTGATATCTTTTGGATTGTTTAGGTGATTTGGTGAGTGGTGATTATCTCTCACACGGATCCAAAGGAGTAGATCGGATTGTTGGCTCGATTTGGTGTTAAATTAGTGATTTCCATGCATTTTCTTCATCCTATGTGTAGATCCATGTAGATCCATTGTTCATGATGATGTTACATCCATTTTATCATATGTTAACCTATGCAAGTTCATTCATCAAGTTTGTAGAGATATAATCCATGTTTTCATGCTTATTGGACTTTCAACTCTTTAATTACGAAAATGCCATTATTGTTATAATTGTCTACTTAGATCATTTTTGAATGCTTGATTGCTTGGATTGATGTTTGATTTGATTGATTGTTATGAACTAGATGATTGATGATTAGATTTAGATCGAAGGTGATTCAAAAGCTAAGGGAAAGGCTCTTGAATTGGAAAAGCTGCTCGTGGCATATGTAGCGGGATGATGAAGCTCCTATGCATAGATTTGATGATGTGAAGTTGAGATGAAGCTTTGCGAGGATGTAATGAAGCGAGGCATCATATGATGAAGACTTGGTTTAATCCAGGCGGGATCATTCCAAGCATGTTGATAACTCGGTGATATGATTCGAGTTGAGGATAATGGATGCTCGAGAGGCGCTTGAGCTAGTATGGCAATAGTCGTCGAGGAGGATGACTAGGAGGTTGAGATCTCATCGTTGTTGAAGGTTCTAGCATGCTCTAAGCAAGAGTACATGGGGACGCCCAAAAGACTAAGTTGATGGTCAAGTACTCTGGGTAGATTCGATAATCCTAGGCACGGGTCACGATGACGTGCGGGAGTTATGTCTAGAACCGGGGTTACCATTAGCCCTTGACGGACGGCTGAAAGAATGTGCCGGTCATTCAATTAACGGTGATATCGCAACAATGATAACAGTGATAGCCGAGTCATGGATGTTTGGTTGTATCGTCATTCGGTCTCAAGAGCGGTATTTCCTGGGTGCTTATCTGACCTTGGTTTTAGATCTTGGGATTTGTACTTGGAAAACATCGCTCTTAACTCGAGTGACAATTGCTTTACTTTAAATTGTATGCTCTGCTATGTTTGCTTCTGCTTAGTGTGTGTCTGGGGGCTATCACTGTAGAATGAGGTTGGAGTGGGAGGGTTGTATTCCTATTCCTTTTCCTTTATGCTCTTTTGGTATGTTGTTAGTTAATTTACTGCTCACTAAGACTGTTGTCTGACTCAAGGCTTTATGTTTTAATTCTTATTGCCTTGGGCTGTTCGTCCATTTTGGGACGGGCAGACTAGGTAGCAGGTGACAGGTGCTGTTCTCTTCTCACGATACTGATATCGAAGACGAGCTGGAGGGTTGCATATTATCTTCTTATTATATGTACTGGATGTTCCGCTGTTTTGTTTTCTCTGAGAGATATGTAGTGAGGCTGGATGTATTGACTATATGAATGCTTGTATTCAACTATTATGGAGTTTTATAAGATGTCATTTTGTTCTGTAAAGCTTCACTATACATATGTTCTATTGTATTTTGTCCATGCGCTGTGAGTAATACGATAGATTCTGTTGTTTTAATCTTACCTTGACAATCGTCCATGGTCGCCTGGCACACTTTACAGCGCACTATCTCTAGATTCAGTGCAGGGGTCATGGGCGGTCGTCACAATCATATATTATATATAAAAGCATAATGATCAAATGAGCATCACATAATCATACAATAAAACGATAACGCATAAATCAGAATAATACATCGCTCAGAATAGTACATCGCTCAGAATATTACATAGCTCAGAATAGTACATTGCATAAGTGAATACATAGCTCAGAATAGTACATTGCATAAGTGAATACATAGCTCAATATAACACATGACATAACTCAGAATAGTACATCACATAATACAACAAACGATGCCATCTGTGATCATTATTCATCATCTTCTGATTCAGACGTCTCGGTCTCGTACTCTATATCGTTTTCTTCGTTACTAACAAATGCATCTATTAAAACATTCGCTTCATCATTCAACGATCCTACATCGATGTCATCGGCTATTATTATTTCGGAATTTGGCTCAAGATCTGCTTGATACGCTGCTTCATCTGGAATATTATTTCCATCAAATGTAAATCTTGCCTTTGTTTTAAAAACAGCCCACCAGTCTGCTTTATCTTTTTTTAAGGATAGATACGGAGCAAAATAAACTTGTAATGCTTGCTTAGCTAACACGAAAGGATCATATTTATAGTAATGTGACGTATGCTTTATTTCAATTAACTTATAATCCTTATGTACGTTAATTCCAGAACCAGGAACGTTGCTAAACCAGTTGCATTTGAATAAAAAAAACTTTCTCTAGCGGTTGTGTATAATAAGTCAACTCTAAAATTTGTGTTAAGACTCCATAAAAATCTTTTATATGCTCTTCTGGATCATCGCTGCCTTTGACAAATACACCGCTGTTATACGTTGAACAAAGCTGTTTGTAAAACATACTTTTAACGTGGTCGAACAAAGCTGTTTGTAAAACATACTTAATTCTGTTATAACACTCCATATTTTTGTTGGCAACAGTTCTTTGAATATCACAGGTAAGAAATATTCCATCATGATATGGCAATCATGACTTTTCATCCCACTCAATTTATTGTTTTTCAAGTCAACACATCTGCGAAGGTTAAAAGAAATCCATCAGGACATCTTAGTCCTTCCACCCATTTGAGCACGAGTTTTGCTTGCTTGTTGTCTAGCTCATAACATGCTTTGGGTTTTTTGTTATCGTCGTACAACTGAAGTTCGGGCCGCTTACAGAAATGTAATATATCACGTCTCGAATTTGCATCGTCCTTGGTTTTCCCCTTTACATTCAAAACTATATTAAAAACGTTATCAAACACATTTTTTTCATTATGCATAACGTCAATATTATGTCGCAGTAAGAGATTTTTTCAATAAGGTAACTCCCAAAATATACTTTGCTTGCACCAGTTATGAATGTCTGATTTACCCGGAATGTCGACCTGTTTTCCAGTTTCATGAATCTTAGGATAGTCTTTCACGATTTCATATATCTCTTCACTTGTCCAAACTTTAGGTGGTAGCATATTCTCTACTCTGTTAGCTTTAAAGTTCTTTTTATCCATTCTGAATTTATGATTAATATGTAGAAAACACCGATGACAGTCAAACCAGGAAATTTTCTTGCCGTACTTTAATGAAAATGCTCGTGATTCTTCCATACAATATGGACAAGCTAGACGTCCAGCTGTGCTCCAACCTAAAAGCATGCCATATGCGGGAAAATCATTAATAGTTCATAATAAAGAAGCGAACATACGAAAATTTCTTTTTCTCGAAATGTCATATGTTTCAACTTCTTCACGCCATAGTGTTTTCAATTCTTCGATCAACGGTTGTAGATAAACATCAATTCCTTGAGTCGGATCATCAGGACCGGGAACAACAATCGTTAAAAACATATATGGAGTTTTCATACACATCCATGGAGGTAAGTTATAAGGAGTGACAATAATAGGCCATGATGAATATTTACTACCAAATTGAGAGAATGGCGAAAATCCATCTATACATAAACCGAGCCTAACATTACGGCTCTCTCGAGCAAATTCAGGATACGTCCTATCGAAATGTTTCCATGCTTCTCCATCAGATGGATGTATCAATGTTCCTTCTACTGGTGTTCTCACGCTGTGCCATCGCATATGACATGCTGTAGCAGAAGAAGCATATAGCCGTTGAAGTCTGAAAGTGATGGGTAAATAATGCATTCTTTTATAAGGGACTTCTTTTCCTTTCTTTTTCCTTGGTTTGTATCTTTCCTCGTTACATATTCTGCATTTTTTAAGGTGAGCGTCGTCTTTCCAAAATAACATGCAACCTTTAACACATGTATCTATCTTCTGGTATGGCAATCCAAAAGCAGACATAAGTTTTTTAACTTTATAATGACTATCGCACATCAAATTATTGGGTGGCATGTGTCGTTTAGCAGTTTGTACAATTGCTGTAAACGATGCTTTTGTAAGATTGAATTTTGATTTCATCGTGATTTATTCAGTGGTTACAGATAATTTGGTTCCACTTTTACATCCATCCCACAATAGTCTCTTAGCGGAATCCAATAAATCATAAAAAAAATTAGCTTCCATAGTCGGTTCTTCACCATTTTCGTTTTCAATGTCGTCTTGATCAATGGATGGAAACATTGATCGGGCTGCATCTTGCACCATATTTTCTATTGGATTTGCCGTTGTATTATCATCCTCTTCCACTACAGGATTAGGTGTATATTGAACAAACTCTCCATGACGATCCCATAAATAATAATTCGGTACAAAACCAAATTTATACAAATGAACTTCTACTACATCTGCCTTCCAATGCTTCAGATGTTTGCACTTAGCACACGGACAATGAATGTCTACGTTATTTCCATTATTAGATTTAGCAAATCTAATAAACTCGTGTACACCGTTAACAAAATGTTCCTTTATTGATCCTTTCATACCTTTTCGGGATTCATACATCCAACTACGATCGAGAAAATAATCGAACATATCTCCTGATTTGCAAAAATTATATTAGAAAATTCAAACAAACACTTCACTGAAACTTTATTAATTTGACAAATTAGACTGAACTTCAGTAAATTTAATAATTTGGTAAGCTAGACTAACTTTATTAATTTGGTAAATTTTAAACTAACTTTAGTAAATTTTAAACAAACTTTAATAAATTAGACTGAACAAATTTATTAGTTTCAAACTAACTTTTAAATTTTATTACTTTAGTAAATTGCACTTAATAAATTATTTGATTGTTTTATAAAATACAGATCATATATATACAACACTTGTTAATACTTGTTTAACGGCCGGTCATCCTACTTCCCATTACAAACACAATAACGTAATCATATTTTATAAATCATCTCAGATTAAACGATTCAACAAAATTTCGGCAGCACT
Organism: Allium fistulosum; assembly: GCA_030737815.1. NCBI lineage: Eukaryota > Viridiplantae > Streptophyta > Magnoliopsida > Asparagales > Amaryllidaceae > Allium > Allium fistulosum. The sequence continues at coordinate 1,443,679,522 of CM060902.1, read as the reverse complement.
TCCCTTTATTTCCTGTATCGTACACAAATGCATGTACACAGGGAAAAAAGGAAGTGCCATCGAAAATTCGTTAACCGTTTAAACTGAAATGATTTATAAACTGCGATTACGTTATTGTGTTTGTAACTTGTCCAATACTGGGACAAATCCAACAAATATTGTATCAGATGAATACAGATGTCCGTTCTGTGTAAAAACGAACATCCATATAACGATCATATACAACACTTGTCAGACGGGGCCAAAAATTGTCTAAGGGGTTCACACAAATAAAACAAATTTTCTAATTTATATTTTAACAACTATAAAATTTTTAATAATACGTTCAATAAATATTTGTCAAGTAAATTTCACATTTTAACACGTACTTTAAAATTTGGCTAACTAAGTCAAATTTTAAATAACGAATTTTTTTAAATCAAATTAGAAGTTAGCACTTATAATAAATTGAATTATTTTTATTTTAAACTATATACGTTTAATTGGAAATTCCACAATGAGACAAAAGTGAATCATTGTAATTCTTTTAGGCTATGAGTACTTTAGCATGGCCATTGCAAGTGAGCATAAATGATATATTTGAATAAAATACACAGTTGTAGTGTACTTACACTTATAACTAACGCATGCTAAATAATTAAATTTTCACCTAATCGACAACCGACATTGCATAAACTTATCAATAAGCATCTTAAACATGTTATCACCATCTTAATCCAAATCACATCACCAATCGTTAATTCTACAATAACCAACATCATAATAATATGCTTTAATCATCGTTTTCAACGTCGAAATAAAATGATTTTATTCTCAAATCAACCTACAATACTACTATCACCATACGTATACCACGTAACTACCAATCTCAAACCCATAAACATGCCATTAACAACCAATTTTTAAACCCAATAAACATGCAAATAAACCCTAATTAAACCCTAATTGAATAGGAAATAGGGTTAGAACACATACCAGATCAATTTGGGAGGTAGAGAGCGAACGTTTGAGCACCGAATCGACGGGGCGACGGGGGGGGGGGTTCTTTTTTTTTTGGGTTTTGCAGAATGGGGAAGAAGAAGGCTTGGATTTGGCTGATATACAGGTCGAGCGACGGCTAGCGACGGCCGCTTTTTTTAGCCGTCGCCCCAGTCCGACGCTATGCGAACCGATTTTTGTAGTGTCCATTTCATCTCTTATGACTGTTTTTCTTAATCATTTTTCATAGAAGAATATGACATAGCTACGTACATACACACACACACATAGGAATAAATGTGATGAAATAAATCTGTAGAACGTAGAGAAAAAAGGAAATTGAACTGTCCATCAGCTAGATTATGCATCTAGCCTTACATTGAGCGCTATCATCTCTTCCTATAACATTGACTAACACATGTTTAATTTTTTGATATCCACTATATGCATGTCCAATTTAGCTCTATATCATTAACTAATGCCTGTTTAAAGTATGAAAATTTGAACTTACCAACGTCGTCATCTCTTCTAATAACATTGACACTTTCTTAATTAATCAATATTATCAGACATTTGGCGAATAAGTAAAGTTTGATTTTACAACGATGCGCATCTCAAGTATAATCTCACTTTTCACTTTTAGCTTGAAAACGATGTCATCCACTCCACTATTGGATAATACTTAACCTATTAGTCTTCATTTTTTACTAACATTTAGGTGTAAGTTACAATCATGCAACGATACACACAAAGAGAGAGAGAGAGAGAGACTTGGTTTGATGATCGAGAATCATGAGAAAATAATTATATGGCTTTGAATCCTATTTTGTAATATTTGTAAGTTATAAAGGCATAAACATTGCATTAATCTAGAGAATATCAAAAATTGAATTGAATGATTATATTAGTTTAATAATTTCAAAAGCTTTTAGCTAGAATAATTTTTTTTATTACAAAATAGTAATAAACGCTTAATTCACAGTGGCTGCTATGTTTTCATTCGTAAAAACACAACCGAATGTTAGATTTGACTAGACTGGTATATACAGTATATATGCATTGTTCCTAAAAAAGAAAGTTTAAATAATTAAACAAAATCTAATGTTAACATACTTAAGGATCATAAAATATACATGTATTGCTTTTATATATATTTACTATTTTTTTCTCTTTGACTATTAATACCATATGCATGTCTAATTTTAGCTCAATTCATTAAATAATGCCAATTTGAAGTATGAAAATTTGAATGGAAATATAGTACTTCTCTCTAAGTAATAAGAAAATAAGCTAACATATTTTAAAGAGCATCATGTATATCTACACAGCTTTTATACTTGCCATTTTTGTTTCATTGGTATTACTGTGTGTATGCTCAGTTTATCATCAACACTGCTTCATTAATACTATTTTATATTATTTTTTATGGGAAAATACTGTAAAAACCTTTTTTTTAGTTTGCCCACATAACAAGAAAGAAAACTTCATACAAAAAAACTAACTGAAATTTTTTTACTACATAGGAAGCAAAAGACTATCGTCTAATCATTATAGAATGTAATATATGTAGACCAGCCTCTTTCTCCATAGTTATGGGGAAAATTAGCAAAATTTACTCCTTCCACGGTAAACTAGCATTATCGCAGTCTAAGATGCTCAGTATTAGTAATATATACATCTCTTTATCTCTAAATACAGTTATTAATATATACATTTCTTTCTCGAAATATAACTATATATACATGCTCAGAATTATTACTATATTTTCCTAAGTACATGCTTCACAAATCCTATGTTACAATTTGAAAGTAAGGCGAATAATGGAAAATTTTCTTCCTTCCCACATGGACAAGTAAGGAAAAAAATTATGTACATACTTAAACAAACACTATTTTATAAATTTGAAATGCAATAGACTTTACCCTTTTTCACTCTCTGTGATTACAGCATCCTTGCCTAAAAACCTTACTATATCCAGCCAATTTAACTAACAATTTATTCACCATTAATGTCTTATTATTAAAAAGAAGGACACAAAGAAGGTATATTTCTTTCCACGTTAATTAAATAGAAACAGAATTTACTTCCATAACAAATGATTAATATCGTATTTTCAATTTGTAGATAATGATACTACAAATAGCATGCAAACCTGCACGTTTACCAAGATTTACTCAATACATAGTTTACTGCTCCTTTCTCATCTTTCACCAATTCTTTACGCATCCTCAGAAAGTCATAATTAAATGCATACAATTAATATATTTTGTTTTCAGAACCAGAATCATTAAGATCATTGTTAACCAAGTTATCTGAACTACAACAGAACAAGTAAGATCACTGTTAACCAAAAATCTTACATCACATGGAACCTATCCTATTGCTTAGCTTTGAACCTAACCTTAGTGATAAACTGAGGGAAATAACGTCAGCTAAATTTGAGGCAGATGCCTCAATTGACTTTATTTAATGTAAGGCACTAGCCTCTGTTTCAACTGAGGTGATTTCCACAGTATCAACTTGGGAATTTTCCTCATTTTGCAATAGAGCCTGATGCCTCATTGGCAAATGAAGCATTTTCAATAAATAAAACTGCAGCAGTTCCCACACCTCCGACTGACCATGTATCCTCACTTGCAACCGAAACTCTACACCCACCTGCAAAATAGTAAAACTAACACAACTAGGAAAATACTTCATTTAGTTCTTACTTGAACAATATAAGCTTTGTGAAGAGTGATTCAATTTACAACATCAATGAGAACTACACTTAAATAATGCATTATGAGCAATAATATATTGAAGGACAATTTTTTGATCAAGACTTCTCAGAGTAACAAATTATCAAAATAAGCATCATTAAAAACTAATTAGCAAAATAGGTCTGGTTTTCATTTAAACTTGCGCAAAAATGGAATGCGCAAGGCCATTTTTTTTTATACGGAGCTTGCGCATTCCATTTTTGCGCAAGCTATATTTTAATGCTTGCGCAAATATGGAATGCGCAAGCTCTTTTTCGGGCATCAAAAGGACAGAGAGCTGATTCTGGGGTCATTCCTCAACCCTACCCCTTTCTTCCCAAAACCCTCCCCATTTCCAACTTCAAACCCATTTCAAATCCAATTATCTCAAGTCAAAATCATTTTTTCTCATCTATTTCTTCAAACAAACACTCTATTGCCCATAAAATGGAAGCTAGCTCTTCATCTACGTTGATTAGAGGTAATTATAAATCATTTTTTTGAAAATTAAGATGTAATTTTTGTTGAAAATGAAGAGTTATTGGTGGTGGTGGTGTTAATTATTATACAATGATGTTGTTGTTGAATTAGTTGTTAGTGTTTGATGAATTGGGAAACCCTATTTAAATAGTAGTAAATTAAAAACCCTAATTTACATCTTAATTGTTTATTGTTTATGATGACGGTAGACATTAATGATTGGGAGATAGACGACGAAACATTGATGAAACATTTTGATGAGCTTGAAGAGAAAATCGGAGTTGCAAGTTCAAGTCATATTGACTTTGATGTCGATCATGTTCCGGAAACACAGTTTGAACCAGTACCGCGTAAATTTCATTCAGGATCATCAACCTTACACGGTCGTTTATGTGAAGTTGTTTCTGCGGAAATGCCCAGCCATCAACATAGAGTTGGTGGGAATTTGCTGACGCCTATACATCCTGTTGGTCCATCCGTGCCTAGGGGGCAACGATCATATCCGACTTGTTATTGCGGAGTTATGTGTGTAGTGGTTGTTTGCAGAAAGGAAAAGAATGCTGGACGAAGGTTTTTCGGGTGTAGTTCGTACAACGAACATAGATTGAATCCTCGTGAATATGATTGTTGCAATTATTTTAAATGAATTGATCAACCCCTGTGCGAAAGGGGACTTGAGTATGCCCACGAATTGCAAGCCGAAATAAGTCGTTTGAAAATTGTGAATGAAGAATTAAGGACGAACATTGGAAGGCCTAGAATGTGGTAGATGTTTGTGGTTTGGTTAAGTTGTAATATTTGGATTTTATGTTGTACCGTTGGATTTGTATTGAGTTGTTGCGAAAATGTTTGTATTTGTTGTAACCCGTATTGTGAGCATGGTGGAAAGTTTATTATGTTTTTGAAATTCATTTGATAGTGTTGACTTCAATGACAACATATATTGGTTGTATTATTATATTGATTTGCTTGTTTTGGTTTTTTTAAAGATTGAGCTGACTGCTTTTGGTTGAAGATTGCATGCGGAAGCAAAATCTACTTTGAAAAAATAGGTAATAATTCATCAAATTGATGTTTATACTTATGTCAGTGAACAAAAACTTTAAATGTAGTATTGGAACATATTTTGCAGATAATGTCAAAGGTTCCGACCATATTTTACTTTGATGGCGAATTGTTGGTTGATGATGAAGGTAAACCTAGATATGTGGGCGGGAGGCGTAAAGGATCGACAATAAAAAATCATTGTAGTTTCGAAGAGCTTAAACAAAGGGCATTTGAAGTGACAAAAGCAAATCCTGTGATATATGATTTAAAATTAGCGGTGAAATGGGTTCGGGATGATGGTGCATCCGCTATTGATTTGGAAGACGACGACGATTTGAAGTCCACTTTTTCAGTTGGAATGAGAGTGATAGAAATATACGTTGTGAGAGTGGAACATGAAAATGTGGTTGAAACACAAGTGACAGTAATCTCTGGGGATGAGTGTATGCACACTACACAGTTACAAGAAACACAATGTTCGGCGTATCCGTCGTATTTTTCAAGCCATCAAGGTGGAGAGTTTACAAATTTACTTCAAAGGTACAGCGGAGTGGTTGGAGTCTCTTCTAGTCAGGAACAACATATGATGCCTAACGTTATAAATCCAAATCAGTCGCAGGCGTTTGAAAAGTGAGTACTATTATACGTTTGCACTTGTATTTTGACTTACGTTAATGCTAAATATATGACCTTTGTTTTTTGTTTTCCTAGTGTAGAAGATGAATTTACTGGTTGTGACGACGATGGTGCCGATGATCATGTTCTTACTCCACACGAGAGTTCTAGACAATTGGATAACATGGAAGTAGCTTGTGCGGATGATGAGGATAGAACTTGGATCTATCAAATGCAAGTTAACAATGATGCAATCATATATGCAGACATTGAGGAGACTGATGATGTAAATGCGGAAGAAGAACAAATCACATATGAAGAGGCTCTAGCCGATGATTTATGCACGGCATCAATGATGGCGAAATCGATAATGCAAAATTGTCATCAAGACGTGGAAGTTTTTGGAAGAGAATGTGCGGAGAACGGTCCACAAGTTGGGTTAATTTTTGAAAGTAAGCAGAAGCTTGTTGAACAGTTATGTGAATGGTCGATTAAATGTTCAGTTTCGTTCCAAGTTCTGAAATCGCGTGTAAATCAATACACGGTCCGTTGTGCTGTGGAAGAAACATGCCCTTGGCGAGTTCATGCAAGCCTTTCGGTAAGAAAAAAATCAAACTGGTGGAAGATAACCACATATGGCGGCGATCACACTTGTTTAAATGCAACCATCAACTCAAACCATCGACAGGCAACTGCTAAGTTTATATGCAGAAAAATACTTCCGTTGATTAAAGCTGAAACAAACATGACTGCAAGAACTGTTCAAGAGACAATGTCCAACATGTTTCATATTAAAGTGAGTTATTATCGAGCCTGGCACGGACTGCAGAAAGCTGTTGCAATGATTTATGGCGATTGGGAATCGTCGTACGCAGAATTGCCGAAATATCTTAGAGCCCTACAACATACCAACCCTGGAACCGTATATGATGTTATTCATAGTCATGGTGTTTTTGATGGTGCTTTTTGGGCTTTCGGACCTTCTATTCAAGGCTTCGACCACTGTCGACCCATATTGTCTATTGATGGCACTCATTTATACGGGAAGTATCTGGGTACGTTACTAGTAGCAACTGGAGTGGATGGAAATCAAGGGTTATTTCCTTTAGCTTTTGCTATTGTGCAAACAGAGTCATGGCAAACGTGGAGTTGGTTTGTTCGTTGCATATGGAATTATATTCCATCCGTACGTACTAGATGTATCACCTTTGTCTCGGATCGTATGAAAGGAATTCCACGTGCGCTTAGAGAAGGTTGGCCAGTTGAACATCATCATCGTTTTTGTATCCGTCATATTAAAGCAAATTTTAAGAAAGCGGGATTTGGCACGGATGAGCTACAAAATTTATTACACGCATGTGCCACGGCATCGGAGGTCGTAAAATATAATGATTTTCGAAAACAGTTGAAGGATGTAAATCGAGATGCCGATGCATGGATTGAAATAAGTTTGAAAGACCAGGAATCAAGCTGGACTCTTTGTCACGACGGCGGAGTAAGATTCAATATGATGACGACCAATGTTTCTGAAAGCTTTAACGGTGTGCTCAAAGGAACTGGGAATTTACCTGTTAGATCATTGGTTGCACGTACTTTTCATCGACTGAACCATTACTTCGTCGAAAGACGTACTCAAGGTGAAGAGTGGACGTCGCAGCTCGCATCTAGGTGGGAAGCATTAGCGCGGAGAAGAATGGAAGAATCGATGCTCATGTCTATAGAGAGATATAGCTTCGTTGAATGGCAGGTGAAAGATGCGCATATGTTTGATTATACGGTGAATATCGAAGATAATGTTGCCAAATGTTCGTGCAACATGCCAACGTTAGATCATTTTCCATGCTCCCATGTACTAGCGGCTTGTTCACGCGGTTCGGGTGGTGCTAATAGAGCGTATTTTGACCTAATCTCCCCGTGGTACACGAAGGTTATGTATTCCGCAGCTTATGCTCCTTTATTCCACCCTGTACCGGATAGTCGACATTGGAACGTCTACGATGGTCCAATTATACAACCGCCGCCTGTGCGCAGAAATTCAGGTCGTCCTTGGTCTACTAGAATAAAAGGTTTTATGGATCCGCCATCTTCATCCGGCCATAATAGATGTAGCAAATGTGGTTCTATTGGCCACAAGAAAAACACTTGTCCACGTTGAATTGTAATAGAACTAGAATGTATATATTACTGTACGTCTTGTTGAAACTTTTTTGGATGGTGTTGTTAATCGAATGGTGTTTGCATGTTATATAGCATGTTGTTCAGATTTTTTGTCCTATAGTGTAATTTGTTGCGTGGAAACAGCTCTCTGTTTGGAGCAGACCCTTATTATAGCTTGCGCATTTGTGGAATGCGCAAGCTATATTATCAATATAGCTTGCGCATTCCACAAATGCGCAAGCTATAATATGTGTCTGCTCCGAACAGAGAGCTGCTGCCAAAAATATAGCTTGCGCATATGTGGAATGCGTAAGCTATATTGATAATATAGCTTGCGCATTCCACAAATGCGCAAGCTATATTTTTGGTGAAACTGGGTAATATGCAGCGTTCCGCCTATGCTACAAAATATCAAATGTAGCATTTGCGGGCTGCTGCAAATATCCAAAATATGGCTTGCGCATATGTGGAATGCGCAAGCTATATTATCAAAATAGCTTGCGCATTCCACATATGCGCAAGCTATATTTTTGGCAGCAGCTCTCTGTTTGGAGCAGATCCTTATTATAGCTTGCGCATTTGTGGAATGCGCAAGCTATATTGATAATATAGCTTGCGCATTCCACAAATGCGCAAGCTATAATAAGGGTCTGCTCCAAACAGAGAGCTGTTTCCACGCAACAACATTAACAACAAGGCAACAATAACATAGACACATTAACAACAAGGCAACATAACCCAACCAAAAGAAACAACAGCAATATGACCAACACCGTCAATCACGAATCCTTCTAAGCTCAAGTGGGGTGTCTCTTTTCTTCTTCTTCCGTTTGTACACGATGGGAGCCGATCCTTGGCCTTCTTCGAATGTTGGAGTGGGTGTAGGCAGCGGAATTTCTTGTTGTTGAATTGGCCCAAAAAAGAGTTCTTCTTGTTGAATTTCCCACTGCGACGGCTCTTGCATATGCTCGTATGTCGACTGTCCAACATAGCTGAATTGTTGTTCTCCTTCGTGCCAAACCGGCCATTCAGCGTGAGTTTCTCCGCCGGTGTATTGATGCTCTACCTCGGGCCAAGCATGCCATCCATCCGTAGTTTCGCCACCGGGATGTTGTGAAGTCTCCCCCTCTGCATGTGCCTCCTCCCATTGGCCTTGTCCACCCGCTAGTGTGGTATGTGTCTCCTCTGTACAACGCGGTGGCTCTTCTACAATGCGCAGCGGCTTGGCCGGCCTTCTTAGCTTGTTCCGACCCAGAATCGTGTCAAGTATTCGTCGTAGGTCAATGCACTTGCTTTTGACCTTGTCCAGCTCCATATGACTTTCTTCTATTTCGCCCACCACATCCAAAGCGCTGTATATTCCGCTTACCTAAACCATAAATCATAACAATGCATCAATATGACATAAAAATTGAACTATACAAAATTTGAAAATACAACACTTACCACATCACGTTCTAGAGGAGCATGGGGAGTGTACGCAACCAACTTCCTTGCCGACTTTTTAAGGATATAACGACGAGTAATTCGCCAATACCAATACTCGTACTCGCTCAAAGGTGTCGGTGGGTCGCGTGCTTGTTCGGCACGATCAATTCTTGATTCCCAAATAGCAATACTTTCTTGCAAAAATGCCATCCAACTAGTGGGTTCTGGGTCAAGGGGGACGACAGGATCGGGAATGTGCTGATAATCAAAGGAAAACTGTCTCATCACCCGATCGGGTGCATACAACTCAAAGTCCAGAAATAGAATCAGTCGGCTCTTAGCAATCCAACCAGCGAACGAATACTCAATATCCGGATGTCCAAATTTATACACTAATGAATATGGTTCCCATGTAACCGCATCATCAGCCATCAAATCCAACTCATTACGGTAAAACTGTACATTTCTTGGCGTCTCACGCCAACTCCTAGCACAGTTCCACCTAGCCCCGAATGGAAGATACAGATCTAAGTCGGTAGGAATTCTAATAGATGGCCGTCAAATGGCAATATGCGACCACGACCATAGTTGCAACAACGTTGCAGAACCCCCTAAAACTTTTCGACGTTGCAAGGCAACGTTCGATAACTCACTATACAAATAGCATAGAACAGCACTACCCCAAGAATGATAACCACAGTCAGCCAAATCATCCAAAAATGGTAAAAATTTCAAACTTAATCTCCCTTTTGAATGATCGGGAAATAATCGGCAACTCAAAAAATACAATATCACGGCACGAGTGCGGCGAAGTATATCTAAATCGGTCGCCCCTTCGGGTAGTGGTTCAGAAAATTCGCTTTTAAACCAAGTCATTGACAAATCACTTTTAGACTTAACCGCCTCTCTTGGCGGAAAAATACCAAGCAAGTCATGAGCCAATTCGATGTAATCGATATCTAAATTTTGCACACATACCGGACGACCGTCTCCTTTAAGACCGAAAAGAAAATGCACATCCGCTAGAGTCACCGTCATCTCCCCGACTCTCATATGAAACGTATTTGTTTCCGGCCTCCATCTATCGCACAAAGCGGTAAGAAGGTGATGATCGAGCCGAATGTAGTCGATTTGCATAGCTTTCCAAAATCTGGAGATTCGTAGATTCGGCTCCAATCTTGGATCTTTAAAATCGATCTCCTTGAGCTTGCTCGAATGATCGCATATCTTCACAGTTTCAACACCCTGCAATATATAAACAAATTATAATTAGGACTTCATATTTGACTTCCCTGGTTTACCAATATCGAACATTTACCTCCATTAATGTGTCGTTATGGCTCCTATGGTGTTCCTGAAGATAGAGAACACTTCTATCTTCGGGCCCAGGAGACAATTCTATAAACAACAACAACCGTTTATCAATACAAAAACAATGTACAAAGTTAGGGTTTTTGCTCTATTACTACTTCAAATCCTTTTGCATTGTCATCAAAGAAACCAACAATGTGAGTACATCCACATCAACATCACCAACACTACCTCTTCCGCAAACAACAAAAATCATTTCTAAAGTAGCATCTTAATTTTCAAAAAAATGATTTATAATTACCTCTAATCAACGTAGATGAAGAGCTAGCTTCCATTTTATGGGCAATAGAGTGTTTGTTTGAAGAAATAGATGAGAAAAAATGATTTTGACTTGAGATAATTGGATTTGAAATGGGTTTGAAGTTGGAAATGGGGAGGGTTTTGGGAAGAAAGGGGTAGGGTTGAGGAATGACCCCAGAATCAGCTCTCTGTCCTTTTGATGCCCGAAAAAGAGCTTGCGCATTCCATATTTGCGCAAGCATTAAAATATAGCTTGCGCAAAAATGGAATGCGCAAGCTCCGTATAAAAAAAAATGGCCTTGCGCATTCCATTTTTGCGCAAGTTCAAATGAAAACCAGGCCTATTTTGCTAATTAGTTTTTAATGATGCTTATTTTGATAATTTGTTACTCTGAGAAGTCTTGATCAAAAATTGTCCTATATTGAATACATTCTGCTATCTTCCAGACAATGCACTTTTCCTACATTATAAATTAACACATGCCATTATGTGTGTTGTATTCAGTTTACATTCAGAGTTATTTATACGATTTTTATCCTGCAGCATGCTATTTAACATCGGTTAACAACCTTTACCGCAATAATATGCAAGAACAAGCAAACGCAACGAGACTGAATCAAAACTGCTGCTCTCATTCTATTTTGGGATGTTCCTTGCCACTATTCCTCTACTTATTTGCTCGCTTTATAACATTAAGGATTTCCAAGCGCCTGCAATTCTTTCAGACTGTTCTTATAAACTAAGCTAACAATAACCAAGCCATCATTTGCATTCCTACGTCCAACCAGCCAAATTTTGCTTAGAAACATTACATCTTTATTTCATAAAAAATATTCAAGCCCTCAGCTGTATGTAATAAATAAATTATGCTTTTCCTATTTTCTTCTGAAATTTTATCATCCTGTATTATGTGTTTAGATGGTGAAAACATCAGCCAATTTACTGTTATTTCATATATCTTTATTAGCTGCTGACTTTTTTCAGAAAAACATTTGTTATTCCTGATAAACAATTATGTGTCCCATTAATGGAGATAATTACCAATATGCTGCATTTTTAACACCTTTATTCAAGAAATTATAGTTATTCACATATCAAATTTAACATTAACAAGCACTATTTTCAAGGGAGTAATGGACGTAGCATTTAGAATGGAGAGTGAAATTACAGAATATATGGTATAATTAAAGCCTACAATTAACTACAAAATCGTTTACTTATAACTTTGCAACAATAGTGTACATTTCTTTTTAATAGAACAACCATTAAAATATGGATATAAGGACTTTGCAGCAGTACGAACTTTGCATTAGATAACTAAAACGTTTTTAACATCAAATCCGTGTGCGAAACACGGGTTCGCACTAGTTAAATAATAGTAACGTAGAAGAATTTCCCGCTCTCTTATTCATTCTAGAGATTTCTAGCTCTCTCCTTACTTCTTTCCAGATACTTTAATTTCAAATTCCTATAATTTATCACTATAATAAATATTACAAATGTCTGATTCTCTTCATTATCATTTTACATTTAAATATAAACAATTAATAATTTCTATAATCATATAAAGAATTTTCCTAAGTTTTATCATATAATTTTACATTCAAGTCCATATATCTGAGTTAGTTAATGATCTAAAATTTGAATTTAATAAATCCAGTTAATTTTAATATTTATTTTTTGGTCTAATAAGTGCTAAAAATAATAATTCAATGTTATGTATGCCACACTGATATTGTCAAAAATTATAATACTAATATTTCATTCAAGTCCATACAATATAAAATTTCCACAATTATATACAAATCTAGCTTTAGTTCTTTTACATTATTTTACATTCACATTTACATAATTTATTTATTTCTAAAAGTAGTACTTTGTTACAAAGAAAATTCAACATAATTTTTCTTTTTAAACTAAGCATTTTTTACACAACTTTTCGGATCGGTACCGATCCTAAAAGTTAGCTCCAAACACCCCCAAAACTTCTTGAGCGCCCTCTGCATGATGACTACAGGCTTTCGGTAAAGTGGTTCTAGCCCAAATGCTCTCTAACCCCTATAAATACCATCCTATCTACAATAGTATAAGGATGTGATCTCTACTGAAGCTCTACCATTGTTTCTTCACTCTTCTTCTCCCACACAACAGTCATTAAGAGACAATTGAGATCCTCCTTTTGTCTCTAACAATGGTGGATTGACCTAATCTAGAAAAAGGAGAGTTATATTGTAATCTAAACTCCTTTGTAATAGCAGGTGATCAATAAAAGAATCTATAAAATGGACATAGGCCTCATTAATAGTCGAACCATTATAAAAATCTCTTGTCTCTTTATCTTTTCTACTATTTGCTATTGTTTTTTCTATTTGTTTGCAATGATAAACATGGTTGGTGCTTTCACACTCAAATCAAGATGTTGATCCCTTTTTGGGTTAACATTTTGGTGTTTTCACTGAGAACAAAGGTAGATCCAGAAACTTGAAGCTTGAATATGTGATTTAGGAAAAATGAAGATGCCTAACACTAGATCTAGAACTGGAGCAAGTCAACCAGAGCCTGAGTGATGCAGCTAAACCCAGAGATGAAGTCTTGAGTCGTCCACGAGATAAAACTAACACGGCAGATATAAGTCGTCTACGACTTAAGGGCAATGCTATGAGTCGTCCACGACTCATAGAGACAGGCATGAATCGTATGAGACGTCTACGACTTAAGGAAGCGGTAATGAGTCGTCAAGGTATAAGTCGTCTACGACTTAAGGAAGCGGTGATGAGTCGTCAAGGTATAAGTCGTATGCGACTTAGGGAGGCGGTGATGAGTCGTCCACGACTCAAGGAGAAGAATACACAAGTGTTAAGTCAGATACGACTTAAGGAAGTGTTAAGTCAGATATGACTTAAGGCAGAGGATAAATGGGCACCGAGTTATGACTCAGATAAGTCGTATCATCTTATGTCGCCAAAGCCTGAAGACCATTCGACCTTACGTCGAGTTAATCTGGATCGTTGATTCTTAAGTCATAGAAAGCTGCTGTGGTATTGCTTTGATAAGTCGCATCTGTTGTAAATCATAAGTTGTGGTGTGTTGTAATTTGATAAGTCGTAAACGACTTAAGATGAGTCGTCTGATTATGAGTCGTTTACTTTTGAGTCGTGTTGTATGTTGATAAGTCGTGGAAGGTTAGTATTGTGACTGTTTGTCTTAAGTCGTGAGTCGTGAGCTATGAGTCGGAAACGACTTAGGAGTTAGAGAAATTTTTGTTGTAAAATTGTTCGCCTATAAATAGGTCGTGAGTCTCATTTGTAAAAGGTTGTTGATTTTTGAATAAAATTCTCATTTGATTGCTTTGTGCTTTCATTCCAAATTGGTAGTTGAGTGTAATCTCCTATCTCCTCTTTCGGATAATCGAGTGCGCTCGATTCAACGATTGTAGAAGCCGATTCGTGGAATCAAGTGCGCTTGATCAACGCTTGAAGAATTGAAGATCTTCGAACCCGGTATCGTGCGCGATCAACGAGTTCAGGATAGCTAGAATTCGGTATCTTCGGATCAACGAATTTGGGCATTTCAGCATCTTCCAATCCACCGATTGCTACATTCAACGATCTACACTGTTTTTGATTAATCCGCTGCGTCAGTTATGGTATCAGAGCTTGTTCTAACCAATCATAGTTAGATCGAGTCTTGGAGTCTAATCATTTGAAGAGTTTTGAAGTTTGAAGAGAAGCCGAGAGCTTGAAGTGTTGAGTCGTAGCCGAGAGGAAGAAGAGTTCATCATTGTTCAAAGTTGTTTGATCGGATTTGATTTGGAGGCCGAAACTTTGTCCATCGTGTTCATCACGATTTGCTACAAAGTGGAAGTTTTCGATCCGTTTCATTTTGGATCAAAGTCCGAAAGGTGTTTGAATTTTGAAGTGTTGAAGAGTTTGTGAAATTTTCAAGTATGCCACCAAGAAGAGCTAATCGTCATCAAAACGTAGAAGCTTTGTATCGAAGAGAAGAAGCTGATGAGATGGAGCAAAGAATCAATGAGAATTTTAGTGAAAAGCTTAACGAAGGAATTGGCCGGTTAGAGAAGCTTATGACGGAGATGAATCAAAATCGGAGAAGGGTTTCACCAGAATCTAACCATGAGGGTAGCAGAGTCTTGCCACATTCCAATCGAGACAGAAGTGTTGAAAATGATCAAGGACGTGGGAGGAACGTGAATGTTCGTGAACGGAGGAACGTTGATAGAAGGGATGATGGTGGAAGACGTGATGGTAGTAGAGATGTGGGTGGACGAGATAGACAACGATATACATCTGATTTTGAAGAGGAGTATGATGGTGGTAGTGTTCGAGGACAAGGACGAGGACAAGGAAGAAATTACTCTGAGTATGATCACAAGTGGGAGTCGGGGATGAAGACTGAAATTCCTGAATTCAAAGGTGGTATGCAAGCAGAGGAATTTCTAGATTGGGTGGCTAATGTTGAGGAGATTTTTGACTTCAAAGGAGTTCCAGAACATCGTAGAGTGAAGTTGGTTGCTACAAGGCTGAGGGGTAGAGCGTTGGCATGGTGGCAGCAAACCAAGCTTACACGTGAACGAATGGGGAAGTCAAAAGTTGAATCTTGGGAGAAGATGAAGAAGTTGATGAAAGCAACGTTCTTACCTTACAATTATCAATCTTTGATGTATCAACGTTTGCAGAATTTGAGGCAGGGCACAAAAACTGTTAATGATTACGCAGATGAGTTTTATCAACTTATTGCAAGGAATGATATTATGGAAACAGAAGAGCAGCTGACATCTAGATTCATCGGGGGATTGAGAATGCAGATTCAGGATATGGTCAATATGTTCGATCCAAGATCTGTGGCAGAAGCACATCAGAAAGCGTTGGCTTGGGAGAAGCAGGGTAGACGAGGGAGTGGTGTGTTTACTAATTCTAACAATCAAGCGAAGGGTGTTGGTGGAAGTTCTAATGTTTCTAAACCTATCAGTAGACCAGTGGTGAAGGAGGCTGAGAAGGCAAAGGTTAACAATGGTTTCAAATGTTACAATTGTCAGGAATTGGGTCATAAAAGCAGTGAGTGTCCAAAGCCAAAGAAGAGAACCATGATTGTAGAAGTTGAAGATGAGGATGTTGATGGGGATTTTTCTAGTCCAGTTGAGGAGGATGAGCAGGATATTGCATCAGGAGATGAAGGTTGTAACCTAATGCTGAGGAGATCGTGTTTAACATCGAAGCAGGAAGAAGCTAGTTGGTTGAGGAGTAATATCTTTCAGTCAACCTGTACTATTCTGGGGAAGGTGTGTAAGTTTGTAATTGACGCAGGAAGCTGTGACAATATTGTTTCAACCGAAGCTGTGACAAAGTTGAAATTGAAGACAGAGAAACATCCGAGTCCATACAAGTTAGCATGGTTGAGAAAAGGAGGAGAAGTGAAAGTGGATAGACGAGTTCGTGTTCCATTCTCTATTGGGAAGAAATACAAAGATGAAATATGGTGTGATGTAGTAGATATGGATGTTTGTCATTTATTATTGGGAAGACCATGGCAGTATGATCGAGCAGTGCAACATGACGGTCGGACCAATAGTTACAGTTTTATGTTTGAAGGCACGAAAATTATCCTAGTTCCAAAGAAGAGACCACAAGGAGAAAGTAAGTCAGAAGAAATTGAAGAGCTGAAAACTTTATTATCTTTGAAGGAATTTGTTAAGGAGGTTGAGAAGGAGCCTGAAGTATTTTTGTTGATTGGGCGAGAAAACAGTGAAGAGGTTGAAATACCAGAAGAAGTTAAACCAGTTTTGAAAGAATTTGAGGATGTATTCCCAGATGAGTTACCAAAGGAGTTACCGCCTTTGAGAGACATACAACATCAAATCGATCTTGTTCCGGGAGCAGTTTTGCCACACAGACCACATTATCGAATGAGTCCGAAGGAACATGAAGAGTTGCGGAGGCAGGTAGAGGAATTGCTTGAACATGGGCGTGTGCAGGAGAGTTTAAGTCCTTGTGCTGTACCGGCTTTATTGGTACCCAAGAAGGATGGGACGTGGAGGATGTGCACTGACAGTCGAGCATTGAATAAGATTACCGTGAGATATAGATTTCCAATGCCGAGGTTGGATGACTTGTTAGATCAAATAAGCGGAGCTACTATATTTTCGAAGATAGATTTGAAGAGCGGATATCATCAAATTCGTATCAGACCAGGAGATGAGTGGAAGACTGCTTTTAAAACCAGGGAGGGTCTATACGAATGGTTGGTCATGCCATTTGGTTTATCCAATGCACCAAGTACGTTCATGAGGGTGATGAATCAGATTTTTCGACCGTTCATTGGGAAATTTGTGGTGGTGTATTTTGATGATATTCTGATTTACAGCGGGAGTCCAGAGGAACATTTGAATCATCTGAGGGAAGTCCTGATGGTATTGCGACAAGAACAATTCTATGCAGCAACGAAGAAATGCGTGTTCATGACGCATAGCGTTTTGTTTTTGGGGTATGTTGTATCAGAGGAAGGAATACAGGTTGACCAGAGTAAAATCGAAGCTATCAGAGATTGGCCACAACCCAAGACGATAACGGAAGTTCGTAGTTTCCATGGGTTGGCTTCATTCTATCGAAGATTTATTCCACACTTTAGTAGTGTGATGGCGCCTGTTACAGATTGCATGAAAGGTAAACAGTTTGCATGGACGGAGGAAGCCGGGGCTGCTTTTGAACGAATCAAAGATCTTTTGACTTCTGCACCAATTCTAGTGCTACCTGATTTTCAGTTGGTGTTTGAACTACATACTGATGCATCCAAGGTTGGGATTGGAGGGGTGTTGAGTCAGAAGGGGCGTCCTATTGCATATTTCAGTGAGAAGTTGTCAGGAGCAAAGATGCGATACAGTACATATGATGTGGAGTTTTATGCTGTTGTACAATCTATCAAACACTGGAGACACTATTTATTTCAGAAGGAGTTTGTTCTGTATACTGATCATGAAGCATTGAAGCATTTGCAAGGGCAAGACAAGATTTCAGCGAGACATGCATCGTGGATTACATATCTACAGCAGTTTACTTTTGTTGTTAAACACAAGTCAGGGGTGACAAATCGTGTGGCTGATGCTTTGAGTAGGAGGAGTCATTTGTTGACTACACTAAAGGTTGAAGTGACGGGGTTTGAAATGTTGCCGGACTTATTTACTAATGATCCTTACTTTGCAAAATTTGTTGATAAAGTCAAGGAGGAAGAGACGGATGATTTCGTGATGGTAAACGGTTTTCTGTTCAAAGGGAATCGATTGTGCATACCGGAGGGTAGTTTGAGAATGAAAATTATCAAGGAATTACATGAAGAAGGGCATGTTGGAAGAGACCGTACCTTACAATTAATTTCACAATCCTACTTTTGGCCATCGATGAGGAAAGAAGTAGAGAGGTTTGTGGAGCGTTGTCATATTTGTCAGGTTTCGAAAGAAACTACGACTAATGCTGGTTTATATATGCCGTTACCTATACCAATTAAACCATGGGTTGATGTGAGTATGTACTTTGTGTTGGGGTTGCCGAGAACGCAGCGTGGTAATGATTCCATTTATGTGGTAGTTGATCGATTCTCGAAAATGGCACATTTTATTGCTTGTAAGAAGACGGCGGATGCTGTTCATGTTGCTCAGTTGTTTTTCAAGGAGATCTATCGACTTCATGGATTGCCAGAATCTATTGTGTCGGATAGAGATACTCGATTTCTGAGTCACTTTTGGTTAAGTCTGTGGAAAATGGTGGGAACAAAGCTGAAATTTAGTAGTGTTTATCATCCGCAAACGGATGGACAGACAGAGGTTATGAACAGATCGTTGGGAAACTTATTGAGGTGTCTCGTTCAAGATAATCTGAAGAGTTGGGATGTGAAGTTATGCCAGGCAGAGTTTGCCCATAATTATGCTGTAAATCGAAGTACTGGGTTCAGTCCATTCCAGATTGTTTATTCGAGCTTACCGAAGGGACCGTTGGATTTGACGGTAGTGCCACAATCAAAGAAGACAGTTAAGAAAGCTGCTGATTTTGTTGAGGGGTTAGCGGATTGTCATAAAATCGTTCAGGAACGATTGGAGAAAGCAAATGAAAAATATAAACAATCTGCAGATTTGAAACGAAGAAATGTTGAATTTCATGAAGGTGATATGGTTTATGCAGTATTAACAAAAGATCGTTTTCCAGTGGGCGCATACAACAAGTTGAAAGCCAGGAAAATTGGTCCGGTGGAAGTTGTGAAACGAATCAATGAAAATGCGTATAAACTGAAGCTGCCAGTTGATGTGTATACGTCTGATGTGTTCAATGTTAAACATCTCGTACCATATCATGGGGATGAGTTTGTTGGGGATGAAGAATGTGCAAATTCTAGGACGAATTTCTCTCAACCTGGGGAGGATGATGCAGCTAAACCCAGAGATGAAGTCTTGAGTCGTCCACGAGATAAAACTAACACGGCAGATATAAGTCGTCTACGACTTAAGGGCAATGCTATGAGTCGTCCACGACTCATAGAGACAGGCATGAATCGTATGAGACGTCTACGACTTAAGGAAGCGGTAATGAGTCGTCAAGGTATAAGTCGTCTACGACTTAAGGAAGCGGTGATGAGTCGTCAAGGTATAAGTCGTATGCGACTTAGGGAGGCGGTGATGAGTCGTCCACGACTCAAGGAGAAGAATACACAAGTGTTAAGTCAGATACGACTTAAGGAAGTGTTAAGTCAGATACGACTTAAGGCAGAGGATAAATGGGCACCGAGTTACGACTCAGATAAGTCGTATCATCTTATGTCGCCAAATCCTGAAGACCATTCGACCTTACGTCGAGTTAATCTGGATCGTTGATTCTTAAGTCATAGAAAGCTGCTGTGGTATTGCTTTGATAAGTCGCATCTGTTGTAAATCATAAGTCGTGGTGTGTTGTAATTTGATAAGTCGTAAACGACTTAAGATGAGTCGTCTGATTATGAGTCGTTTACTTTTGAGTCGTGTTGTATGTTGATAAGTCGTGGAAGGTTAGTATTGTGACTGTTTGTCTTAAGTCGTGAGTCGTGAGCTATGAGTCGGAAACGACTTAGGAGTTAGAGAAATTTCTGTTGTAAAATTGTTCGCCTATAAATAGGTCATGAGTCTCATTTGTAAAAGGTTGTTGATTTTTGAATAAAATTCTCATTTGATTGCTTTGTGCTTTCATTCCAAATTGGTAGTTGAGTGTAATCTCCTATCTCCTCTTTCGGATAATCGAGTGCGCTCGATTCAACGATTGTAGAAGCCGATTCGCGGAATCAAGTGCGCTTGATCAACGCTTGAAGAATTGAAGATCTTCGAACCCGGTATCGTGCGCGATCAACGAGTTCAGGATAGCTAGAATTCGGTATCTTCGGATCAACGAATTTGGGCATTTCAGCATCTTCCAATCCACCGATTGCTACATTCAACGGTCTACATTGTTTTTGATTAATCCGCTGCGTCACTGAGGCAGTCTGGAAGTATCCTCAAATTCTCACTAATCTAACTATGTAGCTAGAGAAAAAATGGAAAGACTGATAAAGAGGATGCAGGATGGAATCTTGGCTAGGCAATAAGAGATGATGGAGGGATTCTTCCAAAGGATGAGACACAAGGAATTGCAAGAGCTGCAGGAATTCAGACCCTAGGAAATAATAAAGGAGCTGCTAGAATTGGATTAGAACGAGATGGAACGTTGCCTCCACACCTAGAGCAACCGATATTTTGGGGCGACACGGGAGTCAACCTAGGAATCAACGCCGATGATGGGATTAATATTGGAGCTGACACCAAAAGGGCCAACAATGGAGCGACTGCTAAAACTCCAGGAACTAGCTGTACGGGAGCTAATCTGAATACAAGAGTGCAAGTGGCAGAAGAATATGTGCCAGGGCTACCCCGGAGGAGCGGTGTTCAAAATGAGACTAGGAGAGTAGGGCAGAACACTAGTGTGCAACTAGCGGAGTATGTGTGGATTTCTCTTGCCAAGGCGGGGAGTAAAACATCGCTTTCAAACGAAGACCTTCATTGGATGGTGAAAATCGAATTACTTAATTGGTAAGAAGGTTGGCTAGAGGAAGATCCACAGATCAGGGTTTGGAAGACGTGAGTAGAAACTCGTTTATTGCTAATATCCAGAACACGAGAAATCCTCCCAATTTCAAGCTTCCCGCATTGGAAATGTAAGATGGAAAGGCGGATCCAATGATTCATCCGATGAGATATATCCAACATATAGACGTGTTGGGTGCTTCTGAGGAAGTAATGGGGCGAAGCTTCCCATTATATTTGACATGTCTGGCGGCGATGTGGTTTAGACCACTACAGCAAATACTGCTGATTACAACGTTTGTATTTAAAACGTTGTAGAAAAACCCCTTTTGCAACGCTTTTTGAGAAAACGTTGCAAAAAACGTCTTTTTTACAACGTTTTTGCAGAAAATGTTGTAAAACGTGACTTTTTACAACGTTTCCTCCAGAAACATTGTAAAAATTAATTTTTTTTTACAACTTTTTTTTAAAGGTTGTCACAATACCCTTTTAACAATAGTTTTAAAACGTTGCAAAAATGTTGTTTTTTACAACTGCATATTAATTAACTACAACTTTTTTAAAAGTAATTTTACTCATAAGTTTAATTACATTTTTTTTAAATATGTTCAGTATTGCTTAAAATATTATAATAATTTATAATTAGTAACAAATATTTAACACTTACTTAAATAATTTATAAACACTACAAAAAAAACTGGGAATAGCGTCAGATTATAGTGATGGAATTTTCTGTCGCCAAATTTGCGAAGGATTTTTGAGTGATTTACAAAGAATAATATTAAGTTTTTACAGTTTCAAATTCTTCTATATTATCACTATCCACTATCCCCCACTAAATCGTTGCAAATTGCGTCAATTTGCCGATAAAATATTTCTGACATTAATTTCCGTTGCAAATTGAGGCAGGTTATCAACAATTACTTTTCGAAGCTATTTGCGGTCGATTTACAAGGAATTTCCATAGGGCACTTACAATTTTTGAACTATTTTTCCTAAAAAGTTATAATAAATATATTTAATAATTGACAGTTAATAATTAAGAAGTCATATTTAATACTAATAATTAATTTTCAATAATTAATAAATACAATTAAATATAATTAATAATTAATATTAAATAAATATTATCGATTATTTAAAAGTTAATAATTACTGTGAAATAATTAAGAAGTAATAATTAATAAATAATAATTAAGACCAATATTTAATATTTACTATTTAATAATTACTTTTTAATAAGTAATCTTTAATAAGTTAGAAGTAATATTTATTATTCAGTATTTAATAATTATAATAAGTAATTATATTTAGTATTTAATAGTTCAAAAGTTTTTGCTACTTTCCAAATTGTATCTGACCCTTTACGTACTGCGGTTCCAACTCCAGTACTTTCAATGACGGATGTGACACTATCTAAATCTTTATTCGACCGTTTACTTAGCTGTTTTTAATAACATTTTAATTTTTCTAGTTGTAATAGCAAATTATAACAATTTCCCTCCATTTTTTGATGTGCCCGCTTTCCCAATTTCTTAAGCACACTCTAACCTACCTTTCGACTTTCCCAAACCTAACTCTAGATCCAATCTCTTTCATTTGCCAAAAATGCCCGTACATTCTCCCCCTACTTCTCACCGTACCAATCCACCAAATTCGCCAACATCCACTGCGTCTTTGGCGCTAGCAACGTGTCCAAGGTCCTCCATGATCTCCACTCGTCTTAGCGTGAGGACGCCATCAACCCCCTCGTCTACGAGGCCGAGGCCTATATCTACAACTCGGTCCCGGATTGCTTAGCCTCCGTCTGTAACCTCTGTTCTGCGTCATCAATCAAATACAAGTGAGTTTTTATAGATTCAGGTAGATTGAAATAGTTGTTCGAGAAGTGATAATATGATGTGTTGATTGTTGTTACTTTGATTTATTTATTTCTACCTTTTTTTAAAATAGTTGGTATAGGATTAAACTAACATGGTATTTTCAATACAATTGCTAACAAAATTCGATAGGTAGAGATGAATCGAGTATGCAACTTTATGCCTAATCAGTGATGTTAGAATTTACGAAAATAAAGGAAAGTGCACTTAGGTGGCAGCTTAAAGAAGCAAATAAGGGGCTCGTTTCTGCAGATACAGAACAGATGCTTTAGCATATAGAGAGAATATTCTCCCCAATGATGCTGCAGTAAAGCTAAACCAAGTTCGTTATAAACGTCAAACCTCAGGTTTGCAACAACAGTTTATTGATTTAGTTTTGGAATACATTGTAAACTGGATATGTCACTTCTTTGTGGTTTGGAGTGCGCACTAAAAATTAAACATGTAGCTGGCAGCCGCTATGTAGCTTGACTTGAACATTTTGTTTAACAGGCATCTAACTTGGTCCAATTATGAGTTCGACAATACTTAATTAACCAAGATGACAGTGTTAAAATTATATATTATGATTGATTGCTATTTTTAAATATCTGGTTTGAAGATATAATTTAGTTAGATTGATAGTTAGTTTTGTTCATATACAACAATGTTCTAGATTTCCCAGAAAAGATCTCAGACCCAAATCAGTTTCTAACAGTCATTTACATGCATAGGTACTTACCGTGTTTAAGCCACACATCCAAAAATAAAAAACAAGATACGATTTCCTTTTCTGCATTAAGTAGAAATGGATTTGCTATATTGTTATCTTAGTGACAAAAGAAATTTTTTAAAGTCATTCTGATGCAGTGCAGAAAGCTAAGGGTCTAGGTCGCTCACGACCTAAGGAGTGTGTAGGTCGCTCACGACCTAAGGAGTTAAAGGGGGGAGTGAGTGATACCGAGAAGAAAGTCCAATTCGGTGAAGTGTTAGGTCGCATACGACCTAACAAGGCTTTTAAGTTGGAGCTACGACCTAACAGAAACGAGGTGCTGAAACGACCTAACATGTTCTTAGGTCGCGTACGACCTAACTGTGCAGTGCAACATGGTGAACGATCTAACATAACACCAAGTACAGAGCTACGACCTAACGGGTTAGTGGATGGCGAACTAAAACAAGGAGATAGGTCGCTGGAACGACCTAACATGCTTTTAGGTCGCGTACGACCTAGCGAGATAGGAAAGAGGGGGCTGGAACGAGCTAATGGGGTGCTCCGACCTAACAAATCACGACTTAAGATAGGTCGCAAAGTCTTAGGTCGCAAAGGCCTAGGTCGCAAAGTCTTAGGTCGCAAAGGCTTAGGTCGCATAGTCTTAGATCGCAAAGGCCTAGGTCGCAAAGCCTTAGGTCGCAAAGGATTAGGTCGCAAGGCCTTAGGTCGCGAAGGCTTAGGTCGCGAAGAATCTCTGAAGCCGCTTCTGTTAGGTCGCAAACGAAGGGATGCCGTTCATTCTTAGGTCGCAAAGCTCTGGAGGCCATTGATTTCCCCAACTCGCCGATCTGGAATGCTGTGTGTTCATTTGTTAAGTCGTGGAATAATGTAATTAGGTCGTTACCGACCTAAGTGAGTTGTTTGTCTTTTAACATGTTTGTTAGGACGCGTCTGTACTAGGTCGCAACATTCAAGGTCGAAGGTCGTTTTCGACCTAAGTACTTGTAATATTTTGAAACTTTTCTGCTGTGTTGAGTTGTAGCCTATAAATAGGCGTGTATGGTCATTTGTAAAGGTTGTTGATTTTTGAATAAAATTCTCTTTTGATTGCTTTGTGCTTTCATTCCAAATTGGTAGTTGAGTGTAATCTCCTATCTCCTCTTTCGGATAATCGAGTGCGCTCGATTCAACGATTGTAGAAGCCGATTCGCGGAATCAAGTGCGCTTGATCAACGCTTGAAGAATTGAAGATCTTTGAACCCGGTATCGTGCGCGATCAACGAGTTCGAGATAGCTAGAGTTCGGTATCTTCGGATCAACGAATTCGGGCAATTCAGCATTCATCAATCCATCGACTGCTACTTTCACCGATCTACATTGTTTTTGAAATATCCGCTGCGTCAGTTTTTGGTATCAGAGCCTGTTCTAGCCAATCATAGCTAGATCGAGACTAGGAGCCTAATCATTTGAAGACTTTTGAAGTTTGAAGAGAAGCCGAGTGCTTGAAGTGTAAAGCCGTGGCCGAGAGGAAGAAGAGTTCATCTTGTTCGAAGTTGTTTGATCAAAATTTGCATTGGAGGCCGAAACTTTGTCCATCGTGTTCATCGCGATTTGCTACAAAGTGGAAGTTTTCGATCCGTTTCATTTTGGATCAAAATCCGGAAAGTGTTTGAATTTGAAGTGTTTGAGAATTTGTGAAGTTTTCAAGTATGCCGCCAAGAAGAGCTAATCGCCACCAAAACGTAGAAGCTTTATATCGAAGAGAAGAGGCTGATGAGATGGAGCAAAGAATCAATGAGAATTTTAGCGAGAAGCTTAATGAAGGAATTGGCCGATTAGAGAAGCTTATGACGGAGATGAATCAAAATCGGAGAAGGGTTTCACCAGAATCTAACCATGGAGGTAGTAGAGTCTCACCACATTCCAATCGAGACCGAAGTGTTGAAAATGACCAAGGGCGTGGGAGGAACGTGAATGGTCGTGAACGGAGGAATGTCGATAGAAGGGATGAAGGTGGAAGGCGTAATGCTAGTAGAGATGTTGGTGGTCAGAATCGACATCGTTATGCGTCTGATTTTGAAGAGGAGTATGATGGTGGTAGTGTTCAAGGAAGAGGTCAAGGAAGAAACTATTCTGAGTATGATCACAAGTGGGAGTCGGGGATGAAGACTGAAATTCCTGAATTCAAAGGTGGTATGCAAGCAGAGGAGTTTCTAGATTGGGTGGCTAATGTAGAGGAGATTTTTGATTTCAAAGAAGTACCAGAACATCGTAGAGTGAAGTTGGTTGCTACGAGGCTGAGGGGTAGAGCTTTGGCATGGTGGCAGCAAACCAAGCTTACACGTGAACGAATGGGGAAGTCAAAGATTGAATCTTGGGAGAAGATGAAGAAATTGATGAAAGCAACGTTCTTACCATACAATTATCAATCTTTGATGTATCAACGTTTGCAGAACTTGAGGCAGGGCACGAAGACAGTTAATGACTATGCTGATGAATTTTATCAACTCATTGCAAGGAACGATATTATGGAAACAGAAGAGCAGCTGACATCTAGGTTCATTGGAGGATTGAGAATGCAGATTCAGGATATGGTGAATATGTTCGATCCAAGATCTGTAGCAGAAGCACATCAGAAAGCGTTGGCTTGGGAAAAACAAGGGAGACGAGGAAGTGGTGTGTTTTCTAATTCTAACAATCAAGCGAAGGGTGTTGGAGGAAGTTCTAATGTTTCTAAAACTATCAGTAGACCAGTGGTGAAAGAGGCTGAGAAGGCGAAAGTTAACAATGGTTTCAAATGTTACAATTGTCAAGAATTGGGTCATAAAAGCAGTGAGTGTCCAAAGCCAAAGAAGAGAACCATGATTGCAGAAGTTGACGAAGAGGATGTTGTTGAGGATTGTTCTAATCTAGTTGAGGAGGATGAGCAGGATATTGCGTCAGGAGACGAAGGTTGTAACCTAATGCTGAGGAGATCGTGTTTAACACCGAAGCAGGAAGAAGCTAGTTGGTTGAGGAGTAATATCTTTCAGTCAACATGTACTATTCTGGGGAAGGTGTGTAAGTTTGTGATTGACGCAGGAAGCTGTGATAATATTATTTCAACCGAAGCTGTGACGAAGTTGAAATTAAAGACAGAGAAACATCCGAGTCCATACAAGTTAGCATGGTTGAGAAAAGGAGGAGAAGTGAAAGTGGATAGACGAGTTCGTGTACCATTCTCTATTGGGAAGAAATACAAAGATGAAATATGGTGTGATGTAGTAGAGATGGATGTTTGTCATTTATTATTGGGAAGACCATGGCAGTATGATCGAGCAGTACAACATGACGGTCGGACCAATAGCTACAGTTTTATGTTTAAAGGCACGAAGATTATCTTAGTTCCAAAGAAGAGATCACAAGAAGAAAGTAAGTCCGAAGAAATCGAAGAGCTGAAAACTTTATTGACTTTGAAGGAGTTTGTTAAAGAAGTTGAAGAAGAGCCGGAAGTATTCTTGTTGATTGGGCGTGAGAGCAGTGAAGAGGTTGAAATTCCAGAAGAAGTTAAACCAGTTTTGACAGA
This sequence comes from Allium fistulosum, assembly GCA_030737815.1. NCBI lineage: Eukaryota > Viridiplantae > Streptophyta > Magnoliopsida > Asparagales > Amaryllidaceae > Allium > Allium fistulosum. The sequence goes on along the minus strand of CM060902.1, from coordinate 1,443,652,235 downwards.
ATTTGACGATGTATTTCCAGAGGAGTTACCAACGGAGTTGCCACCGTTGAGGGATATACAACATCAGATAGATCTTGTTCCAGGTGCTGTGTTGCCACACAGACCACATTATCGAATGAGTCCGAAGGAACATGAAGAATTGCGGAGGCAGGTTGAGGAATTGCTTGAGCAGGGGCGTGTGCAGGAGAGTCTGAGTCCTTGTGCTGTACCAGCTTTATTGGTACCCAAGAAGGATGGGACATGGAGAATGTGCACTGACAGCCGAGCATTGAACAAGATTACTGTGAGATATAGATTTCCGATGCCGAGGTTGGATGACTTGTTAGATCAAATAAGTGGAGCTATTATCTTTTCGAAGATTGATTTGAAGAGCGGATATCATCAAATTCGTATCAGACCAGGCGATGAATGGAAGACTGCTTTTAAAACCAGGGAGGGTCTATACGAGTGGTTGGTCATGCCATTTGGTTTATCCAATGCACCAAGTACGTTCATGAGGGTGATGAATCAGATTTTTCGACCATTCATTGGAAAATTCGTGGTGGTATATTTCGATGATATTCTTATTTACAGTGGGAGTTCAGAGGAACATCTGAATCATCTTAGAGAAGTGCTGATGGTACTGAGACAAGAACAATTTTATGCTGCTACGAAGAAATGCGTGTTCATGACGCACAGTGTTTTATTTCTGGGGTATGTTGTTTCAGAGAAAGGAATACAGGTTGACCAAAGTAAAGTTGAGGCGATCAGAAATTGGCCGCAACCCAAGACGATAACGGAAGTTCGTAGTTTTCACGGGTTGGCTTCATTCTATCGAAGGTTTATACCACACTTTAGTAGTGTGATGGCACCTGTTACAGATTGTATGAAAGGCAAACAGTTTGCATGGACAGAGGAAGCAGGGAGTGCTTTTGGGAAGATCAAGGAATTGCTGACGTCTGCACCAATCCTAGTATTACCTGATTTTCAGCTAGTGTTTGAACTACATACTGATGCATCCAAGGTTGGGATTGGAGGGGTGTTGAGTCAGAAGGGGCGTCCTATTGCATATTTTAGTGAGAAGTTGTCAGGAGCGAAGATGCGATACAGTACATATGATGTGGAGTTTTATGCTGTTGTACAATCTATCAAACACTGGAGACACTATCTATTCCAGAAAGAGTTTGTTCTGTATACTGATCATGAAGCATTGAAGCATTTGCAAGGGCAAGACAAGATTTCAGCGAGACATGCATCGTGGATTGCATATCTGCAACAGTTTACTTTTGTTGTGAAACACAAGTCAGGGGTGACAAATCGAGTGGCTGATGCTTTGAGTAGGAGGAGTCATTTGTTGACTACACTGAAAGTTGAAGTGATGGGGTTTGAAATGTTGCCGGAATTATTTGTTGAAGATCCTTACTTCATGAAGTTTGTTGATAAAGTTAAGGAGGGAAAGACGGATGAGTTCTTGATGGTAGATGGTTTTCTTTTTAAAGGAAGTCGATTGTGCATACCGGAGGGTAGTCTGAGAATGAAGATTATCAAGGAGTTACACGAAGAAGGGCATGTTGGAAGAGACCGTACCTTACAATTAATTTCACAATCCTACTTTTGGCCATCGATGAGGAAAGAAGTGGAGAGATTTGTTGAGAGATGCCATATCTGTCAAGTTTCGAAAGGAACTGCGACTAATGCAGGTTTGTATATGCCGTTACCAGTACCAACTAAACCATGGGTTGATGTGAGTATGGACTTTGTGTTGGGGTTGCCGAGAACACAGCGTGGTAATGATTCCATTTATGTGGTGGTTGACAGATTTTCGAAAATGGCACATTTCATTGCTTGTAAGAAGACGGCGGATGCTGTTCATGTAGCCCAGTTGTTTTTCAGGGAGATCTATAGACTTCATGGATTGCCAGAATCTATTGTGTCGGATAGAGATACTCGATTTCTGAGTCACTTTTGGTTGAGTTTGTGGAAACTGGTGGGAACGAAGCTGAAATTTAGTAGTGCTTATCACCCGCAAACGGATGGACAGACCGAGGTTGTAAACAGATCATTGGGGAACTTGTTGAGGTGTCTTGTTCAAGATAATCTGAAGAGTTGGGATGTGAAGTTATGTCAGGCAGAATTTGCCCATAATCATGCTGTGAATCGAAGTACGGGGTTCAGTCCGTTCCAGATTGTTTATTCAAGTTTACCGAAGGGACCGTTAGATTTAACGATGATACCACACTCGAAGGGGACAATTAAGAAAGCTGCTGATTTTGTTGAAGGGCTGACGGAGTGTCATAAAATCGTTCAAGAACGATTAGAGAAAGCAAATGAGAAATATAAACAAGCTGCAGATGTGAAACGACGAAAAGTTGAGTTTAATGAAGGAGATATGGTTTATGCAGTGTTAACAAAAGATCGTTTTCCAGTGGGCGCGTACAACAAGTTGAAAGCCAGGAAAATTGGTCCGGTGGAAGTTGTGAAACGAATCAATGAAAATGCTTATAAACTGAAGCTGCCAGATGATGTGTATACATCTGACGTATTCAATGTTAAACATCTTGTACCATATCATGGGGAAGAGTTTGTTGGGGATGAAGAGTGTGCGAATTCGAGGTCGAATTTCTCTCAACCAGGGGAGGATGATGCAGTGCAGAAAGCTAAGGGTCTAGGTCGCTCACGACCTAAGGAGTGTGTAGGTCGCTCACGACCTAAGGAGTTAAAGGGGGGAGTGAGTGATACCGAGAAGAAAGTCCAATTCGGTGAAGTGTTAGGTCGCATACGACCTAACAAGGCTTTTAAGTTGGAGCTACGACCTAACAGAAACGAGGTGCTGAAACGACCTAACATGTTCTTAGGTCGCGTACGACCTAACTGTGCAGTGCAACATGGTGAACGATCTAACATAACACCAAGTACAGAGCTACGACCTAACGGGTTAGTGGATGGCGAACTAAAACAAGGAGATAGGTCGCTGGAACGACCTAACATGCTTTTAGGTCGCGTACGACCTAGCGAGATAGGAAAGAGGGGGCTGGAACGAGCTAATGGGGTGCTCCGACCTAACAAATCACGACTTAAGATAGGTCGCAAAGTCTTAGGTCGCAAAGGCCTAGGTCGCAAAGTCTTAGGTCGCAAAGGCTTAGGTCGCATAGTCTTAGATCGCAAAGGCCTAGGTCGCAAAGCCTTAGGTCGCAAAGGATTAGGTCGCAAGGCCTTAGGTCGCGAAGGCTTAGGTCGCGAAGAATCTCTGAAGCCGCTTCTGTTAGGTCGCAAACGAAGGGATGCCGTTCATTCTTAGGTCGCAAAGCTCTGGAGGCCATTGATTTCCCCAACTCGCCGATCTGGAATGCTGTGTGTTCATTTGTTAAGTCGTGGAATAATGTAATTAGGTCGTTACCGACCTAAGTGAGTTGTTTGTCTTTTAACATGTTTGTTAGGACGCGTCTGTACTAGGTCGCAACATTCAAGGTCGAAGGTCGTTTTCGACCTAAGTACTTGTAATATTTTGAAACTTTTCTGCTGTGTTGAGTTGTAGCCTATAAATAGGCGTGTATGGTCATTTGTAAAGGTTGTTGATTTTTGAATAAAATTCTCTTTTGATTGCTTTGTGCTTTCATTCCAAATTGGTAGTTGAGTGTAATCTCCTATCTCCTCTTTCGGATAATCGAGTGCGCTCGATTCAACGATTGTAGAAGCCGATTCGCGGAATCAAGTGCGCTTGATCAACGCTTGAAGAATTGAAGATCTTTGAACCCGGTATCGTGCGCGATCAACGAGTTCGAGATAGCTAGAGTTCGGTATCTTCGGATCAACGAATTCGGGCAATTCAGCATTCATCAATCCATCGACTGCTACTTTCACCGATCTACATTGTTTTTGAAATATCCGCTGCGTCACATTCTAATCAATTGCTAGCACTAAGTAGAAGTTCCATGAAACTACGGCGAATTGTATATGTTTCTAGTTCAAACTGCACTTGAAATGAAACAGTGATTACCTTAACGGTCTCATTTACTATTTTTGGTTATCATAACAATCCATATGTATAATTTGTTGAAATCATGTCCGCACATCCCTATGTGGGGGCAACATATGAGTTTGGTCAACACCCTTTAACAAAAGGAATCCCTTGTTGTTACATGCGATCAAACTCATATATATACCACTCCACTTCCATTATTGTCCATTGTCCCAGGCGTTACCATCGGCTCTGATACCATGTTGAAATCATGTCCGCACATCCCTATGTGGGGGCAACATATGAGTTTGGTCAACACCCTTTAACAAAAGGAATCCCTTGTTGTTACATGCGACCAAACTCATATATATACCACTCCACTTCCATTATTTTTCACGATGTGGGACTATTCTTCCTTTTAATATGCACCCATTACCCACACACAATGCGAGACACCCCAACATAATTTACCGTGTTAATATACTGCACTATTACAGATAACGAAGGAGAAGTTGATTTACTTGTCACGCCTTGCTAACGATGACACAGAACAACAAGTGCTAGCTAATTCAAACTTTTATCAATTTGCATTGCAGTTATCTGTAGAAAATGAATATAAATAAAATGGAGATTTAATAGCTATATTTCACCTGTGTGTATATTATAATTTTTTATGGTATATCATTATCAAAATGTCTGTGCCATCCTTTATAAAAGATTAATTTAGAAGTGTTTTTTACAACTTAAATAACTTATGCATTGCCTAATGGGTGGTCCATAATAAAATTTTGCAAAATATAATAAATAATTCCATCTGCTCATATACTCAGTTAATCTGTTTCTCATGGAAATTTAATACTCTAACTACAGTAGGTTTTGATTCTTTGTAAACTAAACCAATTCCATTATGCATATAGAGTATTTGCATGTTAATCTTGTGCATATGAATAACTTAAGTCTGTAAATCTGAATCCATATTTTGGCATTCATATTGTTAGAAGTTTTCACATATTACACGACCTTTTGAGTTCATATTTATTTTGTGTTTGAAAAAATACATGTCTCACACACAGCGTTCTACCCTCTTTTTATTTTAGATGTAGAAGAAATTAAGAAAATATTTAAAAGGTGAAGACTGGACATGGAATAACTTAAACACATTTTGCTGGGCTACTGGATCCATATCAGGATCTAAGATGGAAGACCAGGTCTCTCTTTCTCTCTCTTACACTCTGGCTGCATTATTAGTTCATTAGCTCTGCAAATTAACACTATTTAACAATCTGGATCTATGATGCATTTTCGTAAATTCTAATCTGCAAATTAACACTATTTAACAATATTTCTTGATGAAAATTTATCACGCTATAGATAAACCTTAGCGAAAAACCGCATCATGTTAACTGCTTAGAACGAACAAGTGTATAGTTGCACGATATTTTCAGGACTCTGATGATCTATGTTCTGAAATATCCTTAAAATCTTCTTTAGATGCTAAACTGTATTTGAACTGTGTTTATATCTTATTCACAGTATAAGTACAAAATTATAATACATTACTTTGGTTTAACCAAGTTTGCAACATGAATCAAGTTTGTGGTGTATATATATTTTTTCACTTGATAATACATCTATTTTAATTGCAGATTTTACACATTTCTGAAATAGACGTAAGGGAAACCAAAATGACGGGATCAACTCCCATTATCATCATTGGTGTAAGTATATTGTTCAATCTTTTTTGGCTTTTTTTTGTTAGGCAAAAATCTACACCATTGAGTTGAAGAATAATATGTTATCGCATAATTTTGTAAATTCAGTTTCAAACACAACAAATCTATTGAGTGCGAGATAAAGATGGATCAATAAAAGATGGTGGAAAGGTGATAAGAATTAACTCTTTTTTGTTCATTCACATTGATGTCATATGTTTACATGAAAATTTGAGATAAGATGCCTTCTAAAATTGAATCATATATCTATTTATATATCTTCTAAACTTTAGATAAAATGCCTTCTAAACTTTGCCAATTTTGCAATTGAGTCTATATATCTTCTAAACTTTGCCAATTTTGCAATTCTTGTCTCATTTACGTTTTCCTTTAATTATTGTTGTAACCATTATTATAATCTCACTGGTAATACCTGTGCAGGCTTTATTGGACAAATGTTGGAAAAAATCAGAAGCCGGTAATAATGAAGATTTAGCCCAATTATTATTTGTAAGTTTCTTAACATATCGACTGTGATATTTTTATGTTATGTATGTTGAAGTTGTGCTATTATGGACTTTGTGAAATTCATATGTATTTTGAATTTGGTATGAATGTTTCTTTGAAATTAGTGTAAATATTGTTTGTGTTAATAAATTGTTGATTTATTTTGAATGGAAGCAATATGGATTTATGCTGCTTATGGTTTGTATCACTAAAATATATATTGAAATTTCTAAACAACTATACTTATGGTAATAATAACCTGAAATGGCCAAAAACAGCCATGTGTCTTTTTAAAAAAATGTAAAAAATATATTGCAACATTTTAAAAAAGTTGTAAAAAGATATACTACAACGTTTAAAAAATGTTGTAAAACAATATATCGCAATGTTTTGAAAATGTTGTGAAAAAGTATAGTGCAACATCTAAAAATAGTTGTAATAAATTTTATTACAATGTTTTTTGCAACATTAAAAAAACGTTGTAGACGTCGACCCTATTACAACTTGGCCTAATACTACGTTTGCAAAAACGTTCCATATTACAATATTTTTTTATGTTGTAATAGGGCATATTTGTTGTAGTGAACAGCTCGAGAATGGGTCCATTAGCACATGGACCGAGTTAGTGAGCAGATTTTTAAGATAATTCCGAATTCACATCTCACAAGCAAAGAATGTGATGACATTGGAAAATGTGAAACAAAGGCCCGGGAAGATCTTGAGAAGTTATTTAACAAGATTCAATGCAACAACTGTTGCAGTTGATAGGCCGGACCCATCAGTGATTTGATGGCGGCAATGTCTGGAGTCGTAGGTAAGACCGACTTCAGGGTTGCACTTAAGAGGGATCCACCAATAGATCTTGCTGAGTTTTACTACGAAGCTGAGGGGTATTTACATCAGGAGGATGCTGACACTGAAGATGAAGCTGAAGACGTTGAAATTTATACCGTGGATGGCAAGGGATCCTCTGGAGCAGGATTTGGAAAAGACAAAGGGAAAAGAGAAGCTAGTGAAGATTCTAGAGAACTGAAACAACAAAGGAGAGAGCCCAAATTATCTGCCTACTCTGAGCTAACTGAAACTCTGGAAAGGATACACCTAGGGAAGCCTCCGAGAAGAGATCCCACATATATTAGCAGTAAAAACAATAATGACCCCAAACCGCTTAGACGTGTGCTAAACCTAGATTGGTTCTTAGTCGCGCTTTGAGTCAGATATTTGGGATGACTGCTTAGGACAATAATCTCAGACCGCTTGGACGTGCACAAAACCTAGATTGGTCCCTTGTCATGATCTGAGTCGGATGTCTGGGATAAACATTCAGGATTTCTGCTTATTTAATTTCTGCTTGTTTGCTTTGCTTTGAAATTTGAATTTTGTAAAATCCATATTTAATGTGATGACTGATTTTGAACGCCATAGAGTTTCGACCGGAGAGACGGGACCGGAGTGCAAGGTGCAAGTCCTCTTACCGGAGAGCGGGTTGATGGACTTGTACGATATCGAACGCCATAGGGTCCCGACCGGAGAGATGGGACTGGAGTGCAAGAAGTAAGTCCCCTCACTGGAGAGTGAGCAGATGGGCTTACCTAACCCCCTTAACTTAATAACCAAATGATCTGGAGAGATCATCACCCTGAACTGAAACAACAAACGATCCGGAGAGATTGTCCCCTAAACTAAAGGTTAAACGATCTAAAGAGATCATGCATTAAACTTAAACGGTCCAAAGAGATCGAACTTTAAAAAAAAATTGATTTTTTTGAAAAGGATTTGAATGCTTTATAAATAGAATAAAATGAATAAGTTCTGAATGAACACATGATGATTTTGATATATAATGTGATATGATGTGATTTCGATATATGATGTGGTTTTGATATATGATATTATAACTCTGAATCAAATCCGAGTTGTAATGATGTAAATCCCGGATGAACACGGGACAATTAGAGATGTGTGATGTAATTAAAGAAATATGATGTAATAACTCTAAATGAAACCTGAATGATTGTGATGTATTGATTGCAGTTAGGTAGAGTCTAGAGTCTTAGGCTAAGACAAGTTTGGAACGACTTGTGATTGATGAAATAATTCAAAGGAACTGAATGGTTCACCAAGGCTAAAGCAGCTAGAAATCTCAACAATCGAGGACTCGTTACTGGAACTTGTTTTGGAGAAAAACACACCTTTCATTCAGAAGGCGTACTTTGGGGGGAAAGTGTTAACTGAATTTTTTGACCCAACAGAATTCAAAAGGAGCTAACGCATTCAGATTAAGTCAAAACAACTCGAAACTTGAACAAAAGGCCTAAAAGTACAAGACAAAGAAACATAAGAAGTTTGGCCCAGAATTACACTAACTATTCGGATCGGTACGAATCCGATCTGAAATGCTGGCTCATGGTTCCTTCTAACCACTTGCATTGCACTCCTATGCCTCTACTAAGCTCACCTGTCAAGTTTGGTAACATTCCGAGCAATCTAGTTCAAGAAATAAAGACTCATTCAAATACCTACCCGTTTTTGGACCGAAGTAACTGAAAATAGACCTACATAACACATATGGACTCGGATTGACTTGAAATTTGGAGAGGACACTTAGAAGACAAAAAAGAAGGCTCTTACTAAAATGAAGTCATTAGACCAAGCCAATTTGGATCGTCACCGATCCATACTCATCGGATCGTTCGATCCATTTAGGGTGGGCCCTACCACCTGCGATCCATCGTGTAGGTCCCACACATCCTTTAAAAGCTTCCTGCAAAGTTTCGTCTAATTCTGATAAGTATTGAGCGAGTTATAGATGGATCTCCACCAAATTGAGCTAGTTTGACGGATCTGGTCTGACCCACCTAGGACGGCCCCGCCTCATGAGATCCGATTCGGAGGCTGTCCTACTCACGTACATTGCATGTATGAATTTTCGTATCATTTGGTTAAGCATTGAGTGAGTTATGGATGGATCTTCTACAAAAGGGATGGATTGGATGATATATGAAGATGGATGATCAAACTAACTCCAAATGACTTGATATTTGGACATGACACTCAATTATGGGATAGAAAGACAACTAAATTGAGAATACTCGAAAAATTACACAAATTTTTGGATAAGTATCGATCTGATCCGTTCCGATCGGATCGGTACCAATCCGATCGGGTCGGTACCGACCCGAAAAGTTAGCACCAAACAACCCCAAACTTTTTGAGCCCACTCTGTTTAACGACCTGATATTTCGAACCATTTGCATCCATACATGTCAGACTTGAATTGCTTAAAATAACAGATTGTTAATTTATATTTGGCAAAACTCAGATATATAGTAAATAAATCAATCACGGAATCACAAACATAGAGTAATATAACAATAAGCAGCGGAATAGATAAATAGTAGTTCATGAAGCTACTATAAACATCAGAGTCTGAAACAAAATGAACAGAATCTCAAATACAAATAAATCTCTAATACATAAGCAATCGACGAGTCTGAACATAAATGACTGGAATAAACTGAAATACTAAAAGCTGGATAGATAGATCTTCAAACAAAGCTCCAATCTCCAAATGTGAGTTTCACATACTGTGACACTCAGTCTGACCCGAGCACAAAGCAAAAAAAACACTCGAGTCAAGATTAACTTTCTTATATCAGTAAATTCAACTCAAGTGAAATGTTAACAGAAATACAAGTAACTTAAAGGATGTTTGGGATACCCATCCTCTAAGGATCCGTGGAACTATCTACTATATAGTAATATACGCTATTATAATATGTCTACAGTAAAGTAAACTATTAAAATAGCGTTAAGGCGTTACCCATATCCCACTTAACACATTTTATATATTCCCATGGTCTATACAGTACCGTAACTCCTCCGTAAACTAGAGGCTATCAAAGGGCACTCCATAGGTATGGTACAAAACAAACTCGTAGAACATGCGCTAGGGCATGTGAACACGGCACTCGAGGCAATGACAGGGTAGATATACCAATTGCACTCCCGGACTGGTGGTAACGCATAGCAGCTACTACCGCTTACCTCGTGACACACTCCCAAATCAAAGGTGCACCCAATCAAATCATAAAAGCAATAGAACGATATTGAAGAAATGTGTTCGATAGGGGGAATGACCCCACTTGGCCCAGTATAGCTCCTGTTTTAGTCACATCTAAGCTGACTCACGGAAGTCAGGGTCACGTCATACCTCATACAGAACTCGTTCGCTAAACCATCCTACTTCATTTCTGGAATCTCCACCACGTACACAGTTGTTAAAGTGGTTTTCGGTATTGGCAGAGAGTATGACAATATCCGATCCCGGTCTCTTTAACAACCAAATGCTTATTTCACACCTTGGTCATTTCATTTCAAATAGTTCATATCAAAATATCTTATTTATTTCAAAACCATATCAATTTGATATCATTGTTCACTTTAAATAATACTTATTTCCAGAATCGTAACACTTACAAAATTATAACACTTTCGGAATCATAAGACTTTTGAAATCATAACACTTTGGAAATCATAACACTTTTATAACACCTTTGAAATCATAACACTTCCAACTTAAACATTTCAGATATGGAAATTAGTTTATATATTAAAATAGTTATAAATTAAAAATAGTTTATATATATTAAAAATACTTTATATAATTAAATTAGTTTCTTTCAATTTCGCAAATCGATTCAAATCAACTTAAATTCCAAGTTTTAATTTAATCAATTCCAGTTTAACCATTTCAAATTTAAAGGTCAAAGATTCAATTCAAATTTTTAATAAACCATTTCAATTTTTATCGATTTCAAATCCAGGTTTGAACTATCATTTAAATTCCAAATAAGATTCAAGGTTTAAATATTCAAACAATTTTAATATAAGTTTCATTTATATTTCAACATTTAACTTTAATTTTATTCAAATTGGAAATTATTCACTTAAATCATTTTAATAACAATTAAATAAAATCTCAATTTATAAATTTAAATCAATATTAAATATTCAGTCTAAATTTTATTTAAAGTTGAGAATCTTCATTTAATCACTTTTTATCAAATCAAGTTATAAATCATATCTTTCATAAGTTCAAATCAATTCTTATTTAAATTCAATTATAAACCAGTTTAAATTCCATAAATTCCAAGTCAACATTAATTTATCTCCCGACCTTTATTATTTAAGTAAAAATCTATTTTTAAAATATTAATATAAATTTAAATAAATGCTTAAACATATTATATAATAATGAAATTAATTTTTTATTAAATTAAATCTTATTATTAAATTTATCTATATTAAACCTTATTTTATATATATTTTAAATAATAAAATTATAAGTAAAAGCTTAAAATTTATATTTTCCAAAACTAACTTATAAATTAAAATTTCCAAAACATATTTCTATTAAAAATCTAAACTTTATACATATATAAAAATAGTGTTTATATATCATATTTTTAAAAATCAATATTCAATAAAACCCATATATTTCCTTTCAAACTTTGGAAATCATTTTTAAAATATAGACCAACGGTGTCCGTATATAATTTTCTATCCTATGTTCAAGTGATACAGATATTTATCATTTCAATCCGCATATTAATTATTTACGGATATATATCATTTCAACCCGCAATTCCAAAAATTCAAAATAAATGAAAATTGCTTGGGTTTATCATTTCAACCCATAACGATTTTCCCCTATTCTACAAGATCGTTCGGGTATGTATCATTTCAACCCATAGGGAATTATAAATTAACAGGGAACTTGCAGAGTGAGAACAAATATGATAAAAATATAACATATCAACAATAGGCATATATCATCAGTAACAAATTTAATTATAATATAAATAACATATTATGGTGTCAGATGTCATAGGTAAATAATTATAGATAATGGCATATCATATATAGCAATTAAATAATTAACAGTTCAAATTTAACAACATATTTCAATTGTCATTTCAATGTGAATTAAATTTATTAAATATAAAAATGTTAATCGTGAGTGATTGCTCACCTTTCGAGGCTAGAGAACAGGAAGATGATACAGATACGTACATAGATACAAACATGAACATATCAAAAAGATGTTGCGACCAAATTGGACATCGGCGAGACAAAAGCAAGGTACGATGACACTGGATTTGATGAAGATCAATTATATAAGTAAACTTATATATATATATATACTATCTATATACATCAAAATCAAAATTCGATTTAACACATATCAGATTTTAACATAAAACCCATAAGTTATACTTGAAAATCACTCATGTATGCTTATATATATAGACTAATATGTGGGCTTATATACATATTATATTAAAAATATTATAAAACCAATATAAACTCACTTTATTATAATATACACATACATACTCAACAGATCATAGATACACTTATATAAACTTATATATACGAACAAACAATTATATATATAACTTATATAAATTTATATATAAATCAACAGACTGTATTTCTTATGTAATGTATATATAAAGATCAGACATATAACTAACATACATATACCTAGTAACAACTATTTTTATATATATATGTTTAAAAATACTTGCAACAGGCGTACTGCGTACATAATTTTTTAATTCAAAAACATCAATATAAGCATAAAATACTAACAATATATTATATACATAATTTGAAAGTAGATATAGTATGAAGCTTTTATACATATATTAACATAAATTTAAACAAATCCTTAAATCAATATACACATAGTTTATGTATTAAATCACAGACCTGATATCCAAACTATACCTCATAAACGACCCTATATAATTTAATATATCTACAACATAAAACAATATTAATAACCAATATTTACCTTCCAACTATCATATACATATATACACGCAAACATGTATATACGCGACTAGGGTGGAGTGAGTTTCAGACGTGAAGATGCTGGAGGCAAGGGTGGAGACGCGGGTCAGAGGCTGAACGAGGTAGAGGGATAGCGAGGAGGGTAGGAAATTGGTCAGGCTACTATAGGGCTCGGCATTGGAGGATGGATCTATAGGTAGGTGTTGGGTTTCGGTTGCTTGAGTAAGTTAGTGTTGATGGGAGGAAGGCCGTGGAGAGTGGGAAGGTGGCTGTCATGATGGTGGAGAATGGCGGAGGTGAGTTGTGGTGATCGAGACTTCGATGGGAGGAGAGATGAGGCACGGTGGTGTGGTTTTGCGCAGAGCATGGGGCGATGGGAAATAAGGTGGAAACGGACTGTGGTCGAGGGGGCGATGGGAAATAAGGTGGAAACGGACTGTGGTCGAGGGAGGCTGGAGCACGGTTGGGTGCTGGGCGATGGTGGGTTTTGAAGCAGGCGGTTTGATGAAGTTGTAAAGGCGGGCATAAGTGATAGGGTTTGGCTGCATGTGTTCAGTCGCAGGGAAACGAAGTGACGGCGGAGGGGATCAGAGATGGGTTAGCGGTGAAGGACATAGGGATAAGCAGGATCTCAACAAAGCAATATATATATATATCGTACGACTTATAATTTAAACATATATTATTCTATTATTTTTTTCAGAACTAATAAAAGAAGCAAGAGGGGAGAAGATGGAGGGCATGATTTTCGACAAGTAATATGGAAGGGTAGTAGGAACGAACAGGCTACAATATATACTATATATATTATAATAAATTTTTCTCAAAAGAAGCCGAGCGGTAAGGTTATAATTATATTTAAATGGGGAGAGGAAAGGAACGGACCAGAAACATATTGGAACCAGGAAAAAGCAAAAGTCAAAACTGAAAATAAATGAATGTTAGTGGCCGTTTATTTCAGCCGTTTGAAATTTGAATGGGCACAGAATATCAAAAGTTCAAAAATGGGTGCCGATACGGTTAACCGTTTTCACTGTTTCACCGCGTACCGGACTCCAAAATACAAAATGAATATACTGTGGAGATCAGCACGACGAGACGAACAGAACGGTACACAGGTATGAGCAATACGATCATCCTATAAAAAGTCGATATTCGGTACCGAAAATGCTGCTAAAACACCGAAAATAAGAAAAACGGGGCTAGAGCAGTCCAAATTTGATGAAACGAAATACGACGTCTCACTCAGAAAATGATTTACATTTTTATTATATAAAAATATTCAGAATTCAAAAACATTTTATTATCATCAAATTAACTGATTTTAAATTGAAAATTACACAACAGAATTTACTTTCATATTTTCAATAATAATTCACCATTTGCTATGTTTAAATAGACGCATACCAAAATCAAATTTTTATTTCCGAATTCAATTATTTAGAATTTCCCAAAAATTTAGTTAATTATGTTATTAAAACCGTTAAAATTTTCGGGTCGTTACACTCTGCATGATGATTAAAGGCTTTTGGTAAAGTGGCTCTGGCCAAATTCTCTCTAACCCCTATAAATACCATCATATCTACAACAGTAGTGGAGACCTGATTTCTGCTGAAGCTCTGCCCATTATTTCTTCACTCTTCTTCTCCCACACAACTATCATTAAGGGACAACTGAGATCCTCATTTTGTCTCTAACAATGGTGGCTTGGTCTAATCTAGAAAAAGGAGAGATATATTGTAATCTAAACTCCTTTGTCATAGCAGTTGATCAATAAAATAATCTATAAAGTGGACGCAGGACTCATTATCAACCGAACCATTGTAAAAATCGCTTGTCTCTTTACCTTTTTGCTATTTGCTATTGTTTTTTCTATTTTAGTTTCCCTGATAACCATGGATGGTGCTTTCACACTCAAACCAGGATGTTGATCCATTTTTTGGATTAACAATTAGTATCAATTATTTTTGTGAATGTAAACTGTCATTATACCTTCACTTCAATGACATATATTAAAAAAATTACAAAAAATTAAACAAGTTAAATAAGGATAATAAAATTTGAAAGGAATAATATACAAATCAAGAATACTAAAATTTGGAAAGAGTGTATGATGCAAGAGCGAGATAGTAGCACATCCAACTTTCCAAGAATACAATATCATGGAAAAGTTTGATTACCAATCATATAAAACCTAAAATATTTTGTGTAACGACCACAAATTTATCACTTTGATCATATTTATTTTTAAAATATTCAAATATAAGCTTATTAACATAGATTATGTTGCCTTGAATAATAAATAATGATGGTAACCTTATTTTGAATAAGTATTTACAAAAATATATACATTGGAAAAATATCGATAAAATAACCGAAAACCGTTTTAACGTAAAACAGCTCTATAATTATTAGAAATCGCACATAAGCCGGATATATACACTTATTCATCCATTTAAACAAGAATATAAAATAAAATAATTTATTTTATTTTTGGGAATAAAAAGTATTTATGACATCATCAATAATGGCATCGTATTTTATAGTTGATTTATGAATTTAAAATGAGATTTGATGATTTGCTAATTATAATGATTATTTAAATAATTATGTTTAAAATAATAATACTCCATTTTAATTAGTTATGAAGTGATAATAAATCATTTATAATAGTTTGATAAAGATATATACTTGATTTGAAAATATAAGAAAATTCGTATCGCTTTATCTATACATGAGTATTTTTGTAAACAATTATTTAATATTAATTTATATAGTTTTATAATTTAAAAGAGATCATTTGATTTGCTAAAAATGATAAGAAATTAGTTTTCAAATTTTGTTTACATTTATATGTAAATTAATTTATAAATGAAAATATGGCCGGGAATCGCTTCTGGATTTTCAACAGTTTAACGAACGGAAGTTGTTCAAAGTTGTTGCAACGTTGCTTATATCACTTGAACACATATCTAACATACACACCCTAATATATATTTGAACACATATATGCATACAAATATGCTCACCATTTACACTAGAATTTACATATAGTAAAAAGTATAAATATCAAAGATATTTTCTACCCTAAGATGCAAATATCAACTCACTTGCACACCATTATAATCACATACTTGGAACCACAAGGGGGTGACCTTGCCATGCGTTTGGAAGGGATGGAGGCGGTGTGGGAAAGGGGCAAAAGTATAATTATGCATTTAGATATTTATTTTCAAATTTTCCCTATAAATACCCACCATTCTCTTCATAATTTTACACACTATTCTACTTCATCTTCTTTCTCATTCTCAAGCTTTTCCACTGTTTCATACCTTAAGGAAATTATGAAGAAAAATATTGCAAAATGAAATCAAATTTATATAAGTATATATACATAAGAAATCCACTTCAAAACAATGCAAATCACCTCCTTTCCTCACTCAAACCCCATGGCCACCACCTCCTACAACCAAGGTCGAGCACTCCACCTCTTTCACAATAAGCTATGCCCTTTCTAAGGTCTAAGGCTTGATTCCATAGACTTTAGTTCGATCGTAGCAGAGCTATAACGAATTTTCATGAAGTTAGAAACCAATGAAGGTGAGAAACTCTACATATATGATATGATTGTTATGTATGTTTACTATGCTTTAATCATCAAGCATTCATTTTAATATTGTTGTTTAATTGTGTAAACAAGTCACGTTAAATACACGTCGATATTACACATGGAAATCACTTTCCAAATCAAGTTATAAAAATGATTTAAAATCGTTAAACCCCTTTAAAATGATTTAAAAAGGTCTTTGAATGATTTATAAACACTAAACCCAATTTGATGAAGTTTTGATAAGTTATGAAAATTGAGTCAAAAATAGGCGGTCGCGTAACAACTGTTCTCGATTTCGTGCCATAGAAAGTTAAATCCATTTATATGATGGATTCAGAGTCAGTATTCTTTATAATAAGAATATTTCGAACTCTTATAATCATAATTTTCAAACAAAGGATAAAATCGAGATTTCATTTAGTATATTTTGAAATATGAGCAAATCAAGTTTTCAAAATAGTCGCGGTTTGGTAGTTTAGAAACCAAAATGGCCAATTCTTTAAAAGTGATATTTTTAATCCTTTAAAAATATGGAATAAATTCTATAAATCTTTTTAAATGATTTAAAAGGTATTTGAGTTATAATAATGAGTTTCCAAATGATTGAAAAGTTGTTTTGGTTAAATAAGCTTTTAAAACACTATTCATAGCACTATCCTCAACACTTTTTGAAGCACTTACAATAACTTTTAAAATTTGGCTTTAAACTTAAGTATTCTTTCCCAAATATTTTATAAATGTTTTAAAATAAATAATTACGTATTTTAAAGATGATTTAAAGGTTTTATAATTTATTTTAAAAAGTTTAAATAAACGATTTAAAGAAAGCTATTATAATCAAGTGATTTAATCTTAGCTCTAAAAGCCAATGAGTAGACTGGATTTTTTCTATTCATGAGACCCGAATCTGAGGTGCTTAAACTAAGGGGATGTTCAAGAGCAGCCAATGCCTTAGCTTACTTGGCCTCTTTCCTGGATGAGGGATAGATAAGGTTGAAATATCAAAAACGAGACAAGTATAAAAGATTTAATTTTTATAATTAATTAACTACAACTTGGACTCAATAGAGATAATATTATTATACTTGGTATTAAATTCCAAGGAGAGAATTCGTATTATCCGTGTGAATTTAAAAGGTGATTTCACCAACATTCAACTGATAGTAAAGGTTGAATACGGAAATTGATGTTGAGTAAAATTAGTATAATTTCTATGGATCTGTTTTATTTGAATACTAACTAATTTGGATTTACCATCTTAGATAACATGGTTTCAACCTATTAAAAAGATATGTATTGGAAATAATAAATCTTTTGTTGAGATTTAAATAAATATTTGGAATTATTTTAATGGGTTGTTTTACTTCAGATTTATTGTTTTGGATTTACAGTAAATGATGTCTTAAATAACACTGTTCTTGACCCATTTAAATGTTATGATTTGGAAATAGGAAATCTTTGTAAAGATTAAAATAAATGATTTGGAAATATTTTTCCAAATAAAGAATGAAAGGATTTGGAGTTAGTCTAAGGTTTGAAAAGGTTTTAATTAAACAAAGATCTGATAAAGGAGGTTTAATGATTCTATATATACCAGAAAGAAATGTTTTAAAGATATATATCTCTAGAAGATATTTTTTATAAAGAGAAAAGTAATCAATCAAATGATAATCACATATTTACTTAACATCTTTTATCGATGATCGGTTCGAAGGAACCGGGGTCGGATTTGGGTAATTGTTATCCAAAAAACCACTTCGAACCAATTTACGAGTTCGAAAGTGAAGACATATTAAAGATAATGAGGTTGAAGGCCGGGATCTTCATAATGAAAGGATGGCTTGTTGAAAATTTTGGAGTAGCTCCCGAGATAAATAATAACAGTGGTCCTTCGTTCTGGGATCTTCGTATGTAAGGACTACTCGCTACTAATCTTCGGGGTAATGCTCGACTGGATGTGGTAGAAGCGTTCCTTCAGTTTGTCATGTTCCTGAGCAACTTGTATGGATAAATGGCTAACATTGTATTTCTAAGAACACCGTGCATTGATCTCTATAAACGTGCATCTACTGGTGGTGTAGGAGGTAACCCTTTTATACTTAACACCCATCTCTGAGACATACGTGCTCAGAGGTTGTACTTTTGTGGAAATCAATAGTTTGTTGTTGGGAATAGTAATGTGGCATTTTAAGTTAAAACGTTCTAAGAAACGTAAACGTTACCCCGAGCCTCACACCTGGGGAATTGTAAAATAGGGGTTGCTTTAGAGCTAAGTGGTTCGCTACCATTAGGGTATGATATCACCTTTCAAGATTTATTTTGCACCCGCTATGACGTCGGGTAAAAAAATATGTGGTGTATGGTATGAGAAATCTCGGATAGATCGGAAACAGCCTGGGCAATATCATATTCGGTGATATACGCCATAAAATGGCTTCGGGTAGGCTATTTTTAATTCGAAAAGGTTTCGAAGATGTCGATCATCGGTACATTCCTCTAGAAATGTACTGTACGGGAGGTAGTCCCTTACCTCGCTATTCTTTTTTAAATCCATTTTCCAATAAGTGCCTTCGGTTTCAATTGTAGAGCCTAATATGCTGGAATTTAATAACGTAACAATTTCGGCTAAGATTATATACAGTTACTTGAAAAGTGTTTTCAAAAGAATGTCATAATATTACCAGATTTTGCATAGTAAAGATTTTGGTTATCATAAGGTAAAAACATGTTTCGAGTTTATGTGCGGTGTGGTCTTATGAGGTACCTTTTGTTTTCAAATACTCGTATTTTGAGTTTCTCACATCAATCTCATGACTGATTCGAAGTTTATTTTCTTTCTCTTAAACTCTGCGCGCCCTATTTTTCTGAGCAACCTAGTAGTCGGGTTTAGTATGGAGTATTTTGAAAGAGCTCAGAGCATGGAGCTAGAAGATTATTCTGAAGATTATTATCCATTTCCACCACCCTTATGTACTATAGTTTTTTGTATTTATAAGGATAGAGATTTATAACTGTCTATGTTGATGTTAAGTTAAACTCTGATAAATGTATTTAAAATTTTCCACTATAAGGATTATATGTTGAAATAATATAAGCTATTACATTATTGTAAGATTATATTCTATCTTTATTTTCTTTCTACCCTTAATGGTCGGGTTTTCCGACACTTGAACTTACGACAAGTGAATACCGAGGATGTAATAGCGAACTTTCGTGAAGTTAGAAACCAATGAAGGTGAGAAACTATATATATATATGTATGTATGCATGTATGTATGTATGTATGTATGTGTGTGTGTATGTATGTATGATTTCTATGGATGTTTATTATGCTTTGATCATCAAGTATTGTTTGTTTTAATATTTTTGTTTAATTGTGCAAACAAGTCACGTTAAATACATGTTGATATTACACAAGGAAATCACTTTCCAAATCAAGTTATAACAATGATATGGAATCATTAAACCCCTCTAAAATGATTTAAAAGGGTTTACAAATATTTTCTAAACACCAAAACCTAATTTGGTGAAGTTTTGACAGGTTATGAAAATCGAGTCAAAAATAGGTGCATCGCGAAACGGCAGTTCGCGATTTTGCGACATAGAAAGTTAAATCCAGTTATATGATGAATTCGGAGTCGGAACTTTGTAATAATCTCTTATAATCATAATTTTCAAACGAAAGAAAAAAAATGAGATTTCAATTTTTAGATTTTGAAATATGTGCAAATCAAGTTTTCTAAATAGTCGTGGTTTGACAGTTCAGAAACCAAAGCGATCAATTTTTTTAATGTGATATTTTTAATTCTTTAAATATATGGAATAAATTTTATAAATCTTTTAAAATGTTTTAAAAGATATTTAAGTTATAAAAATGAATTTCTAAATGATAGAAAAGTTGTTTTGATAAAATAAGCTTTTAAAACACTATTTACTACACTATTTGTAGCACTTTTTACAGCACTTATAATAACTTTTGAAATGTGGCTTTAAACTTAAGTATTCTTTGCCAAATCTTTTATAAACATTTTAAAATAAATACTTAACTATTTTAAAGATGATTTAAAGGTTTTATAATTTATTTTAAAAAGTTTAATTAAATATTTAAAGAAAAGCTGTTATAATCAAGTGATTTAATCTTATCTTAGCTCTAAAAGCCGATGAGTAGACCGGATTTTTCTCTTCATGAGATCCGGAAGTAAGGTGATTAAACTAAGGGGATGTTTAGGAGCAACCAGTGCTCTGGCTCAGCTGGCCTCTTTCTTGGGCGAGGGATATATAAGGTTGAAATGTCAGAAATGGGACAAGTATAAAAGATTTAATTTTTATAATTAATTCATTGCAACTTGGGTTTATTGGATATAATCTTCTTATAATTGGTATTAAATTCCAAGTAGAAAACCTATACTATTCATGTGAATTTAAAAGGCGATTTAACCGCTATTCGATAGATAGTAAAAGGTTGAATACAAACCAATCAGCAATAGTTCTTTTCACAAAAGGCTTACCTATACAGTGACAGCATTTAATTATGAACGTTGGTTGGGTAGCTGAC
Source organism: Allium fistulosum (assembly GCA_030737815.1). Taxonomy (NCBI): domain Eukaryota; kingdom Viridiplantae; phylum Streptophyta; class Magnoliopsida; order Asparagales; family Amaryllidaceae; genus Allium; species Allium fistulosum. Next base: position 1,443,631,053 of record CM060902.1, on the reverse strand, counting down.
CTTGTTAGTCCGTTCTTTCAAGAATAGGAACATAACCTTTTTGCTTCTTTATAGTACTCTTTTCTTTGTTTAGTAGATAACCATTTGCTACCAATGGGGAATTACTTCTCATTCAAACTGAGGTGATTGGATTTGCACCAATGGAAACCATAAATTTAATACACAAAAATAAAGGTAGATGATGAATCTTTAACTTTATAGATAGTAGGTTTTTCCATCCTATCTATCTTTATTCCTTGATGTTGTGTGAAATTAGTATAATTTCTATGTATCCGTTTTACTTGAACACTAACTAATTTGGACTTACCATCTTAGATAACATGATTTCAACCTATCAAAAAGATATGTATTGGAAATAAGAAATCTTTTGTTAAGATTTAAATGAATTATTTGGAATTATTTTAATGGATCATTTTACTTAAAATTTATTGTTTTGGATTTACCGTAAACGATGCCTTATATAACATTGTTTTTGATCCATTTAAAAGTTATTATTTGAAAATAGAAATCTTTGTAAAGATTTAAATAAATGATTTGGAAATACTTTTCTAAGTAAAGAATGAAAGGATTTGGAATTATTCAAAGGTTTAAAAAGTTTTAGTTAAAACAAAAATTTGATAAAGGAGGTTTAATGATTCCATATATACCATGAAGAAATGTTTTAAAGCTACTTGTAACATCCCAAAAATTTGGTCATTTAATTCTAAATGTTTAATTAATTTAAATATTTAAATTATAGTATTTTTGGGACTTAATAAGTTAAATTCAAATATTGTGATCATTTAAGTATTTGAATTGTAAATTAAATATTAATTAAATGGATTTAATAATATTATTCAACCCCTTTTAATTAATAAATAATATTGGTGATTTCAATATGTAAATTTATTTAAAAAAATAAATAAATCGGACAAATATCGATAATTGAATCAAAAATACAAAATGATATTTAAATATGTGAAATAATCATTCCGGGGTACTTTCTTGGATTTTAACAAAACCAGTGCCGTTAGATCCGGAATAATAAATTATTGTACGCCGTCGAGTTTCGTAACTATTGGACAAACCATTTGGTCATGCGAACTCGAAACCCATAGCAATTAATTTTAAGTATAATTTGATTTAAAAACTAACTTCTGTGTACTTTGGAATTAGGTACCAATAATTGTCCCATTGAGTTTGGAATAGGGATATTTGGTATAGAACGCCAGTCGACAAGCTTCGGTTGAAGCTCATGATTTTTGGACATATTATATCAGATATTATCAAATAAAATATGTATACCCTATATTACTAGCCCATACCGTATCTTTTCGTTGCCATCGAAATGAGTTCAAATCCATACGAACTCAAAGTGAGTTTTAACAAATAAATTATTTGAAGTTATTTCATATAAAAATTTATGCAGTATGTTTTCAAAGATGAGTTTTTGGAAATTAAAAACTGGGTATTTAATTTTCAAGTTCCCTTAAAAGGGAATTGTTTTCAAAACAAAACGTATTTCTGATAAGAGATTATTTCGATAATTGAGATTTTACACTTAGATAAGGTAGGGGATAATTTAACATGGGTGTAAAATGAGTTAAAATTGGATAGGAAAGTTTAGGTAAGCATTGTTTTATTAAAACAACATATTTGTTTAAAACATCTAAGTAGTGTAAACTATTTGTTGATTGGGTCAACCCTTAAATATCATCCATTTTAACACTCTAAGTTAAAGAGGTCGAGAAGCTGACTTAGTTTTAAAAGACCCAAATTTGATTAGATCTTCACTAATTGAGATAAATAAAAATAGAATTTATATGTACACTTAGGATATAGAAGAGTATTATACAAGTAAATAAAGTGAAACAAGATATTATTTGATGTTTTATAAAGAAATGATTTTATAAAATATTTTTAAACTGGGTGGAAAATTTATGAAAGAATTCATAAATAATTTTAGTATTGAATAAAATACTAAGTGGAAATATAAGTCATTTAGAAAATTTTGTGTATTTAAGGAACCAATATTTTTTAAAGTATAACTTTCAGTTTTGTCTAATTGAGTTCGAATAATCTTCTATGCAATAACCAAAAGCTATTGAGCAAATGGTACGCTTAGTAAATTATCTATCTTTTCGGGCAATCAAGAAAGTTTTGAACCTAAGTGAAGATTTGTTTGTTAGTCATTTGACATTTTGAAATAATGCTAAGTGATAGGTTTTCCCTTATGGAATTTTGTTGATTTATAATGTTATTTTATTCCTTTATGGAATTTGCGTGAATTTGATTAATTGATTGTGTGATTTTATATACCATAGTTTATAAAGTTAAAACTTATAAACCAAGTTTTTTGAATTATCGTTAGGTCCAAAATTCCAGTGATTTTGGAAAAAAAAGAGATTTTGAAGATTTTGGGAAAGAAATAATATTTATCCATTCTTGTTGATGTTTTTTTTGGAGGAACCAGAATCCACTGGATGCTCCATGTTGTTTTGATTCTAGAGTTTCACGATACTTTATTAAGAAGCATCCCCTCCTTATTATTTTAATTTTTATCTTTGATTTAATTCCCGTCTAAGAAATTTGAAAATAAAATTTTGAATTAAAAAACCTGGGCATTTAGATCTAAAATTATTGGATGCATAACATTTATTACAGAATATTATCTGTATTTTATGCCTATGATTGTGATATTGTTGTTGGTTGCATATAGCTTTATTTTATACTAGAGTTGCATGTAGATTTATATCATGCTAGTTTTTGCATGTAGAGTTACATCATATTGCTTTTGACAACCTAATTCTCTTTTGGATTTCGTAAGTATAGGTATGCAAGAGATTGCTATTTTATTCTTGTGCACTTGCATTTGCATAGATGTAATAAATTACCTGCCAAAAATATAAATCAAACGCAAAAAGACACATAATAGATTTGGAAATTTAAATTGGTTGATAATTTTATGTCCCAGATATGGGAGGCCACTTGGCTTTTGTTTTCTTGGGTTGGTTTAGAGCCCGTAGAGGCAGTTTGTAGTTGTTCTGATCGAGACGCGCATAGGAGATGCTGCCAAAAATTTTCGTAAAATTTTGAGATTTAATTAATAAGTTTAATAACTCATTTTAATTAATAGTTTTAACTTAAGGATTTGGAAACATTTTCTTCCTTGGGAATTTCGGGGACAAAATTCTTTTAAGGGGGAGAATGTAACATCCTAGAATTTTGGCCATTTAATTCTAAATGTTTAATTAATTTCAAATATTTAAATTATAGGATTTTTAGGATTTAATAAGTTGAATTCAAATATTGTGATCATTTAAATATTTTAATTGTAAATTAAATATTAATTAAATTAATTGAATAATATTATTAACTCCTTTTAATTAATAGATAATATCGGTGAATTCAATTTGTAAATTTATTTACAAAAAAAAATAGATCGGATAAATATCGATAATTGAATTGAAAATATAAAACGATATTTAAATATGTGAAATATTCATTTCAAGGCACTATCTCGGTTTTTGATGGAAAAAGTGTCATTATATCCAAAATAATAAATTGTTATACGCCATCGAGTTTCGTAATGATTGAACATATCATTTGGTCATGCGAACTCGAAACGCATAACGATTAATTTTAAATATAATTTGATTTAAAAAGCTAACTTTCGTATATTTTGGAATTAGGTCTCAATAATAGTCCCATTGTGTTTAGAATATGGATACTTGGTATAAAATTCCAGTCGGCATGCTTCGATTGGAGTTCGAGATTTTTAGGTATATTATATCGAATTTTATCAAATAAAATATATATACACTATATTGCTAGCCCATACCCTATCTTTTCAAACCCATACCCTCACCTTTCCTCTCACGTTCTCAACCCATACTCTCTCCCCTTTATAATTCTTGCTTGTTAACAAAATTGCGCTCCCTCTTTCAAAATCAAATTTCAAAAATTTAAAATAAAATTCCACATTCAACTAAAAAATTGCAATTCTTACTTCTGCAATCTCGTGTAGACCTAGGGTTCAACTCTACAAGAGTTTCGTCATGTGCGTTCTTGTTTTGTAGATAGCCGATTATGGCAGCTAAACTAGGGCTTGATGTAGTTGGATTTTTTGGCGGATTTAGGAGAATTGAAGCTTGGTTTTGGGTTTAGCGTTGGAAGAAGATGCCATGGCTGAAGTTTGGGGTTGTGCGGTGGCCTATAGGGGATCATAACCTAGTGCTTGGGGGGAGTGGAGGTCCTGATGATGTCGCATTTTTTTGTGGTGACTGAGCTTTTGGGGGATTGGGTGCGTTTCGAAGATGAGGTGCAACGGAGTTGTTCGGTGAAGTCAGTTCGTCGTTTTTCGGAGCGTAGCTCCGTATCATGGTTTGAACATGCACGGCCATGGTGGATTTTGTGATACCTATGCACGATTTTGTTAAGATGGGGAAGAACTAAATTAGAGGGTATGGGTGATTAAGGAATGTAATTAGTGTTAAATTTAATTATTTAAATTCGATAACTTATAAATCGAATACCTTTCGCATACGAGGTTGGATTCGAACTTCGTTTTTGCGTGGAACTCGTATCGTTGAGATCTACACAATGGAGTTGGTTTGGAGGAATATGGAGCGAGTGGAATTTTTGACTAAAATCAAACGCCTGTTCGGTTTTAGTTCAAACAGGAACGCTTCAGCTAAAACTGGAATCAATTTGAGTTTAATCCACGCTCAATTTTATTATATCATATCTACAATGCTATAAAATATTATTGATTGCTTGGATGTCAGTTAAATTATCTGATTGATTGTTCGGTTGAATTTCCGTTTAGAAAATGGATGACGTATTAACTTAATTGTTATGAACCCATATAATTATATATAATGTCCTTAACCATTATTTTGCAGGGAGAATATGTAGAGAGATCATGATCGAAATAAATTTTTATATTCCATTTAAATTGTTTAATTGTCATTATAGCAATTTTTGCTATACAGTCATTTATTTCTTCCCCAAAACCCTATCGTATGTGTTTTAAACTTGAACTTATGTTTTCATCAAGTAGAATTTTAAATTCATTAATCATATTAATTAATGGTATTTTAAATTAATTAACCATTGTAATTAATAGTTAATTAAATTAATTACCTGTTTTAACTAATGATGTTTAAAGTTAACTAATCTTGTTAACTAATGATTTTGGAATTAATTAATTACTTTAATTAATGATTTTTTGAAATTTAGTCTATTTGATAATGAGATTTGATTTTAATTAAATCATTTTAATTAATGATTTTAAAATTTAATTAATCATTTTAATTAATATTTGTTTTAAATTTAATAAATTGTTTCAACTAATAATTTTTGAAATTTAGTTAATCGTTTTAATTAATGATCGTTTATAGTACATTAATCATTTTTACTAATGACGTTTGAATTTAATTAATCCAATTAATTTATGATTATTTGAATTTAATTAATGGCATGTAAAATTATTTAAAAAAAATTAAAGTAATGATGTTTTGAGATTTTATTCATTCTAGTTAACGATTCTTTGAATTTAATAAATCTTTTTAATTAATGATATTTAAAGTTACTTAATTGATTTAATAAAAGTGATTTAAGTGAATTAACTAATATAATAAAAGTATTTTAAAGTTAATTAGCCGATTTACTGTTTTAAAGTCAATAAATCGGTTAAATAAAGGTTTTAAAGTTAATTTACTGATGATATAAAAGTGTTTGGAAATAACTAACTATTTAATTAAAGATCATGGATTTGTTTATTTAAAAGAGATTATAAATGTGATTGATTATCTTTCGGGATAATTAATATATTTTTAAATTTATGAAGGTATTTAATTGTTTTATTTTCTTTTGAGATAATAAATATTGTCTTAAATTTATAAATAGAGCTAAGTATAAATTGTTTTGGGTTTTTAGTAAACAATGTTTTAACGACGTTTGTGTTTTGCCTTTTTTTAAATACACTTAGTGCAACGGACCGGATTTTCGACCTTTGAAAATAGACGCTAATACGTCCACTGTATCACACACCGAACATTCAAGTGCCGGAAATACTGATTTGTTAGGGTGAAAGAAGAAGGTAGAAGAAAACTAAACAACGGAGAATCTCACAACGCAGCGAATAATATATAATACAACCGGACCATTACAAAAAGGAAACATCTTTATTCATATATACAACATCAGAGTACATTAAACTTATCTTAAATTTGGACAGTATAGAAACATGTCCTCAAATTGACAACATATAGACTCTATAATACAGCTGAAGTAAAAATATACGTGAATACGTCTTAATCATCCAGCTCCCCTCCAACTTCAAAGTATCCAGCTAAAACTAGGAAAAACATGCTCGATCTGACCCGAGCAGTACATGGAATAACGCCCGGGTCAGTCTGGTAAACCAGCGCGAGTAAAACTCGATTACAGGTAACAACCAAACCGATTTCTACATTCAAAATTTATCAAACAAAGGGTATCTCGAAAGACCATACTGCACATAAAAATGGATGGGTTTTTACCTTACGATAACCAAAAATATTTTATATCAAATCCCATGGTATTATCGTAATGTCTAGGGGTCAAAGTAAATATATAAAATAGCTGAAATGCTTGCATCTCACATTCCAATATACTAGGTTCTAAAATCGAAAACGTAAGGCACATATTTGAGATTGTATTCTAACTAATGACTGGGCTACTGGGGTACCGTCCATCACAACACAAGTCTAGAAGATGTACCGAGATCGTACCTAACAACCCCTGCCAACAAAAGACTGGCCTACCCTTTACTGGATAGTACCGAACATGTCATCACTCCGGTTGCTTTGCAACCCTTTTCATATCGAGCTCTCATGCACACCCAATCCATAAATATGTAAATGTATCGTATCTAGAAGGGTGAAAACATACCCTAATGGGTGCGACCAGGACCGACCCTTCCCCAAAGCGGGAGAAGCGACCGTTTAGGGCATCATAACATCGGGGGCACCAGAATTTGCGATACTGACATTCAATAAAAAATTTGAAATCGCGATTTAGGGCACAGCCGTCAGCCTCCAGCAGCACAGCTCCTCCAGCCTCCATAAGTCCATCGCGATTCCAAATTCATGGTTCACTCCTCCATCTGCTGTGCTTGATTTGCGATTCACGAAGACGGAAGAAGAAGACCTGATTCACGGAAGGTGGTTGAAGGCAGACAGGGCCGGTCGCTTGTTGTCGCTTCACGGTTGAAGACGGAAGACGAAGCCCCAAACTAGGCAGAAGGCTTGAATGCTTGATTTGCTTGTCGCTTGAAGCTTGAAGTTGAAGCTTGATTCCCTTGAAGGCAGAACTATAGTCTGTACAAACTCAATTTAATAATTTAAATTTTATAATTATGTAATTTTGCAGAAGGTAAAATTGCAATCTCCCTCTATGTAACAATGTTGTACACAAATTCAATTTAATCCCACACAATATATTATGATTTATACCAATTTTGGTCTCTTTGAAGTTTGAATCTCTGATAATATAAAACAATATTTGTAATTTGTGTAATAAAATATTTTTAGTTGGTTGCATATTAATTTAACTTTTAAGGATTGATTTGTACATTTGTGATTTTTTTAAATAATTAGTAAGGATTGAATCAAAATTGGTATTGCTATATTCGTATATTCAAATTGAATTTGACATAATAAATTATCGTTAAAAATAATTTTAATCAATTATCACTAGTAGTCTAGTAGTAGTAGTAGATTCCACATTAATAATTTATTTTCAAAGCTAAAATTGATAAAGTCTTATCTTCGCTCCACTATGTCACAAGTAAGATTAAATGGTTTGACACTTTTGTTGATGGAACAAGATATGGTCAACGAACTTGAATATGATAACATTATTAGTAATTTTGCAAGTCAAAAGGCTAGAAAAATATTCATAAGTAATTAATATTAATTTTGTTGTATAACTTAGATTATTATTACAGATAAAGTTATTTTCTTTTTTCCTCTTCTTCTTATTTATAAACGATATAAATTACTTTGATGATTTAACTAACGGTAGTACCATTAGTTTCTGTATGAAGGTCATGTTTTTAGTTTTGGCTTTAGGTACCAAAACTCCTAGGACCGGCCCTGGGTGCGACCCACATAGCCTTATTGCATCTCCCTTGTTTTAGTCAGTCCCGGTTCATGAGGCTTGAGGCTACGATTACCTTTCAAAAACCTTTACACTAAGAATGCTCATTTCCCTCCAATGACAATGTGCTGATAGCATTCATCCATACAAGTCCATTCTGGGTCTGAACGAAACCGAAAGCACTATTCCCACTACATCCATTTTGGAATCACCTTCGGGATTAGTAGTGATTAGCCCATGCACTTCACATCTCTATCTTCGATTACATGCTCTTGAAAATGTCCTCACTTCGAAATGCATTCGTTGGATTGAAGTGGTTTTCGAATAACATATCCAATCCCGATATCTTCGAAACAACGTTCGATAATTTCCTGTAAACTCAACCCCGGTTCTTTAGGAAATAAATAGTCAAAGATAAGATCGAAGAATACCTCATAATCGTTTTTGGATGGATTTCCTTATCATTCTCTTAAGAGAATGAAACGAGATTTATACGCAAAGTATAACATCAATGGAGATGACCGTGCTATGTAACTCACGTGTTTCTCCTAGATATTTCCAAAGTTACGTTTGGGCCCAATTTCGATAGTCGGTTATTTAAATACCGAATAACAACATTCAATCAAGAATTTATTTTATAGGGAAAAACCAACACCGGTTCAGCATATAAGCAATCACTAGCCTCCTTTAATAAATCTTCCGTCAAAAAAAATCAATTGGTAAATTACTTGTGTAAGAATACTTTTACAAAGATATATCCACTAATTCCTATATTTTCAGAACTTTAGAAAATACCCATGTACTTATCTCAACGGTATAAGTATATTTATAACCGAGAAAGATTCCATTTTATTCAATTCAAAAATCATCCATAACTCCTTATAATTCTCTAATCATTTAAAACCATTTCATAAAACTTCTCAAACCATTTATAAAGCTTCTTTTACACATTTCAATCACTTATAAATCCTCTTTGTACATTTCTAAAATCATTTATAAATCCATAAAACCATTTATAAACTTCTTTTATAAATCTTTTTTTATAATTCTTTTTTTATAAATCCGCTTTTTAAAACTCCTACTGCTTAATGTAAACCTCCGTTCTTTTTAAATAAAACATCCTTTACAAATTACCTCTTTAATTGGTAAAATATTATCTATAAACACCTTTGACAAGTCATTCCATAAACATAAACCCAATTAATTAAATCAGTAATTGACTTAAACATAATTAATTATAATGAATAACTATTTTAGACACCCTTAATTAAAAATCAATTAACTACGAATATCATGAATAAATAATTAATAATTCTTAGTTATTAATAAAAAATAATTAATTAACTTAAACACTACTAATTAAACAGTTGATTAACTTAAACTTCATTTGTTAACTTTACTTGATTCATTAACACAACTTAACTTACCTTCATTGATTAAGCAATTTACATAAGTCACTTTGATTTATGTAAATTATCAACCTTATTCCATATATTAAGGAAATTTATTGACTAAAACATTTTTAATAGAGTAATTTATTAATTTGAAATATCTTAAATTAAAAACTAAATAAATTAAGTTAAACAACATTAATAATATGATTAATTAACCCAAAACTTAAATATTTAAAATAATTTAGTAGCTTAAAATAATTAACGTTAAAATATCAAAAATAAAAATTAACTTTAAAGAATGTAAATAAGATAAAATCAAATTTAAAACATTTTAAATAAACGTAATTAACCTTAAACCAATTTCAATTATGAAATTAGTAACTTTGCATTGATCAAATCCGAGGCTTAGCGACCGCAAGAGTACTTAAGCAAGTTACCATCTTTTTTTATATCACAAGAGGTTCATATGTCGGTGTCATATTCAATATGGTCTGGTTACCAAGCTTCTAGCATTAAATAATTAACAATCCATAGTTAATTAACCATCAAACCCATACTGATTTATCTGTATGTCCATTAGTGCACAAATTAACAATTTACTTAGCAAGTGCAGAATGGGGTTTTGTTCTTCTCCATAGATGTCCATAATAATTTATATGACTAAAATTAACTTAACAGTGTTTTATTTGGTTGAATAAACATCTCCGATTAAGGTATATAATTTTAAACGACGTTATTTATGTAAATAACATAATTTAAAATCGGTCTATTTTAATATGTCCAAAAATTCTAATGGTCCAAATCAACCAATAATTTACATGAAGGCGTAGCACTCGTCAATACAATAATAATGCAAACATCGCATGTCGATCGGATTTGGAATGAACACTTCATCGATATTTTAATTTTTGAGTTAAATTCAAACTTAAATTTCTTTTTTTTAAATTATAACGATGGGCCAAGGCCAAGAATTCACACCAAATCCGAACCCATTCTTTCCCCTTCTTCTTCATCTTTTGGTTTTACTCGCCCTGCAATTTCCATGGTCGAGCACGATGTCCACGTACACGCTACAATTACTATACAAAACCTACACTTCATCCCACCATCGAGCTTCTCTTCCAGCGCTCGTTCTTTTCCACCACACCACTGTTCGGTCAACACTCTCCACCATCATTCCACCTCGCTCAGTATTGCTACAGGGCGTGACACATTTCTTTGCCGAAACCTACGAAAAAATCACCACACGCACATCTCTCCGCCGTGATCACTCGTCCACCCTCCGATTCGAGTATCGCTTGCCGAATCAAGAGTTAAATTCAACCATAGTTTTGAAGAATTCAAATCATCATCACGGATTGTCGTCGAATTTACATGAAAAAATTCTTTCTCTGATATGATCCTGATGGCGCAGACAACGTCGAGCGATTCACGTTGAGTTTGAGAGAAAACATTTTTCAAAGTTTTGACACTATTTTCCCCTTTCAGTTTTTCGCAGATTTCTCCATCGACACTCGATGAAGTTCAGTGCCGTAAGTTTCTAAAAATACTAAAGGAGAATACAAACAACTTTCATTTAGATGGTCGAGGCTAGTTTCGAGTATTTAGGAAGATATGATTTTTTTATAACGAGGAAAAATGTAAATTTCCACGCACCGACCAGAATTCATAAACAACTCAACGGATAAGTAAACACAATATAAAACATTTTTTAACACCAACAAGTACGCTCTCTCATATATATGCACTCAAACAGACTCATTCTAGGGTATTAGTACCCTATCTTTATTGAGTCAAACCCCACAGAGCCAAGATTATTGCTGAACCTGACTCTGATACCAACTGTGAAGATCTACATTTCGGAAGGTTTAAATCAACAATAATCCACACATGTCCAACTTAATCAATCCGAAACATGGATAATCATTGGGGTTAAATTAGAAAAATAAGAAAAGAAGAAGAAACAAACACAGAATCTCATAGCTGAACGACAAAATATAATAATCAAATGAACAGTTCATGAAGCTGTTTATATTATACATTTGATTATAATCTATACAACATTTATCAAAGTTATATATACATCAGGGATAAATAAATAATGCAGCAGAATAGCATGATGCAGAAAATAATAATAGTAGTAATAATATACCAAATCTTCGTCTTCTTCCTCCAGAGAATAATCTTCAATGCACTAGAAAAAACTCAGGACCAACTCGAGCGTAATTGAAAACAAAACACTCGAGTCGGGACTAAAATATTCTTATGTGAATCAAATCGATATCGCATATAACATGTGTGTCGTGGCGTAAGAGATGTTTATGGGGTTTTACATCTTCTATCCAGTGTACAACGTGCGTGCGATAACTTAAGAGATGTTACGGATTTTCCATCTCCTAAGGATCCGTTAAACTATTTATATATATAATAGTATACGCTATAATAGGTAAAGTCTATCAGTAAAATAAATATTAAAATAGCGTTAAGGCTTTACATTGATCCACCTTAACACATTTTATAGCATGTAGTCTATGCAGGTCTTGTAACACAACCAGTAACGTCGGTAACCAGTGAGTCCCCTATAGGTATAATACTAAACCAAAGTCGTAATGGGCTCGTATAAGGATAAGTATGACAAAGCACGTGAGGCAATGCCCAAGGTAGGATTCTACCAGTTTACCCTTTATGGCTGGTCGTAACCCATCCGTGGCCGATCGCGACTATCTATCCAAACAAAAAGGTGCACCCATCGAATCAAAAATCACAATAGTATTATGAGGGATGAATGTCGCTAGAGGTAGCTAACCTCAATGGCTAGACATAGGCTTCTGTTTTAGTCATTTAATTATGACACGAGTGTCAAGGCTATCCATCATCATTCTCTTACTTCATTCCAGTAAACGTTCGCCAATTCAACCACTACATTCTAGATATTATCCACTGCATACATAGTTTTTAAAGTGGTTCCAATATTGACAAAGAGTATGCCAATAAGAGGCCTCAGTCTCTTTAACAACCAAATGTTGTTTTACACACCAGTTGGTACTTTTACATTTCGAAAACAATTCGTACTTGATATCAAACTATCATATTCACTTCAAAATCAAATCCATTTCGAAATCATCATATTTACTCAAAATATACCATATCATTTTTGACTCAATATCCCGATTTCGCTTCCAAAATTGTTTTGAATTCAATTTAGGTGTAACTTCATTTTAACCTCATTCGCATTTAAATCCAAGATTTAAATATAAACATTCCACCCTTGACCGGTTTGAATTTTTTTTTAAAATAGTTTAAATAGTTTTAAAATAGCTTAAATAATTAAAATAGTTTAATAGAAAATAGTTTGAGTGCTAAAAATAGTTTATATAGTAAAATAGTTTGGGAAAATCAAAATAATTTGCATATTTAAGAAGATAGATTTTAAATAGTTTGTACTATAATAATTTATTTGAAAATAGTTTCAAAGTCAAACTAACTCAATTCCTAATTTTCTTGTTCAAATCAGTTTCAATTTCCATTTCAATTTAATCGATTCAATTCCGATTTCAAGTCGAATTTTACTTTGATTCCAATTTCAATTCAAATAACTTTGATATCAATTTCGAATTAATTCAATTTCGCTTTCAATTCGAATTGATTTCAATTTTAACTCCAACTTGAATAAATTTCAATCCAATCCCAATGTAATTTCAATTCCAATTCCAAATTAATTTCAATTTCAATTCCAAATTAATTTCTTCTTCAATTCCAAATTAATTTCAATTCCCTTACAAATTAATTTCAATTTCAATTCCAAATAAATTTCAATTTCAATTTCAATTCCAAATTATTTTCAATTTCAATTCTCAAATTTAAACCATTTCAGTTTTTGTCAATTTCGAGTTCGAGTTTTAAAATATCGATTCAAATCACTTAAATCAAATTAACCTTCAATATTCAATTTTAAAATCCAAATCTCCAAAAATAATTCAATTCCGAGCTCAATTTCGAAATATCGTTTTATATTACTTTTACTTAGCAATATTCAAAGTTCGAATAAAAGTCTAATCTTTTAAAAGAAATCATTTTCTGAAATTCAAATCATATTTCAGTTATTACTTCAAATCTCAACTTCTATTATTTAAACAATTTATGTTATCAATTTTAAATTTCAACGTTTCGAGCTCTAATTCAAAAATAATTCGATTTTCATAGATTCGATTTTTATTTCTTTAAATCAAATCATTTAAATAATCTCAAATCAAAATCTTTAAAATTATTTAATTTAACCAATCCGGTGTTCGTATATAATTTTCTATCCTATGGCCAAGTGAATCAATTATTTCCATTTAATTTCAGAGATGGATATATATATTTCAATCCAAAATAAATGTCATAGGCCTATATCATTTCAACATATTTCTTAATTTATTCAAAATAATTCAATTTACAGTTTTATATACTGTAAATAACATACATGGTAGTAATAGGATATATATAAATTAAATAAACATCCAATCATTCAAATATCAACCAAATTCCATCCATCACAATCAATCATCCAAACAATCAATAATTCATGACAATTAACCAATTATCGATAATCGATAATTTTACTAGCAGTTTAATTCTAAATTTAACTTAACTATTAATTAAAAATTTTAACATATAAATTTTTATATCGATTTCCATGACAGATAAATTCACCAATAACAATCAATAATTTAAATCACTTCAGAATTTCAATATAACTAACATAAAAATATTTTAGCCAATCATGAGCGTATAAACACCCACCTTTCATTTGAAACTAAAAATATTTCCAGCTTCAAATAAATTTCAAACAAACTCCATAACGTAGCCTTCATCGATACAATTCCAACGCCACCCGTTTCACCCGAATCGGACCTCTTGTGCAAGAGTTATGATTTAAATTAATATAACGATATAATTTAAAACATAATTAACAATATAATTACCTAGTTATATTATTAATCACCATTCCTCATCCCTCATGCATCTCGATCCCCTGTAAACCCATCACACGCGACCAGGCTTTACAACGCACGCACCAAACGTCGATCGGACGACGATCGACGACCACTAGCCTAGAGCCCTAACCGAGCTCCACCTCTGTCCCAAACGCCATGAACACCGGTGCCTCGTAGCTTGAGATTGAGCCCTAAACCCGCCGCCGCTTCTCCTCCAAATTGCTATTGACATGCTACGCTAATTCCGATCATCGCTGTATGGACGTGGAGAGGAGAACGAGACCGAACTCTTTCGTTTTGGAACCATCGAAGTTCATTGAGTGGATTGACAGAAAAAGAGGGGAGAGGGAGGAGAAGTATCGGCGTTTAGAATATAATAGGCGGCGGTCATAGAATACCAGGGTTTCAAAAATAATCTAATAATAAATTTTCTCGTTACGCGTGCCGTATTTATATAGTTAGGTCCAAAACAACCCGAACTCCAATCAAAGCGTACCGCCTAGCATTTATAAGGTTTTACCCCTATTCCAAACACAATGGAACTAGTTTCGAGGCCTAATTCGATCGTATGCGGAAGATAGCTTTTCAAAATTGATTTATTTTAATCGAATTCCTTAAATTGATTTATACATGTTTCAAGCTCGCATGGCCAAACGACAAGTCTGATCGCTACGAAACTTGAAATCCTATAATACTTCACTATTACGGATCCGATGAAACTGGTTTCGTCGAAATCCGAGATAGTGGCCAAAATGGCTATTTTTCACGTTAATTATAATATAAAATTTCCAATTTATAATTATTCACTTTTTAAATTCAATTTAAAATGTTAACGATCTTCATTCATATTTAAATAAAATTTAAATAAATTTTCGATATCATTTCCAGTCATATTAAATCTAGAATTCAATTATTCAAATAATTTCCAATATTAAATTTAAACAATTTAATTACCTAATAAAATCAATATTAATAAATCATTAAATATTTATTTCTAACCATTTTTATTCAATAATCACATTAAATTTAATAATTTAAAATAGTTAAAAATATGGTCTTCTCCTTGATCTACCTCACATACTCCGCCCTGTTCTACCTCTGATCTTCCTCCGAGTCATGTTCCATTCCCTCATCTTCCATGGGTTCTCCTTTGTCCTTCTACTCACTGTCTACCACATGCTCTTCAAATATCGGAGGGTTAATCACTTCTGGCTTCCCCTTTCTTAAGTATATCCTCTGAAGCTGGCTAAGTCTCTTCTTTGTAATCGTAGGGATAATGCGTGCCATATAATCAAAAAAATAAATTTGAGGATAAGGTACTTAAACTTAAAAGAGTTCATATATCCTAAAACGATAGTTCAGTTCCTAAATATATTAGCATAAGGTTGGTGTATCTTATTGATTACAATGTATTTTATATCCAAGTCAGTATAGACTCTATTTTATTGGTTCATTTAATCGTATCCTAACTGTGGGAAACAACTTATATAAATACCTTTTTAAAACTAATTCTAAGCTATATATTTCAGTATTCTTTAGTTAAGTGTGAAATTTAACCTACAAGGTATTTTGGTCTTAAATGTCCTCAAAATTTTCCTTTTATCTAATTAAACTATTTAAATTCTAAGTCCATCTATTTGGCTAGGAAAATATAAACTAAGGTGGAACAAATGTCTATTACTGCAATAATTAAAGAAAAAGTGCATATATGTGTATTAATGTGGTTTACTATCGATTATTTTTACTACCAATCTAAGTGACCCCTATTTATATATATATATAATGGATGAGTATTCCCTAAAGACTTAACCTTAAAGAAAATGGGAATGTTTAGGGTGGGACTTATAGATAACGTTACCAGACTTCCTATTTCTTAGCTAGTTTTTTTCCAACTTTCCCTTTTCTAAGAACCTCTAAGCTAAGGTATTCTAAAATAAAGTCCTAGATGTTTGTTTCCCTTTTCTTACTATATTTCCTGGCATTCAAAAATTATTGGCTGTTTAAATCTATAGCAATTACTTCTATAGAAGATCTTTAACCACCTAGTTATTCAAATCAAGGATCATAGAAGAATCCTTAGAAAAGACGTCTTTAAAATCCTTAGTAAAATAAAATCCTTGGTAAAATTATTTCATTTACGAAATTTAAATGCCATGTTGAGCTGCTTTGTTTAAGTCTTTAGGAACTCTTATCGATATCGTTGATCAGGTGTACCGACTAGAGCCCATAAAATACTTAACAGATCAATCAACATAATATAAAACATTTTTTACATCCTTAACAAATATGCACTCATATATATATATATATGTATGTATGTATGTATGTATGTATGTATGTATGTATACATATAATTCTCTCAACTTGATCTAGGACTTCGCTAACTTTTCCTAACTGAGTTAACCCCACCA
The DNA here is from genome assembly GCA_030737815.1 of Allium fistulosum. Classification (NCBI taxonomy): domain Eukaryota; kingdom Viridiplantae; phylum Streptophyta; class Magnoliopsida; order Asparagales; family Amaryllidaceae; genus Allium; species Allium fistulosum. The sequence goes on along the minus strand of CM060902.1, from coordinate 1,443,614,145 downwards.
GTTCCAAGGTTCTAACTTAACCTTCACCTCTGATACCAAATGCAACGCACCAAATTTTCGACCCTCGAAATTTGACACTAATACATCCACTGTATCACATGCTGAACATTCAAGTGCCAGAAATACCGATTTGTTAAGGTGAAAGAAGAAGGTGGAAGATAGAAGAAAACTAAACAACACAGAATCTCACAACGCAATGAATAATTTATAATACAACCATGATTTTACCGAAAGGAAACATCTTTATTCATATATACAACATCAAAGTACATTAGAGTTATCCTAAATTTGGATAGTTATAGAAACCTATCCTCACATTGACAACATACAGACTCTATAATACAGCGGAAGTAAAAATATACGTGAATACGTCTTGAACATCTAGCTCCCCTCCAACTTCAAAGTATCCAACTAAAATTGGAAAAAACATGCTCGATTTGACCTGAGCATTACATGGAAAAACACCCGGGTCGGTCTGATAAACTAGTGTAAGTAAAACTCGATAACAGGTAACAACTAAACTTATTTCTATGTCCGAATTTTTTTCAAACAAAGGGTATCCTGTAAGACCACACCGCACATAAAAATGGATGGGTTTTTACCTTACGATAACCAAATATCAAGTCCCATGATATTATCATAATGTCTAGGGGTCAAAGTAAATAGATAAAATAGCTGAAATGCTTGCATCTTACATTCAAACATACTAGGCTCTAAAATCGAAAACATAAGTCATATATTGGAGATTGGATTCCAACTAATGACTGGGCTACTAGGTACCACCCATCACAACATACGTCTAGAAGATGTACTGAGATCGTACCCAATGACCCCTGCCAACACAAGACTGCCTACCCCTACATGGATAGTACCGAACATGTCATCACCCCGGTTGCTTTGCAACCCTTTTCATATCGAGCTCTCATGCACAACCAATCCATAAATATGTAGATGTATCGTATCTAGAAGGGTGACAACATACCCTAATGGGTGCGACCCACATAGCCTTGCTGCATCTCCCCTGTTTTAGTCATTCCAAGTTGATGAGGCTTGAGGCTACGATTATCTTTCAAGAACCTTTACACTTAGAATGTTCATTGCCCTCCAATAACAATGTACTGATAGCATTCATCAAGTCCATTCTGGGTCTGAACGAAACCAAAGGCACTATTCCTACTACATCCATTATGGAATCACCCTCAATTAGTAGCGATTAGCCCTTGCACCATCTCTATTTTTGATTTCATGCTCTTGACAATATCCTCACTTTGAAACGCATTCGTTGGATTGAATTGGTTTTCGTATAACATATCCAATCCCGGTCTCTTTGAGACAACATTTGATAATCAACTCAACCCCAGTTCTTTAGGAAATAAATAGTCAAAGATAAGATCAGAAAACACCTCCTAATCGTTTGTGGATGGATTTCCTTATCATTCTCCTAGGAGAACGAAACGAGATATATACGTAAAGTACAACATCATCGGAGATGACTGTGCCATGTAACTCACGTGTTTCTCCTAGATATTTCCAAAGTTACGTTTGGGCCCAATTTCGATAGGCGGTTATTTAAATATCGAATAACAACATTCAATCAAGAATTTATTTTATAGGGAAAAACCAACACTGGTTCACCATATAAGCAATCACTAGCCTCCTTTAATAAATCTTTCATCCAAAAAATCACTTGGTAAATTACTTGTGTAACAATACTCTTACAAAGATATATCCACCAATTCCTATATTTTTAGAACTTTAGAAAATATCTATGTACTTATCTCAACGGTATAAGTATATTTATACACTGAGAAAGATTCCATTTTATTCAACTCAAAAATCATTTATAACACCTTATAATTCCCTAATCATTTATAAACCATTTCATAAAACTTTTCAAACCAATTATAAAGCTTCTTCTATACATATCGATCACTTATAAATCCTCTTTGTACGTTTCTAAAATCATTTATAAAGTCTTTATAAATCCTTAAAACCAATTATAAATTTCTTTTATAAATCTTTTTTTATAATCCCCTTTTTATAAATCCGCTTTTTATAACTCCTACTTTTAATGTAAACCTCCGTTCTTTTTATATAAAACATCCTTTACAAATTACCTATTTAATTTGTAAAATATTATCTATAAACACCTTTGAAAAGTCATTCCATAAACTTAAACCAAATTAATAAAATCAGTAATTGACTTAAACATCATTAATTATAATGAATAACTATTTTTAGACACCCTTATTTAAAAATCATTAACTACGAATGTCATAAATAATTAATTAATAATTCTGAGTTATTAATAACAAAATAATTAATTAACTTAAACACTACTAATTAAATAGTTGATTAACTTAAACTTCATTTGTTAACTTTATCCTCATTTATTAACACATATTAACTTACCTTTATTAATTAAGCAATTTACATAAGTCACTTTTATTTATGTAAATTATCAACCTTAATCCATATACTAAGGAAATTTATTGACTAAAACATTTTTAATAGAGTAATTTATTAATTTGAAATATCTTAAATTAATAACTAAACAAATTAAGTTAAACAACATTAATAATATGATTAATTAACCCAAAACTTAAATATTTCAAATAATTTAATAGCTTAAAATAATTAATGTTAAAATATCAAAAATAAAAATCAACTTTAAATAATGTAAATAAGATAAAATCAAATTTAAAACATTTTAAATAAACATAATTAACCTTAAACCAATTTCAGTTATGAAATTAGTAAATTACATTGATCAAATCTGAGGCTTAGCGACCACAAAGGTACTTAAGTAAGTTGCCTTTTTTTTTCATATCACAAGGGTTCATATGTCAGTGTCATATTTAATATGGCTGGATACCAAGCTTTTAGCACTAAATAATTAAAAATCCATAGTTAATTTACCATCAAACCCATACTGATTTATCTGTATGTCAATTAGTGCACAAATTAACAATTTACTTAGCAAGTGCAGAATGAGGTTTTTTCTACTCCATAGATGTCCATAATAATCTATATGACTCAAATTAACTTAACAGTGTTTTATTTGGCCGAATAAACATCTCCGATCAAGGTATATAATTTTAAACAACATTATTTATATTAATAACGTAATTTAAAATCGATCTGTTTTAATACGTCATAAAATTCTAATGGTCCAAATCAACAAACAATTTACATGAAGGCATAGTACTCATCAATACGATCATAACGCAAAAATCCACACATCGATCGAATATAAAACGAACACGTTACCGATATTTTAAATTTTGATTTAAATTCAAACTTAAATTTCTTTTTTTTTTTAAATTATAATGATGGGCCGAGCCCAAGAATTCACACCAAACCTGAACCCGTTCTTTTCACCCTTCTTCTTCTTCCTCTGTTCTACTCGCCCTGCACATTGCCGTGGTTGTGCACAATGTGCACGTACATGCCATAATTACTCCATAAAACCTACACTTCATCCCACCATCGAGCTTCTCTTCCCGCGCTCGTTCTTTTCCACCATGCCACTGTTCGGTCGACGCTCTCCACCGTCATTCCACCTTGCGCGACATAGCTACAAGGCGTGACACATTTCGTCTTGAAACCTACTAAAAAATCACTACACGCACATCTCTCCGCCCTGATCACTCGTCTACCCTCCAATTCGAGTATCACTTGTCGAATCAAGAGTCAAATTCAACCCTAGTTTTGAAGATTTCAAATCATCATCATGAATTGTCGCCCTGTAGCTATAGGGCAGTTCACATTGAGTGGACAACTTTATGAAGATTTCTTCATCGATACTCGATAAAATTCAGTGCCGTAAGTTTCTAAAAATACTACAGGAGAATACAAACAACTTTAATTTAGATGGTCGAGGCTAATTCCGAGTATTTAGGAAGATATGAATTTTTATAAAGAGGAAAAGTGTAAATTTCCACTTACGGTAAGTACTTTGAGATAATATGAACTATCCACCTCTATATACATAGTTATTCTTAATATCATATATCCCAAACATGTACAATCATTTTAAGCATTTACCTATACATGAATCTTGCACTTTACTGTAATATGATTCAACAAAAGCTTTCAAAGACAGAGGCTACTCATAGTTTTTTATTCCAGAAGACTTCTGCTATTGGGAAAAAGAAAAAGGAAGATTGTATGAAAGTTGAAGAAAATGGAGATAGGGTAGTTCCAGTTATAATTCCAAACCTTGATTTTACTTTTCAAATAAATATCCCTGCTTATGAATCATTACCTATTACTCTCTTTTTTTGTATGTACCGATGCCTATAAGTGGGTGACTGAACATAGCTTAACCATATTTCCTTTTGACTTAACATAGCTAAAATATTGATTATGTGTGTTCTTTTCACATGATTAAGGAAGATGTGTATATATATATTATAAATAAACATATAGATAGAGTATTGGAAGCTCACAACACAAAATTTCCAACAATTTAAATAAACCAAAATATTCGAAATATACCGGACATATAATATATCAAATCACTCATCAAATACGTTTCTTATGTATATATGCAAATTTTGGGGTTGCTATGTGTATGGTAAGAAATTTTCTCCTTAATAAAAAATCAATTGACAATGCCCAAGCAATATTTTATTCAAATAAATATTGTAATTCTTCGATTTTTTGATCGAGTTTTCAAAGGAAAGATATTTTTATTTTATTTATTATATTTTTAAGATTGATTAAATATCCATATAAAATGTGGTCGAATTCTAGGTCGTGACACTATATATTATAAATTTTGTCTTATAAAAGAACATTTTTAAAGAGTATTTACAAAGTGTTTTCATCCATATTGTAATATGGAAATCAAGCACAAGTGAAGTTTTTAAATGTACAGTTCTATTTCGGTTATGGAAAAGTAGTTCTATAATCGATATCACTTACATGGAAAGGATTTAGACACACTTTTAATGCTAAACTTTGGGGCTTGGAATCGTTTCTATCTTGAAGTTTAAAAACGTGATTAGGGCGATGCCTGAAGGTAACACTATCTCAACTTGTCTGACTTCATTTTCAACCGAGAGATAACACTAGTTTGGAATCGACGAGCAGTGTGAGATATATGATATTTAATTTCCATATACCACCATTTTAATTATCCCCGATAGTTGATTTATTAATTATCGGATTCAGCTTTCTTCATGGTGTGTTGTCACCTTAAAAACAATTTGTTGCTCTTTGAGCTTTGATATTCTTTGCCGGAAAATGACCAAATCCAAAGTGCGAGAGGAGGTCAAGCTATGTAGGCTTGCTTCTATTAGGATATTTTCATATCTTATCTAGATTTTGGTGTACCGTCACCTTAAATACGGTTATGGTTTAGATATGAAATATTCGGATAATCAGTAAGGTTGGAGGGGTCCGGCTTGGAGGCTTTCGAGAAGTTTCACAGAGTAAATGAGCTTCTCGGAAGTATATTTATAGAGTTATACTTAAAGGGAGGTACACCTTCCTAGTCATTTGTTGGACATTTTCCTTTCCTTATTTGATTCAAACCTTTGAATCTATTTTTCTTTAATATCAATCGGAAGAGTCAACCACTCTTCGCAGTGTTTAATTATTGATTTTGTCCATTCTATCAAGTTTGGACCGTTATCTTGTTTTATCCATTTCTGTCCAGTTTGGATTTTTCATGGCTTATTTTGATTCTTTAAAGTCTGGTTTTTAATACTATTTATGCCCATTTTTATTTAGATTTGTTTCATGTTGTTTATCTCTACTTTTTCCTACTTGGATGTTATTCTTATGAGGTAAAAACCCATTCCGCGTTAGCGACGTGGTCTTACAGAACTAATATATATTCCCTATCATTTGAGTTTTCTCATGCTGGTATTTCCAGACTGACCCAGGTGTTATTTTTTTATTATAATGCTCGAGTCAGGCCGAGTATTTTTTAATCGCTTTTCAAAATTTAATTTTCAAAAGAAGTGTCTATTCGTCGTATCTCTTCACGAATAGACGCTATCATTATTCCTCTATGAATTCTTATGTTTCCAACGAAATTTTTAATTGCTTTTCATTGTCCTTCTCTCCTCCTTCTTCTCTCTCATTTTCTAAAATAAATTATAACCATACTCTGCCAAATTTAAACCAGAATCAAACTCCATTTCCACTAGTTTGATTCTCCATTATCAGCTCTCTGATTTCTATCATCTCACTCACTCCAATCAAGATCTAAGTGCTATTCAAGAATTATAGGATCATTTGTAATCAAGATTGAAGTTTTTAGTTTGTAAATCTCCATCAAATTAAACCGATATACTTGTGGGTGTAATTGCTGCCCGTGAAATTAATTGGGTGTGCTTAGTAGTTTGTAAATCTAGTGGGTGTGTTTGTAGCTCGGAAATCAAGCGGCTCTACCCAGAGCTCGGGATTTTGGAGGGTGTATCTCATAGCCTTGAAATCGAGATTGCATTTGCATTTAGTAGTTGAAAAGAAATCCTTACAATGAATTGTACGTGACTAGATGTAGGGTAACTCCGAACCAATATAAAATCCTAGTGTGTTCTTTCCTTTTACTTTTACTGCATTTACTGTTTATCTATGTTTTGATTCTGTGATTGTGAATCTCATTATTTTGAGTTTAATTTCAAAAGATTTCAAAAAGATTCATATTTGTTAGGAAATACTATTCATCCTCCATCTAGTGTTAATTTAGCCTTAAGATCCCTATTCCATAATTTTACATTTGTAATTGGAGCATTAGTTTTCAAAGTGTTCATAATCTGATTTTTGAAATTTTTTTATGGCATTCTTTAATAATATTTTTAACACTATTTTCGAAAGGATAATTTGTAAAATCATGATCACAATATTTCATAGATTTGCATCTATTAATTATGAAAAGTCACGTGATCTATTGAAAAGGAATAAATTGGAAAAAAAGATGTGTTACATGGCTATTGATGAACAAACATCTGATCATCAGACACTACAAATCAAAATAGATAAATGGATATTGGATAGTGGTTGTTCAAGGCACATAACTGGAAATCCGGAGATTTGAAAGATATAGTTTACAAAGATGGAGGATCAGTCAATTCGGGTGAAAATTTTGAAGGATATGTTATTGGCATTGGCGATGTCGGTAATTCTAAAACTCATACTATTTCCAATGTTTTGTTAATTAGGAATTTAATACATAATATATTAAGTATTAGTCAGGTGTGTGATAAAGGTTTTAAAATCAAATTCGTAAAATATAAATGTCACATTGAAGATAACGAGTCAGACAATATCTTAGAGGTATTAGGGAAACAAATCTTTTATATATTAAGTATGGAATCTCAAATGATAACTTATGTCTTTTAGATGAAACAAGTGACCCTTGGATTTGGCATAAAAAATTTGGACAGTTAAATTTCTAAATTATTTCTAAATTGCTAAAAATGATTTAGTTAGAGGTCTTCCCAAAATGAACTTCAAAGTTAATAATCTATATGACGCGTATCAATTAGGTAAACTTAGAAAAAGTTCACTTAAATCAAAAGATATGATTTCTACTTCTCATCCCCTTGAACTTCTTCACTTAGATCTTTTTGGTCCCGTTTTAATACAATCATTAAATCATAGTAGATATGTATTTATAATCATCGATGAATACTCTTTGTTTACATGGATGATTTTCTTAAAATTTAATGTTTAAGATCTTTGTTAAATGAACTCAAAATCAAATGTCCAAAAAAATTAAAACTATTTGAAGTGATAATGGTCGGGAACTTGAAATTTAAAATTTTGAAAAATTCTATAATAAAAAGGTATAACCCATAATTTTTCATTTCTAATAACACCACAATAGAATGTAGTAGAAGGTAAAAATAGAATAATTCAAGAGTGCGCTAGAACTATGCTAAATGATAGTAATTTACTTAAGAATTTTTGGGCTGAGGCAATTGGTACTGTAAGTTATATACTAAATACAATTGTAATAAGACCATTAACTAACAAAACTCCTTATGAACTATTTTATAATAAGAAACCTAAAGTATCATATTTTAGAGTTTTTGGTAGTAAATATTTTAAATACTAAAGATAATTTATATAAATTTTATGCTAAATAAAATAAAGGAATTTTTATTGAATATTGAAATAGAAGTAAAGCGTATAAAGTTTTTAATACTAGAACTTATATTATTAAAGAGACACTACATGTCTCATTTGATGAAAATTTCAAAATTCAAAATTAAAATATTAACGAAGAAGAAAACGTTGATAATAAAATTGAAAGTAATGAGAACACTGAAAATTATATAATAATAATGAAAATATATCTCCAAATATAAGAACTAGATACTTAAGTGATCAACCTATAAAAAATATACTTGGTAATATTGAATGTATTGTTAAAACAAGAAATCAATTAAACAAAATGAGATGTATTGTTAAAACAAGAAATCAATTAAACAAAATGAGATGTATTGTTAAAACAAGAAATCAATTAAACAAAGGAGTAATGTAGCTTTTATTTCAACCATTGAACCTAAAAATCCAAAGGAAGCATCAACTGATGATTCATGGATTCTTGCTATGCAAGAAAAATTGAATAAATTCACTAGAAACAATGTATGGGAATTAGTCCCAGGACCCGAGGATAAGTCTATTATTGACACTAAATGGGTATATAGGAATAAATTGAATGAACAAGGAGAGGTCGTAAGAAATAAAGCTCGATTAGTTACACAAGGTTATTGTCAAGAGGAGGGTATAGATTTTGATGAAACCTTTGCACCTATATCAAGATTAGAGGCTATAAGAATCTTACTTGCTTTCGCTGGCCATAATAATTTCAAATTATATCAAGTGGATGTTAAAAGTGCATTTTTAAATGAATTTATTATATATGTAGAACAACCCCCACTTTTCGAAGATAAAAAAAATACCAAATCATGTTTACAAATTAAAGAAAGCTTTATATGTCAGGCTCTCAGAGCTTGGTATGATAAACTTAAATCCTATTTACTACAATCAAACTTTGAGACAGCCAAAGTAGATAGTACTCTCTTTATTAAAAGAAATAAAAATGATATCCAATTAATACAAATATTTGTAGACGATGTTACTTTCAGATCTACTAACGAAAACCTAAATAAAGAATTTTCAGAACTAATGACAAAGGAATTTGAAATGAGTCATATTGGAGAACTAAATTATTTTATAAGATGACAAATAAAAAACTAAGTACTAGAATTTTAATTAGTCAAGAAAAAAACACGCTATAGACTTAATTAAAAAATTGGTATTACAAATACCAGTGGTAAACCAACTCCTATGGCAACTAATGAAAAATTAAAAAAGAAGAAAATTCAAAAGACATAGATTAAAAACTATACAGAGGAATGACTGGATCACTACTCTATATAACTACTAGTAGACTTGATATAATGCATAGTGTTTGTCTCCGTGCAATATATCAATCTCAACCTAAGGAAACTCATTTAAAATCAATAAAACAAATTTAAAGATATGTTAATAATACATTAGACTATGGACTCTTTTATCCAAAAGATGATTCATTTGTACTAATTTCATATAGTGATGCTGATTATGCCAGTTATAAATCAGGCTGAAAAAGTACAAGTAGAATTTGTCACTTTTGGGACACTCTCTGGTTTCCTGATTTAGTAAAAAGCAAAATACTATCTCTCCATCTACGACAGAAGCAGAATATATTTCACCAATATTAGCCTGTTCACAGGTTATCTATATACAATAAACCCTAAGAGATTTTGGTTTAAATTTTATCAAAATCACCAATATATTGTGATAATATGAGTGCGATTAATCTATCTAAAAATCCAACTCATCATGTTAGAACTAAACATATTGATATGAGATATCATTTTCTAAGAGATAATATAAATAAAGAAGTTATATCACTTGAATTTATAAACACTGAAAATCAAGTAGTTGATATTTTGACAAACCATTGAATCAAACATCTTTTACTAAGTTAAGAAGAGAATTATGTATTTGTTCTCTATGGGAAATTTATAAAATTATAACATAAACTTATGTAATTAGTAAGAAAAATAAATAAACAAAATTTTCCAATGTACGTCGACATACACGACTACTATATGTCGACATAAAATGACAATTTTTTTTTAAAAAAATTTGCCCTCTAAAATTTAATTTGGTGGTTATATAAACACCAAATTTGACTTTCTTCTTTATTTTCTGCACTTTCACTGTTCTTAACTTCTGAAATAAATAAATCATGGCATCTTCAAATCCAAAGCATAAATCAATATTTTCCTACCATTATCCTACCCCGGACCCTTCCAAAACACTACTATAGCAAAAGTTATCAAATTGGAGGGAGATATGAAGAATGTTCCGGAGATGTTGACTGAAATTCAAGTCGTAAAACTGCGTATATAGAAGGAACAAGAGAAACAAAGTAGGATTCTGCTTAATCTTCATAAATATCTATTGGATAACCCTACGAATCCAATAATTATTGAAAATGATTCTGCAAATTTAGCTATTTATAATCTTCTTCAAAGCAGCAAAGAGTAAGAGGAAGAAGAAGAGGAATAGTATATGGGATGAAGAGGTTTAATGCATTGGGAAAGTTTGTTAGGACCGAGATGGAAATATCATCGAACAAAAGGGAAACTTTTTCCTTCTTTATCCTCATTGTGTCATACATAAGTCTCATATTATTAAGAATTCTCGTTAGAATATGACTTCTTCTTCGTTTAATTTAAGTATAGTGTGTATTTTAACTTTAATTTAACATTATTGTGTGTATGGATTGATTGTTTTGTAAATATGATAATTGAATGAATATATAGTATGGTTTAGTTACTATCAATGACTTGTGCCTCACTTATCATTTCTTATATATCATTCTTGTTGTTTTGCATTTTATGATCATATCACTTATCATTTTTATATATATTTATATCATTATAAGTATATAGTGTTTATTTAAAAGGTAATTAGCATTAGTATTAAGATTTGGGCTTAGAATTATAGTTATAATTAGTTATTTTTGATTAATGACAAAAGATGAGAAATATATAAAATACTAGGCATAAATTAAGGGGGAGTTTGTATATTAGGCATATATTAAGGGGGAGTTAGATTATATTTTATATACAAAGTTGTCATCATCAAAAAGGGGGAGACTGTTAATACCTAAGGATTTGGTTTTGATGATAACAACTTTAGGAAATCATATAAAATATAAATACTAATGTTTTATTAAGATATATATAGTATATAGTGTAGGATATTAGACATGTGTTGATATAAGAAGACTGTACAGTATCAAGTAAAGATTAAAGAATTAAAGATGTTGATATAGAGACCCAAGAATGAAGACTCATGAGTATTCAAGAGTTCAAGATTCCAAGATATTCCAGATAAGTTATAGTCTAGAATGTTTATTAAAATTCTGATAGCACTTGATCTCTTTCTCTCTCTCTATTTTAAGTCTTAAATAGTTTTAAAATGTTTTGGTTTTTAAATATTCTTTTCAAAATAGCTTTTAATAGTTTTTAAAATTCTTATATTTATTATTTTAGTTTTTAATATTTACCAAGTTATTGTTTTTATTAGATTTTGATTTATATTTGTTTATTTTTAAAAATTCTTACCATATAGTTTTGCTTAAGTTTTATTATGATTATAATGTGTATATATTATATTTAAACATATTTACAAAGTATAAAATTATTCCACAAACAATACATTTTAAAAATATTATTTGGAAGTAATTTTCAAAATCACAAAGAGTATGTTGCCATACTATAACCCTATATATCGACATACTGGCCCTGAATTTCAAAACTCAATTTTCAAAAGAAGTGTCTATACGTCCTGTCTCTTCACGAATAGATATGATCATGACCTTTATTTCTTTATAAATATATGTGTTTCCAATGAATTTTTTAATCACTTTTAATTATTCTTCTCTCTCATTTTCTAAAACAAATTTTAACCATACTTCGCCGAATTTCAAGCAGAATCAATGTAATACCCCAAGATTTTGAGGAAAATTCTTTTAATAAATGATTAAAATTCTGGGGGAAAATCAGAATTATTATATAGGTGGGATTTTCAGTGGTGCAAGGTTGTGTGCATGTGTGCACGTGCACACTAGTTATGGCACTAAGAGAAAATCCAGAATTCCTGAATAATAAAACAAGGAAGGAAAACATTTAGATAAAATGTTTTAAATAAAGAAAATATAGACCTAGACATGAGTATTAAAAATTCCTGAGGATGTGTGTGTATATATATATATCTATATATATGCCTATGTAAGACTTGTCTGAAAATTAAGGCAGAAGAAAACATTGATTTATAATGAATAAGTGAAATTTTAAATAGGTGTAGAAATGCACATAAGTATGCACATGTTTTCTGCAAATAAATGGTTAAAATTAAATTAACACCCATAGTTGTATAAATGTATATTTATATCCAGATATTATTTGAGCAGAAAATAAATAAAGGAAGCACTAAAACAGTAAGAACCAAAGTGCAAGAAAGAAAATGTACATAGGCAGAAAATAGAAAGTCACACCATTATCATGTTTGAAGTAAATATAATAAAAATACTTAAAGTTATCACTTTCTGAAAAGAAAGGAAAATAGGCACAATTTAGTCTTGTTTTAAAATATTGGCCGGGATATTAAGGGATTAGGAAGGAGGGAATATGCAATGCCAAATGCATGATTCAGGTCTGGGCTAAAATAGGGATTTTGCATCACTCAAAACCCTAGACAGAACCCTTATTTATACCAAGAGCCCAATCAGAAAACTGCTCTCTCACTAATTAATTAACCTAAGGAAGAAGAGGAAGATAAGGCTAAAGATTTGAAGGGTTTTCTGGTTTAAGTTTGTGTAAGCACTTAGGTGAGTATCCTCACTCATATACATGGCATTAAGACCTGGGATTAGGCAGCCAAGCTTTTATATGTTATATTTTGCATGTTTTGATTTACAAACTATGTTGGCTGCTGATGGTTTCATGAATATTTGATGAGATATGATCTGCTATGCTGGATGTTTAACTTTGTTATTCCATTTTCATCTCTGTATATTATACCAAAACCTTAAGGAACATATAACAGAGTATTTGTAACTAGTTTGAATAATGGCTTAAGACAAAGAATGAAAAGATAAAGAAAACTATGAGCTGCATATACATTGGTATGGTGCTGAGGCTTGAAATAATTGGTTAAGGGTGCAATGGAGTTTTTCTCTATAAGTGCTGAGCCCTAAACTAAACAGAAACTTACAAGCCTAAAAACTATGTTTAAACAAGATTGAAAATCTGGCTAAATATAGTTGCTTGAAAAATCAAAATAAACTCAATAGAGCCATGTATTTATTCTCAGTTGCAAACATTCTGGTATATGCTTGAATAGGGTGTTTCTATGATAAATAATGTGAGATGGAATGACTGGGGTGTTATATCTCTAGAAAGTAACCTTTAATTTGCTTGCAATATCATGGCTGCAAGGTAACTAGTATGTTTCATGAGTACAGGTGGTATGTACACCTAGCTATCATAGATAGAATGAACATAAATACACTTAGTGATATAACTAAGGATTTTGTGCCAAGAAGGCTGCTGGAATGCTTGTCCTATTTGAAGTAGACAAGTTGGCACATGGCTTGTTTAAGTCCTGAGATCTTTGTGCCATAATGTTAATTAGTTCATGGCAATGTGTCCCTTTGATTCCTTATAGCAGATGAGGCCAGGAATTTATAAGAAAAAGAAAAGGCAACCTAGTAGTTCCAGATAAAAGTTGTTTTATTGCATATGTTTGCTCTTATGTATTGTACATGATAATACCTGTCAAGTATGCAAAGTATATTTATGCTGTATTCTTAGCTTAATATCATGGATATGTTAGAAATGCTCACACCAGATCATAGATCTGACCCTTATTGCTCATGGCACATGGGGGTGTCTCATTTATAATGGGGCAGCCACTAATGCTTTTGCAGGTTATGATGGAGCTAAGTAAGCAAGATTAAAAAGATATGGAATAGAGGATGCTAAGATAATTAGAAATAAAAGCTAAAATGTGTTAATTCATGCATGTATTCCCTGATTGATATGGCTATCTAATGTATTAAGTAGGAAGAACTTGTAAGAGACATGTGCTATGTTGTTTCTGGTTATTTCTGATTTGGTATGAACTAAGGATATTGATGTTAAACTGATTTGAAAACCTAATTGCTAAAGTTGTTTTGATTTAGAGGGAAAAACCTGGATTTTATAAGTAAAATCATTTTATGATGATTTCAGTTAATTCTGAGTTCTTTCAAAAAGAATATAGATATACAGAAAATAATATTGGGAAAACCCAGAAAAGAATTAAACTGCTATATCTTCAATTTATGATATTGACATAAGTCCAGATGCAAGAAAAGTGTTTATACCTTGAAGATGTATTTTTAAAAAAGAGAAGTATGATTAGGAAGAATGATATATATCTGATCACAAAATGTCTGATTCATACAAATATATATACATGCTTTTGGAAAGAACAGGTAACAATGTTTTAGTATAATCTGGGTTGTAAAAATGCAAACAAAAGCATGGCCAGAGTAACCACATGGTTAGGCCATAGGTCAGGCCGAATGTTTCACTTCAGATCAATGAAGCAAGGGAACATTTGAGCTCAGTTTTCCTGGAAAATGAACAAAGATACAGACATGTACATGTATATCTGTGTACATGTTGATATTGGGCAAAATATAGATGTAAATTCTTAAAACAGTTGAAAGAATGGGTTTTAAAAATAGTTATGCAAGAAGAATTGTTTTGTATGTTAGGTTATAGGCAAAAATCAAATATATATGTATAATTATAGGTAGGTATCAGATTTCAGCCATACAGGAGAAAATAAAAAGAAAAACAAAAATTGTGTTTGAACCGACCAGCATAGTACTCGAACTAGTGACCTTGCATGAATAAGTTAGGCGCGTTTCCATTACGCCTAGATGTTGCTTGTGTTCACTTAGGATCCACTTTCTTTTAACCTGAGTTTGATAATATTCAGACTTTAAGATAATCATCCATATTATAAGCTTGCTTTCCACTGATCGTTGCTTGGTTATTTCTTAATTATAATAACAGTCTAAGGTACATATTTCCAGGGGACACTATAGTCAAAAATCTGGATACATTAAGTTTTAATTTAAAAGGGAATTTATCACACTTTTGCAAATTTAAAAAGGATTTCTACTTATTACCATGCTCTGATTCAAGTAGAATATAACATAGATATCTTCATATATGTATGTTAAAAATGATTTAGAATTAAAACAATATTTCTATATTGTGAAAGATCCTGTATATATATTTTTGTTTATTAGAGAAAAGAAAATGACCCTGGGAAATATATTTGTAATAGATGATATATCTATATATCATCTCTAAAATATATTTGTAATAGATGATATATCTATATATCATCTCTATTGCAAAAAAAAAAAATCACCAATAAAATTAGTGTGTAAATAGGAGGGTCATTTCATTTGGTATCAGAGCTATGTTTTAATTAACATAGCAAAATGTTTGTATGCTTATGTTTATACTAGGATTTTTTGTATATTTGACTGTTTATAAGTATTCCCTGAATGTATGTATGTGTGTGCATGTGACATACACAATGATTAAATAGGAAAAGATACAATCAATGTAAAATTTAAAGCTAAGTGTTATAAACTAATAAGATGAAATACATATACTTTTAGAAATATGGTAGGAAGAGGGTCTCATCATCAAGGAGGATCTAGCACACCACAAATGCTTGACATGCAGGAATTTGTGAGAGTTTTGAGAGATGGAATTGGGCACAGACCTGAGAACCCACATGAGGAGCTCTCCAAGTTAGTGAAGACTTATACCAACTTGGGAGGCAAGAGCTTTGAAGGAACTGAAAGTGTAATGGAGATTCAAGCATGGCTGAGGACATTAGAGAGGATCTTCACTGATATGCAACTAGATGACCAAAGGAAGAGGCAAGTGGCCTCAAGGCAATTAAAAGGTGCAGCTTTGAGTTGGTGGGAGGTGATCATAGCTGGCCGGAATGAAAATGATATTAATTGGAATCAATTTAAGGAGATGTTAGAGGCAAGGTTTGTTCCAGCCTCAGCAAAAACCACTTTACTTGAGGAGTTCATCAAACTTAGACAGGGGACTATGAATGTCACAGAATATACCCAGAAGTTTGAGGGATTGTCTACCTATGGGGCAATGTTAGTGGCTGATGAAGCATCCAAAAATGATAGATACATCAAGGGATTGAACCCAGGACTTAGCAGGGCTATACTACCCTATGCTGACAGAACTTTTGATCAAGTGATAGATTTGGCTCTGAAGATTGAGCAGCATGACAAGGAAAGAGATAAGTTTAGGAGCTTCAAAAACAATAGCAACAAGAAGAACAAAGGGAAGTACCACCCTTATGATAAGAAGAAAGGAGAGGCAGATGGTAAGAAGGCAGTAGATGCAAAGCCCAATGAAGCCAAAAGAAAAATAGTTTGCAACCATTGTGGGAAAGAAGGCCATATTAAGCCAAGATGCCCAGAGCTTAAGGGGGGAGCTTTCAAATGCTATCTATGTGGGAAGGAAGGGCATATGAAAAGAAATTGCCCAGAAAACAAGCAACAAGGGAAAGTGGCAAACCTGGAAGGTAGGGGCAAGGCCATAATTGAGGCTAATGCTGAAAACCATGGTCAAGTGGAAGGTACACTATTTATTTGTACCATACCTTTAGCTGTAATATATGATACCGGGGCAACCCACTCACTCATTTCCCATGAAATAGTTAAAAGGTTGAAAATGAACTGCAAATTGGCTGAAATACCTCTGTTAATACAAAGCCCTTTAGGAAGTTCTAGTGTATTAGATATGATCTGTGTGGATGTGAATTTGAACATAGGAGGAAACACATTTGTTTCCAATTTATATGTTCTAAATTTCCCAAATATAGGAGTTATATTAGGGGCAGATTGGCTAAGACAATTCAAAGCCATAATTGACCTAGATGCATCCACCATTTCACTACAAAATTCTAAAGGCCAAAGGGTTACAATTCTATGTGAACCTATCAAAGAAAACAGTCTAAATCATTTAATTGAATTAGAAAATAATCCCAAGGAAATACCTATTAATGAAATCCCCATAGTTAAAGAATACTTGGATGTATTTGGGGAAGTAAAAGGTGTCTCACACCATAGACCTGTTGAATTCCAGATTAACCTTATGCCTGGGGCTAGCCCAGTTATCAAAAAGCCTACAAGGATGGGGCCAAGTGAATTGAAGGAGCTAAAGAACCAGCTGGAAGAATTAGAAGCCAAGGGGTTTATAAGGCCAAGTAATTCATGCTGGGGTGCTCCTGTAGTATTTGTTAAAAAGCATGATGGTACTTTAAGAATGTGTATAGATTACAGAGAATTAAACAAAGTAACCATCAAAAACAAATACCCATTACCCAGGATAGATGATCTCTTTGATCAACTCAGTGGAGCTAAAGTGTTTTCTAGGCTAGACTTGGCATCTGGGTTTCATCAGATGAAAGTTGAGGAATCAAGTATTAAATATACAGCATTCAACACAAGATATGGTTTGTATGAGTTTCTGGTTATGCCATTTGGGCTAACAAATGCCCCTTCTTATTTTGTAGACCTAATGAATAGGATATTCAGAGGTTACTTAGACAAGTTTGTTCTGATTTTTATAGATGATATTCTAATCTACTCTAAAACAATAGAGGAACATGAGAACCACTTACATTTGGTCTTATCTAGATTAAGAGAAAAAGATTTGAAAGCAAAATTTTCTAAGTGTGTGTTCTGGCAAGAGGAAGTACACTTTCTTGGACATGTTGTCTCTGCTAGGGGAATTTCTGTAAACCCCAATAAGATAGTAGCAATTCAAGCATGGAAGAAGCCTAACAATGTTAGTGAAGTTAGGTCATTCATGGGGATGGCAGGATACTATAGGAGGTTTATACAAGGATTTTCTAAAATAGCAATGCCACTCACTAACCTGACTAGGAAGAACCAAAAGTTTATATGGACTGATAAGTGTGAACAAGCTTTCCCCCAGATCAAGGAGGCTTTGGTAAAATCACCAGTGTTGAGAGTACCAGAAGGCAATGAGGGATTGGTTGTATATACAGATGCATGTGGGTCAGGGCTAGGGGCTGTGTTGATGCAGCAAGATCAGGTCATAGCCTATGCATCTAGACAACTAAAACCCCATGAAACTAGATATGCAACTCATGATCTTGAGTTGGCAGCAGTAGTATATGCCTTAAAGCTCTGGAGGCATTATTTATTGGGTGCAAAGTTCATTTTATACACTGATCATAAGGCCTTAAAGTATCTCTTTTCACAAAAAGATTTAAATATGAGACAACACAGATGGGTTGAATTTCTTGCTGCTTATGACTTAGATATACTTTATACACCAGGCAAGGCTAATAAAGTGGCAGATGCATTGAGTAGGCAGCATGCAAAAATGGCCATGTTGATGATGGAGGAGTTTAGAGATTTGACCATGCTCACTGATTTGGAAATAGATGAGAACAGTGGGATAAGTATGGAGATAATTGAGGAAGAAAAGAGTAAAGGAAGGTTAAGTTTAATTACTTTACAATCAAATTTGGCCTTGAAGGTGGCAAAAATGCAAGAAGAAGATCAAGACTTAACAGAAAAGAGGTCTCTCCTATTAAAGAAGGAGGAAGTGAAGGATTATCACATAGATGTAAAAGGATACTTAAGGTACAAGGGAAGGATATGTGTCCCAAACATCATAGAATTGAAAGAAGAAATCCTTAATGAGTACCATAGGAGCAAATATTCCATACATCCAGGCAGCACCAAAATGTACCAAAACTTAAAAAGGGACTATTGGTGGAAGGGAATGAAGTCTGATGTAGCCAGATATGTTGCTAAGTGCATGGTTTGTCAACAAATAAAAGCTGAGACCCAAAGACCTTCAGGGTTGTTGCAGCCACTTAGCATACCACAGTGGAAGTGGGAAGACATATCTATGGATTTCATAGATGGCCTTCCTAGATCCAAGAGGGGAAATACAAGTATTTGGGTGATTGTAGATAGGCTGACTAAAGTAGCCCACTTCATACCAGTGAAAGCAGACAGAAATGCACCTAGGTTAGCCCAAACTTTTATGAGAGAAGTGGTAAAACTGCATGGTGTTCCTAAAACTATAGTGAGTGATAGGGATACAATCTTCACTTCAAGATTCTGGAAGAGCTTCCAAGAAGCTATGGGGAGTGAATTGTGCCTAAGCACTGCTTATCACCCCCAATCAGATGGGCAAACAGAAGTGGTAAACAAGATTTTAGAGGATTTGCTTAGGGCATGTGTGTTAGATTTTGGAGGAAATTGGGAGGACCACCTCCATTTGGCTGAGTTCACATACAATAATAGCCACCAAAGCACAATTGGAATGGCACCCTTTGAAGCCCTATATGGAAAGCCATGTCTATCACCTATGTGTTGGGCTGAGGCAGGAGAGAAAGCTATCCTAGGGCCAGAATATGTCAAAGACATCACAGAGAAAATAGAACTGGTGAGAAAGAGGATGGCAGTAGCTCAAGATAGGCAAAAGAAGTATGCTGATGCAAAGAGGAAGTCAGTGGAATTCAAAGTAGGTGATTATGTCTTCATTAAGGTTTCACCAATGAAGAAAGTCTTGAGATTTGGCAAGCAGGGGAAACTCAGACCCAGATATGTTGGACCATACAAGATTTTGGAGAGGATAGGCTCACTAGCCTACAAGCTGGAGCTTCCCGAGAAGATGAGTGCAATGCACAATGTGTTTCATGTATCACAACTAAGGAGATGGGTACATGACAAGAAGGAAATCTTAGAAAAGCCTACTGAAGTTCAGATTAATCCAGATCTAATCTATGAGAAAGAGCCAGTGGGAATTGTGGCAAGGGAAGAAAAGAAATTAAGA
Source organism: Allium fistulosum (assembly GCA_030737815.1). Taxonomy (NCBI): domain Eukaryota; kingdom Viridiplantae; phylum Streptophyta; class Magnoliopsida; order Asparagales; family Amaryllidaceae; genus Allium; species Allium fistulosum. The sequence continues at coordinate 1,443,594,133 of CM060902.1, read as the reverse complement.
AACAAGACATTGAAGCTTGTAAAAATTCAATGGAGTATAGATCCTAGTGATTGTACTTGGGAGCTAGAGGATAAAATCAGGATGGATTACCCTAGGCTCTTTGCAAATTTAAAAGGTAAATTCTTAGATTACTAAGAAAATTTGATATGTATGATAGACAGTGACTATTTAAATTGCTCATGCATATTTGAATAATTTTCCTAAGAAAGTAGGAGTACTCAAAGAATATGTTGTAAATTGTGAGGGCACAATTCCTAAAAGGAGGGGTGATTGTAATACCCCAAGATTTTGAGGAAAATTCTTTTAATAAATGATTAAAATTCTAGGGGAAAATCAGAATTATTATATAGGTGGGATTTTCAGTGGTGCAAGGTTGTGTGCATGTGTGCACGTGCACACTAGTTATGGCACTAAGAGAAAATCCAGAATTCCTGAATAATAAAACAAGGAAGGAAAACATTTAGATAAAATGTTTTAAATAAAGAAAATATAGACCTAGACATGAGTATTAAAAATTCCTGAGGATGTGTGTGTATATATATATATCTATATATATGCCTATGTAAGACTTGTCTGAAAATTAAGGCAGAAGAAAACATTGATTTATAATGAATAAGTGAAATTTTAAATAGGTGTAGAAATGCACATAAGTATGCACATGTTTTCTGCAAATAAATGGTTAAAATTAAATTAACACCCATAGTTGTATAAATGTATATTTATATCCAGATATTATTTGAGCAGAAAATAAATAAAGGAAGCACTAAAACAGTAAGAACCAAAGTGCAAGAAAGAAAATGTACATAGGCAGAAAATAGAAAGTCACACCATTATCATGTTTGAAGTAAATATAATAAAAATACTTAAAGTTATCACTTTCTGAAAAGAAAGGAAAATAGGCACAATTTAGTCTTGTTTTAAAATATTGGCCGGGATATTAAGGGATTAGGAAGGAGGGAATATGCAATGCCAAATGCATGATTCAGGTCTGGGCTAAAATAGGGATTTTGCATCACTCAAAACCCTAGACAGAACCCTTATTTATACCAAGAGCCCAATCAGAAAACTGCTCTCTCACTAATTAATTAACCTAAGGAAGAAGAGGAAGATAAGGCTAAAGATTTGAAGGGTTTTCTGGTTTAAGTTTGTGTAAGCACTTAGGTGAGTATCCTCACTCATATACATGGCATTAAGACCTGGGATTAGGCAGCCAAGCTTTTATATGTTATATTTTGCATGTTTTGATTTACAAACTATGTTGGCTGCTGATGGTTTCATGAATATTTGATGAGATATGATCTGCTATGCTGGATGTTTAACTTTGTTATTCCATTTTCATCTCTGTATATTATACCAAAACCTTAAGGAACATATAACAGAGTATTTGTAACTAGTTTGAATAATGGCTTAAGACAAAGAATGAAAAGATAAAGAAAACTATGAGCTGCATATACATTGGTATGGTGCTGAGGCTTGAAATAATTGGTTAAGGGTGCAATGGAGTTTTTCTCTATAAGTGCTGAGCCCTAAACTAAACAGAAACTTACAAGCCTAAAAACTATGTTTAAACAAGATTGAAAATCTGGCTAAATATAGTTGCTTGAAAAATCAAAATAAACTCAATAGAGCCATGTATTTATTCTCAGTTGCAAACATTCTGGTATATGCTTGAATAGGGTGTTTCTATGATAAATAATGTGAGATGGAATGACTGGGGTGTTATATCTCTAGAAAGTAACCTTTAATTTGCTTGCAATATCATGGCTGCAAGGTAACTAGTATGTTTCATGAGTACAGGTGGTATGTACACCTAGCTATCATAGATAGAATGAACATAAATACACTTAGTGATATAACTAAGGATTTTGTGCCAAGAAGGCTGCTGGAATGCTTGTCCTATTTGAAGTAGACAAGTTGGCACATGGCTTGTTTAAGTCCTGAGATCTTTGTGCCATAATGTTAATTAGTTCATGGCAATGTGTCCCTTTGATTCCTTATAGCAGATGAGGCCAGGAATTTATAAGAAAAAGAAAAGGCAACCTAGTAGTTCCAGATAAAAGTTGTTTTATTGCATATGTTTGCTCTTATGTATTGTACATGATAATACCTGTCAAGTATGCAAAGTATATTTATGCTGTATTCTTAGCTTAATATCATGGATATGTTAGAAATGCTCACACCAGATCATAGATCTGACCCTTATTGCTCATGGCACATGGGGGTGTCTCATTTATAATGGGGCAGCCACTAATGCTTTTGCAGGTTATGATGGAGCTAAGTAAGCAAGATTAAAAAGATATGGAATAGAGGATGCTAAGATAATTAGAAATAAAAGCTAAAATGTGTTAATTCATGCATGTATTCCCTGATTGATATGGCTATCTAATGTATTAAGTAGGAAGAACTTGTAAGAGACATGTGCTATGTTGTTTCTGGTTATTTCTGATTTGGTATGAACTAAGGATATTGATGTTAAACTGATTTGAAAACCTAATTGCTAAAGTTGTTTTGATTTAGAGGGAAAAACCTGGATTTTATAAGTAAAATCATTTTATGATGATTTCAGTTAATTCTGAGTTCTTTCAAAAAGAATATAGATATACAGAAAATAATATTGGGAAAACCCAGAAAAGAATTAAACTGCTATATCTTCAATTTATGATATTGACATAAGTCCAGATGCAAGAAAAGTGTTTATACCTTGAAGATGTATTTTTAAAAAAAAGAAGTATGATTAGGAAGAATGATATATATCTGATCACAAAATGTCTGATTCATACAAATATATATACATGCTTTTGGAAAGAACAGGTAACAATGTTTTAGTATAATCTGGGTTGTAAAAATGCAAACAAAAGCATGGCCAGAGTAACCACATGGTTAGGCCATAGGTCAGGCCGAATGTTTCACTTCAGATCAATGAAGCAAGGGAACATTTGAGCTCAGTTTTCCTGGAAAATGAACAAAGATACAGACATGTACATGTATATCTGTGTACATGTTGATATTGGGCAAAATATAGATGTAAATTCTTAAAACAGTTGAAAGAATGGGTTTTAAAAATAGTTATGCAAGAAGAATTGTTTTGTATGTTAGGTTATAGGCAAAAATCAAATATATATGTATAATTATAGGTAGGTATCAGATTTCAGCCATACAGGAGAAAATAAAAAGAAAAACAAAAATTGTGTTTGAACCGACCAGCATAGTACTCGAACTAGTGACCTTGCATGAATAAGTTAGGCGCGTTTCCATTACGCCTAGATGTTGCTTGTGTTCACTTAGGATCCACTTTCTTTTAACCTGAGTTTGATAATATTCAGACTTTAAGATAATCATCCATATTATAAGCTTGCTTTCCACTGATCGTTGCTTGGTTATTTCTTAATTATAATAACAGTCTAAGGTACATATTTCCAGGGGACACTATAGTCAAAAATCTGGATACATTAAGTTTTAATTTAAAAGGGAATTTATCACACTTTTGCAAATTTAAAAAGGATTTCTACTTATTACCATGCTCTGATTCAAGTAGAATATAACATAGATATCTTCATATATGTATGTTAAAAATGATTTAGAATTAAAACAATATTTCTATATTGTGAAAGATCCTGGATATATATTTTTGTTTATTAGAGAAAAGAAAATGACCCTGGGAAATATATTTGTAATAGATGATATATCTATATATCATCTCTAAAATATATTTGTAATAGATGATATATCTATATATCATCTCTATTGCAAAAAAAAAAATCACCAATAAAATTAGTGTGTAAATAGGAGGGTCATTTCAATCAAACTCCATTTCCATTAGTTTGGTTCTATATCATTTACTCTTTTATTTCTATCATCTCTCTCACTCCGATCAAGATCCAAGTGCTATTCAAGGATTATAGGACCATTTTTAATCAAGATTGAAGTTCTGAGTTTGTAAATATCTATAAAATTAAACCTGATATAATTGTGGGTGTGATTGTAGCCCATGAAATCAACTGGGTTTGCTCAGTAGCCTGTAAATCTAGTGGGTGTGCTTGTAGCCCGGAAATCAAGCAGCTCTACCCAGAGGCCTGGATTTTGGAACGTGTGTCTTGTAGCCTTAAAATTGAGATTGTATTTACATTTACTAGTTGAAAAGAAATCCGTACAAGGAATTTTATGTGACTGGATGCAGGGTAACTCTGAACCAGTATAAAATTCTAGTCTATTCTTTCCTTTTACTTTTACTGCATTTACTATTTAGCTATGTTCTAATTCTGTGATTGTTAATCTCATTATTCTGAGTATAATTTCAAAAGATTTCAAAAAGGTTCATATTTGTTAGAAAACACTATTCACCCCCCTCCTAGTGTTAATTTAGCCTTAAGATCCATATTCGCAACCTTACAATGCTTTTAGAAAAAGACTGAATTAAGGAGTGGTTTCAATTTGACATTTGAAGTGTTATAACTAGGCCATGACTAAGGTAATGTTCCTTTTATTTCAATTATATATATATTTGTGTGTGTATGTATATATGTATATGTATATAATGGTTTTGTCATCTATATTTGAATAGGCTAAATTCATATCATGCATTTGCTGTCAATTTTTGTGTGTGTATCTTCGAATAATTTTTAATATATACCAATACATATATTTAATTCAATGTGTGTGTGTGTATTAAAGTATTAAATGGTTGAAATATGCAAAAATCTTTGTATTAATTCAAAGTTACTGACTATTCTATCCAATTTGCTATGCACGGAGAAGTTAAGTCCTCTCTATGTAAAATGATTACCACTGACATTTATTTCCAATAGGCTTGTAGCATTGATGCACAGTTGAAAGTCCAAATCAGTCGATAAGGAGTTCCTGCTTGATGTTCTTTCATCGTTGTAGAGGATGTAGTTGAAATCTTCGACCACCAATCAAGGAAGAGAGGTACTTGCTGCCTCACCAAACAAGTTTTCCCAAAACTGTTCACATTCTTGTTTTAATCCTTAGCATAAACTATAGTTAAGACACACTTAAACCCACCTTTATTAGATAGATTTACACTAATATGTTGATCGGATTTAGATAGCATATTGACTGACCACAACACTGAGTTCCAGATTATGAAAATCCTACCCGTAGCATCATGATCATTATTATATATAACTCTCTTATCCTTATTAATGAATTTACAGAATTTCTCTACATTATTGTTAGCCAATTTATGTTCAACTATCTATATAAGATCAATATTGTATAAAACTAATATCGTGCTTAACATCTAGTTTCCTTTTGGGGAAGTTGAGTCCCCGCATATTCCACAATAAGAACGACATTAATTAACTATTTCGATCCTAGCAATAGAGTTGCTTGAGGCAATGGAACTCTTTTTTTTCTTTTTAAGTTTCTTGGCTTTCACCTTTAAATGGTTAGAACGTGTCCCATAATGGGTTTGCAACAACATCGACATTTTCAAAAGCTCTAAACTCAAACGTATCTTCATTAGAAGCAATAGACCCGCCATTTCGAACCATTCAAATAGACAATAATCCACACATGTCAGACTTGAATTGCTCAAAACAACAGATTGTTAATTTATATTTTGCAAAACTTAACATATACAGTAAATAAATCAATCATATAATCACAAACACAGAGTAATATAACAATAAGCGGCGGAATAGATAAATAGTAGTTCACGAAGCTACTACAGAACATCAGAGCCCAAAACAAAATACAACAGAAATCCCAAGTACAAAGAAGTCTCTAATACAAAAGCAAACGACAAGTCTGAAAATAAATAACTGGAAAGAGGAATAGATAAAGATAGATCTCCAAGCAAAGCTCCAAGCTCCAAAGGTGAGTCTCAAATGCCGTGACACTCATACTGACCCGAGCATAAAGCAAAACACAAAACACTCGAGTCAGGATTAACATTTTTATGCAAGTAAATTCAACTCAAGTGAAATGTCCAAGTGAAATGCAATATAACTTAGAGGATGTTTGGGATTCCATCCTTTAAGGATCCATGGAACTATCTACATACATAGTACAATACACTACACATACAATGCTTACAATAAAGTAAAATATCAAAATAGCGTTAAGACGTTACCCATATCCCCCTTAACACATTTTATATAAATTCGTAGTATATACAGTATCATAATTCCTCTGTAAACTGGAGGGCTATCAGAGGGCACTCCATAGTGTACGACACAAATCATACTCGTAATGGGCGCGATAAGGCATATGACAAGGCACGCGAGGCAATGCCGAGGGTAGGATTCTACCGTTTTGAAAAACCGAGCCGATGGTAACGCATAGCAGCTACTACCGCCTACCTCGAGACACACTCCCATAATCAAAGGTGCGCACTAATCAAATCACAAAGTAATAGATCGAAGAAGCATGCTCAATCGGAGGTGCGACCTCACTTGGCCCAGGTATAGCTCTTGTTTTAATCATGTCAAGCTGACCCGCGTGGGTCAGGGCTGCGTTCATATCTTATACATACGTTTGCCAAACCATCCTACTTCGTTCTGGATTCTCCACCATGTGCACAGTTGTTAAAGTGGTTTTCGGTATTGGCAGAGAGTATGACAATATCTGATCCCGGTCTTTTTAACAACCAAACGCTTATTTCACATCGTGGTCATTTTATAAAATCACTTTTATAAACATTTAAACAAAATCTCAAATCACAACTTTAAATCAAAATAGAACATTCAACTTCAATTTTATTTAATTTGAAAATATTCGCTTAATCACCCTTTATAAGCAATTAAATAAAATCTCAAATTACAAATTTTAAATCAAAATTAAATATTCAATTTCAATTTTATTTAAATTTGAAAATATTCATTTAATCCCTTAAGTCAAATACAAGTTATCAAGTTATAAAATCATATCTTTCAAAATCTCAAATTAATAAGTTTCCAATCAACTCTTATTTAATAAGAATTCTTAACAAATCAAATTAGAAATCAATTTTAATTTATCTTTCCAACCTTTATTTATTAAAGATATTACAAAATCTATTTCAAAATATTAATATAAATTTTAAATAAATATTTTAAACATATTACATATATATTAGTTAAATTAAATTTTTATAAATTAAATTAAATTAAACTTTTTATTAAAACTATTTTAAATCTTATTTTATATATTTCAAAAATAATAAAGTTATAAGTAAAATTTTATAATTTGCATTTTTAAAACTTAACTTATAATTTTAATATTTCCAAGACATATAATTTTAAAAAATCTAAATTTTACACATATATTAAAATTAAATAAAATATATATATTATAATTTAAAATCAAAACATGTATATTTTCTTTTCAAAATTTTGGAAATCATTTAAAAAATAGACCAACAGTGTCCGTATATAATTTTCTATCCTATCGTCAAGTGATATAGATATTTATCATTTCAATCCGCAATAATTTAATTTTTTACGGGTATATATCATTTCAACCTACAATACCAAAATTCAAATTCAATAAAATCGGTTGGGTTTATCATTTCAACCCATAACGATTTTCCCTAATCTATAAGATCATTCGGGTATGTATCATTTCAACCCATATGGATTTTTTAACTGACAGGGAACTTGTAGTGTGAGAACAATAGAATGAAACAGCATAACATATCAATTACAAGCATATATAATCATTAACAATTTAAATTTAATATATATATATATATATACTAACATGTTATGGCGTCATATGTCAATTAACATAGGTTAACAAATTTAAATATTAACATATCATATTCAACAATTAAATAACTAACAATTCAAATTTAACAACATATTTTAATCGACATTTCATATGAATATAATCTACTAAACATAAGAATGTTAATCGTGAGTGATCGCTCACCTTTCGTGACTATGGAAATAAGAAGGTGACACAGATATGCACACAGAAGAACAACAAGTCAAAGCGCTGTTGTAACAATTCCGAACACGAGCACAAAAGCAAATAACTAGACAACAACAAGCTAGATAACTAGACGACGACAAGCAAGATCTTGAATTCAATAGGAAACATATATATATATATATATGTATATATATGTATATGTATGTATGTATGCAATATATATATATATACCTTTGTTTTTTTTAAATAGAAGAAAAGTGCTAGGGTGCTCGATCAGGGAGAGCAAAGTGGGGTTCTGGCTGCAGCGCTCAGGTAGGGGAAAAGGAAGAAGCAGTTATCTCCATTATATATATCTTATATATACGAGTGTATATGTATGGCCAGATGACATGCATTTAATCACAATGAGCAATTATTTGAGTTGTACATATGGAAGTAGATTTGGTAGTACTATTGCAAGCATAAACTAAACCTGAAGCAATGCCAGAGAAGACCGAGACAGTTGAAGAACATTCATGGAACCCAAATGTATATAAAAGTGATTTTGTAGCTACACTAAGATTTAATAATAGTATTATGTGGAGTGCATGGTTCTTCATTAACAAATATATATTATATTTTTCTTAAAGGATTTGATGAATTACCAATCTATAAAATGATACACTTGATTTTGAAAATGAGAAAATGTATTTCTTTTTTGACAACAGGTAGAATACATTTGATAATGATACATGTATTACATGTTGAAGCTTTTATAATGTACAAATAATATGTATATGGGCCTAATTGGGCCCAATACTCAAAAAGACCAGCTGTAATCTTTGAACCCGCTTTGCTTATGCTGCCGTTTCATTTTATCTACATTTCTAACTTTGCTACTCACATACACATTCAACACAGCCTTATACATTCACCCCGTAGCCACCACAACAAACACAAACAAACACTTAAACACACAAATAAACATTCACCTAGTTCAGCACCTCCAACATTCTCACATATATAAACACACATGCATGCATATTAAACTCACACAGATAAATGGACACGTACTCACAAACACTCTGCTGCCATGTAAACCAACCATGCACATAAACGTAGCACATGTTGATTCATGAGTTTTGATTCATGACACAAGCTTCAGAGATCATACGACGAGAATACTATATGAAAGCGACAAAAAGAGAATAAGTGCATATTGTGCACTACAAAGGAGACAATACTACAATTCAAAGATTAGTATGGATATTTTATTTTATTGAGTCTTAGAATATTGTTAAAATCATTCCTCAAATAGTCACACACGCACACAAAACATTTTATATTAAAACTATGTTCACTGTGCAAATAACACTAGGTCGGCTGACCGACCAGGATCCTCGGTCGACCGACCTTGTATCATATGCACAGCTACTTTCTGTTTTGTATACGTTTTCAAACTCAGCTGACCGGCCAGGTTTTCCGGTCGACCAACCAGAGAATAACGGCTAGTTTACTGAAGAGATGCGATCATTTCATGAAGAGGAATGTCCTCTATTTCAAGAGGTATGGACACAACTGTTAACTAAAACTCTTCATAAAAGATTACAACTCTTCTACAACTATATAAACATATTCAATTCACTTCTACAATCATCGATTCTTGTTTATATTTCTGAAATCTAATCTCTATTCATTTCTGCAAATAAAAGTTTTCATTCTTAATTAATATCACTAGAATCCTTGTTTTAATTCATATATACTTCGATTCTACGTGATTATCTTCCTTCTAAATCTTCACACACATACATACTCTTGAGGATTTGATTATAGGAAAATTGTACTATCAAAAGACTATCAGTGTTATTTAGAACACATTCGTCAACAAACATTTTGTATTAAGTTGAAGTCCTCTTCGGCTGTTGAGGCGGAAAATTTCCTGTTCGGCTGCTCAGGTGTCGTATACCTATTCCTCCGGGTTAAGTGAGGGGTTTAGTTTAAATCCAGAGGGTATTCTGGGACTGGACGTAGAACGGGAAGTTCGAACCAGTATAAAAATTCCTGGTGTGCTTACTTTAATTTTTACTTTACTGTTATTACCAGTTTCCGCATTTATATACCATATTACACGATCCTTAGTACTACACGTACACTTTCATTTGGTATCAGAGCAAGGTTATCCTATAACCGTCACAAAGTTATTTGATATTTATTTCTAGTAATATGGCAACCACACAAATTAACGATGTTAACACTCACACTAATTCTAGTTTCACAGAAGGTCAATCGACATCACGACCTCCACTTTTCAATGGTATAAATTACAATTATTGGTCAACTAGAATGAGAATCTATATGCAATCAAGTGGATTTGATATCTGGAATATTATACAAAGTGAGTACACAACTCCTACTGGAGAATACTCAACTTGGAGTAACACACAAAAACTAGATGCTACATCAAATGCTAAGGCTATGAATATTTTATTTTTTGCATTAGATAGAAATGAATTCAATAGAGTTAGCATGTGCACTTCCGGTTATGAAATTTGGAGAACTCTTAAAGTTTCACATGAAGGAACGAACAAAGTTAAATTAAGCAAAATTTCTATGTTGAAACATCAATTTGAAAATTTTAAAATGAGGCCAAATGAATCTATAAATGACATGTACTCTAGATTTCAGGATATTTATCATGCTTTATTATCACTAGAACAAAAGTTTACTGATTTTGATGTTGTTACAAAAATCTTAAATTCTTTAACGGACGAATGGGAACGAAAAGTCCTAGCTATTGAAGAAGCGACTGATTTGTTAACATTAAAACCAGAAGAATTAATAGGTAATTTAATGTCCTACGAAGTAAATTTGCAGGAAAAACGAAATGGTGCACAAGAAAAGAAAAATGTGGCATTCCAAGCAGAAAAAGATGATTCCGACTCAGATAATGAAGATATGGCAATGATCGCTAAAAATTTCAAAAAGTTTTTGAAATTCAACAAAAATAGATTCAAGGGAAACAAAAATAATTCCAACAACAATTCCAATAGCAGCAAACCATCATCTTCAACAATGGAATGTTATGAATGTCACAAGAAAGGACACATGAAGAAGGATTGTCCAGATCGTAAAAAGAATAACTCTAAGAAGGATAAAACCAAACGAAAGGCTTTCTCAGTCACTTGGGACGACACTGACTCATCATCCTCATCAGAGAGTGAAAGTGATAATGAACAAGCAAATGTATGCTTCATGGCTTCGTCAGACGATGTAAACGATTTTACTTTTGAAGATTTAATTGAAATAAATTCTGAATTAGTAAATTTAACAAAACAACTTAAAAAGAAAAATAAAGAATTGCAAAGAAAGTTAGATAGAATAGTTTTAGAAGTAGATATGTTAAAAGATGAGAAGATAATATTGGAAGAAGAACTTGAAATTTCTCAACAATCAAATTCTAACTTATCTTCTCAAATTACTTCAATATCTGAAGAACTAAAAATTCAGAAAAATAAAAATGATATTTCACTTTTCGAAAATAATAATTTATTATCTAAGATTAAGGATTTAGAGTTAGAAAAATCTAGTCTGAAAATAAAATTTGATGATATTTCTAAAAATGTTTCTAATTTCAATATAGGAAGAGAAAATCTTTCTAGTATACTAGAAAACTCTCAATCCTCTAACAATAAATCTGGACTAGGATTTAAGAAACAAAATAATTTTGCTAAAAGTAAAATTAATAATAAAATTAAGAAAGATATTAAGAAAACAGTTTATTCAAATACTAAAACTATTAAGATATGGATTCCAAAAACAAATAATATATTAATAAGGAATAAACATATCAAAATTTTTATGGAAACTATTCATAATAACCAAAATTATGTTTATAAAGGGAATTCTGAACCCGTATGGGTTTGGCTTCCTAAGATCTAACTCTTAGGACCCTAAAAAGATTGGGTACTAACTTTTTATAAACTTTTTGCAGGTACCACATAAGAAGAGAGGAAAATGGATTTTAGATAGCGGTTGCTCAAAACACATGACTGGAAACAAAGAAATGTTGTCAAACATTATATACTCAAATGGAGGAGCAGTCACCTTTGGAGATAACTCAAAAGGATATATCATCGACAAAGGCAATGTCAATAGCAATGGTACATCTAATTTACCTCTCATTACTGATGTTTTATTAGTTAAAATTTTAAAACATAATTTATTAAGTATTAGTCAACTTTGCGATAAAGGTTTTAATATAACTTTCTCAGAAAATAAATGTAACATTTTTGATAAAAATCATAACATTATTTTCGAAGGAAAAAGAGATAAAAATATTTACATCTTAAATATGAACGTTAATAATAATTCAAATTTGTGTCTAGTGGCTAAAGAAAACGATTCTTGTCTTTGGAACAAAAGATTTTGTCACATCAATTTTAATACCATCAATAAACTAGCTAAAAATAAATTAGTTAAAGGTTTACCAAATACAAAATTCGAAACCAACATATTTTGTGATGCATGTAAATTAGGAAAATTAACAAAATCTTCTTTTAAATCAAAGAAAGTAATATCTACAGAACAACCACTTGAACTCTTACACATGGATCTTTTTGGTCCAACTCAAGTGCAGTCTATTAATCATAATAGATATGTTTTTGTTATTGTAGATGATTTCTCTAGATATACTTGGATTTTCTTTTTGAAAAATAAAAGTGATACTTTTGATAATTTTAAAGTTTTTGTTAAAAGAATTCAAAATATTAAAATATTGAAAATTAAAAATATAAGAAGTGATCATGGAGGCGAATTTGAGAATGAAGTTTTTGAACAATTTTGTAACAAGAAAGGTATTAACCACAATTTTTCGTTTCCTAGAACACCACAACAAAATGGAGTTGTAGAAAGGAAAAATAGAACGTTACAAGAATGTGCAAGAACTTTACTAAATGGAACAACTTTATCGAAACATTTTTGGGCAGAAGCTGTAGCTACTGCTTGTTATGTACTGAATCGCGTTTCTATTCGACCATTAACTAAAAATACCCCATATGAACTTCTAAATGGAAGAAAACCAAATATTTCATATCTAAAAGTTTTTGGTTCCAAATGTTTTATTTTAAATACTAAAGATCAACTAGGCAAATTCGATCCAAAATCCGATGAAGGAATATTCGTTGGATATTCGGAACGAAGCAAGGCTTATCGAATTTATAATAAACGAACTCAAATTATTGAAGAAAGTTTACATGTTTCTTTCAACGAAAATTTTAAAAATATAAATCCAAGTGTTACTATTGATTCTGATGATGAATCTACTCAGAATGAAAATAATAATACAAATGAAAATCTTGATATTCATGAAACCAATACAAACGTGACTTCTAATATAATAAAATCTCCACCTAGAATTTTAAGAGATCATCCTGTGCAAAATATAATTGGAGAAGTTAATACGAATGTTAAAACCAGACATCAATTAAATCAAGTTGGTCATGTAGCTTTTCTCTCTAACATAGAACCTAAGAATATAAAAGAAGCTTCAACTGATGACTACTGGATACTTGCCATGCAAGAAGAATTAAATCAATTCGAACGAAACGAAGTTTGGGAACTCGTTCCTAGACCCAGTGATCAATCAGTCATCGGTACTAAATGGGTTTTCAAAAATAAAGCAGATGAACTAGGAAATATAACAAGGAATACAGCTAGATTAGTTGCACAAGGATATAATCAAGAAGAAGGAATTGATTACGAAGAGACGTTTGCTCCAGTCGCCCGACTTGAAGCAATACGAATATTATTAGCTTACGCGTGTTTTCATAATTTTAAACTATATCAAATGGATGTTAAAAGTGCATTTTTAAATGGATTCATAAAAGAAAATGTTTTTGTTGAACAACCACCTTTGTTCAATTATGAAAAATTTCCGGATCATGTATATAAACTTAAAAAGGCGTTATACGGTTTAAAACAAGCACCACGTGCTTGGTATGATCATCTTAAAGGTTATTTATTAGAATCTGGTTTTGAAATCGGTAAAGTAGATCAAACACTCTTTATTAAGAAAACTAATAAAGATATTTTAATAATTCAAATATATGTTGACGATATTATTTTCGGTTCGACAAATGAAAAATTATGTCAAGAATTTTCAACTATAATGACAAAGGAATTTGAAATGTCTCATATGGGAGAATTGTCATATTTTCTTGGATTACAAATTAAACAAATTGAAAATGGAATTTTTATTAATCAAGAAAAATATTGTTATAATTTAATCAAACGGTTTGGTCTGGAAAACACTGCTGCCAAACCAACTCCTATGAGTACAACGATTCATCTCGATAGAGATGAAGATGGAAAAAGTGTTGATCAAAAGTTATATCGTAGTATGATAGGTTCTTTACTTTATTTAACAGCGAGTCGACCCGATATTATGATGAGTGTTTGTTTATGTGCTCGATTTCAAGCAAATCCCAAAGAATCACATATGAGAGCAGTTAAACGCATTATTCGTTATCTAGCTAAAACCAAAGATTTCGGACTATTTTATCCGAAAGAATGTCCTTTCGAATTAGTTTCCTATAGTGATGCTGATTTTGGAGGAAGTCGGACGGATCGAAAAAGTACGAGCGGAACGTGTCACTTCATTGGACGTTCCTTAGTTTCTTGGTTTAGTAAGAAACAAAACTGTGTTTCTTTATCAACGTGTGAAGCAGAATATATATTTGCTGCTTTGGCATGTGCACAAGTCGTATATATGCAACAGACACTACAAGATTTTTATTGTCATCTTGAAAAATCAATAATTTATTGTGATAATACTAGTGCAATAAATCTTTCTAAAAATCCGGTCAATCACTCACGAACAAAACACATTGATATTCGTCATCACTTTCTTCGTGATTGTTTGGAAAAAGGATTAATAAATCTAGAATTTATCAATACTGAAAATCAAATAGCTGACATTTTTACTAAACCGTTAAATGAAAATACTTTTATAAAACTAAGACGTGATTTAGGTATAATGTCGTTTAAAGACTTGTAAATAAAAATATGTAAAAATATGGAAAAATAAAAAATTATTTTATTTCTGACCAAAGCGAAACTCGAACTCATGACCTTTGATTTATATGTTAGATGTTGTATTATAGCCACTTGAGCTATGGGTGTTACTTGTTCCAGCTCTATTTCCAATCTGTACCATTAACCTTAATTTCAGAACAAACTATTTTTGACTCTAAAGCATTCTATATCATACAATTACAAACAGTTTTTGTTTAAAAAGTTCTTTGATTAAAATTAAAATTTGTTTTAAACCACTATTTTTTTAGAAAATAAATGGTTATATATATTTACTATGTTTATTGAATAGAACATATAATACAAAAATCTTCTTACAAAACAAAACTTGAAACAAAAATGTCTTCTAACAATGACGTCTACAATTCTGAAAATTCTCATCTTTCATACACATCTCTGGACGACAACTGTTCTGATCGCATCCCCGAAAATGGTCCCTATCCTACTTTTCCAATGCCTAACCGTGTTCTAGAATTCTCCTCTCCAGATAATGACCCCCGACACAGGTGGAAACCATGGGAAGACTCCCATACAGGCTATACACCTGATAATAAGAAAGGGAAAAATGCAATGGTAGTATCTCCATCAACCAAACAAAAGATTGATGAAATACATCACTACCAACAACAGCAAATGAATATGCAACGGGAACTTTATTACGAACAAAAAGTCACGGCAAGACGTTTGAGTTTTCTTGAAAAGATTGCCATGAAAATTTGTTCATCTAAGAAGGATGATGTTGCTGAACCTTCTTACAGAACTCCATCTCCTTCTGACCATGTTCAAACTCCAATAGCTCCAATATGGTCACCGGTAGAAAATGTTCCGTCTCCAAATTCATGGGAACGTAGATGCTGATGAACCTTGGCTATAATTTAATAATATATATGTTATTATTTTGAATAAGATGTATAGGTATAAATGATGTAATAATATAATTATATTTCTATAATTCTTTTTTGAAAATCAGCATAAATTTGTCTGTTCACATGCCTCGGTCGACCGAAGAGACTGAGTCGGTCAACCGAAGCTATCCCGAGAAGTTTTAAAAAACAGATTTCTGTCAAGTCGGTCGACCGAACCACCTGAGTCGGTCAACCAAACTTGTTTCCCGAAAAATATTAGAACATTTTTTTAAGTCGGTCAACCGAGCACCCTGCACCAGTCGACCGAAGCTCTTCCCGAAAGTTTCAGCACTATTGTGAACCACAAGTCGGTCGACCGACCCAGGTATTTTAGCCGACCGAACGTGCTATTCTGCTGAAATTGCCTACATATTTTAACCCATCCATTCAACTTTTTATCTCACCTTTTCACTTTTACTCTTCCAAAACAGATTTTAAACCCTAGCCCCCATTACAACCTTCCCAAACTTCTTCAAATTCTTCAAAAAAAATGGCCCCCAAGAAGAAATCTAAGACTACTGCTGGCCCATCTTCATTAACTCCTGTAGACTCTCAAATTGCTTCTTGGCTAGTAAGTGACAAAGCTTTAGAAAGATGGATAAGGCTTCAAGATGCCAAAATCTTTGAGGAGTCCTTTGTAAGTTATCCTGATTTTACCTCCTACGGTGTTGAAAATGCCGCTCTTGAAAGTGGTCTTGATGCATTTCTTGACCATAGGAAAAACAACTTGAAAATTAATCATATAATGGTCAAGTTATTCCTAGCAAATCTCAACCTTGTAAATCCACCGAGAAACACTGAAAATTGTGTTTGGACATCGGTTTGTGGCACTTCTATTTTTCTCTCCATTGATCGAATGAATCATATTTTAAATGCTCGACCGGGTGGAATTTCGTTACATGATGTAGACTGTAATACATCGACTCGTGACCGTCTAAGTCATCTATTTTTTGAAGATGACGCTACCGATTTAAGGCAAACTTCATCCCTCCGACCTAAAGCCCGACTCTTTCATCGATTCATGATGAAGTCTATTGTTCCAAGAGGAGGGTCATACCACTTAGTATATCCCGAAAACTTCAAGGCGTTATATGCTATGTGTGGAAATATTCGAGTAAATTGGACACAACTTCTTATGGATGAATTCCTTACGTTCAACCAAGGAAAGATGCTCCATATTTATTATGGAGAATACATAATGCGGTTGATTAATAACTTTTTCACCCATGCTCCGGAATCCGAAACATCTAAAGTTCGTACCTTTGACTCACGAACCATAAAACTAATGAAGTTACCCGATGCACCGTCCCAAATTACAACTTTTCAGCAATGGCGTAATGCTCCGCAAGAACAACTACGTCGCAGCTATTCTACACCTCAACCATCCACTCATACTACAGAACGTATAACTCGTCAAACCTCAATTCAACGACCACCTCTCGGTACTAGCACAGCGGCTGCCATTGATATTTTGGCTCAAAATCAACTAGCTTTGGATTCTCGTCTTCGAAAAATTGATGGGCGTTTCAAGAAGATCAAAGGCTTCTTCATAAATTTATGGGATGCCTTATCATGTACTTCTGAAGTCGGTGCTTCATTTGTTGCTCCTGGAAAAAGACCAGCACCAAATTACTCTTGGTCTACATCCGATAACACAAGTTCCAACACATCAGCAACTCCCGCACCTACCACTCAAAGACGGGGTAAGGAACCGGCTCCTCTCGATGAAAATATTCGTCCAGAAGAGTGGGATACCGACGATGATGAGGAGTAATTGTAGTATTTTACAATTTATTTACCTTCAAAAATTTCTGTTCTTGCACTCTATTTTTTTAATTATTGTTATGTACTAAGCAAACATCTTTAAATTATTTCTATTTAGGCTTAAATATGTACTATGTAAATTTAAATGTTTCGCATTACTTTAATATGTTATAAGTATTCCTTTTTGTCGATGACAAAGGGGGAGAAATGTATGCAAACTAACGAATTTTTGCAGAAAAGTCGCCATATATTCAGGGGGAGAATTATAATATATATGTCAATATTACTTCGTCACATAAGTATTGTCATCAATCAAAAAGGGGGAGAATGTTGATTCATGAGTTTTGATTCATGACACAAGCTTCAGAGATCATACGACGAGAATACTATATGAAAGCAACAAAAAGAGAATAAGTGCATATTGTGCACTACAAAGGAGACAATACTACAATTCAAATATTAGTATGGATATTTTATTTTATTGAGTCTTAGAATATTGTTAAAATCATTCCTCAAATAGTCACACACGCACACAAAACATTTTATATTAAAACTATGTTCACTGTGCAAATAACACCAGGTCGGCCGATCGACCAGGATCCTCGGTCGACCGACCCTGTATCATATGCACAGCTACTTTCTGTTTTGTATACGTTTTCAAACTCATCTGACCGGCCAGGTTTTCCGGTCGACCGACCAGAGAATAACGGCTAGTTTACTGAAGAGATGCGATCATTTCATGAAGAGGAATGTCCTCTATTTCAAGAGGTATGGACACAACTGTTAACTAAAACTCTTCATAAAAGATTACAACTCTTCTACAACTATATAAACATATTCAATTCACTTCTACAATCACCGATTCTTGTTTATATTTCTGAAATCTAATCTCTATTCATTTCTGCAAATAAAAGTTTTCATTCTTAATTAATATCACTAGAATCCTTGTTTTAATTCATATATACTTCGATTCTACGTGATTATCTTCCTTCTAAATCTTCACACACATACATACTCTTGAGGATTTGATTATAGGAAAATTGTACTATCAAAAGACTATCAGTGTTATTTAGAACACACTCGTCAACAAACATTTTGTATTAAGTTAAAGTCCTCTTCGGCTATTGAGGCGGAAAAATTCCCGTTCGGCTGCTCAGGTGTCATATACCTATTCCTCCGGGTTCAGTGAGGGGTTTAGTTTAAATCCAGAGGGTATTCTGGGACTGGACGTAGAACGGGAAGTTCGAACCAATATAAAAATTCCTGGTGTGCTTACTTTAATTTTTACTTTACTGTTATTACCAGTTTCCGCATTTATATACCATATTACACGATCCTTAGTACTACACGTACACTTTCAGCACATATTTACATACACTTAACCTACAAAAGCAGCCATCTCACACATGGTTGTTAGTGGTCTTGGCAATAGAGTTGTGCTGTGATGAAACAAAATTTGGTAGGTGTTGCAAAAGAAGCAAATGGCTTTTTCGGTAGTTCAGAAAGACACCGTTGAATCATATTCCACGAATTCTCTTTATTAATAGTGAAGATATTTATTTTTATTTTTAAAACGAAGAGAAGGCTGGGGTTCGACAACGGAGAGGCTGAAAGGTGGCTGCTCGGAGGTCTGGTGAGTGGAGTGGGCAAGGCTGGGTGAAGCAAGGGTTGTGGCGGCTGTTGTGGTTTGCTCGAGTGGTGGAATGGCAGAGGGTGGCTGGAGCGATGGGCTTTCAGATAGTGAATGGAGGACCAGAGAGGTTCAGGTGGCAAAAGGTGATTGAGGCCGAGTTCGGTAGGAGGGTTTTGCTATGACGGTGGAAGTTCGGCAAGTGGAAGGTGGCGGAGGGCTGTGGGAGAACCGGGTGCGGTAAAGGGTCTGGAGGAAGGCTAGGTGGTAAGGTAGAGGAGGCATTGGGGTGGGGAGGGAAAGCGGAGTGACTGACAGCCGAGGGTAGGCTGAAGGTGTTGGCAGAGCAAGGAACGAAGCAAGGTGGATGAGGGAGAGAGAACATGGATTGAGTTCGGTAGGAAGGGAGCAGGCTTCGGGCAAAAATAGTATATGCTTTCTTATTTTTTTTGTAAACAAAGTACAGACGAAGAAAAGAGAAGAGGAAAGAAAGAAATGGACGGAAAGGAAGACAATCAGCAATATATATTGAATAGTAGGAATAGCAAAAGTCCAATACGTTGAATTTCAGGAAATATAAATGCAAATGGCTGTTTGGATTTACACGGTGGGTAATTGAAAGGGCATAAGAAACCAAAAGGCTCAAATGCAGAACCGATACGGCTAATCGTTTTGTCGAGTTCGCCATGCACTGGACGCCGAAATGCATAAATGAATATACTGCGGAGATCAATGCGATGAGACAAACAAGATGGTACATAGATATGAGCAATACGACTAACTTATCAAAACTCAATTTTCGCTGCCAAACTGCTGCTAAAATGCCGAAAATAAGATAAACGAGGCTAGAGCAGTCCAAACTTGGCGAAACAAAATATGATGTCTCATTTAGAAAATGTTCAACATTTGACTTATATAAAAGTATTCGGATTTCAAAAATATATTATTTCCATCAATTTTAACTAATTTTAAATTTTAAATTTTAAATTTCACAAACAAACAAACTTCCATGTTTTATGATGAAAATCTGTCACTTGCTATGTTTAAATAGACATATTCCACATATCAAATTTTCATTGCAAAAATTTTATTATTTATTTTCATTAAAATTTAGTTAACTACGTTATTTAAATCATTAAAATTTCTAGGTCGTTACATCCTTGTTTGTCTTGTACAAACCCTTTTGTGTTTTTGTGTATTAGTGCAGCTATAGTATTAGAATTCCAAAAGGGCTCAGAGTTTACGGGGCGTTACCTTAATTTTTCAGTAACTTCTTCGGGAACATTAGTAGGTTCACAAGAGGATGAATATTCCATGTATCACTCGTTGGGTGCTCAGGTGCACTACACAACATAGGATTAATGGCTACAGTACCAGCAAAATTCTGATCAGTAGTTATGGCTGTTCTGATATTGTCTCATTGGTTAAATCTGGATTTAGAATTGTATTGGAGGATTTGTTATGTAATAGACCTGTGGGATTTTTTAAAAGGTTCGTATAATTTAGACTATTTTTTATTGTGCTACCATGATTTTGTGATTGTTCATCAATATTAAAAACACTCTCTTGCATATGATTTTTGAAATTATCATGTATAGGGCTATCAACATCCATACCACTTGTCTCGTGATTCAAAGCGGAATTTTGCTCAGTGTTTATGTTAGTTCGTGAAAGTGGGGATCTCAAGGCTAATTTAACAGTAGATGGGGCGAATAGTGTTTAATAATTCTTATGACCTGTTTTGAATTCTTTTAAAATTATAGTTTAAACAATACAAATTGACAATCACATATGCAAATACAGATAGATATAAATTCGGTAAAATAAAAAGTAAAGAGTTAGAGAGATCACAACGGGACTTTTATACTGGTTCGGAGTTACCTTATATCCAATCCCATACAATTTCCTATACATATTTCTTTTCAAACATCAAAGTCTATACAATCTCGATTCAACTCTACGAGACACACCCTCTAGATTTTTCGAGCTCTGAGTACACCTATTGGATTCGGATGGGACACCAACACACCCACTTGGATTTTAAGGACACCAAGCACATTCAAGAGTATTTGAGTATGATTTGATAAAGTTTACATATCAATTTCTTGATCTTGAATACAACTAATCCTATAGCCACTTGAATAACACTTTGATCGCGATTTGAGTATGAGAGATGAGAGAGATTAGAGAGTGTTCAGTAAAGAATCAAATCAATAGAGTTTGAATTTGATCTTGATTGAATTTGAGAAGATCTTGAGTAGAATTTCTTTTAGAAATCAAGAAAGTGAAAGATGAGAGAAAATATAAGAAAGTAGTTGTTGAAAATTTGTTAATAGAACCCATATTTATAGAGAAACAACAATCATGTTCATTCGTGAAGAGATACGACAAAAAGTCACTACCATTCAGAATTTGAATTTTGAAAATCTCAGACTATATGTCGACATATAGCTCTATGTATGTCGACATATCCTTTGTTAATTTGAAAAAACACTTAATAAAAATTGTATTGTAAATATTAAATTTTGTAAAATATTTTGATACTTTGTAAAATCATTTAAGCATAGTTTAAACACATTTTAATCATAACAAAACTTAAGAAAACTTTATTAAATTATTTTGAAATATTTTAATATATAAAGGATTTAAATATGAATTTATTTTGAAAAATAATATATAAAGTATAAGTGAATATATATATTTAAAATCAAAGTATTAATGAATATCAAAATATACTTTTGAATACAATAAACCTTTAGAAAACATAAAACCAAAATCTATATCTAAATACTATAAATTAAAAGTATATATTAAGATACTTAAAAACTTAATATAATAATTTTGTAAACAAATAATTAAAAGTTTAGGAATCATTTAAAAGAATTTTTCAAAAGATGTTTGAAAAATCATTTTCAAAACAGGGGTTCTTAAAAATCATTTTTGAAAACAAGGATATTTGAAAATCATTAAAATCGGAGAATAAATTTTAAGAACCTTTTTGCAAAAAAAATGAAGAGAGATCAAAGAAGTGCTACTAGGGATTTACCAAGATAATCTATGAATCTATAACTTATCTTGATATCTTGAACCTTCAAACTCATGAGTATTCAATCTCTAGCTCTTGAATCACTATATTAGCCTCTTAAGTCTGCTATTGATACCGTACAGTCTTCTTAATCAAAACATGTCTAATATCCTGCACTGTATGCTATATATAACTTGATGAAACATTTTTATCAATATTTTATACGATCTCACATGGATGTTGTCATCAAAACCAATACCTAAAGTACTAACAACCCCCCTTTTGATGATGACAGCAATGTATATAAAATATGATATATCTCTCCTGAGTTACAAAAACTCCCTTTTAATATATGCATGTGTGTTACAAACCCTCCCCCCCTTAATCTACGCCTGGATATTTTATATATTTCTCCCCATCTATCATCAAGAAAAAATATAACTAAAACTCCCCTAACTAAAGTACTACATGGTATATAAGAGTGATATGTTGATAAATAAGATAAATCAATTTTATTAATCAATCGAATCCAATACATGAAAATTTTCAAACTAATTCATGTCAATACAATTCAATCATAAGTCAAACAAATCAATCCAAACCAATTCTAATCCTAAATAGGTTAATATAAACCAATCCATACTTCTTGTTTTAGTGTAATGTAACAACCCGGGGTTTTTATAACAGTTGATTATCGTCAAATGACGATTTAATTTGTTTGACAATTGCAATTGGAATTTAAATCTAGTTAAAATTCTTTTTTTAAGTAATTTTGGCTAAGAATTGATTGGGCTCTAAAAAAAAAATTCTAATCTCGGCCCAATATTCCTTTTCATTTATACTCGACCCGTTTCCCTTTTTAATTCGATTGGACCCGTTCCTCTTTTCAACCGAATTCGTTCAAAAAAAAACCCTAGAGTAATCGATCAAAAAAAAAATGGTGGCTTCGGCTTCTTCGAAAAATTAGGGCTTGGAAAATTGTGGTAGCCGACTTTAGTTCGATCTTTGCTCGTCTCTAGTGGTACTCGCGACCGTTCGAATTGTGATCGTCTCTGCTTCAAATTTTGGTCGAATTTGAGATGATTTTGGCTGCTTCAAATTGTCGAACGCCTCTACGTGAACGAGTTCGTCTTTGCTTCGAACAAGGTGAGTGACATTCTTCACTCACATCTAATTTAATCTCGTTTATTCATGAATATAATTCGAGAACTTTCGATGTTGATGTTTTTGTGTTTTAATTAAATTCGTATACATTGATACTTATTGTTTCGATTATATGGATTTGGTGAATCTTTGAACTGTTCGAATTTGATAATCTCGTCTCTGACTTGATTTTTTGTTCACTGTATTTTTGGCTTTCACTGATCATTATGGCTTTGATTTTGTGTGGCCCCTGTGTACTTCGGCTCTGACCATCTTTGTGTTCCTCTCTGAGTATTTTCGATTTGTTGTTTGCATTGCTTCATTCATGTATGTTGCCACTGTTTTGCTTTGGTTTAGCTTACTGATCCAGTTTCAGTTTGCAAATGGGTTGTGCACATTTGAGATTTTATTTGTTTACTGACATGGTCTGAGTGGTTGTACACTTTTGGTCTTCATATTTATGTGGGTCTGGTCAATAGTCTAGCCCTATATCTGCTGTCCACATGTGTAGCTGCTGCCCACCTAGGTGTCTAATGCAGGTGAAAGTGTTGATGTTGGCTTTGCATTTCACTTGTGTACTACCTGGGTCTGCATTCCCTAACCATGTCACTATTTTCTGGTCTGTAGCTCATTTGCATACCTTGTCTCTTTTGGATGCATTCTCAGTTTGACTTTCATTAAAGTCTGGCCTGGTTCGTTTCTGTAGTTGGTCTCGTTACAGTTGGTCTGACCTGCACTTTACTTGAGTCTGGTCATTGTTGGCATTTGGTTGTATTTGGCCTTGTGTATGATAGTTGCACTATCCAGTTTACAGTGCATACTAGTTGTACTTGTTCAGGTGTTCATTCTGACATCACCTCTGTTTTACTTATCATGTCTACTGTTTCCTTTAGTGTTGTTGCACACTACTGATCTTCAATTGCATTTGAGTTGCAACTGTCATTCGATTTCGGTGGGTTGCTTACGACCTCAGTTTTGAACTAATTTGATCTATAGTACTGTTACAGTTGAGATAGGTATGTATGTGTATGCACATATATATATATATATGCATACATGTAAAAATTACATCTGTTTAACATCGAATTTTCCTGACCTTTGCTCTGAGCAATTTTGTGTTCTTCCCTAACCTTTTGGCAGTTCTGGCTTTGTCTTAACTTTATCATTTTCTTGGTAAACCTCGACCATCACCATTGCTTAGATAGTAATGATGCTCTGTCCAGTTTGGTTAGTCTGCATTTGGCATTGTTCTATTCTTTAAGGCATGACTCAGTTGCATTTAGTAGTTAGTATTCCACTTGAGTATTTGGATTTGTACAGTCGTATAGTTCATGTTGCTATGGTTTCTGTAACCTTTGTACATTTTTGTATTACCATTGTGACTGGGCATGTGTACCTCCATATTTTGTTAGACACGGTTGCATTTGTTCATCTGGTTAGTTGCAGCTGTGCACTTGTGTACTTTGTGCATTAAATTGTTGCCAGTTCCTTGGTTTGTTGAGTTTTCTTAAGTCTGGGCATTTTTATGCTCTGGTCTCCACAGTAGCATCCATGCTTTAGCTTCTGAACTATTGCATTGCTTCATTGTATTCATTTTGTCTAGATTTGCCATAGTGATCCCCCTGGCCTGGCTTGTGTGATTCTTTGAGTTGGCTCTATTGTTATCTGGTTTATGACTTCGCTTATTTCAACCTTAATCCTTGAACACTTTTGAGTTGTTCCTTTTTACAGTGGTATTTGCTTGGGCACAGTTGCCTTGTGCCTTTGTTGCGCACTTCATATTTGCACTGTTTCTGTAGTGGTGTAGTATATATCCACTATCTTCTTGAACTTGTTTCATCAGTGATGTTCTGTACATCTACTATTCCCACTTGCCATCCTCGTTTGCATATGGCTGCTGCCTTGATCCCTGGTCTTGGCTCATGTAGTCTTGACTTCGAGTACTTATGTGTATGTGCCCTTGTATCTGGTGCATGTGCTATGTCCATTTGAGTTGTTCTTCTTTTATTGCCTGGTTTGGATTTGTGTTCTGGTTCAAGTATAAGCCAGTCTCATTTGTGTTGTTATCACACTTGAGTTGAACCCGATTTCGGGGTTTGACCTTGTGATCATTTGTGACTTTCACTGAGCTTTTGTGTATCTCATGCGATAGCGGCGAGGCAGTACACGCGTGCGTGTACTGCAGCCCTATCAGATTTGACAGTTTTAAATTGATGTTTCGATTTGTTGAATTGTTTCATTGGTAAATTTCAATGTTTTGGAGTTGTATTCTGATTTGGATCGTTGATTTATTATTTAACACTATTTAGTGTTATATTTGCCGTTATCCAATTCTTGTATCGAGAGTTGGATATACGAGATTTCTGTGATTGTCGTCTATTTGACTATCTGATTATTATTGCTACTATGCACTAATAAACTGGTTTGAATTAGACTGACCTGGGTATTATTTTCTTTTGAATGTAATACTCGGGTCAGACCCGAGTTATTTCAGGTTGTAGATTTTCTACTTTGAGTTGCTGTTCAGGATTTGAAGACTTTTCACACCTTCTGAAGTTATCAGTGTCATTTTGCAGTAGTCGTGTCATTGTATAGAACGATATGTATTCATGTATATTAGTCGATAATGTACTTGTATATATAACTTCTAGAGTCGACAGTTGTAGTTGTATCATATGTATCGTGTCAACTATGTATTAACTGACATCAGTTATATATATATGAGACTTTTGTTTTTATCTGTGTTCCGCATTTATATTATCTGTGTTATTGTTATATCTAATGTCCTAAACTATTATGAACCGTCGTAGTTCGTTTTATACTAGTATTGGGTGTGTCGATGGGAGTAAATAAATAATAGAAGAAAAATAAAAAGTATGTACCACTCCTATCGAGATAACCAATATTAGTGTAAGGCCAATTACGGATGGTCGCTCCTATCCAGCCTTATTCTTCGTAATAATAGACAGTATTTCCTTTAATACTCTTTGTTATTATGAGCATAGAGGTGGGGCGTCACAGTTGGTATCAGAGCTTGGGGTTTATGGACATAATATAAAACATAACTTGGATGGAACATATGTTACAACTATTAGTCGACGTTTTATCTGTGATTTGAGTCAAAACTAAAGTTTTGAAATTTTGATGAAATTTTTAAATATCGTTATTTAAAAATAGTAGTGAAACTGTGTTTTGTTGATTTGATTAAATTGTGTTCTATTTATCAGAGTGCGCAGCGGAAACAGTGAAACTGTCTTCGCTGAGTACAACTGACAATCTTTTGATTTAAAAATCAAAACACGAAATTGATATGAATTCCAATTGTTGTTTACATAGCTGTAATTATTTGTTTCTTTGAGAATTTCGAATCCAAATTGAGGATTCGAAGAAATTGCAGATATGTGATTTTTGTTGAGATTTTGGCTGGTTTCTTTTGAGCTAATCATATATTGATTAGATTTTTGGCTGTTTTGAATTATTCTCGTTGAAGAGATATTTGAATGATTTCTTTATTTATATTGTAATGAACGTGCAAAATTTGAGTTGCACGTCATTGCATTTATTTTATGTTGAACCGATGCTTGGTTATGATACGTATTTTGTTGTCGTTATTTTTATAACGGACTTTTTACACCAATGCTGAATTTTTGAGGCACGGTGTTTTGGTGACAATTTTAATGAATGAAAATTCACTGATGTCACATTTTGATGTGAATTCTTTTGATGAGATATTTGATGTTTTAAAATTACTGTCGCTTTGACTTCAGTAACAGTCAAATTTTTAAAAAAGTGGATTTTCAAGCGGTTATTCCGCAATACTGATGTGTAACCGTTTTTACGGTATTTTGAGAAGTATAATTTCCTTATCGAAATTGTTACTGATTTGCTGTTTTAATCACGTGATTGGAAAATCGTTTTAAAATGAAAATTGTTTTATAAATTTTAACGATTTGCGTTTTCAAAAGAATGAGAAAGCGACTTAAACGATTCAGCAAAATCAAGGATTATGACCCCTTTCTTTTACTGTTTCGCTTAACTCCGGATTTGTCCAGTTGAGAATGCGAATTGTTATTTTTACAAAATAAATAAAATTGTTTTCAAAAATTTTACAGTTTGCGATTTCAAAAGAATGAGGAAGCGATTTAAACGTTTCAGCAAAATCGAGGACTATGACCCCTTTCTTTTACTGATTCGCTTAATTCCGGACTTGTCCGTTTGAGAATGTGAAATGTATTTTTACAAAATACACAATTTTGCACTTTCAAGGAAACGATGAAGAGAATCAAACGATTTAGTAAAACACGTGGTATGGGACATGTGCGTTTGCTATTTCGGTTAATTCCGGACTCGTTAATTGAAATATTTGATGATTTGTTGGGCTTTCGAGCCACTCTGCGGACCTTCGGGTCATTTGTTGGGCTTTCGAGCCACTCTGCGGACCTTCGGGTCATTTGTTGGGCTTTCGGGCCACTCTGCGGACCTTCGGGTCAAATACCAGTACTAGACCTTCGGGTCACTCTGCGGACCTTCGGGTCAATCTGATGGGCGCCAAAAATTATGTTGAGTACTTGGTAGGCTTCGGCCACTCTGAGATGCACGTGCGGCGAATTAAAAACTCGCCATCTGATGGGATCGATCCAAGCTTTCATGTTGATTTTCTAGTCTTCTTAATTGATTTCTAGATATTTGTTGCTTCCAATTATCTGCAGGTAATTGGATATTTGTTGATATGAGTTCTGATTATCGTTTTTGATAACCAGATATTTGTTGTTTCTAATTATCGCTTGTGATAATTAGATATTTGCTGATATGAGTTCTGATTATCGTTTTTGATAATCAGATAATTGTTGTTTCTAATTATCGCTTGTGATAATTAGATATTTGTTGATATGAGTTCTGATTATCGTTTTTGATAATCAGATATTTGTTGTTTCTAATTATCGCTTGTGATAATTAGATATTTGCTGATATGAGTTCTGATTATCGTTTTTGATAATCAGATAATTGTTGTTTCTAATTATCGCTTGTGATAATTAGATATTTGTTGATATGAGTTCTGATTATCGTTTTTGATAATCAGATATTTGTTGTTTCTAATTATCGCTTGTGATAATTAGATATTTGTTGATATGAGTTCTGATTATCGTTTTTGATAATCGGATATTTGTTGCTTTTAATTATCACTTTAGATAATTAAATATTTGTTGATTTTAGATTTAATTATCACCTGAGATAATTAAATATTTGTTGAATTGAGATTTAATTATCGCCTGAGATAATTAAATATTTGTTGATTTGAGATTTAATTATCGCTTCAGATAATTAAATATTTGTTGATTTGAGAAATTTGATTATCGTTTTTGATAATCGAATATTTGTTGAATTTGAAATTTGATTATCGTCTTTGATAATCGAATATTTGTTAAATTTGAGAAATTTGATTATCGTTTTTGATAATCGAATATTTGTTGAATTTGAAATTTGATTATCGTTTTTGATAATCGAATATTTGTTAAATTTGAAATTTGATTATCGTTTTTGATAATCGAATATTTGTTGAATTTGAAATTTAATTATCGCTTTTGATAATTAAATATTTGTTGATTTGAGATTTAATTATCGCTTTAGATAATTAAATATTTGTTGCTTTGAGATTTAATTATCGCTTTAGATAATTAAATAATTGCTGATTTGAGATTTAATTATCGCTTTTGATAATTAAATATTTGTTGAATTTGAAATTTGATTGTCGTTGGTGATAATCGAATATTTGTTGATTTGAGAAATTTGATTATCGTTTTTGATAATTGAATATTTGTTTTCTGACTATCGTTTGAGATAATCAGATATTTGATTTGTCTTCTGATTATCGTTTGAGATAAGTAAATATTTGCGATTTGAAAATTCAATTATCGTTTTTGATGATTGAATATTTGCGATTTTTGAGATTTGAGCTTCGTCTTTTTCTCTGGCGATTCAGGTGAGTAATTTGATTTACTCACATTCAATTCGTGCTCTGTATGGGATTTCTGCTCTGTTTTTCCTTCTCTTTTAGTTGCTGGAACTCGATTGTTCTTGTTTTTGTTAGTCGTCTGATTTTGATCCCTGATTCCCACGATGTTGATTCTTTTGATTTGAAGCAGTCGAACCTTTTTATTTCTTATCTAATACTTCCCCGCTGACACTTGCTTTGCTTATACATTCGACATTGCCATGCTCTTTTGGTTGTTACATTTTATCCATTTATTCCCTATGATTGCGTGGACGCAATTTTTTTAGGAGGGGAGTCTGTAACAACCAGGGGTTTTTATAACAGTTGATTATCGTCAAATGACGATTTAATTTGTTTGACAATTGCAATTGGAATTTAAATCTAGTTAAAATTCTTTTTTTAAGTAATTTTGGCTAAGAATTGATTGGGCTCTAAAAAAAAAAATCTAATCTCGGCCCAATATTCCTTTTCATTTATACTCGACCCGTTTCCCTTTTTAATTCGATTGGACCCGTTCCTCTTTTCAACCGAATTCGTTCAAAAAAAAACCCTAGAGTAATCGATCAAAAAAAAATGGTGGCTTCGGCTTCTTCGAAAAATTAGGGCTTGGAAAATTGTGGTAGCCGACTTTAGTTCGATCGTTGCTCGTCTCTAGTGGTACTCGCGACCGTTCGAATTGTGATCGTCTCTGCTTCAAATTTTGGTCGAATTTGAGATGATTTTGGCTGCTTCAAATTGTCGAACGCCTCTACGTGAACGAGTTCGTCTTTGCTTCGAACAAGGTGAGTGACATTCTTCACTCACATCTAATTTAATCTCGTTTATTCATGAATATAATTCGAGAACTTTCGATGTTGATGTTTTTGTGTTTTAATTAAATTCGTATACATTGATACTTATTGTTTCGATTATATGGATTTGGTGAATCTTTGAACTGTTCGAATTTGATAATCTCGTCTCTGACTTGATTTTTTGTTCACTGTATTTTTGGCTTTCACTGATCATTATGGCTTTGATTTTGTGTGGCCCCTGTGTACTTCGGCTCTGACCATCTTTGTGTTCCTCTCTGAGTATTTTCGATTTGTTGTTTGCATTGCTTCATTCATGTATGTTGCCACTGTTTTGCTTTGGTTTAGCTTACTGATCCAGTTTCAGTTTGCAAATGGGTTGTGCACATTTGAGATTTTATTTGTTTACTGACATGGTCTGAGTGGTTGTACACTTTTGGTCTTCATATTTATGTGGGTCTGGTCAATAGTCTAGCCCTATTTCTGCTGTCCACATGTGTAGCTGCTGTCCACCTAAGTGTCTAATGCAGGTGAAAGTGTTGATGTTGGCTTTGCATTTCACTTGTGTACTACCTGGGTCTGCATTCCCTAACCATGTCACTATTTTCTGGTCTGTAGCTCATTTGCATACCTTGTCTCTTTTGGATGCATTCTCAGTTTGACTTTCATTAAAGTCTGGCCTGGTTCGTTTCTGTAGTTGGTCTCGTTACAGTTGGTCTGACCTGCACTTTACTTGAGTCTGGTCATTGTTGGCATTTGGTTGTATTTGGCCTTGTGTATGATAGTTGCACTATCCAGTTTACAGTGCATACTAGTTGTACTTGTTCAGGTGTTCATTCTGACATCACCTCTGTTTTACTTATCATGTCTACTGTTTCCTTTAGTGTTGTTGCACACTACTGATCTTCAATTGCATTTGAGTTGCAACTGTCATTCGATTTCGGTGGGTTGCTTACGACCTCAGTTTTGAACTAATTAGATCTATAGTACTGTTACAGTTGAGATAGGTATGTATGTGTATGCACATATATATATATATATATATATATATGCATACATGTAAAAATTACATCTGTTTAACATCGAATTTTCCTGACCTTTGTTCTGAGCAATTTTGTGTTCTTCCCTGACCTTTTGGCAGTTCTGGCTTTGTCTTAACTTTATCATTTTCTTGGTAAACCTCGACCATCACCATTGCTTAGATAGTAATGATGCTCTGTCCAGTTTGGTTAGTCTGCATTTGGCATTGTTCTATTCTTTAAGGCATGACTCAGTTGCATTTAGTAGTTAGTATTCCAGTTGAGTATTTGGATTTGTACAGTCGTATAGTTCATGTTGCTATGGTTTCTGTAACCTTTGTACATTTTTGTATTACCATTGTGACTGGGCATGTGTACCTCCATATTTTGTTAGACACAGTTGCATTTGTTCATCTGGTTAGTTGCAGCTGTGCACTTGTGTACTTTGTGCATTAAATTGTTGCCAGTTCCTTGGTTTGTTGAGTTTTCTTAAGTCTGGGCATTTTTATGCTCTGGTCTCCACAGTAGCATCCATGCTTTAGCTTCTGAACTATTGCATTGCTTCATTGTATTCATTTTGTCTAGATTTGCCATAGTGATCCCCCTGGCCTGGCTTGTGTGATTCTTTGAGTTGGCTCTATTGTTATCTGGTTTATGACTTCGCTTATTTCAACCTTAATCCTTGAACACTTTTGAGTTGTTCCTTTTTACAGTGGTATTTGCTTGGGCACAGTTGCCTTGTGCCTTTGTTGCGCACTTCATATTTGCACTGTTTCTGTAGTGGTGTAGTATATATCCACTATCTTCTTGAACTTGTTTCATCAGTGATGTTCTGTACATCTACTATTCCCACTTGCCATCCTCGTTTGCATATGGCTGCTGCCTTGATCCCTGGTCTTGGCTCATGTAGTCTTGACTTCGAGTACTTATGTGTATGTGCCCTTGTATCTGGTGCATGTGCTATGTCCATTTGAGTTGTTCTTCTTTTATTGCCTGGTTTGGATTTGTGTTCTGGTTCAAGTATAAGCCAGTCTCATTTGTGTTGTTATCACACTTGAGTTGAACCCGATTTCGGGGTTTGACCTTGTGATCATTTGTGACTTTCACTGAGCTTTTGTGTATCTCATGCGATAGCGGCGAGGCAGTACACGCGTGCGTGTACTGCAGCCCTATCAGATTTGACAGTTTTAAATTGATGTTTCGATTTGTTGAATTGTTTCATTGGTAAATTTCAATGTTTTGGAGTTGTATTCTGATTTGGATCGTTGATTTATTATTTAACACTATTTAGTGTTATATTTGCCGTTATCCAATTCTTGTATCGAGAGTTGGATATACGAGATTTCTGTGATTGTCGTCTATTTGACTATCTGATTATTATTGCTACTATGCACTAATAAACTGGTTTGAATTAGACTGACCTGGGTATTATTTTCTTTTGAATGTAATACTCGGGTCAGACCCGAGTTATTTCAGGTTGTAGATTTTCTACTTTGAGTTGCTGTTCAGGATTTGAAGACTTTTCACACCTTCTGAAGTTATCAATGTCATTTTGTAGTAGTCGTGTCATTGTATAGAACGATATGTATTCATGTATATTAGTCGATAATGTACTTGTATATATAACTTCTAGAGTCGACAGTTGTAGTTGTATCATATGTATCGTGTCAACTATGTATTAACTGACATCAGTTATATATATATGAGACTTTTGTTTTTATCTGTGTTCCGCATTTATATTATCTGTGTTATTGTTATATCTAATGTCCTAAACTATTATGAACCGTCGTAGTTCGTTTTATACTAGTATTGGGTGTGTCGATGGGAGTAAATAAATAATAGAAGAAAAATAAAAAGTATGTACCACTCCTATCGAGATAACCAATATTAGTGTAAGGCCAATTACGGATGGTCGCTCCTATCCAACCTTATTC
This sequence comes from Allium fistulosum, assembly GCA_030737815.1. NCBI lineage: Eukaryota > Viridiplantae > Streptophyta > Magnoliopsida > Asparagales > Amaryllidaceae > Allium > Allium fistulosum. Next base: position 1,443,560,990 of record CM060902.1, on the reverse strand, counting down.
TTCGTAATAATAGACAGTATTTCCTTTAATACTCTTTGTTATTATGAGCATAGAGGTGGGGCGTCACATGTAATATTTTAATATACAAACTTAAATCAAATCTTATATATTATATTTAAAAACTAACCAATAAACCTAAATCTCCCTAGGAACTTCTACCCAGCCATCGGAATCGAAATTTGGATCTGCTTTAATGGCATTCTAATCTTCATTATCTTTGTTGATGGCACTATCCGAATTGTTGGTTGGTTCATCTTTGATAAGGGAAGAAATCATCCATCAAATAACGTCAGAATGCTTTTCTTCTTCTTATATCATCTGCATTTGACTCAATTCTAAGTGCTTTTGATTTCTAAGAATAAAGTTAAGGATATTCTTGAACATTTGAAAGGTTTGTTCAAGATTCTCACACAATTTTTGGTGTGGATAAATCATATTTGAAAAGTTAAGTTTATAAGTGAAAAGAGAGAAGAAAGAGAGTGGAAATAATATTTTTTTGGAGTGAATATGTTATATAGGGGTGAAAAGTCTTTTACAATAGTTGAATAGATAGTAGTTATTTTATTTTGAAATAAATTATTTTAGTTCCTGCCTGTTATATGTCGATATATATGGTATTCATATGTTGACATGTATACCATATTTTGCAAAATAAACTTATTTGCTATATTTTTGCAATTAGCCTAAACTATTGCACTTTTATGACTTTTCAGAGACCAATAGCAATGTATAATAGCAAGGAACATGATTTCATTGATAACCATGGATGAGCACATGAAATTTAAAGATAAATATAAAAGACGCATGGATTAAAACTAGAACAATTCAAACTAAAAGCTAGAAAATCATAGGAAATGCCACTAGGAAGAAGTAGATGAAGATGATGATTTTCTACTAATCTTGCGAATAACCTTTCCAAAGTACTTGCCTACTTTGTTGGAAAGAGAAGTGAATGATTTATTAAGCTTTTTTTTGGTTAATAAGAATTTTTTCTTGGTTCTTGAGAATTTCCTTAGTGGATGGATGAGATGGATTTTCGAAACTCTCCAAAGAAGTGTCTTCCTCCTCCTCCACTTCCATTTCTCCTCCTTCCTCTCCCTCCTCTTCTCTTATTTCACACTCCTCCTTCCAAGCTAATCTTGCTTCTTTCTTCGTAAGAGTTTCATAAGGCTCAAATATGAGTGAAATGTGCATGAGAGAGATGTTTTCCTTGTCGAATATTTTTTTGAGGAATGGTTTCCTCTCCTCTTAGGTCAACACCAAAATATGTGAATATTCTAGTTAGATACACACCATGGAAGAGTGTTTCCCGTGCCTAGAGATATTCTTATGAAAAAATTCATCCAAAATGATTTCTGCCCAACTTATGTTGTAATGACCATAAATCGTAAAAAAGGCTTTGAAAATCTTTTGAGTTGGGTTATTATAATTTCCGTCCTTGAAGTTATGCTTTGTTGCAAAATGAGACTCATAATTATTGCTTTAGAACATAAATCCTTATTTTTAAGCTTAAAATTATCATCACTTTCAAAAATATCATGATAACTTTAGAACTTTGATTTCAATTTTAGAAGACAAAATGCCCATTCCATTAGATTTGCATCCGAGAATGTGACTTAAAAGTTCATAATTCAAAACAATTTGAGTGCCCTTGACACTACTCCATACTTCACTTTCATTTCCTTCATAAAACTTTCCTTTCAAATTAGCATATAAGTTTGGAAAACACACAAAATCATTTTAAGAGGCATCAATTAAAATATTTCCATTTTGATCATAAAGATCATAAAGATTGTAAGAAGGAAAATTATTAAATTTGGCAAATTTTCCAGGAGAGAATTTTCCAAAAGAAATATATTCCATATAGGCTTCAATGGTCTTTTTTCATGGAAAAGATAGCCTTTGGTTTTCCTGGAATGCCTTATGGTTATTGAAGTGTTGCTTGAGGAAGCCATTGATGAATTGTTTGAATAGATAAGACAGATAATGGATTTTTGAATTTTGAAAATGAGAGTGAAATGAATGCATGAAGATAGAACAATTAAATAGAGAACCAATAGACATGTTCTCTGGTCAAGAGACACCTTTTCAAAATATTGGAGTAGGTGAAAAGGTGTAGGGAATTTCAAATTTTGAATTTGAATTGAAAATATAAAAATCTGGTTTCTAGGTATATGCCAATATATAAGAAGTGGGTTTGTCGACGTACAGTCATCAATTTTCAAAATTTTGAGATGAATGGATTATTCCTATTTACTTATATATATAATTATTACTAATCTATATATTTTGTAAACAATTTTTAGAAATATATATATATATATATTATTTTTATTCAATATTATATTCTTATCAAAATATTATATTCATCCAATTTTGTTATTGATCTAATCCTCTCAAAAGCAACCAAAAATCCAATATAAAAAATTGAATTTTAAATGCATGCCTATTTTTGCTCCATTTCTTCGAACTTTTCTAAACTTAATTGATTATTGCTATGAAGCACACATTGGTAACTTCCGTATCTGATTCATTATTACTTGACGAAGTATCTATATCGTCTAATGTTACAGTATAAGCCCTTCTTTGTTTTCTGGACGAATTAGTTTTTGGTGAGATTTTCGGTTTCTCCGGTTGTGAACAGTCTCTCTACATATGGCCAAATTCATTGCAATTAAGACATCTGACAGCATTTCCACTTCCTGGATTTTTGTTATCATTTCTCCTGAGATTATTCATTTTTCTATATTTTAAAATTTTCTAAAATTTCTAGTCATGAAAGCAATTTCTTCATCATCATCATTATCTGAATCTAGATCATCTGTTGTTGCACTGAAATCGATGGATATCTTTTATATTGCTTTGCATTCTCTCCTGCCCTGCATTTATGCTTTATATAACATTAAATTATCAATCAACTCTTCTATTTTCAGAGTGCTAATGTCATTAGCCTATTTAATTGCAAGAGTCTTTTGGTCCCGTTCAAAAGTAAGTGAATTGAGGATTTTTCTAACTTGGTCCTCTTCAAAAAAACTTTTACCCAATGCAATTAGTGAATGTATTATATTTTGAAATCTACTATACATATTAGAAATTGACTTATTGGAACTGATTTTAAATAATTGAAACTGATTAGTTAACATAGAAATTTTAGTATGTTTGACTTTACTAGTGCCATCATGTGTAACTTGCAATGTTTACCATATTTCATATGCAAACTTACAAATAAACACTCTATTGAATTCATTCTTATCAAATAAACAAAAAAAATATTCATAGCTTTATAGTTACTTTGTGCAAGTGCCTTTTGTTCCATAGTCCATTATGAAAAGTTAGTATAGGGCATAGTATACTCATTCTATGTGACATTCCAAATATTTAGACCATTTGACTGTAAATGAATTTTCATTCTACATGACCAATATGTGATATTACTGTCATTAAAAAGTGGGGGTCTAACAGTAGATTGTCCTTCGACAAAGGTGTTACTAACAAGTGAACTAACAGTGTTGTTAGAAATTTAAACTTTTCAAACACCAAAAGATTATGAATACTTTGAAAACCAATGCTCTAATACCAAATGTCAGTTTGCAGAAGTAAGGATCTTAAGGCTAATTTAACACTAGAGGAGGTAAATGGTGTTTAAAATCTTTTATGAATCCTTTTGAATTCATTTAAGATTATAGTATAAACAATGCAGATTGACAATCACGGATGCAAACACAGATAGATATAAATGCAGTAAAAGCAAAAAGTAAAGAATTAGAGAGATCACACTAGGATTTTTATACTGGTTCGGAGTTACCCTACATCTAATCATGTACATATTTCTTGTACAAATTTCTTTTCAAATATCAAGGTCTATACAATCTTGATTTCAAGGCTATGAGACACACCCTCTAGATTTTTTGAGCTCGGGTACACTCATTGGATTCAGACGGGACACCAGCACACCCACTTGGATTTCAAGGACACCAAGCACACCCAAGAGTATTTGTGTATGATTTGATAAGGTTTACAAAATCAATTTATTGATTTTGAATACAACTAATCCTATAGCCACTTAAATAGCACTTTAACCGTGATTTTAGTGTGAGAGATGGGAGAGATTAGAGACTATTCAATAGAGAATCAAATCAATAAAGTTTGAATTTGATTTTGATTGAATTTGAGAATATCTTGAGTAGAATTTCTTTTAGAAATCAAGAAAGTGAAAGAGGAGATAAAATATAAAAAAGTAGTTGTTTAAAATTCGTTGAGAGAACTCATATTTATAGAGAAACAACAATCACGTCCATTCGCGAAGAGGTACAACAAAAAGACACATACATTTGAAATTTGAATTTTGAAAATCTCGGATTATATGTCGACATATAGCTTTTATATTCGTCCATATATCCTTTGTTAATTTGAAAAAACACTTAATAAAAAAAAATTTGTAAATATTTTGATACTTTGTAAAATCATTTATGCATAGTTTATACACATTTTAATCATAATAAAACTAAAGAAAACTCTATTAAATTATTTTCAAATATTTTAATTTATAAAAGATTTAAATATAAATTTCTTTTGAAAGATAATATATAAAGTATAAGTGAATATAAGTTTAAACTCAAAGTATTAATGAATGTCAAAATATACTTTTGAATACCATAAACATTTAAAAAACATAAAACCAAAATCTATAGCTATGACGACCCGCAAATCCGTCCCGTTTAGAGCTGACAATAACCGCACATGTCCAGCCCGAAACCCAAGGGAAATAAAAATAATCATGAGAAAGAAAGAAAAAAAGAAGAGAGAAGAAGAGAGAAGAGAAGAGAAGAAAGAAAGAAAAGAAGAAGAAAAGGAAAGAGAAAACAAAAGAGACTAAAACAATTGCAGAATCTCACAATCGCAGCGGAAAAACATATAATATCATATCAATGGTCTTTACAAAACAAAAACTGTAGTATAATATACATACATCAATCAGAGTACAACACTCAATCACTAATCATCAGCCTGGACAATTATAATAACTCGTCCTTACAATTACTAATAATTTAAATAACAAAGCATCGAAAAAATAATATATATGTGAATACGACCAAAAGACTACCAGCTCTCCCGTTGAAGCTCCAAAGCATCCAAATCTATATTTGTAAATATACTCGGTCTGACCCGAGCATTGAATGGGAAGAATGCCCGGATCAGTCTGGTAAACCAGCGTGAGAAAACACATATCAACTGAATTTATGTTAAAGTTATAAAAGCGTTCTTTTATCAAAAGAAAGGTATCTCGAACGACATGCCCACACATAAACACAGACAGGTTTTTACCTTACGATAACCAAAATATTTCATATCAAATCATGTTATATTATTACTAGTGTCTATTATACAAATAATAATTAAAATATCCGAATTTGTTACATTGATTAAACTCCATCAATACTAGCTACAAACGCAATATCTACAAACAAAATGGCAGACACGTAGTTGAGAATGGATTTCCATACAAATGACTAGGTGAAGGGACTACCTTCCGGTGGGTATATCTCTAGATGGATGTCCCAAGGGCCACACATAGGCATCTCTACCAACACAAGACCAGCCTATCTTCCTAAGATAGTACTGAATATGTCATCCTTGGTCGTTACCGACCTTTATCCGAGGGGCCTTATAGCATACATCCACAATAATTTACATCCTGAACGTCATAGCGGGAAGAAACATATCAACAAGGGGATGAACATACCCTAATGGTTGTGAACCACATAGCCTTGCCGCATCTACCCTATTTCGGTCATTTCCTGGTTGATGAGGCCAAAGGTCACGATTACCTTCCACATAGCACATATCACTCTGAATGCCACACTATCATTCCTTCGATCACTTATTTACTTCCATAAACATACAACCTCCGAGCTCATACGTCTCAGAGAAGGGTGTTAAGCTAAGAGAAGTTGCCTTCTTCGCCAACAAACAGATGTACGTTTATAAAAGTCAATAATGCAATCTCAAAATTCAATGTTAGACATCTATCCATACAAGTTGTCCAGGAATAGGACAAATCGAATGCACTTTCCTACCACATTCTGTCAGGAATTACCCCTAGGATTAGTAGGGAATAGTCCTTGCATCAGATATTTCATAATGAAGAGACTACTGCTAATATATATATATATATATATATATATTGAGAGTTTAACCCCAAACGATCAACAAGCGGTCCTTCACTGTAAAAATCCCAAATAACAGTATCTTCCAAACCTGCACATTCGAACACACATACCTTGGTCCGAAGTGGTTCTCGGAATAAATCTGACTCCGGTCTCTTCAAACCAACAACGATAAATAGGCCAATATTTATTTGATAGTCGGTTATTTAACTATCAAAACATACAAACAATATCCAACACCACAAGCAATCACTAGGCCCTTTTAATTAATCTTTTATTAATTAAATCACTTTCCAAATATTTATTTCAAATTATCTTTAAAAGGATATACTCTCAAAACCATTTAAAAAATTTCTATCTTGGAAGACATTTCCATATACTTATATCTACAGTATAAGCATATTCACAAATCACTTCACTAAACACTTCGAAAATATCTTCATAAACTTATATTAATAGTATAAGCATATTCACAACCTTTATCATTTCAATACTTAGAAAATATTTTCATATACTTATTTTAATAATATAAGCATATTTACAAATCATTTTAGGAAAGCTTTATATTTTTCAAAACACGGTTTATTGGGTTAAAACGAATGTTGCGTAAAACATCTTTTTAGACCCAAGTCTTAATTTGCTTCGCTTCTGAGTCGTTCTATCTCGGACTCCACTTCAAAATCGATCATAAAAAATGAAATTTCTTCTTTCCCTAGAGGTCGCCTGCGCTTCGCTTTTGTCCGTCCCCCGCTCATCGATGAGGATACGACAAACCCAAAATCATTAGTATAGGGTTTCGATAAATAAATTGACATATAAATCCCATATACTATACAAAACATTTTCTTTCGGAAATCATTGACTATAACAATAGTGTTATAGTCCATGCTTTCCTTACTTCTCAAAAACGTCTATTTCAACAATAAATGTTGAAATCTATGTTTCGTTCCACATCACATTTTAAAACATCTTCAAAACCATTTAATTCCATTCAGAATTATTATTTCCAAAACATTTACTTCTAAAAGATAGATTTACTTTTAAAATAATTAACTTCATCAAAACATCACTTTCAAAACTCCTTTAAATAAAAACCCATATTTATATATTAATATAAAACATCTCCATATTTATAAAACTAGTTTTATAAATCTCCTTTCGATTTTATAAAAATTCTATTTAAAAAAAATCTTTTTACTCAGAAAATACCATTTATAAATCCATTCTTTATAAATCAACTTTACTATCATAATCCACTTATAAATCCATCTTTCCATAAATCAAATTCATTTATAATTCCATTTACAAAACAACTACAAAACTGTTTATAAATTCCAATTATAAATCTAATTTTTTTTAATCAATTCCCTTATATATAAAAATATCACCTTTATTAACTTTTTATATAAACTTATTTAAAAAATCCATTTTCACAATATTTCTCAAAACTATATTCTTAAAACATCAAAATCATAACTTTTTATTTAAAAGCAAATTCCTTCCTTTTTAAAATAATTTAGAAATCATTAAAACATATTTAATTCCAAAAATCACTTGAAAACCTTTTCAATTCGAAATCATCAATTTCAACATTTCTAAAATATCAAAACAAGGCCCAGAGCTACCATAGCACTAAATAAGTCAAATCACATCAAAACATCATAATGGCATCCATAACATCATATATCATCATATATATGAAAATAAATCAACAGCGGCGAGGAATCTCGTTGGATCCCTCCAACCTATAACTTGCAACAAATGTGCATATGAGAATATGTACAATGACTGCTTTGAGGCAGACACACTACAAAGAGTCATCCGCTCATACACGGTAACGTATAGGATCTCATCCGCTAAAATATGCGGGAATATATCCAAACCAACTAATATATATATATATATATACATATATATATATATCATTTATCATCCAAAAAATCATCAATCATCATAAATAAAATATTTTCCAGTTTAAAGATATAAGCGGACCAGAGAGAGTGGGTTTTATTCACTTTGGTTGCAGTCATCGCAATAGCGATCCGGCTTAATTAAAAACGAACTGGCATTCAAATTTAACTAAAATTCCAGCTAGCTCCAAATCCATCTAATCCAACTCTGAAATATAGTGCTCGTCATTACGAATCCAATGCAATTCGTTTCGTGTGAAACATACCTCGTATGAAAGAGTTGTACATTTTTAAATATTACACGTATCAAAATTAAATTAATTTACAAATCTTATTTCGAAATTAACCTAGAATAGATCAAAGCCATTCGTTTTCTTGCATCAACATCTGGCCATGTTTCCTTTTCTTCCCCTCCCACTTCTCTTCCATCGAATGAACCCATACACATGCAAACATCCCTCGATCGCCGCTCCTCCTTCATGCCACAAGAAGATGATCGACCATCACCACATGAAGCCCTACGCGAGCTCCACCCACGGCCTCGACGATGTTGAACTTGGCTGCCCCTTTGCCTCAAAAATCGAACCCAAACGCCACACGAACATGGCCAATTTCTAGCCTCCATGGTGCTCTGATGATGATCATCACCGTTGGATAGCTAGAGCTCGACGTCCTTAACATTTTTCTAGTTATGGCCGAAGCCTAATTGTGTATGGATTGAGAGATAATTGAGGAGGAAGCACAGTGATTTTCGGCCATTAAACAAAAGTGGCAGCTAGGGTTTCCTTAAAATAAGGTTTTGCAAATTAGAAAATTTTGTGGTCTTATATAGAAAATTTCGTGACACTATTCATGCGTTAAAATTCCGGACTCCAAACGAAGCGTGCCGCCTGGCGTTTTTAATGTTTTACTCCTATTCCGAACACAATGGAATATGCATCGGAGGCCAATTCCATCATATACAGAAGATAGGTTTTCAAATCAAGTTATTTTAATTAAAATCCTTTAATTAGATTTTGTGCGTTTCGAACTCGCACGATCAAACGGTAAGTCCAATCGACACGAAATTCAACAGCATACTATAATTCATTATTACGGATCTAATGAAACTGATTTCATCAAAATTCTAAACAGTGTCAAAAATGACTATTTTACATGTTAATTAAATTAATTAAATTCCAATTTCCATTTATTAACTTTTAAATCAAAATTAAATGTTTACGAACTCCATTCTATTAAAATATAATTTCTATCAACTTAATAAATCATTTTCATTCAAATCAAAATCTCTTTTCAATTATTTCCACAATTTCAAATATTAAATTAACAATTTAATTCTCAAATAAATCATTCTATTTGAAATATAAGTTATTTAACCTATAAAATTAACTTTTGAATATTTAAAATCAATTAAATATTCCAATTTCGAATGACTGAAATTATGGGTCGTTACATTCTTTCCTCCTTAAAAGAATTTCGTCCCCAAAATTACCAAGTAAGAAAAAGCCATAAAAGTTAGGGGATTTACTTTTCAAAAATAATAGTTAAAATAGATTACCAAATTCATTCAAACCTTTTAACTTTTTCGAAATCCATTAGTTAACATTCTTATAAAAACTTTTCTAAGTTTTCAAATCCATTCGTAGTAATCTTTTCAAAACCAACTAATATCATTTCATTCCTAGATTCCTAGTTTTTAACTCATACTCTTCCAAAAATCAACTAATATCATTCAACTTTTAACTCAAAATCAAACTTTTAGTTATCCAAAATTTTCAAAAATTTTCTAGCGTCTTAAATTTATGAAAAATTTGGTCAACGTCTCCTTGCGCGGTTCAATCATAGTAAAATTACAATATATATCACAAATATACATCTCATCTTCGAGGATGAGGCATCCCGTGGGAAAAAAATATAAAAGTACGATATGTAATCCGAGATATGTACTTTTTATTATATTAGTGAGCATATATAACTAATATAGCGCGGAAGCGAGCTCGAAATGTGAAGCAAACGCCATCTGCACCTACTAAACACTCAACAACTAATGAGAATATGTATATAGAAAGTAATATCAATATATAATATATATTAATACAACAACTATATGGAATCAAACAATCAATATTCATCCAATTAATTCACATTCCACTTAACTAACAATCATTTTATTACATTCATTCTCATTTTACTTTCATTTGATTCTCATCAAATAAGTTTGCATTCATTCCTTCATATTTAATTAGTTCACATTATACTAATTTACATTCATCCCAATTCATTTATTATCATTCATTTGTTAATATACATTTTCTAATGTCAACATTTAATTTATTAAACTCCCATATGATGTACATATATCATCCGTACACAAAACCACAACTGATCACTTGCTCGATCACACAATTTCACTTTTGAACCAGTATCGTTCACACGACCACTCTAGTGCAGAATCAGATCCGGTTCTTTGATTAGAAAACCGTCATCCACCTTGCATAGCCATATACTATGATAGAGAAAATCAGAATCAAATCAAAAATCCACGTCGAGGGTTTGCCTTCAAGAAATCGAGTGAAAAATCCTAACTCGGATCGGTGTAAATCACATCAAAATCGTATATTCGAATATGGATCAAACAGTTATGCGAATAAAACAATATACGTACAACTTACGTATTTATTCCAATTGGTTTCTTACTTTATCTCATTCTTATTCCCATTCTTTTATTTTTACATTCAATTCCTTTTACATTCATTTGATTCACATTCGCTTTAAAATCAAATTCAATTATTCATATTAATTTCACTTACATTCAGTTCATTAATATTCACTTATTAATTTTCACTTCAAATTCAATTTATGTTTAATAACATTTCATATATAGTTTACTTAGTATATCTTCATTTAAATATTAACAACACTTAATAAATCATTCCATAAAATTATTTACTTAAGTTTATAAACATTTTTTACAATACTTCTTATGTTTATTTCACTTTAATACTTAAGTTAATTTCCATTTCTTAGTTCCATTACCAAATTTACTTTCCTTAACATTCATATTCAATTTCTATCAAACAAAATTCTGAAACTTATTCACTTCTTTTTACAACTCCAAGTTGAATTGCATTTATAGCTTATGTTAATCTTCATCTCAAAATTCAAATTCTAAAATCATTTAACTTGTTTCATTAATTCATTACAAATTCAATTTTCTTTCATCCCACTTACTTAAATTTAAGTTAAATTTCATTATTTATAATTCAAATTCAAAAGTTAGATTTCTTTTCTTTTTATTATTCTCATTCAACAAATTATACATTTGTTTTTTGCTTAACATTATTCAAATCCATAAGTTATACAAATTTATTTACTTAAAATTTCATTTCATTATTTCATCTAATTCATTCAAATTCAATTCACTTTCATTTAACTTTTCTTAAGTCAAACTTCATTTTATCAACTCCATTTCACTAACTCAATTTATTTAACTTCATTTATTTAACTTTGCTCAAGTTAATTCTTTCATTATTTCCTATATCTCAAATTCAAATTTTCTTTTACTTGCTTAATCAAAATGTTCAACCATTTTAAAATCTGGTTTTGCTTATCTTATTCAAAATCATAAGTTGTAAACTTATTTCTTATTTATACTATTTCCATTTTATAGGTACAAAAACCTTTTGCTTGTATTCATCAAATCACACTTGAAATTTTACAATTAAAACTAGTTTTATCAAAACAAAACTTATTTTATCAAAACATAACTTCAATAGAAAATCAGTAACGGTAACAGTTTATCACTTAGAGTCTCGAAAATGATACTGATGATGCTGCAGTCATCATCCGCATTATTTTCCAACGACTAAAGTGAGTTTAATGTTATTTATTTCTTTTAAAATCCTTTTTATATTTATAAATCACATTTATAAATTTATACTTACAAATAATTCACTTTTCACTTTGGTTATATAAAATCATTTCGTATTTCTTAATGTTTGTTTATACTTATAATAATAATAACTTTTATTAGTTCACAAACAACGAATGATAATAATCAAGTATTACCATTCATTAGCAACCAAACATCCATATATAACTATAATATTTACTGAAAAATTATTCCTTTACATATAATATATAATTAGGTAAAATTATTTCATTTACCTTATTTTAAAACAACATTATGTGACTTGCCTCATCTAAATGTTTAGAAACCCATATCAATCACATGGCGTCCTACGCACCGACCAAAATTCATAAACAACTCAACGGATAAGTAAACATAATATAAAAAGTTTATAACTACTAACAAATACGCGCTCATACATATAATACACTCAGACTCAATCTAGGGCGCTGCTGACCCTATCTATAGTGAGTACCCATAAAAGCCTACGTGTATATAAAATCCTAAGCTCTGATATCAGCTATGACGACCCGCAAATTTGTCCCGTTTAGAGCTGACAATAACCGCACATGTCCAACCCCAAACTGAAGGGAAATACGAATAATTATGAGAAAGAAAGAAAGAAAGAAGGGAGAAGAAGAAAGAAGAGAAGAGAAGAAAGAAATAAATAAAAGAAGAAGAAGAAGAAGAAGAAGAAGAAAAGGAAAGAGAAAGCAAAAGAAACTAAAATAATTATAGAATCTCACAATCGCAGCGGAAAAACATATAATATCAAATCAATGATCAAACAGAAACTGTAATATAATATACATACATCCATCAGAGTACAACACTCAATCACTAATCATCAACCTAGACAGTTATAATAACCTGTCCTTACAATTGCTCATAATTTAAATAACAAAGCAGCGGAAAAATAACATATACGTGAATACGACTAAAAGACTTCTAGCTCTCCTACTGAAGCTCCAAAGCATCCAAATCTATATCTGTAAATATACTCGGTCTGACCCGAGCATTGAAAGGGAATAACGCCCGGATCGGTCTGGCAAACCAGGGTGAGAAAACACATCTTAACTGAATTTATTTTAAAGTTATTAAAGCATTCGTTTATCAAAAGAAAGGTATCTTGTAAGACACGCCCACATATAAACACGGACGGGTATTACCTTACGATAACCAAAACATTTCATATCAAATCATGTTATATTATTACCAGTATCTATTATACAAATAATAATTAAAATAACCGCAATTGTTACATTGATTAAATTCCAGCAATACTAGCCACAAACGCGGGTTCTACAAACCAAATGGCAGGCACGTAGTGGAGAATGAATTTCCATACAAATGACCAGGTGAAGGGACTACCTTCCGGTGGGTACATCTCTAGATGGATGTCCCAAGGGCCATATGTAGGCACCTCTACCAACACAAGACCGGCCTATCTCCCTAAGATAGTACCGAATATGTCATCCCCTGGTCGTTATCGACCTTTATCCGAGGGCATTCATAGCATACATCCATAATAATTTACATCCCGAACATTGTAGCGGGAAGAAACATATCTAGAAGGGGATGATCATACCCTAATGGTTGCGAACCACATAGCCTTGCCGCATCTACCATGTTTCGGTCATTTCCCGGTTGATGAGGCCAAAGTTCACCATTACCTTTCACATAGCACATATCACTCTGAATGCCACACTATCATTCCTTCGATCACTTATTTACTTCCATAAACATACAACCTCCGAGCTCGTACGTCTCAGAGAAGAGTGTTAAACTAAGAGAAGTTGCATTCTCCGCCACTAAACAGATGTACGTTTATAAAACTCAACAATGCAATCTCAAAACGCAATGTCAGACATCCATCCATACAAGTTGTCAAGGAACTAGACAAACCGAAGGCACTCTCCTACCACATCCTGTCGAGAATTACCCCTAGGATTAGTAACGAATAGTCCTTGTATCAGATATTTCATAATGAAGAGACTACTACTACAATATGTATATTGGGAGTTTATCCACAAACGATCAACAAGCAGTCCTTCACTATGAAAATCCCAAATAACAATATCTTCCAAACCTGTACATTCGAATGCACATACGTTGGTCTGAAGTGGTTCTCAGAATAAATCCGACCCCGGTCTCTTCAAACCAAAAACGATAAATAAGCCAATATCTATTTGATAGTCATTTATTTAACTATCAAAGTAGACAAACAATATCCAGCTCCAAAAGCGATCACTATGCTCTCAAAACCATTTCAAAACTTTACCTTGGAAAACATTTCCATATACTTATATCTACAGTATAAGCATATTCACAAATCACTTCACTAAACACTTAGAAAATATCTTCATATACATATATCAACAGTATAAGCATATTCACAACCTCTATCATTTCAATACTTAGAAAATATTTTCGTATACTTATTTTAACAATATAAGCATATTTACAAATCATTTTAGGAAAGCTTTATATTTTTCAAAACACGCTTTATTGGGTCAAAATGAATGTTGCGTAAAATATCGTTACGACAAACCCAAAATTACTAGTATAGGGACTCAATAAATAAATTGGTATATAAATCTCATATAATATACAAAACATTTCCTTTCGGAAATCATTGACTATAACAACAGTGTTATAGTCCATGCCTTCCTTACTTCTCAAAAATGTCTATTTCCACAATAAATGTTGAAATCTATGTTTGCATTCCATATCACATTTTAAAACATCTTCAAAACCATTTAATTCCATTTGGAATTATTATTCCCAAAACATTTACTTCTAAAAGATAAATTTACTTTTAAAATCATTAATTTCATCAAAACATCACTTTTAAAACTCTTTAAATAAAAACCTATATTGAGATATTAATATAAAACATATCCATATTTATAAAACCATTTTTATAAATCTCCTTTCGATTTTATAAAAATTCTATTTTAAAAAGTCCTTTTATTCATAAAATACTATTTATGAATCCATTCTTTATAAATCAACTATACTATCATAATCCACCTATAAATCCATCTTTCCATAAATCAAAATCATTTATAATTCCATTTACAAAACAACTTCAAAACTAGTTTCTAATTATAAATCTAATTTTTTTTAATCAATTCCCTTATATATAAAAATATCACCTTTATAAACTTTTTATACAAACTTATTCAAAAAAATCCTTTTTTCACAATATTTCTCAAAACTATATTTTTGAAACATCAAAATCATAGCTTTTTATTTAAAAACAAATTCCTTCCTTTTTAAAATGAATTAGAAATCATTAAAACATATTTACTTCCAGATATCACTTTGAAAACCTTTTCAATTCAAAATCATCAATTTCAACATTTCCAAAATACGAACACAAGGCCTAGTGCTACCATAGCACTAAATAAGTCAAATCACATCAAAATATCATCATGACATCCATAACATCATATATATATATATATATATGAAAATAAATCAACAGTGGTGAGGAATCCTGTTGGATCCCTCCAACCTATAACTTGCATCAAATATGCATATGAGAATATGTACAATGTCTGCTTCGAGGCAGACGGGCATACAAAGGGTCATCCGCTCATACACGGGACGTATAGGGTCTCATCCGCTAAATTATGCGGGAATATACCCAAACTAACTAATATATATATATATATATATATATATATATATATATATATATATATATATAATATCATATAACATCCAAACAATCATCAATCATCGTAAATAAAATATTTCCCACTCATATAAAAATATAAACGAGCCAGAGAGAGTGAGTTTTACTCACTTTGATTGCAGTCGTCGCAATAAGGATCCGATTTAATTAAAAACGAACAGGCGTTCGAATTTAACCAAAATTCTTGCTAGCTCCAAATCTATCTAATCCAACTCTAAAATATAGTGCTCGTCAATACGAGTCCAACGCAATTCGTTTCACGTGAAACGGACCTCGTGCGAAACGTTTATACATTTTTAAAGATTACACGTATTAAGATTAAATTAATTTACTTATTTGAAAATTAACCTAGAATAGATCATAACCATTTGCTTCCTTGCATCAACATCTGGTTGTGTTTCCTTTCTTCTCTCCCACGTCTCTTCCATTGAATGAACCAATACGTACGCAAACATCACTCGATCGCCACTCCTCCCTCGTACCACCAGAAGATGATCAACCATCACCACATCGAAGCACTATGCGAGCTCCAACCACGGCCTCGACGACGTTGAACTCGACTACCCCTTTGCCTCAATAATCGAACCCAAACGCCACACGAATGCGGCCAATTTCCAGCCTCCACGGTGCTTTGATCACGATCATCACCCTTGGATAGCTAGAGCTCGACGTCCTCAACATTTTTCTAGTTATGGTCGAAGCCTAATTGTGGATGGATTGAGAGATAATTGAAGAGGAAACACAGTGATTTTCGGCCATTAAACAAAAGTGGCGGCTAGAGTTTCCTTAAAATAGGGTTTTGCAAATTAAAAAATTTTGTGGCCTTGTATGGAAAATTTCGTGACACTATTCACGCGTTAAAATTCCGGACTCCAAAGGAAGCATGCCGCCTCGCGTTTTTAATGTTTTACCCCTATTCTGAACACAATAGAATATGGAGGCCAATTCCATCATATACAGGAGATAGGTTTTCAAATCAAGTTATTTTAATCAAAATCCTTTAATTAGTTTCTATGCGTTTCGAACTCACATGATCAAACGGTAAGTCCAATCGACACGAAATTCGACAGCATACTATAATTCACTATTACGGATCCAATGAAATTGGTTTCATCAAAATCCAAGACAGTGTCAAAAATGACTATTTTTACACGTTAATTAAATTAAACTCCAATTTCCATTTATTCACTTTTAAATCAACATTAAAAGTTTATTAACTCCATTCTAATTCAAATAGAATTTATATAAACTCAATAAATTATTTTCATTCAAATTAAACTCTCTTTTCAATTATTTCCACAATTTCAAATATTAAATTAACAATTTAATTATCAAATAAATCATCATATTTGAAATATAAGTTATTCAACCTATAAAATTAACTTTTGGATATTTAAAATCAATTAAATATTCCAATTTTGATTGACTAAAATTCTAAGTCGTTACAATATATAAATACAATAAATTAAAAATATATATTAAAATACTTAAAACTTGATATAATAATTTTGTAAATAAATAATTAAATGGTTAGGAATCATTTAAAAACTATTTTGAAAAGATGTTTGAAAAGTCATTTTTAAAGCAAGGATTCTTAAAAACCATTTTTGAAATCCAGGATATTTGAAAATCATTAAAATCAGAGAATAGATTTTAAAAATCTTTTTGAAAAAAATGAAGAAAGATAAAAGAAGTGCTACTAGGGCTTTAACAAAATAATCTATGACTTTATAACTTATCTTGATATCTTGAATCTTCAAACTTATGAGTCTTCAATCTCTAATTTTATAATCTCTATATCGGCCTCGCTGCTCTTGATACCGTACAATCTTCTTTATCAATACCTGCATAATATCCTGCACTATAACTATATATAACTTGATAGCACATTAGTATTTATAGTTTATATAATCTCATATGATTGTAGTCATCAAAATCAATACTTAAGGTACTAACAGTTTATATGTTGTTTTTTTAACCACACTTTATGGAATGTTACTAGAACAAAATAGATTACTTTTTACTCATATATTCTCTATCAAGCAATTTTTATTTGAGTGCCCAAAACACTCACAATTTTAGCAAACTGTGGGTTTCCATTCATACTCCACTGGCTGTAAATAAACTCGGCCGTTGTCATCCAAAATTACTACTTCCTTTTGAAAATTAAATTTATTGTCAATTTTAATTAATACCCTTAAATAGGATATTCGAATAATTTCTTGAGTGAATTTGTCCATCTTGATAGGAATACCTAATACTGATGCAATATGGCTAATACCTTCCTACGACCAGAACTTCATCCTAAGTACTGGGAATTTCATCCCTACAGGGATAGTTTGTAGGAATTCTATACTCATATTCAAATCTGGAATCCATCTTTTCATCATCATTAATCTACAGTCATAAAAATAAGACCCTCCATCTAGGACTTTATCACAGTCAGATTTAATATTGAATTTAACCACGTAGAAACCTTTTTTCCTTAGAGAAGATCCAAAATATCCTTATGGTTTCCACACTCTTTCGATATAAGATTTAAAGTAAATATAATAGGGTTTAGATCCAACAACGTAGATGACTATAGAATTATCCCAATTCTTTTTGCTTCGTTCTTTGTAGTTATCATCTTAATACAACGTTTGGTCTAAAAATTACCCGGGGAATAGAATCGTAGAGGAGTTGAGATTGGTAACTGCTGGCATGGTTGGGCTGCACCGACTGCCATCTGTTTGAGAGGAGGCAGACTGTCTGGGCTGACTGAAGGAAGGGTGGGCGTTTCAGGAGCCACCTCCTCTATTGAAGGCGGAAGTTGTCTAAGCCTTGGCTGGAGAATTCTCATTATGGATCTTGTGTGTGCACTTGGAGACTACTGGAGTGATGCCTTCCTCCGCTTAGTCATGAAGGGGAGGAAATTTGATGGGGTTAGGAGGTGCGGGGGGATAAAAGGCGGCAGCTGAAAGGGAGAAGAGGAGCTAAGGTTTTGGGAGGCACTAGGGTTTTGAGTGGCCATGGAAAATTCAAAAATTATTTACCTCATATATGTGTGTGTGTGTATATACATATATATAATTTTAAATAATTTGACTACATAAACAAATATTAGTTTAAAATAAAACTTAAAATTTAAACATATTTTATATATTAAATTTAAACTACACCATACACATTGTCCTTAGAATATATGAAATTCAAATATCAAATTTAACATAAAACAAATAAAGTAAACTTAAAAAAGATTAATTTAAAATAATCAATGTAAAATTAAATTAAAATTTTATACATTATACTCTCCTTATATCAATACAACATTAAGTATGTTTTATGTTGCAAAATTATTCACGATAACACAAATTAAAGATCTAGTGTAATAATTAATAAAAGTAATACTTTTGAAATTCAACCATTTTTCTATCATTGCTAATACACTTTTGCCAACAATTATCACGTCATATTTATATCTATTCATCACATTATTATGCTATCATATTATTAAAAAAATGGATAATTATCGAATATTTATATGTATACATATTTGCGTAAATAATTTCTATAGATAATTATCACGTCGTATCTATTAAATTTTAGATCATCGCACCACCATCATCAGGTTCCTCCCAAAAGACTAGAGAGATTTGTGTCTTTCCTTTTCCAACGAGCATTCTCCAAGGCTGGAGAAAAGAGAAAAGAAACGGTGGAGTGTGGGTTCAATGGAGGAAGAGAAAATGATCGAGGTGGGAGGAGCATGAACATTTATAGGAGAGGCATTTTATTTTATTTATTTTTGAATAATTCATTGCAAATTTTATGGTCGTAAGCCATGTAGGAATACAATATCACGTTAATTCTTCGACCGTGTAACTTGTCGTAAATTTCTCATTAGCAAATATGTTAACATTTGAGATTGTACCTCAAGAGGCTATTTTCATGCAGTTTAAGTTCTATGAGTTATTGGAACGTCGATCTAAAAAATTCTTCGACCACGTGACTCATATGAATTTTTTTCATCTAGGGATATTTGCTGTTCATCGAAATTCTTCGATGCATATCAGTGCATGTATATCGGTAAAATACTTGTAACTACCAAAAATCCCTAAAAATTTATTACAAAAAAAATCTAAATGGTTACAACTTGCAATCATGGAAATATCTCCCCTTTATCCTTTTAGGAAAAAAAATCCCATATCAAAGTGAGTTTTTGTACATACTTTATGTTCATAGATCATTTATGCACACATCGTCTGAACACATCTAATCACTTTCAAACATTATATGAATTTGTCGAACTTTGTCTGAACTCATTTGAAAATCATTTGAACATGTCAAAATACATATGGGTATTTTTTAACTCTGTCGAATATTGCTCGAACATTGTCCAAACTTGTCAAGACCCAAAAGTCGACCTTCGAAAATCGGCACCCGTACTTCACTTGTACTCAAAATGACGTAGATTCAAATGCCGAATCTGGTTCTCGGGAGCTTATAACAACATTAAGTATAACAACACAGCGGAATAAAAGAATAATACATTGATATACAATATCTGATACAACAGAATGATACAATGAATATCAATATACATCAGAGATGATACAACAAATAGCAGCGGAATAGAAAACGATAACACCAGCAGCGGAATAGAATGTCTCCAATAGAATGCTCCAAGATAAGCAACGTCAGTCCATGAACTCCAAGAACTGAACTAGCTCCAGATAATCTACTAAACCTGAATATCTGAAAAACCCAACTCTAGACTGCCCGTGTGGAAAATGGTGGGCACCCAGAGTTTAGGAAGGGAACAATAAACTCCGGATCAGTCATGGGACTGGTGTGAGCAACAAAAACAGTTTATCTTTAAAAACGAACAACAAAAGAATTTAAAGTCAATTCGCAATGCTTTTGGAAAATGAAACTACCATAAGACCTCCCACCACACACACAATGCAAATGCAGAATTGGAGGAGATTTCTTCTTATGATAGTCAAAGATGCTTACTACGCAAAAATCAAATTCTTTTTGATATTATTATTAGTGCATAGTGGAAAACATTTCGAAAGTATAATATAAATCTTAGCCAACACACAACCATTATTGTATGCCTACTATAGCTACTATGTTCAATAGCAGGTTACCGCCACATTCCATAGCAGGTAATACAACTAAAACCGTACACGTCGCGTATTGTTTCTTTGGATTTCCAACAAATGGTCAGGCTAAGGAACTTCCTATGCCACGATGGGTACGTCCCTGGAATAGACGACCCGAGAACCTAACCGGATCTCTGCCAACACAAGGCCGGGTTACCTCTGCAAAAATAGGTAACTACTGACACGCGTATGCCATCCCCCGATCGTCACCGATCTTCCCGAGGATCCCCGATTCGCAACAAACCACATAGTAAAAATGCAGCAACCACAGAGGTTAAGTATCTGGGCTCCATACCATGATACCACCTTTATCCAGAAGGAATGACATACACTAAGGGGCGCTACTCCCTAGAACCTTGCCGCATCCTTCCTGTTTTGACCATTTCCGGGGTGTGAGGCTCGACGAAGTCTCGTCCACAAAGCTACGCTTTGTTCAAAAAGCCATGCTTCGGGTCAAACAAATGATCAACCTATGATCACAAAGATATAAGATCAAACAAATGATCATATCGCAAATGATCAAACACTGATCATCACACAGCAACACTCAGCATGCCACATTACCAAATTGGGATATATCGCTGATAAATTTCAACTACATAACCTCTGAGCTCGTACGTCTCAAAGAAGGGTGTTAAGCTAAGAGAATAAATTCTCCGCCACCAACAGAAATGTATTTGAAAGAAATCGGCTTTATATCTCAAAGTGTAATGTCAGACATGTAACCATACAAGTCTGTTCCGGGTTCGAACAGAACCGAAGGCACTTCTTACGAAGCCCTTGCAATTCCGGGTATTCACAATCCCGTCCGGACTTCCCATCACAAAGGGTGATAAAATCTCTATACCGGGGACCAGTCGGTGCAGAGACATTCGACGAGTTGTCCTTTCGTTTTCGTGAATATCCGGTCTTCAACACCGGTCTTCAAATGCTATCCATATACGACGTATCATTATTCGGAATGGGTTATATGACACAAATGTCTTTTCCCGGCTAACCCGAATAATGAGCGCAATATTCAAAAACATATGGATATTGGGATTTCAATTAAGTCACAACTTAATAATTCAATTTCTTCT
This sequence comes from Allium fistulosum, assembly GCA_030737815.1. Lineage (NCBI taxonomy): Eukaryota > Viridiplantae > Streptophyta > Magnoliopsida > Asparagales > Amaryllidaceae > Allium > Allium fistulosum. The sequence goes on along the minus strand of CM060902.1, from coordinate 1,443,539,074 downwards.
TTTAAATGGTTTCAATCGATTACCATTTCAAATCTTTTAAACAAAAAGATTTATTTCACAAAGTTCACTCAGTTTTCACAAAGATTCATTCACAGTTTTTCCAAAACAATTTATGTTTCAATTTGATTCACTCGTTAAATCTTTAAATCAAAGATTTAACTTATAGTTTTCAAGACAATTTCATTTCAAAGGGTTTAAACAAAACATCATTCTAAATCTGTTAAAAATAAACAGATTCAATTCATAGTTTTCAAAAAGAATTCATTTATAACTTGGAAAACCATCTTTTAATTCATACTTGAAATTCCGTTAAATTGGAATTTCATTTTCTTATATATATATACGAAAGCTTTTATCATTTGAAAACAAACAGTTTTCATTTAAGAGAAATCCAATTTTATTTGCACGGGTTAAAGTCCTTGAATTATATTCATATTTCAAAATCAATTACTTTTATAACGGGTATAATATCTTTAATCCCTAGTTTCAAATTTTAGAATTCAATTTTAAACTTGACTTTAAGTTTTAAATCAAATTATTTAAACTTCCAAAACTTCATCAAGTTATTCAAAATTAAATTTCATCTTTGAAATTCCATTTCAAAAGCTTTTAATTTTTAACCCAAATTTCTAATTTCAAAATCAATTGAAATTAAAATTTCAATTCCAAAAACATCAGATTTAAATCAACTGTGACTTAACCGATTTCCACGTGAAATCCATATTTGTGTGTGTATAAGTGTGGTCCAGGGGTTTAACACACAATAGTGCAACATCAATCATCACAGATATATCGATAAGCGGTATAATCGATAACGCTTATCTTCATTCACAGATTCATAGATAAAATAAATTTATCAGTCACAAAGATTAACTATTACAATTCGATGTGGGTTTCGGATAACCAACTGGAATCCGACTCCCTGTCGCATCGAAATTCAAATGTCGTTCTATGGGTCAAGGTTTGCATATTCATATAACAATATGTACATCACAGATAAGTAAATTACAGATCACAACATAGATCAAAGTATATCACAAAGCATCACATATCAGGAATATCAAACAATTCATATCATCCAACAGAACCCAAACATTCATAGGTAAGGTCAGTTAATTGTCTGATTGTTTTAAATCAGATTTAAATTCTATGAATAAATTTCTAATTCTGGTTAATTAACATTAATATATTATAAATCATTTTGATTCATTATTCTTAAATCATTTATTAATTAACCTTAATTTTTTTTATCCCATAATTAATTATCTCCATAAATTTCACTAAATAAATTCACTTATCCAATTATTTTCTTAAGTTAATTAAACTAATTTAATTAACTCTAATTAATCAGAATATCCAAAATCAATTACAATAAGTAATTTATCCTTAATTACTTTCATTAAGTAATTTCATTTAAATCAAATTATTTAAATCCAAAACATTTTAAAGTTATACTTTAACCCCCTTTTTAAGTAGTTCAAATAATTAAATTTTATAAAACATTCTTTAATTCAAACTAGGATACAAAATAAATAAATTTTGATCCATCTTTCAAATTCTAGTTTTAACTTTATATTAAAACCTGGTTTCAATTTTTCAAAGTCTGTTTAAATGCAAACAGACAAGTTTAATAAAAAAAACTGTAACATTCCCAAATGAACCCGAGTAAACCATCAAAAAACACCAAGACCCTCTCGGGTAATCACGCAACCCACGTGCTTCGAGTCGAACTCATGCTTTTCTCGAGATTGAACCCGAGACAACAGCTTCTTCTCCAAAACATCAACATCCAGATACACGAAATTGTGCACGTACACGTGCACAGGTGATTGGATCACCTCCGATCATCACCACGTCAATGAGCAAGTCGTCCATCGACTCTAGACCATCCTCCAACCACTCGAGCTTTGCCATCACCTCGAATTCAAAATTTGAGTTCGAACTCGAGCCTGGAACCCATGAACTGGAAACAAAAGAACAGGTTCCACTCGAAACCTGGAAACGCCACCTCCCTCCAAACTCTGACCATCAGCACGCTTCCGCCTCCGGCTACATCATCGTCTACCCTTCCACCTCCATCCCCCAAAAACTGGTAGCGTCCGATCCCCTTTAGAGCCCGCGCGAGATCGAACAACACACCCCCTCAAAACTAGGGTTTAAAATTTCAAACCAAAATCCTAACTGCCTCGATGCTCAGATCCATCTACCATTATTTTTCCCATAGACCACGATCATCACTCCATCAATCAGAGAAACATTTTCCACTCCAACATCCTAGATCAACAGTTCTCACCTAATACGTGATTTCCGGTCAAACCAGTAATGCTCCATCATTTTTAAACTAAAAATTTTAATTTATGTTTTAAAAATCAAGTTTTAGTACACGAAATCAACTTATACTTCTGGATCAATGAATCTGGATTTTTAATTTTTCACTTACAAAATGTTTGCTCTGTTATATTTTGTTTTCCAGAGACATTACAGTTTTTATTTCATATTAAATAAAACTTCAAACTATAACTTATGTTACATACCCATACTTGGTTTGAATCTTAAGCCTTAACAAGGATTTGAACATGAAATCATGATTTTGATCAAGATTTAAACCTGGAATTCTAGAACAGGCAAGATCAAATTTTCAAATCAGCAGGTATATATTCATACATCTACCAAAATGAACTTGAAATATAGCATGCAAACACACTCATCTCCAGAAATAAACAAACAACCAATTTATACTTACGTTTATAAAATATAAAATGTTGCTCACCTGAACTTAGATTGAACAGAGCCTTCTTGTTTTGTTGATGATGATTGTTTTGAACTAGTGGCTGTTGGTTGTTTTCTAATTGTAGCTTTTCGTTTCTTTCTCTATATTGATGATGATTGTTTGAAAGTTGCTAGCGTGATTCTCCTGTTGGCTTTGAGTTGAACTAAAGTGTTGTTTACATTGAAGATGGGACTTACTTTAGATTCTCAGTTCTTGTTTTCTCTTTCTTTTATAAACGAAACTGAGATGAGGAAGTTTAAATATACAAAAGAAGCTTACAGTATATATTATAAATTTGTACAATACAAAGACATTTCTTAGTATGGTGGCTTGAGATGTTCCCCTGTTTTCGGCTAAGATGTTTTAGAGGTATGGCTTGCATTTATTACTTTGTACAATATATTTTATTTTCTTTGCTTTGTTTTGGTGGCTGCATTTATTACTCAGTCTGGTTTTGTAAATATAAAATGTTGCCTTCGTTTCCATTATCATACTCATCTTTGTACATTTGTTCAAACTTATCCACTTTAATTTGTACATTGCTTAATTACTTAGGGATATATACTTTGTTTTGTTTCTATACTTACTTTGTTGTTAAGTTTGTAACAATGGTATTTACTCTAAAATGTTGTTTTAGTTATTTGTATTAGTTTATACTTATCTTATCTTTTGTCTTGGCTTTGAAATTAAAGTGAAGTCCTAGTTAAATCAATTTATTTATTTATTTCTATTTATAACTCAATTATTAAATTTACTTTAATATTTATTATCTTATATTTAATTTATAAATTCAAATTATTATTAACCATAAATTTTATATATGTATTATTATTATTATTATTAAACCATTTAAATTTAGATTTAAACTCGGATTCAATATACATATATATATATTCACATATATAAAATAATTACTTTATTTATAAAAATAAATGATTTATACAGAATTTATTCAAGACTCGGGGAAACTCGCTATCAATTTATCAATTGATTTTACTATTATTATTCAAAAATTTATTTATTACTCAATTTAATTCAAAAATTCATTTAATTATTAATTTAGATAAATTTAAATTTCGGGGTCGTTACAAACTTCCCCCCTTAAAAGAATTTCGTCCTCGAAATTCGTAGGCACGAAACAAAGACAGAGATAGACAGATTCGATCTTCTATAATTCCTCAAACTTACGATATGAGTTCCAAACTCAAATCGGAATATCTCAGAATACATACCAATTTGTCCCTCTTCGGACTTTGGTATTCACAAGAAATTTGAATAAAATTTCAAATTTGGGTTTCAAACGAAATCATTTTATTGATTCAATTCAATTTAGCCTTCATATCCTATTAATCAATTTAATTCAATTTAAAATTTCCAATTTCAAATTCATTAAGGTTTAAATCAAAAAGCTGATAAGAACTGATGAAGATACGAAGTAAAAATTTTCTACAACGATTCGTAGAGCCATCATCACACCGAAACTTCTTCTTGTAACTGATACGAAGAAATCAAAAGAATTTGGAATCGAATCAAAGAAAAATTGATAGAGAAAGTTGTTTCCACTGTTACAGGATATTGACCATTCATAGTCGTATTCCCTTGTCCCCTATCTCGTCCTCTTCTTGTACTCATACTCACTATCAGTGGATAGCAAGAGAATTTACTGAGACGTTCAGACGGATATCTTAAGGATACTCATTCTAGAGTTTACTTCACTCTATCTCTAATGAGCTACTTAACGTGTTATACTCCTGAGCTAAAGTTCAACCTTAGCTCTGATACCACTTGTCAAGACCCAAAAGTCGACCTTCGAAAATCGGCACCCGTACTTCACTTGTACTCAAAATGCCGTAGATTCAAATGCCGAATCTGGTTCTCGGGAGCTTATAACAACATTAAGTATAACAACACAGCGGAATAAAAGAATAATACATTGATATACAATATCTGATACAACAGAATGATACAATGAATATCAATATACATCAGAGATGATACAACAAATAGCAGCGGAATAGAAAACGATAACACCAGCAGCGGAATAGAATGTCTCCAATAGAATGCTCCAAGATAAGCAACGTCAGTCCATGAACTCCAAGAACTGAACTAGCTCCAGATAATCTACTAAACCTGAATATCTAAAAAACCCAACTCTAGACTGCCCGTGTGGAAAATGGTGGGCACCCAGAGTTTAGGAAGGGAACAATAAACTCCGGATCAGTCATGGGACTGGTGTGAGCAACAAAAACAGTTTATCTTTAAAAACGAACAACAAAAGAATTTAAAGTCAATTCGCAATGCTTTTGGAAAATGAAACTACCATAAGACCTCCCACCACACACACAATGCAAACGCAGAATTGGAGGAGATTTCTTCTTATGATAGTCAAAGATGCTTACTACGCAAAAATCAAATTCTTTTTGATATTATTATTAGTGCATAGTGGAAAACATTTCGAAAGTATAATATAAATCTTAGCCAACACACAACCATTATTGTATGCCTACTATAGCTACTATGTTCAATAGCAGGTTACCGCCACATTCCATAGCAGGTAATACAACTAAAACCGTACACGTCGCGTATTGTTTCTTTGGATTTCCAACAAATGGTCAGGCTAAGGAACTTCCTATGCCACGATGGGTACGTCCCTGGAATAGACGACCCGAGAACCTAACTGGATCTCTGCCAACACAAGGCCGGGTTACCTCTGCAAAAATAGGTAACTACTGACACGCGTATGCCATCCCCCGATCGTCACCGATCTTCCCGAGGATCCCCGATTCGCAACAAACCACATAGTAAAAATGCAGCAACCACAGAGGTTAAGTATCTGGGCTCCATACCATGATACCACCTTTATCCAGAAGGAATGACATACACTAAGGGGCGCTACTCCCTAGAACCTTGCCGCATCCTTCCTGTTTTGACCATTTCCGGGGTGTGAGGCTCGACGAAGTCTCGTCCACAAAGCTATGCTTTGTTCACAAAGCCATGCTTCGGGTCAAACAAATGATCAACCTATGATCACAAAGATATAAGATCAAACAAATGATCATATCGCAAATGATCAAACACTGATCATCACACAGCAACACTCAGCATGCCACATTACCAAATTGGGATATATCGCTGATAAATTTCAACTACATAACCTCTGAGCTCGTACGTCTCAAAGAAGGGTGTTAAGCTAAGAGAATAAATTCTCCGCCACCAACAGAAATGTATTTGAAAGAAATCGGCTTTATATCTCAAAGTGTAATGTCAGACATGTAACCATACAAGTCTGTTCCGGGTTCGAACAGAACCGAAGGCACTTCTTACGAAGCCCTTGCAATTCCGGGTATTCACAATCCCGTCCGGACTTCCCATCACAAAGGGTGATAAAATCTCTATACCGGGGACCAGTCGGTGCAGAGACATTCGACGAGTTGTCCTTTCGTTTTCGTGAATATCCGGTCTTCAACACCGGTCTTCAAATGCTATCCATATACGACGTATCATTATTCGGAATGGGTTATATGACACAAATGTCTTTTCCCGGCTAACCCGAATAATGAGCGCAATATTCAAAAACATATGGATATTGGGATTTCAATTAAGTCACAACTTAATAATTCAATTTCTTATTTTAAATGGTTTCAATCGATTACCATTTCAAATCTTTTAAACAAAAAGATTTATTTCACAAAGTTCACTCAGTTTTCACAAAGATTCATTCACAGTTTTTCCAAAACAATTTCTGTTTCAATTTGATTCACTCGTTAAATCTTTAAATCAAAGATTTAACTTATAGTTTTCAAGACAATTTCATTTCAAAGGGTTTAAACAAAACATCATTCTAAATCTGTTAAAAATAAACAGATTCAATTCATAGTTTTCAAAAAGAATTCATTTATAACTTGGAAAACCATCTTTTAATTCATACTTGAAATTCCGTTAAATTGGAATTTCATTTTCTTATATATATACGAAAGCTTTTATCATTTGAAAACAAACAGTTTTCATTTAAGAGAAATCCAATTTTATTTGCACGGGTTAAAGTCCTTGAATTATATTCATATTTCAAAATCAATTACTTTTATAACGGGTATAATATCTTTAATCCCTAGTTTCAAATTTTAGAATTCAATTTTAAACTTGACTTTAAGTTTTAAATCAAATTATTTAAACTTCCAAAACTTCATCAAGTTATTCAAAATTAAATTTCATCTTTGAAATTCCATTTCAAAAGCTTTTCATTTTTAACCCAAATTTCTAATTTCAAAATCAATTGAAATTAAAATTTCAATTCCAAAAACATCAGATTTAAATCAACTGTGACTTAACCGATTTCCACGTGAAATCCATATTTGTGTGTGTATAAGTGTGGTCCAGGGGTTTAACACACAATAGTGCAACATCAATCATCACAGATATATCGATAAGCGGTATAATCGATAACGCTTATCTTCATTCACAGATTCATAGATAAAATAAATTTATCAGTCACAAAGATTAACTATTACAATTCGATGTGGGTTTCGGATAACCAACTGGAATCCGACTCCCTGTCACATCGAAATTCAAATGTCGTTCTATGGGTCAAGGTTTGCATATTCATATAACAATATGTACATCACAGATAAGTAAATTACAGATCACAACATAGATCAAAGTATATCACAAAGCATCACATATCAGGAATATCAAACAATTCATATCATCCAACAGAACCCAAACATTCATAGGTAAGGTCAGTTAATTGTCTGATTGTTTTAAATCAGATTTAAATTCTATGAATAAATTTCTAATTCTGGTTAATTAACATTAATATATTATAAATCATTTTGATTCATTATTCTTAAATCATTTATTAATTAACCTTAATTTTTTTTTATCCCATAATTAATTATCTCCATAAATTTCACTAAATAAATTCACTTATCCAATTATTTTCTTAAGTTAATTAAACTAATTTAATTAACTCTAATTAATCAGAATATCCAAAATCAATTACAATAAGTAATTTATCCTTAATTACTTTCATTAAGTAATTTCATTTAAATCAAATTATTTAAATCCAAAACATTTTAAAGTTATACTTTAACCCCCTTTTTAAGTAGTTCAAATAATTAAATTTTATAAAACATTCTTTAATTCAAACTAGGATACAAAATAAATAAATTTTGATCCATCTTTCAAATTCTAGTTTTAACTTTATATTAAAACCTGGTTTCAATTTTTCAAAGTCTGTTTAAATGCAAACAGACAAGTTTAATAAAAAAAACTGTAACATTCCCAAATGAACCCGAGTAAACCATCAAAAAACACCAAGACCCTCTCGGGTAATCACGCAACCCACGTGCTTCGAGTCGAACTCATGCTTTTCTCGAGATTGAACCCGAGACAACAGCTTCTTCTCCAAAACATCAACATCCAGATACACGAAATTGTGCACGTACACGTGCACAGGTGATTGGATCACCTCCGATCATCACCACGTCAATGAGCAAGTCGTCCATCGACTCTAGACCATCCTCCAACCACTCGAGCTTTGCCATCACCTCGAATTCAAAATTTGAGTTCGAACTCGAGCCTGGAACCCATGAACTGGAAACAAAAGAACAGGTTCCACTCGAAACCTGGAAACGCCACCTCCCTCCAAACTCTGACCATCAGCACGCTTCCGCCTCCGGCTACATCATCGTCTACCCTTCCACCTCCATCCCCCAAAAACTGGTAGCGTCCGATCCCCTTTAGAGCCCGCGCGAGATCGAACAACACACCCCCTCAAAACTAGGGTTTAAAATTTCAAACCAAAATCCTAACTGCCTCGATGCTCAGATCCATCTACCATTATTTTTCCCATAGACTACGATCATCACTCCATCAATCAGAGAAACATTTTCCACTCCAACATCCTAGATCAACAGTTCTCACCTAATACGTGATTTCCGGTCAAACCAGTAATGCTCCATCATTTTTAAACTAAAAATTTTAATTTATGTTTTAAAAATCAAGTTTTAGTACACGAAATCAACTTATACTTCTGGATCAATGAATCTGGATTTTTAAATTTTCACTTACAAAATGTTTGCTCTGTTATATTTTGTTTTCCAGAGACATTACAGTTTTTATTTCATATTAAATAAAACTTCAAACTATAACTTATGTTACATACCCATACTTGGTTTGAATCTTAAGCCTTAACAAGGATTTGAACATGAAATCATGATTTTGATCAAGATTTAAACCTGGAATTCTAGAACAGGCAAGATCAAATTTTCAAATCAGCAGGTATATATTCATACATCTACCAAAATGAACTTGAAATATAGCATGCAAACACACTCATCTCCAGAAATAAACAAACAACCAATTTATACTTACGTTTATAAAATATAAAATGTTGCTCACCTGAACTTAGATTGAACAGAGCCTTCTTGTTTTGTTGATGATGATTGTTTTGAACTAGTGGCTGTTGGTTGTTTTCTAATTGTAGCTTTTCGTTTCTTTCTCTATATTGATGATGATTGTTTGAAAGTTGCTAGCGTGATTCTCCTGTTGGCTTTGAGTTGAACTAAAGTGTTGTTTACATTGAAGATGGGACTTACTTTAGATTCTCAGTTCTTGTTTTCTCTTTCTTTTATAAACGAAACTGAGATGAGGAAGTTTAAATATACAAAAGAAGCTTACAGTATATATTATAAATTTGTACAATACAAAGACATTTCTTAGTATGGTGGCTTGAGATGTTCCCCTGTTTTCGGCTAAGATGTTTTAGAGGTATGGCTTGCATTTATTACTTTGTACAATATATTTTATTTTCTTTGCTTTGTTTTGGTGGCTGCATTTATTACTCAGTCTGGTTTTGTAAATATAAAATGTTGCCTTCGTTTCCATTATCATACTCATCTTTGTACATTTGTTCAAACTTATCCACTTTAGTTTGTACATTGCTTAATTACTTAGGGATATATACTTTGTTTTGTTTCTATACTTACTTTGTTGTTAAGTTTGTAACAATGGTATTTACTCTAAAATGTTGTTTTAGTTATTTGTATTAGTTTATACTTATCTTATCTTTTGTCTTGGCTTTGAAATTAAAGTGAAGTCCTAGTTAAATCAATTTATTTATTTATTTCTATTTATAACTCAATTATTAAATTTACTTTAATATTTATTATCTTATATTTAATTTATAAATTCAAATTATTATTAACCATAAATTTTATATATGTATTATTATTATTATTATTAAACCATTTAAATTTAGATTTAAACTCGGATTCAATATACATATATATATATTCACATATATAAAATAATTACTTTATTTATAAAAATAAATGATTTATACAGAATTTATTCAAGACTCGGGGAAACTCGCTATCAATTTATCAATTGATTTTACTATTATTATTCAAAAATTTATTTATTACTCAATTTAATTCAAAAATTCATTTAATTATTAATTTAGATAAATTTAAATTTCGGGGTCGTTACAAAACTCTTTTGAACGTATCTCCAATACTCGATCAAATTTGAACGTATTTTGAATGTATGAAATACAAATACACACATACACATGTATGTATATATGTACGTAAGTGCATAAACACAAAGAGATGTACACGGATGAACTTGTTCAACCACATACACATGCGTGTGTACGTGCATGCGTATACAAATACATAAATACATATAACAACTCAATTTTCTTTATATTCATATCATTGGATTGGATGTTTGGTTTAGTGGTATGATTCTCGCGTTGGGTGCGAGAGGTCCCAGTTCAATCGGTTTTGAGAGGTTTCTACAATCGATTTTGTTAATATACAATTAGAAATATACGACGCTAAAAACAATTGAAGCTATTAAAATTAAAAAGTTAGATTTTAAAATTATATCTTGTATCCATAATGAATTATATCTTAGCAAAATAAATCAAACTTAGATAATGTCAATTTCAATTAAAATATGAAATTAATTTGAGAATTTATAATAAGTGATATTTAAAACAAAAGGATTCTAATTTTATTTGAATAAAAACATAATGCACCATCAATCAATATAATATTATATTTTTAACGTTTTTTAAGCTTTAAACATGAAACAAAACTTATATTGTTAAATTTGAAGCATTAGTTTTAAAGAGGGTAATTTTTTAAGAAAATACGAGATACTCTAAAACAAAGCCTTAGAGTTTATGTATGGAGCTCCACTCTCTAGGTGTCCAAATATGCATACATATACACACATGCACGTATACATGCATGAATATCAATATGATGAAATTGATATTTCAAACCAACGCTTAAAATGGATGTTCTAAAGTTAATATTGACCAGTTTATAGCTTATGTACAAAGTTGTATTCATCTTTAAGAGCATCTAAACATCATCCCAACACCTTCAAAAGCTTTTATCATCCAATCCGAACATATTTAAAGTTCCTTGCATCGTGTGGTTGGATATGGTTTTAACTCATAGAAATCATTCGAAATATGTATATCGTATGAACATTTATGCATATTATCCAAACTTGTACGAAAATATTGCCCAACAAAAATCTACTTTGCGACATTGGAAAGACATTCTATATTTGTTCCTCGTTTGTAATGTTGCAAGTTTGAAGTAGCTATATTTCTACTAATGAAGCGGAGATCACGGCTAGGATGGATAGAAATAGGCCTATTTCGATCCTTTGAAATTTTGAAAGGCCTTTATCTCCAAGAGTGAATTTTTTTGATTAAGGGGATGAAGTAGCGGTCGTAGATGATGAGGGAGAAGACCACCGATGACATCGAAGGTTGAGATGGAGACGGGAGGTATAAAGAAAGAACCGATTTTTCTGTCTAGAGCAATGCCTTGTTTGATGAACATAGACGAGTTTTGGGAATACAAAGTTGAGAATATGATCGAAGAATTCCAAATAGGAAAAATGCGGATAAGTAATTTAAGCTCTTCGATTTGAGCGACTATGCAAAGCTTCCATGGGTTGAAGAAGTTTGTAGTGTCGGTGGTAGTGGCTATGGCAGCCTTGCCTAAGAACTTGAAAATTATAGATAAGAATAAAAGTTGGGTTACTTGAGTATCAACTTAAGAAGGGTAAGGTGGAGAAATGAAATTGTAGTCATGTCATGTAAACCTGAAAACTTATTTATTAGAGAAGATAAAAAGGGAGGATTAGGGAACTTTTGAAAAAAATTAGAACGAAGGACATTCACAACAAGCATTGTCCATCCAAAGAAAAAAGAAAAAAAAAACTATTGCCCTTTAGCCTAATTTTTTTCAAATAATAAGTTATAGGATTGGACTTCAAAATAATAAGTTTCATGGAAAAAAGATAAATGAAAATATCATTTTACGAGAAAATGATAAAGGAAAGTATCTTTCTCCTATCGCTTAAAATGATACTTTCTTTTATCTTTTGCCTTTAGAAACAAAAAAATGTAAATCAAAGTATTTTTTCTTATCACCGAAAATGATAATATATTTTATAGTTTGTCATCGAAGCAAATTATTTTGAAGTGTTGTTATAGGAATTTATTACTTTGACCTAGAAACTTATTGCTTTGAACTGAGAATCCATTCAAGTGAAAATATTACAAAGAATTATGTAGAAGAAGAGGATTAGAACATGGATGAAAGATATTTCTAAATATATAGAAAACTACGATAGGAACAAACAAAAGAAACAGAAAAGCAGAGAGAAGTAAAAACATCAGCCACATTTTTGAATGAAAGACACAAGTTTTAAAATTTAGTATGAATGACACTAAACATCAGACAAAACTATTATATTAACTATGAAAACAAATGCTATATGAACTTAGCATTATATATGTGTAATGTCATGTGAACTTAGTATTATATATGTGTAATGATATATTAATTCAGAATTTCTTTAACTGTGAAAATGAATACTCTAGTGTTGTCCATTGACGCTAGTTTAATTTAGCATTCTATTTATCTAATGCTAGTATAATGCACCACTCGGTGTCCTTTAAACTAAAATCTAAAACTTATGTCCTTTAGACTAAAATCGGTCTCAGGTTTTTCCTTTAAACTAATTCCCCCTATAAAAGAAAATTCTAAAGTTGGTTAAAAGCTTCACCAGAATTAATAAGAGGCGACTTTGCTCAAAAATATAATTCTTTTCATAATGTATGTATTGAAGAAAAAGCAAGTGAATACATCTTGTTACGGAGTTAATTGTCTTCTAGCATTTATCTCCAAAAAGTGAGTGTATCTTCATTGTATTAATAGTGAGAGTGTCCTCATTGCGTTATAAGGCCATAGAAATGTCACTTAATGAAATCAACAAGCAATATATGTCCAAATTTTCCTTTTAAGAATAAATTTAATAGAGAAACCCGTTGGTTTTTGCTTAATTGATCCCTCTTGATTAGAATAAAGGAATAACATTTTGGACAAGAATGCCACTGAAATGGTGTTCTAAGGGGAAAACTAAATTGAATAGGAAAATGAACAAAATGTACCTTTTCCTTGGTAAAAATAATAACTATTACAGTTTTACCTTTTTGAGAGATAAGTCAGAAGGATAGATATTTTAAAACAAACAAAATAAATTTCAATTTTGTAATTTTGACAAGTTTTAGAAGATTTTCAAATATTTAAGATAAACTTCTTAAAGTTATAAGCTAAATTCAACTTTTTGCAACATTAAAATTTTCAAACAAGCTCATCTGCGCGAGCTACAAGATAAGGAGGGGCTATTTCAAGGTTAGATGATCATCAGTTTTGTAAACCATTTTGTCCACGACCCTCCAGCATTACATGTTAGACTGTTCCAATTCAGACGAATTCTTAAAAAAGGAGTGTTTCTTCCTATGAGGTGCCACAAACATATAAAAATAAAATTTAGATCTTCTAGACATTAGATTTTAAACTTATTTTGAAACTTTGATTTTGATTTTGTTCTAAAATTTATCATCTTCATTTTCCACTAAATTATATAAAAAACTTGTTATAATATTATTTAAATTAATAATTATTATAAACAACATAACCAACTTATCATTATCCCCTTATCAAAAATCATATCTTCCTGATTATCACTTTAACCAAATACGCCTCTTATCTTACCAATTTGTTTCTATCTTTAACAATCACCCAAAATGATGATTGAAGCTATATTAGATAGTGGCTAGGGCAATAACTTGTTCAAATCATTGATAGATGCCCAAGCCAATCCACACTCCAATTCAAACCCCAATTTTGTCGATAGATTCCACGAATTATCTCGATAGAATGATTCAAGTCATTGGAAAAGGCATCACATAGTGTTGAATGGACAAAAATCACGAGGGAAAAAATACACAAGCAAAATCAAACTTGCGATCTTGTGCCGAAATCAAGGGATGTAAAGTTTATATCTTGCAAATAGGTGTACGCGATAGAACATCATCATGATGGATCATTGGAGAGGCATAAAGCTCGATTGATGCTTCAAGATTTCTCCTAATAACATAGAGACTCGATGATGATGAACTGTTTACTTCTATAGAAAAGCTTACAACCATATTAGTTTTATCGGGTATTGCAACAAACAAAAACAGTCAATTGTATCAGATAGATGTGAAGAATGTTTTGCATAGACAGCTAGATCAAGTGATTTATACAGATCAACCAAAGGGATTCGAGGATAAAAAACACCCCAAATATGTATGCAAATTGTGGAAAACTTTTATGTGGCTTAAACCAAGCTCCAAGGAGTACATGATAAGATGATATTGTTGAATTGTTTTTCACTAAGTGACAATTCTATGGCACACATACATTTTACTTGTCTATCAGAGTACAGGGGATAAAAAGTTGCAATTATACCGATGTATGTGAATAATATGATCATTACCAAAAATGATGTTGAAGATATGCCGAACAAAGAGAATTTGTTGATTTACTTCCAAATGAAGGAGAACTTGGGCAGCTCAAACTGTTGGATTATCAAAAGGGCATATTTCTACCTCAACAAAAATACACAAAGAAAGAACTGCTATTAAAGTTTTAATGCTTGAATGCAAGTTAATAATGACGTTGATGGAACCTTACCAAAGTGGTTGCATTACAATGTTACTTACGACACACAAAGGTGTAAAACCATTCTATAGCCATAGCGCATGATATGTCGATTGGGACATGACCTTTTGAAGTAATGCGCATTTATTAAAATACTATTTCATTATACACAAAAATTAATGAAACAAGCAATACAATTTATGTTGCGTTACTTTGATACATTTATCTTGTGTTGTTTTTCTAATTATATATACACTACTAGAAAGGCTTCGTATAGCGGCGGAGCCTAGCGACGGCTAGCGACGGCTAAAAAAAGCGGCTGTCGCTATACGCAGTATACAGATCTGCCGAGAGCAACAGCTCCTTCATTCTTTCTTCCCCAATTTCTTCCCCAAATCCCCTTCCTACTTCCCCCTCCGACCCCCCCCCCCCCCCCGTCACCATAGCCGCCGCCCCAGCTTTCAACGCCTCCAAATCACCCAAATTTACGTCGGTATGCTTCTAATCTCTTGTTTGAATGTAAATTTGATGTTTTTAGGTTTAGTTTAAACCCTAAGTCAATTATGATTTGTTGTTAAATTGGGTATTAGTAGTGTTGTTAAATTAGGTATTAGTAGTGTTGTATGTTGATTTGATAGATTAATTAGTTTATTATCATGAACTTGAATTATTTCGTATTACATTAACTAGTTTATCATGATCAAGTTGAATAAATGGTTGATGTAGATGATTAGTGTTGGCGATTAACATGGTTAGTTGTTTTAGGTGAAAAAATAGTGTATATTAATGATTAACTTGGTTATTGATAAATTTACATGAAAGTATTTCATAGTTTATGAAATTGATAAATTACAAATTAAGTTGTTAAAATCTAAATTCTGCAAATATGAGTATTACAAATTACAGTATTGTACAAAAATAAAGTTTATATAGTATTGTAAAAATTTAAGTTTGATAAATTACAAAAGTATAGTGTTGTACAAATTTAAAAAAAAACTAGGAAATGACTTTAAAAACAACTGATATTGTACTGAAATCTATTTTGAAATGAAATTAAGAAATGAATATAACAACAATAAAGATTAGGCTAAAATCTATGTCGTAAAATAAAGAAATGAATATTGAACTAAAATTGTTAATTGAATGTTGAACTAAAATTTAAATATACAAATTTATTAAATAAAATTTAAATAGTTGAAACATTGTCAAAATTTGAAAAGAACAACAATATCTGATAAAATTTAAAGAAATTTTTAATCTCTTAGATTGGCTTTGGCCCCGTCTGGCAAGTTTTGTATATGATCGTTATATGGATGTTCGTTTTGGTAACGGAACGGACATTTATATTCATCTGATACAATATTTGTCGGATTTGTCCTTGTATTGGACAAGTTACAAACACAATAAAGTAATTACATATTATAAATCATTTCATTTTAAACGGTTACAAAATTTCGATAGCGCTTCCTTTACGTTCCCTGTGTACACGCATATGTGTACGATACAGGGAACATAAGGGAAGTGCTGCCGAAATTTTGTTAAACCGTTTAATCTGAAATAATTTATAAAATGTAATTACATTATTGTGTTTGTAATGGGAAGTAGGATGACTGACCACCGAAGTGAAAACCAAAATACTAAGAAATTAAAAAATAAAGTGAAGTTTTTATTTTGAATTTTCTGCAACGGTGAATTGTTTACAATGGACAATGGTTGAAAATTAATGATTTAAACTGTCTAACATACATTTTCAAATCAGGAAAAATGTTCAATTATTTTCTCGACCGTACTTGGATGTATGAAGTCAGAACTGGAAAGAAGGGGTCAATAAAGCAACATTTCTACAACGGTGTACACGAATTTATTAGATTTGCTAAATCTAATAACCGAAACAACACAGAAATTCGTTGCCCGTGTAGTAAGTGCCAACATTTGAAGCATTGGAAACTGGATATAGTTGAAGTACATTTGTATCAATATGGTTTCGTGCCTGATTATTATTTCTGGGATCGTCATGGAGAACTTGTTGAACCTACACCTAATACTGAACTATTAGAGGACGGTAATATGATGACGAATCCGATAGAAAATATGGTGGATGATGCAGCACGATCAATGTTTCCTACAACTGAAGCTGTCGATGAAGACGAAAATGTCGAAGAAGAACCGACTGTGGGAGCTAAAAAAATATACGATTTGTTGGATTCTGCTAAGAGGCCGTTGTGGGACGGATGTAATAGCGGAACCGAACTTTCAGTAACCGCCGAATACATAACTATGAAATCAAAATTCAACCTTACGGAAGCTGCATTTACAGCAGTTGTACAAGCTGCAAAACGACACATGCCACCCAATAATATGATGTGCGATAGTCATTATAATCATTCATAATTGGTGCAAACAAAGTATATTTTGGGAGTTACCATATTGGAAAGATCTCTTACTCCGACATAATATTGACGTGATGCACAACGAAAAGAACGTGTTTGATAATCTGTTTAATACAATTTTGAATGTAAAGGGCAAAACCAAGGACGATTTGAATTCAAGGCTTGATATAGCAAACTATTGTAAGCGGCCGGAACTTCATATGAAGCCTAATGACAATAAAAAACCGAAAGCGTGCTATGAGCTAAACAATAAGCAAGTAAAACTCGTGCTAAAATGGGTGGAACATTTAAGATTTCCTGATGGGATTTCTTCCAATCTTCGTAGATGTGTTGACTTCAAAAATAGTAAACTGAGTGGGATGAAAAGTCACGATTTTCATATCATGATGGAATATTTACTACCCATGGCTTTCAAAGAACTGTTGCCCTAAAAGTATGGAACGTCATAACAGAGTTATGTTTGTTTTATAAATAGCTTTGTTCGACAACATTAAAGGTGGATCGTATACGTAAACTTGAAGTAGAAATACCCATACTGCTATGCAAACTGGAGAAAATACTTCCGCCTGGTTTCTTTAACGTAATGGAGCATTTACCTATTCATCTTCCATCCGAAGCACTTCTTCGAGCTCCTGTGCAATATGTATGGATGTATCCGTTTGAGAGGTAAAACATGTGCAATGTTCATATCAATTTCAAATTCAAATTTGTATATCTAAATATGTAATAAATATCTTAATAGGTACTTGAATCATCTGAAGAAGAAGATTCGACAAAAAGCCCGAGTTGAGGGTTCGATATGCAAATCGTATCTTGAAGAAGAAGCCTCATTTTTTTTCTCTCACTACTTCAAGGACGATGTGAACTTATCGTTTGTAACTGTTCCTCGAAATGAGGAAGTCGTTGAACAAAATTCTTCTCAAACAATGTTATCTGTTTTTAGACAACATGGTAGACCTGGTGGAAAATGTGTGGAAATATGGTTGGACGATAGAGACCACCATGTAGCGCACACGTATGTTCTTTTAAATTGTGTCGAAGTCGCACCATTTGTCAGGTAATAATTAATTCACTTGTAATTTACTTGTACGTACATAATAATAATAACACATATTACATATATGCAGTATCTACGAATCACAGTATCTATCTGGCGATCTCAGTAAAGAATTTGCCAAATGGTTTTTGAACTATGTTTATGAGCCAAGAAACTGTGTCGTTGATGAAGGCTTAAGACATCTTGCGATTGGACCGAAAAGAAATGTGAAGACTTATCCAATATTCTTCGTCAACGGGTTTAAGTTCAACACGAAAGATTACGGTGCTGAAAAATTAACATATAACAGCGGGGTATTTGTCAAAGACAGTGATGATCCAGATGAGCATTTAAAAGATTTTTACGGCGTCTTAACACAGATTGTAGAGTTGACATATTATGTTGAACCTTTAGAAAAGGTTTTTTTATTTAAGTGCAATTGGTTCAGTAACGTTCCTGGTTCCGGAATCAACGTGCATAAAGAGTACAAACTTATTGAAATAAGGCATACATCACACTACTATAAGTACGATCCTTTTGTATTAGCCAAGCAAGCGTTACAAGTTTATTTTGCTCCGTATCCATCTTTGAAAAGAGATAAAGCGGATTGGTCCGCTGTTTTCAAAACGAAACCAAGGTTTACGTTTGATGGAAATAATATTCCAGATGAAGCAGCATATCAAGCCGATCTTGAAACAAATACAGAAATAATAATAACTGATGATATTGATGTAGGGCCTTCTCGGACCAGTCGACGGTATAGCTATGGAAATGTGGAGGTAAATTTTGACATGTACTAATATATAAATTTACTCATGCATATGAATAGTTAAATAATTTTAATAATATTACTCATGCATATGAACTATTTTACAGGCGATGAGAATGCAGAGTGCATACAGGAGGTCGCAGCAAGATGCGGAGATTGCTCAGTTGAGGGCGACGGTGGAAGAAATAAATGACTGGAGGAAGAGTTTCTTTGAGCAACAGCTGGATGAGCGGATTGCGGCTTATTTGCAACAGCATGGGACGATGCCTGGAGAGGACGGCAGCGATGGCGAGGAGTAGGTATGTTTGTTTGCTCGTGTTATAGTTTGGTATATACACATTTTGGTTGGTTTGGTGTATATATATTTCAGGATATTATGTACATATTTTGATAACTTCTAGTTGATGGATTTGGTTGGTTATTATGTATATATATGTCGGGATAACTATGTACATATTCTTGGATTTGGTTGGATGTTATATTGTTTGATTTGGTTGGATTTGAAAATGAGATTTGGTTGGATTTTATATTGTTTGAATGTATAGTGATGTTATATGATGGATATATGATGGCTATAGTTGATGAATATGGTGTATATTGGCTGTGATGATGTTATATGATGGTTGTTGTTTGAAGTGGGGAAGTGCTCTGAAAATACAAAAAAATTGCTTCAGATTTGCGACGGTTTGCGACGGCTAGTGACGGCCTGTAGGTTGCCAGATTGCGACGGCTAGCGACGGCTAGTGACGCCTAATTTGCCAAAAAATTGTGTCGCTTAGCGACGCCTAGTGACGCCAGTTAAACGTTGGAAAATTTCCACGTGTCACATTTGCAGTCGCGAGCCGTCGCTATTTTGGTGACAGAGCCGTCACTAAAACCGTCGCCATACTATTGGGCGACGAGGCAAATAGCGACGACAGATAGCGACGGCTTGCAACGGCTTGCGACGGTCGACGACGGCTAAAAGCCGTCGCTATCTGCTGTCGTCCTTGTAGTGATATTTCTTATAGTCATTTGATGCATATTGCAATTAGTCTAGGTATGAATATTAACAACAGACGATGTTAATTACTCAAGTCCATAGTATATTTTTATAAGTCACACATAAATATATTAACGTAAGAAAAATGCTAACTAAATCTAACTAAAAAAACCCTCTACATTTAGTTCTTTTTGACCTTCATAGTAATGATGATAAGTTGTAGACTTCCTCATCAAAGCTCTTAAAGCACTAACAAGTTCAATAAGTTTTTTTGTAAAACAATGTGATGCATTGAAGAGTTGGTGTGTGAGGAGAGTTAGATTATCAACACCCACTAACCCACAAATTAAATACAATAAAATCTTAAGATAATAAAGTAAATTACAAAGAATAATCTAGAGAATAAAAGAAATTTGTAGAAGATTACCATCTAACTGAATGAATAAGGATAACGTAGAAATAAACAAGACTAGAAGATGGACGGATGGAAAAATAAGAAGATTGACATAGAAACAAGGGGGACAAACTAGAGTAGGCCAAAGGCTTCTTCACTATGAAGAGATTCAGAATCGTCATAAATAGCAAATTTTGTTTACAAATATAAGTTCTTGCCATCATGCACGTATCAAAAATATAAAGGGTTAGTGCTCTATCGTTAGTGAGTTTGGCTGTTTTGTAAAGTTTGCCTCTAGATGGATGAGTCAGTGTGTATTCATTTTGTTAGTGTTGTGTTATAATATTTTGTTAGTGTAATATAAATAATTAATCTAACTTGTTTAGTTTCTACGGTTGAATTTTGGTCTTCTGTTAGTACTCTAATTATTAAACAATTGAATTTGTTCTCCTAGCTATAAGCTATAGTAAGAAAATTGTTTAAAAAGAATATAATTGAAAACCAAATACAAGCAGCAAGAGAATACCTGTTTTGACATAATTGTTTAAAGGTTTTCAGAATTTTTTACTATCATGAATGGATTGCACTATAAAGTAATGAGTATGGTGGTAATTACAATAAAGTAGATTATCGAAAAGGCTGCTATTGTCCAAAATCTTCCCCAATATGCATCGACGAAGAAAGCACCAATAAGAGGAGGGATATAGCAAGTGCCTTGCAAGTCGTGACACTTCTCGCAGCAGACACGTTTCCAAGATGCATCTTTGAGGTAAGATAGGTCTCTATATTTTTTGCTATTCCATTGTAAGCGGACCTAGCCTGTCCAGGAATGTTTCGGATCATCCGCATCCGATAATAATTCTATCCATTGACGATTCATAAACGAAGAATTATAAAAATAAAATTTTAGTTCAACATAAATATTTTTCAATACCATTTATTGTAAAAGTGCTAAAAATTAATAAATATGATGATAATAAATAATTTCGAACAGTTAACAAACATTAAGTACATATAATATAAACAACTAACTTAATAAAATAATAAATGAATATTTTTCATTGTACTAAAATACACATAATTTGAACTATAATCTTGACAAAAACTAGACGGATAATTTTCGGATGCGGATGTCTTCGTATCTACACCTGCATTCTTTTTTTCGAATATTAGATATTTATCTGTTTTTTGGATGCAGATGCTGACGGATTTTGGATTTTTCGGGTATCTATTGACAGCCCGAAGTTAACCTTTCGCAACATTCAGTCCCTACAAAGATTATGCAATCTTAGAAATACAATAAATTATGCTATGACTATGACTATGTATAATGAAGTTTAATTATGGTACCTAGAATAAATATGCATGCATTCCAGTTGCCGGTAAGATGCCTTGCAGCGGGATGTCCATTCAAGTCCACGGTTCCATTCCATGCATATGTTCCTTTACTTGCATGCTACATAATAAATTTCAAAGTAAGGAAACATTTTATTATAGGAAAATCAAAATCAAAATCCTTTGGCTATTTATGAGCATAACCAGGCCCGACCATAGAGCAAGGCAGCCAAGGCGGCCGCATAGAGCAACACATCGGAGGAGGTCAATATATTTTTAAATTTCTTTTAAATAATTTGTTTAAATTTACCATGTTGTTCCCATTCCTTGTGTAGTGGTATTTACGAGGAATATTAATTAAAAGATCGTATACAATAGGATAACCACTTAATACTTGTTTTGAGTTGTAACTTTAAGTAGTTTTAGACGAATGGTAAAATATAAAGTGTTTGGGTAGATAATTTGAAATTGGAACAATATTTGACTGTAAAAATTAAAATAAGTCATATGCAAGTGCTTATTGTTCATGACTTGTTAACTTATCTGATACTTTTAAAATCAAAACATTAACTTATTGTCCAATACTTCAAATTATGAAAGTTATTTATAAACTCCTTCTGCTATTAATAATTTATTGCAAACTATTATCATCAGAAATCATAGTAACTACGTCGAAACCATAAAGAATATAAAGGAATGATTTACAAAGAGAGACGACAATAACAGAATCTTTCGAAAGAGTCGAAGGGATGCTTCATTAAAATGTTGGATAAGAAATAAACTTTCGAAGACGTCGAAAGGTGACAATGTTGTCCTTCCAATTCGGTTAATTCCTTTCGAAACAGATGGTTTTGCATGCTAAAATATGATTCGAATGAGTTGGGGAACACTTTTCGAAGGCAACAGATTGCAAGCTTTCACATGCACGTCAAACCTTTTGAAATAGTGGGTTTCGCCATCATTTACATTCCACAGAAAAACATTGGGCCACAGCTATCCCCTTCGACAGCATAAGTTAGCTTTT
This sequence comes from Allium fistulosum, assembly GCA_030737815.1. NCBI lineage: Eukaryota > Viridiplantae > Streptophyta > Magnoliopsida > Asparagales > Amaryllidaceae > Allium > Allium fistulosum. The sequence continues at coordinate 1,443,516,348 of CM060902.1, read as the reverse complement.
CGAATCGGTTGAAACCATCCAATATTATAAAAAAGCTTACTTAAGTTCAATATAACATCTCATATACCAGAGGATGGGGTTCCGCATCAGTCAACAAGTATGTCTTCGAAAGCTACCTTCCGCATTTAAACCTTTGAATACCTTCCAACTCCTTCGAAGCCCTAAAGATTCATCTATCGACATAGTCGAAAGCTCATATCCTTCCCTACTAGCAACAGCGCATCAATAATAAAGTGGAAAGCGCATCTACACATTTCAACGAACTCGAAAGCACTCAAGTTCCACTTAAAAAGCAAAGTGGAAGGCCCCCTGATGTTAACAGCAATGAAAGGTCTTCAAGACACCTTTCGACTAAGTCGAGAGGACCGATTCGAAAGGGGCCAACATGCGTCTATAAATAAGACCCTAGGGGTATAGTTTTGAGAATCCGATTTTCATTCACTCGTACTTGTTATTTCTTGAATTTGTAAACCCTAATTCTAAAATTAGATTGGGGATTTGATTTCTTTGTATTACTTAAGCTTCTAGTAATAAAAGAAAATATTATCAAAACAAGTATATGACATTTTTGGATATATTAGTTGATCTAATGTTTCTATGTGATTCTGGCTATGATTTGTTGGTATCAATGTGATCGAAAGGCTACCTTTCGAAAGAGTCAAAACCCTTTAATTCAAATAACACCCTTAGATCATTAGGTCCAAACCTCGAATCACGTTGACCACTTCGAAAGGAGGTCTCAATAGGATCTTAAGCCAATTCAACTAGTTAGAAAGGTATTTTCATAAGTGATTCAAGTATCTCGATCATATCGAAAGGTTGTTTAGAAGGAGTTTCAATTGTTGCAACCTTTTCGAAAGGTGGACTTAAAGGAGATCTAAGTCATTTAAATTGTTTGGGTAAAGGGATTCAAAAGGTATAAACTATCTTCATTTGTTCGAAATGTGGTTTCGAAAGTCTCATTTACACTTTGAACTTTGTTTTGGGTGTTGGCAAGTTTTCTTATTAACATTTTTGGCACTAGAAGGAGGGCTCGAATCTCCGACCTTGTTGAACTCCCAACTTTATTTTTCCTCCAACCCTATTCTATTCCAAGCTTACCTACTTTAGACTTTACACCACCATGTTTAGCAAATTAAAAAGTCCGAACAAGGATCCTTAGAGCCATATTTAATTAGATACTCTCATAGAATGATTAAAGATTATAAACTATATGAAGAGCAAATGCTGAGATTGGAAGCTTTAAGGATCTTAAATAAAAAGAGAGTTGAATCTTATGACCCAAACAAATGGAGTTTGAACCCCTTTCACATTGGCCCCACACATATGTTTGCCTTAGAGGGAACAAACGATAAGAGTGATAACTTGTTTGACCAAATGAAAAAGATGATTTAACTCTATACCAAAGGCACAATCTTTGAAAATGGGATGATGGCTGATTACAACACCTTTGCACAAAAATGGCATCAAGCAACAAGTGGGACATTGCCTGCATGTGAGCTTCAAAAGGTTTTGAAAAGGAAATTGGTCGTTGAGGGTGAAGCTTCAGAATCAAGCAATAAAAAATCAACAAATTATCCCCAAAAGACAAGCTTCAAGTCGAGACTCCCTAATTAATGCAATCTGACTACATCGATTGAGAATGTCTATTTACTAACCAGGAGTAACTCAATTATTCGCCATCCTAAAAGAAAAAACCTAAATACGAAAGGAATCGGGGAGGATCCCACTGCCACTATCATATGATGAATGACCATGAGACACATCAATGTAGAGTACTTGAAGGAATGGTGATCAACTTTTCAAACAAGGAAAAATCAATGGATTTGTAAAACGATCTTAATCAAATTCAATAAAGCACCACTTTTCCAAGAGAAATCTACGTGGTCAGGAGTAAAATTCTCTTTAAACTTGAAAATTACCTTAAACGGTCAAAGCCTTTGTCCGCGCCAAGTTGGCGAGTCAAAGCTCCTCCTAGAGGGAGGTTAGAGTAAGTCTTTATCCACGCCATGTTATGGCTAGGATAAAGCATCAACAAACCCTTGATCGCGCCACGCTATGGCCAGATCAAGGTGCCCCTGGAGGGGGGACGGAATAAGCCCTTGGTCTCGCTACGCTATGGCCTGGCAACAGCACCGAACAAGCCTTCAGTCCCACCATGCTATGGCATGGCTGAAGCACCTCCTGAAGGGAGGACGGAGTAAGCCCTTAGTCCCGCCATGCTATGGTCTGGCCAAGGCACCAAACAAGCCTTCAATCCTGCCTATAAGACCTGGCTGGAGCGCCTGCTGGAGGGCGGTTGGGTAAATTCTTAGGTTTTGCTTGTGGATAAGCTAACCAAGCGTACCAGACAATAACAGATTAAGACGTCCAAGCCCGAGAAGTGGCACATTAAACAATGACAACATACGAAGGCTAAAAGATGGCACATGTCAAAAGAATCAAAACCCAAAGAGTGGTACAAAACAAAAGGCTCAAATAAGAATCTATGGCCTTCGACTCATTTCCAAAAGAGCATTTCTAGACTTCACTTATTAACACCCGAATCTGGATTTCGGGTCTCTTACTATTGATTATTGAACTTCACCCATTAATGCTCGAATCTGGGCTCTGGGACCTCTATTATTGAGACCTCTATTATGGATTTCTGGCTATCGTTCATTAATACCCGAATCTGAATATCAAGTCTTTCAACTTTTAAAGTTCATTCGTTAATGCCCGAATCTGGGTTCAAGAGCAATTGATATTGAGATCCTTATGAATTTCTAGTCTTCAATTAAACTCGGGATCTAACTTACTAATACCCCAAATCAGGGTCACTGGTCTTCTATTACTAACTTTCGGGCAACACCTGTAAACACCCGAATCTGGGTTTCGGATCTTCTAAGGATTCCTAATCTTCGATGATTTATTTCCAGATAATGATCTTTGGACTTTTATTAAATGATAATTTCCAGAAGATGATTTTTAAACTTCCATTATCAATGCTAGATTTAGAATTCTAATTTTTGATTATTAAATTTCTGGTCATCTATTAATATTACTAAAGTAAGATTTCTGGTCTTCTCTTATCATGACCAAAGTTGGATCTCAAGACTCCTACTCATTTCTAATCGGGGAATTTTTCTTTACTTATAATTTTCATATGATGATCTGTTAACTTTCATTGCTTAGATTTTCGAAATTAGCAGGATTCCTCATACTATCACTAATAGTATAAAGAATTACCAAATATACTTTTGCATAGATTTCAAATTAATGATAAGAAATGTTGTCTGCTTTGTACTCTTCGGGAAGACAAGATAAATAAAGAGGACCGAATGGGTTGACAAATGCAAAAACTATAGTCAAAGTTAATAGGAAGAAAATTCAGAAACAACATTGTAAGAACAAGAAAAGGCTACAAACTAGGTGATATTTACATAATTTATAAAATCATATACAAATATGTAGTACAAGTGAATGTTTCATAGATCCTGGACAACCTTATTTAATTTCTCGACAATCAAATGATCGACAATATGATGAATCGCTATACAAAGAATTTCTTTAAGCTTCCTTTTCTTTTTCTTAATGTCATTAGCCCTGTTGTCAAAAAACTTAAAATCTTGCGATTTAAATCTTGATTCAGATCGAATCTCACACTTTATGATTCGATTGACATTCTGATTCAAACTTAGTTAAAAATACGATCAAAAACACATTCAACTCATGCTAGCATATTAAATATACTTATTTAGATTCACAATTCTCATTATAATCTTTTAAAAAAGGGAATTAAAGAGAAAATTAAGTTTAGTTTAATTGTTAAAGTTCAAACGCAAAATCAACTTCATAGCGGATATAAACCTTAAAATGTGAATATTTTGAATCTATGATTTACGATTTACATCTCATTTTGATTTAAAATTTATACTTTGCGATTTACGATTTAAATCTGTTTTGGAAACCTAGGTCATCAGGATCATGAATGGATTCAATATGAGCCTTTAAAGCACGGTTGAAAGTTTTGTTGGCACCTTTAAGGTTTTATTTTGCCTTTCTAAATCGGTAATGTGTTTTCAGAGAAGATATTTTTATGCTCAAGTTTTTGAATTTTAGTCGCATACTCATTAATGCGATGTGAATATCTCACTTTCTACTGGTCATCAAAATATCTCACCATTTCAAATTTGACCTTCCTGCACCATTCACCCACTGCCTTCTCATCCAAACCTAGGGGAGGGTTAGTCTTAGCAGGAAATTTTTGAATAGCAAGAGATAAAGACCTTGTTGATTTCACAATAGACGAGGAAACTGGAGAAGTTGGTAAATTGATATTTTGGATGTCACCTGCCATGATAAATTCTAGGGATTTGCATTAGGCTTGACTATTATTTAATTTTATCTCCAAATTGCTTATCTGTTGAAGAAGATTAGACATTTCTTGATCAAAGTCAATCGAAAGATTTGATTTAACTTGACGTTTAATTGAGACACCGTTTCATCTTTACTTTTAATGTCCGCTTTTAGACTAGTGATCTAATCGTTAAGATCCCTAACAATCGTCTTCAGAAGCAAAAAAAATCCGCGTCATTCTAACGCTTCAGTGTTGCTTGAAAGAAGAGCAGACAAAGGACCTTTAAGGAGGCTCCTCTTTTCAATATTCGCTACCAACCTATCTCTGATGCTGGTAAAAAGAGATGATGAATCTAATGAGAATGGCGTGGTAGATAGTTGTAATTCCTATTTAAATTAACAAACAAAAAATGAAATTAATACTCAAATCACAGTTTATTTTATTACAATAATGGAAGTTACAACTCAAATGGAAGTAAAACAAAAGTAACAGTCTTATTGTTATAATCAAACACTCGTTTTGCTATACTTAAAGTTGGAAAACAGCATTTTTGACTTTGTTCAAAGAATTAGATGAAAGAGTAACTATCAAATCGAAAGGTGCATTAAATCATTCCGGGGTAGTAACTAGAGGATATTTTCTATAGTCTCATTCCTCGCCAGGAGGACTATCACGATCGCATATTAATTTGGTATAATATATTCGAATTTCCTTAAGAAGCTTTTCCTTTTCTTCGCTAAGAAAATCGAAACGAAGGCGGGGATGTTGCATATAAAGCCTATAAAGATCTCTAAGAAAGCAATATCTAGCCAATTTTGAGGATTTCAAAAGCGATGCCTTTTCTAAATAGTCTCTTCTTAATTTGACATATTTGCTTAAATAATCTCTATTAATAAGACCGCTAGAGAGACATGTACTTTGTAATAAAATACAACTAAGTATAAAAGGAAACTAATATAGAAAAATCACATTACATAATTACAAATGTTCATCTAGTTTGTACAAAAATGATTTTTTGAATAACTCGAGAATAAATTTATCCTTATAATATTTGAGTTTTTCCGGAGGAAATTCACGAGGGATTGATTTGACTCGTGGTAAATTCCAGCAAGCCCTTGGATGTGTGTCGGATCCAAATTCATCCAAATATCTCCTATGTAAACGTCTAAGTAGACCTTCGCTAAAATCACCCAAGTATGAAAAATCTACGGTTGGGTGTCCGCAATAAGCTTTGTATAAGAAGTCCACTAGAATATCCCGGTCAATCAACATCCAAAAGAGTGTTATTAATTCTCAGTTTTCTTCAAAGAGCTTGTCATATCGAAGGCGCGCCCTTTTCAATTGGGTGGCAGCTTCTTGATCTTTAAAGGATGTTAATACTGCGGTGCTCTTATTAAGCTTATAATACTTGTCAGAGAGTGCATTATGTTCTTTTAGTTGTTTATCTAACTCCCTATACAAGCTATTTATTTCTGCTTGTTCTCTTTCAAGCTTGGTTTTATAAAGTTTAATGGATTTCTTCTTTTTCTAAAATAAAAATATATCAACTATTGTTATCTTGGAAGCGAAAGCCATTTAGACAAAGAATCGCATACTTGAGAAATAGGAATTGAAGTTTGTGGGATCTGTTTTTCCCCTTCTATTCTCCAACATCAATATTAGTGGCTTCTTTGTGAAGATCAGAGGGCTCGAGAAGTTCAGTTTGGCTTGCTTCACGACCACTAGGACCGGGTTTAACTTTTTCCAAAGCCACGGGAATATCATCGCCATCCCTCCATGAGAACCAGCATGATTACTACCCCGTCGCCAGAACCCTGACCTATATCCTCATTGTCAGGCTTATCGTCATCATTATTATCATCATCGCCACTTTCCTCAATGATGACTTCATCATCCTCATCATCTTCCTCCTCATCAGAGTCAAAATCCCCTTCTATAGGAGGTATTTCAAAAGATATAAGTTTTGCGACGTCAATTTCTTCTCTTTCAGGAGCTTCGATCCCTTGCTACATTTCTTTGATTTTATCCATAAATCTTTTGACTAGCGCAGAATCGAGTGAGAGGAATCTTAAATCTAGACACTTTTCGATGTTGTCAGAATAAGCAAGCATAAGAGCGTCATCGTAAGAATTCACAACGATGTCATTAAGAGAAGTATTCGAAAATTGCGACACCTTTTGCTTGGCTTCAGAAATGATATTAGTAGTCACTGCTAAAGAATTTTTCTTTTCCCCTGCTTCTTCTTATTAAGCCTTCTCTTTCTCGGACTCTTTTAAAGTCATTTTTAATGCCAAATTCTCATCAGCTAGGACTTGTTTTGCTTTCCTCTCCTCAGAAATGATGGATTTCGCTTGAGCAAAAGAGACGCCCAACCTATCTTGTTCCTTCACTACATTATCTTTAGCAGTAGAAAGGGAAGTAATTTGACTATTCAGGGTTGAGATTTCTTCGTGAAGCTTAGACGCTTCAGCGGAAGACTTTGAAGCGCTTTCCTGAAAAGAGTACCGGTTTTAGAAATCTAAAAGAAAATGTACGACATGAGTTAGAATTCAGTAAGAAATAAGTAATAAGATGGGAGAGTAATATGAAACGTACCAGATGTTGTTGCTTAATTAAAGAGCGACAATGTCCTATTGGGTCAGGAACAAAAGAAGGTGGATGAATGGAGGTAAATGAGGGAGAATTCAAAATTGACTGTACCATCATCTCAAAATCATTTGGAGAAACCAGCAATGGAGGTCTAATGGGATCCAACTCCTGAGAAGGAGTTGAAGTGCCCAAATCCTTTTGCATATGTTCAATGAAGCTAGGAGAATCAGAGATAATAATGCAGGACATGAGATCGTCCTTTGAAAGAGTCATTTTGGATTGATCGATAGAAGCTTCAAGAGTAGGACCCTCTAGAGTTTTGCCCACATCAACAGTTTCACCCTCTTTTGAAAGAGGAGAAGATTGGACATCAGCTGTTTTAGTTTTCTTAAGAGAAGGACTTGGCATAGTCATTCCACCCAATTTCCTTTTAGCGATCATCCTTGACCTAGCAATGGCTTAGGTCAGAGCTAAAGCGCTAGCTTCAGAAGTTGGAGTGAGAGGATCTTCTGTGGTTAATTCAGCAGGGGAAGCAACCGCTAGAATCCAAAAGGCATAAGTTAATAACACAATCTAAGGAGTAACATGATGGTAAATTACAAATGCTACATTTAAGCCTACCAGGTTGATCCGGACAAACTAGAGACATAGGAGAATTTTTTGGGATCACCCAAAGACAAGAAACGCTTACTCTTAGAAGTGTGCTGGACAAGAGGGGGTTGTCCAAGAACTCTTTGACCTGCGGGAAGGAGGGCATGTTTCTGAAGATTGTTTGGCGTCAATAGTATAAATCTATTCCCGATGTACTCGAAGCAGCGGTCAACAGCTTCATGACTCTCTTTCCCTCATCGTTGAGATCTTTAGGAGCCGGACCTGATAAGGAAATGTAATTCAACAGAAGAAAGTAATTTAATAAAGATGAAAATAATGATTAGCTTATGGGGAGAAGAGAAAACTCCACTTATATTTAGGAAACATTTGATGTAGAAGAATTGTATCTTCCAATCTCTAAACTTGTTTACTCCCACTGAAATTAGTTTCATATGAGGCTAGCCCTAAAACTTTGTCTATTTAGATTGTTAAGCTTGGCCAGACACACTAAGTAGTTGAGAACAGCGCTTAGAGAATAAAATGCATGATTACAAGGCCATGAGCTCTAGGAAGATAAGATAAGTATATACATTTGGTTATAGTTGAATAGGTGCTATGCCAAGGTGATTCAGGAATATAGATAATAAATCTGGGAATGGAATAAAGCCACCATGCCAGATGTGGATGGCAGTATAAGAAAAATATCCTTCGGGGGGATTCTGGATAGTATCACTATCACTAGAAGGAATAGCTTCACATCCGTGATTCCGAAGTCATTGAGAATGGCGTCAACCTCATCTTGAGAAGATATCATAGAATGTCTTGAGATGGTTTGAACCTTTTTTGGTGAAGATTCCGGTTCTAGAGCAATATCCTTTTCAGGTTTCTTGGAAGTCCTTTTCAAAACACATGATCCTGTCAAGGTGAAACTATTTCATTAAAAGTTATAATTTGTTTTCATTATCAGAACCTTTCGAAGATGTCAAAAACCTATTGCAATAATTCAAATATCCACCAAGGTATATAATTCCATATCTTTGAAAAAGTGTTAAAGTTAATTTGAATCATAGAATTCATTGAGCTTTTGACGAAGTCGATGGGCTAGATGGAATAAAAATACCTAAACACACCATTCAACAATGTCGGAAGCAAAAAAAAATTATTATCAATATATATAACTAACCCTATAGTACAAGTTTGAATATATATATATATATTGTTAGAACTATAAACAAACAACATTCCACAATAAATCCAAATAAACCTTTCGACAATGTCGAAACCCACGGATTCTATTTTATTCAAAAAATATAAATATTGCCGAAACACTATACTCTTATTAAGTCAAAAGACTTAGATCCAATTCATTTAATAAAATGAAAAGGCCTTGGAATGTTTCGATAGTGTTATATTGAGAAAATGATAATTATATTCCAATTGACTATAATGGATCTCGAATAAGTTGAAAGGAGGAAGTAGAGTTTCGAAAGCATACAAACAACCAGGTTTGTCTCAATCTAGGAGGTTTCGATCAAGTCGAAAGGCTTAATAAGGTTTTCAACTTTAACAAAAAAACACTATTTTTAATCCGGTTGATGATAGGAAGTATAAATTCTAGCTTTTAACAAACTTCTGGAGTAAATCAAAATTAAACATGATTTACTCGAATAAAGTCCACTGACAAATTAAATCTACTTTTATATACATTAAGTTTTGAATCTTTTAAAAAGAGCCGGGCCTTCGAAAATATATATTGTGTAACCATTAAATTGAACCATTTAAGATGACTTCTTCGAAATGTGTCAGAATACGTCGAAACATATTTTTACTTTCGAAGAAGATCATCTCTTGCCAACTACGTCAACCCATTCGAAAGAGTCCACTTAAAGGTAGATACTTGGCTTCCTTTAGACCCCTTCGAAAGAGGTTGAAAAGTTTAAGTGGAGATAACCGCCTCAACCCTTTCAAAAGGGTTGAAAAGTTGAGCCACATTATTGAGTTTTAATTTATACAACTTAATCTTCTCTACGAGGCCACTAGAAAAGAATATTCTACCTGATTCATTTTTAACCCAACGTTTTTGGTCGATAACAATAAAATTGATTTGAACATGAATTTATGTTCAACAACAAAAACCCCAAATTTAAATCTGAACCATAATTGACTCTATAGATTAAAAAAAAGTCTTCCCAAATAGGTTAGAATTAAGCGTAATAGAATTTGAGCTTGGGGACGAACATAACAATGGCAAATAGCCCCAAAACAGATGAATTTGAATTCAAACCCAAAATCAACACCATAAAATTGAACGAAATAAGCATAAAAATGAACCTAAGGATGATCTCATAAGAGCAGGAAACTCAAATCATTTTCAAAAATTAGAACAGTAATACAAATTCGAACCCTAAGAATTTGAAATTGGAATTGAACGAGATAAATCGGTTTGAAAGATGGAACAATGGACGCATACCTTGAATCCGAACTTGTGTTTACTGAAAGTAGGAATTTATAAAAGAATTGGAATTTCTGATTCTTGCTTTGAGTTTTTAATTGCAAGTAAATGAAGACGGGGAAGAAGGAAGCGTGATTTATAAGAAAAGCCAACACGAAGGACAAACTATTCGACCAAATTTAAACGAACGACCAAGATCTAAGTATGAATATGAAAGGCGGGAAATTTCTATGCTAAATCAAAGGTAGGGTATCGAAACAGTTGACTTTAAAAGTTAAGAGCATCCCTTCGCTAGGGGGAAAAGTGTTATCATCAGAAATCATATTATTTTTGTCGAAACCATGAAGAATATAAATGAAGGATTTACAAAGAGAGACAGCAATAACAGAACCTTTCGAAAGAGTTGAAGGGATGCTTCATCAAAATGTTGGATAAGCAATGAACTATGAAGAAGTCGAAAGGTGACAAGGCTTTCCTTCCAATTCAGTTAATTCCTTTCAAAAATGATGGTTTTGCGTGCTAAAAGAGGGTTTCGAATGAGTTCAGAAACACCTTTCGAAGGAAACAGATTGCAAGCTTTCACATGCGCACTAAACTTTTCAAAACTGTGGGTTTTGCCATCATTTACATTCCACAGAAGAACATTAGGCCACGGCTACCCCTTCAAAAGCATAAGTTAGCTTTTCGAATCGATTAAAGCCATCCAATATTATAAAAAAGCTTACTTAGGTTCAATATTGAATTTTCATACACCAGAGAGTGGGATTCTGCATCAGTCAACAAGTATGTCTTCGAAACTACCTTCCGAATTTAAACCTTCAAATACCTTCCAACTCTTTCGAAGCCCCAAAAATTTATCTATCGGCATAATCGAAAGTCCATATCCTTCCCTACTAGCAACAACGCATCAACAACAAAGTGGAGAGTGCATCTACACCTTTCGACAAACTTGAAAGCACTCAGGTTCCACTTAAAAGCAAAGTGGAAGGCGCCTTGATGTTAACAGCAATGAAAGGTCTTCAAGGCACCCTTTCAACTAAGTTGAGAGGACCGATTCAAAAGGGGTCAACCTGAGCCTATAAATAAGACCCTGGGGGGTATAGTTTTGGGGATTCGATTTTTATTCACTCAATATTTGTTTTTTCTTGAATTTGTAAATCTTAATTCTAAAATTAGATTGGGGATTTGATTTCTTTGTATTACATAAGCTTCTAGTGATAAAGGAAATATTATCAAAGCAAGTATATGGCATTTTTAGATATATTAGCCGGTCTAATGTTTCTATGTGATTCTGGTTATGATATGCTGGTATCAATGTGATCGAAAGGCTACCTTTCGAAAGAGTCGAAACCCTTTGATTCAACTAAAACCCTTAGATCATTAGGCTCTAACCTCGAGTCACGTTGACCACTTCGAAAGGAAGTTTCGATAGAATCCTAAACCAATTCAACTAGTTCGAAAGGTATTTTCTTTTTTTTTTCTTTTTTTTTTAAAGGAAGAATATATATATAACAGGATGGAGAAAAAATGCCTTTCTCCGGGAGCTTACAGAAATATAATAGACATTTTAAAAATGCCTTCGAGAAGGTATTTTCATAAGTGATTCAAGTATCTCGATCGCATCGAAAGGTTGTGTAGAAGGAGTTTCAATTGCCACAACCTTTTCGAAAGGTGGGCTTAAAGGAGATCTAAGTCATTTAAATTGTTTGGTTAAAGAGATTCGAAAGGTATAAACTATCTTCATTTGTTCGAAAGGTGGTTTCGAAAGGCTCATTTACACATTGAACTTTGTTTTGGGATGTTGACAAGTTTTCTTGTTAACACAAACATCTTGGAGGAGACAAGACATCAAATTTCATTCACATTTTGTTTGACACCCAATCTTACACGAATCATTTGAATCACAACTAAAATTTGAACTGAAAACTCAATATGAGATGTTAGCTGAAACTGTAACCATTTTACATTTCTTTCACTTTATATATATATGGATCCAAAATATATTACCGAATCCTATTACTATTTAATAACTCTAATCTTTTTTTATATCAAAGTGATCTAGAACAAGGTGAAAAAAAATCAACACTCAATATAGAAGAAATCATTCGGTCATTACTTATAAATTAATTTACTAAGATTTTCAAACCGGATGAAACTTTAAATCAAATTTAGATTTAAATTGTGAATCTTAGGTTATGTGATTTATATTCAGATAATCAGAGATGCACTTTACTTTCTGGGATTGTACTCCAGGATGTACAGCCAATTCACTCATATGGTCCGAGAAATTTCCAGTACAAGATATCACATGCAAAAACAACAAGAAAAGATGTAACATAAGTATGATATTCGAAACCTTATCTAGTGTCTAATATATGAACTGTCATCTTTACTACTAATAATGAGAATTTCATGTGCTAAATTCAACCTTGTCTTTCTGGATTGTTCAAAATACCCTCTGGACTAAATTAATCGTCGGAAACTCTAAATCATTATCACATCCAAACTTCTTTGTCTTCTCTATCTCTCTCTCCAGCCCACATTCTTTCTGACCCTGCATTCTTTTTAATACTCTACATCAAATCCACACCTCATATACCATCGAAATCGACTGGAGATCTCGACACCATCGTCCTCCTACCGGACGATTCACCAACGCAACACGTCCATCAGGAAAACGCCTCGTCGTTATCCCAAAACCACCACGAGTTCTGCCTACTCAATCCAAGATGAACCCCCTTCTTCTTACTCTGTGCTCTTTCTACTGACAATTTGGATGAAGATGTGAGGTGTTTAGTTTTTATGTCGGTTCTTATCTTCGATAAAGATGGCGAAGGAGATTATTTGGTTGTTGATAGTTATGGAGACATAGGGGACAAAGAGCGAGTCTAAAAATAATAATAATAATAACGAACACACTTTCAACCTGAGGTTAGTTCATATATCATAGTTTATTCATTGAGCAATTGTGGTTTGATGAAAAAGGCAATAAGTTTATGATAATTCAATTGCTCTCGATTAGACTCAAACTATTGCTTCTTGCTATATTATTTATGCCTAGCAATTGTATATATTACCATCCTATCCTACACAAGTAGAATAATATCATTTATTAGTACTTTCAGAATTCATATTTGTTGATTGGAACATGAATGCTATAAGGTTTTTTCCAAGACTATAAATTTTATAACCGAGTGGATATTAGGAAAAAGGTTTTCATAATACTTATGTGATCCATTGATTTATACACAAAGGGATGTTTGATTTGGTGAATATTTTAGGGTTTGTAATATGAATGTATTTAACTTATAGGTTGAAAGTGTTACATATATTCTACAACCAATAGAAATATTGCTAACTCTTTTGTATGGAAAAGAAATAAAACTTTTGCATACTGTCATATTATCAAATATGATGCAATTTTATAGCATAGTCTACTACTTCCCTAAATCCAAACGAAGTATCTGGCATGGTAAAAAAAGCTCAGTTTTTGTTATTATTTCCATAGTTTTTGTACTATTCAAGTTTTGCAACATAGTTTACATTTTAGTTCTCTTTAACCTGATTCCATGTTGTTTAAACCTGTAGTTATTATACATCTTATCTTCTGCTACCTTTCGAAATTAATCCCAATCAACACCAATATGGACTTTTTTTTGTCTCTGGTGGTTTATGTTAGTGTTATGTTTTTGGAGATGTATCAAATGGATAATAATTAATAAAGTCAGTTTAAAATAAGCTTACACGAATGTTGATTTTCACCTTTCATTATTTGTTATGAACGAAGTAATATTATTAATATTTTCATTTTTTCATATTTTGTGGGGGAAGTGATATCAGAACCTTCTATGTGTAGGAAGTTGAATATGTGTTGGGTCCTAATGAATACGCGATTACTGAATTGTGCAATGTAACCATGACATTGGTGCAAGATGTCACAAGTTCGAAACTTGCGTAGCGTGATTCGAACATATATTGTCATGTGATTTGTGTTATGTTGTCCCAGTGACATGTTGTATCTAAGCGTCATTTTAAAAAAAAACCATGACATTAGTTACGGTCATATTCACGGAGTCATCAATTGGAAGACATAATCGTACAATTATTAATTTCAACTAATGATTTCATGTAAAGCTCTTTAATATTAGGGACAGTGAAACTATGCATTAAAAAAATCTATGTATGCAAAAATATATTTCCATTTCTGGGCCCATCAGTAATAAAAGATATTTGATATTCAATCTTTAACATCCATGGAATTTAACCAATATTTTTCTGATGTTGATCATTATTCTATGATTGTCGTAGACAATGTCATATATTTGATGAATTAGTACATCACTTGATAAGTCCATGCATATTCATTTTAACCTATTTTAGTCTCGATTTCTCCATCAGCTAAACTTAAAAATGTGCGATCTTTCTCTTCATATTCATGTTAAGATGAGGAAAATTTACCCTTTTCAATTAAGAAACGACACTAAATGCTTCCCTAATAGAAAAATAAGTATGAATGATATTTTTGTTTTGATTTTTTTTATGAACAAGTGGTCCTTTTATGAGGAGAGCACTCATTTTTTATTAAATAATAAACAAAAACCTTATAGATGTTGATTAAGAAAAATATGAGCTCATCTCATAGATAACCTAAAAAGTGGAAAGCTAAACCACATACTGCAATATATACATAGAGACCATGCACACAACTGAAAGATGATGAAAAACAATCAACTACATGGTGAGCTAATGCACTTGGCTGATATGCGAAGGCAAAGGGATGATGCGGGTTATACCTAAAGTTTGATGCGTTGGGGCTTCAGAATGAAAGAGTGGAATTTGCTTACATAATGTGTGGTGCTCGAGCAAGCTTTGGGGACAACATGTGAAATGTAGACTTAAGTGCAGATTTCTGCTTGGGATGTAGTAGCGAAAATTGTATATTTGTATGAAGCTAGGATAACTGGTGACTTGCAAGAGAACTGGTGCGAGTACGTGAAAGACAACGGTTGCTTAACTCATGTTCAGTGTAGTGCAGGGAGACCGGAGCTAGGCAGAGACCCTGGTGCAAAAACTCCAATGTAGAGAACAACAAATGTGACTGCAGAGCCAGCTGTTGGTGCAACATGAAAGAAATGCAGTAAGGGAAGGTGTACCTTGAGAGACCAATACAACATGTACATGTTGTATCAGTAGCTGAGCTGCCGCATTAGGCTCCTTGTAAACTAGAATAGATAGATAGGCCGCACATTGCATGAGCGACTACACATGTCAAGGTAAGAATGGTTGCATAGTTAATAGTAGGTGAAGTGTTGAATGGTGGGCCTCATCTTAAACTGACAACATTTGATCATGCTTGCATGCTTCAAATAGTATATGAGCTACAGAATCGCTTGAAGGCTCCAAAACAAAAACATACAGGCTTCAGATGATAGGTGAAAGATAGGAACCACGCATTTTTTTTAAAATTCATTTGAATAGTGCCTAAGAGGTTCCAGCATACCCGCACATGTTTGGCATAACTACAAAGAAAAATTGATTCAAACCTAAAGAGACTTTTGGATTTGGTAAGGTAATTAGATATCCTGCTGCACAATGTGATAAACTTGAATTACATTACATTAAACCGTTAGAATTACCAGATCTTTTGTCTACCACTTATGAAACTTAACTTTGTGAATTGATTTATAGATTTTAAATGCAAGCATGGTATGTATTAGTGCCCCCTCAAAATATTAAATTCATGCTTAATCACTTTTTTTCCTAAGAAAAAACAGTGCCCCCTACTGCCCCCTCATCGCTTTCTTTTAACAAAATGAAAAACCGTTCCCACCTCTATCTCCCCAATTTTCAATTCTGCTCTTACTTTTAGACAATCTGAGCACCTTATCTACGCCTCCATTTAGTCTATTAGACTAATTTAATTAATGATTATTATTTACTCTAATCCAATGGATTAAGATGGAATGGATGCGAAATTTAAGTGCATTATCAAACATGGATGCGAAATAATGCTAAATACATGCTAATATTATATTGCTAACCAAACTATTCTTGAAAATATCACTCATCTGACCATGTTCTTAAAATGATAGGACAATCAACTAGCCAGTATGATCAAGCATAAATAGACTAGGTGAGAAAAAACAGTATATAAAAAGGAAAAACAAGTTGAAAAAGACACTACTAGAAAAACAGTATATTCCAACGCCCCATTTTCAACGACCGCCAACGGTTATTCCAACGGCTTCCAACGGTCCGTTAATTTTTTACGTGGCCGTTGGAAGCCGTTTGAATCCATTGGAAATAAGCCGTTTGCGGCCGTTGGAAACCGTTGGAAATTTTCCTGAGATAACAACCCGAGACCAGACCTGCAATTCATTACCTCTTCCCCAACTACCACTTTCCCCAAATTCTCCAATTCCACCACTTCCTACCGAACTGCTGCCGCCCCAAGCACCAACCCGACAACCTCCGACGCCATCTAGAAGCTGCTCTGGTCAATCTCCACCCTTCTAGCTCTCCAAATCGGTAATTTTCCTAAAGCTAATATTTAGGTTTTTTTAGATTTAGGGTTTAATTCGAATGTTGATTGATTCATAATTGTTAGTGTATGCATATTACATTATGTTATCCCCTAATTGCAACTATTATAACATAATGAACAAGTTATTATAATTGATTGAAAATTTTGTAATTTAAGATATTACACTAGTTTATGTTTATTTGGTTATAAGTATATTAAACGTATGTGTGTGATAGAGTTTATTGCATTTGGAAGCCGTTAGAACGGATATTGCATTTGTGCGAACACGAGCTTTGTATTTATGCGAACACGCGAATTGATTTAGTTTATTAATGAATTTTGTGTACAAATTTTGTGTATAAATGAATTTAATATATTATATAATAAAACGGTTAAATGTAAACCAATATTAATTAAACGAGTTATATATTTAAATTTAATATAAACAAATATTTAAATCCTTAGATATTATTCGACCCCGTCTGACAAGTGTTGTATATGATCGTTTTAGGGTTATCCGTTTTTTCACAAAACGGACAACTCTATTCATCTGATACATCATTTGTCGGATTTGTCCCAGTATTGGACAAGTTACAAACACTATAAAGTAATTATATTCCGTTAATCATATCACTTTAAACGGTTCACAAAATTTCGACGGCATTTCCTTTACGTTCCTTGTGTACACGCATTTGTGTACGATACAAGGAACACGGGGGAAATGCTGCCGAAATTTTGTAAATCGTTTAAAATGATATGATTTACGGAATATAATTACTATTGTGTTTGTAATGGGAAGTAGGATGACCGACCATTAAAGAAAGACACATAAGTGGCAATGAAACAATAGTTGCTTATTTAAAATAAAGTTTGTGAAATTAGCAGTTTGCGGCCGTTGGAAGCCGTTGGAAAATTTCCTGCAAAATATAAAAAAAATGATTTATAACATTTTTACTCTATCATAGGTTTTCTAGTAGGGAAACATGATGAATTACTTTAATGATCGGAGCTGGATGTATCAAAGAAGGGAAATTAGTGGCGCAATAAGCGAACATTTTCTAAAAGGGGTACAAGTGTTCATCGAATTTGCTATAAGTAATATTGGAAACGATGAAGAAATTCGTTGTCCGTGTAGTAGATGCAAATTGTTGAACTATTTAGAACCGAATATGGCTAAGGTTCATTTGCGCCAATTCGGTTTCGTACCCAATTATTTGTTGTGCGATCGTCATGGAGAAATTGTAGCCCATAATAATCAAGAACAGTCGGTGGAGGTCATCAACGAAGAAGGTAGTACGAATCTCATAGAACATATGGTCGAAGATGCAGCACGATCAATGTTCCCTACCGTTGTAATTGATAACGACGATGTTAACATCGAAGAGGAACCAAATGTTGGAGCTAAAAAAATATATGATTTATTGGATCATGCTAAAAAAACCCTTTGGAATGGATGTTTAAGTGGCTCTCAATTATCGGTAACTGCAGAATACATTGCAATGAAATCAAAATGCAACCTTACAGAAGCTGGATTTACGGCTGTTGTTCAAGCTGCTAAACGTCATATGCCATCCGATAATTTAATGTGCGAAAATTATTATGAAGTGAAAAAACTTATGTCATCTTTCGGTTTGCCATATCAAAAAATAGATACATGTTTAAAGGGTTGCATGTTGTATTGGAAAGAAGACATCAATCTTAGAAATTGTAAAATATGTAATCAGGAAAGATACAAATCGAGGAAAAAGAAGGGAAAAGAAGTTCCGTACAAGCATATGCATTATTTGCCCCTTACCCCTAGACTTCAACGATTATATGCATCATCTGTAACAGCGCATCATATGAGATGGCACAGTGTGAGAACACCTCAAGAAGGTACGTTGACACACCCATCCGATGGAGAAGCATGAAAACATTTTGACAAGAAATATCCCGATTTCGCAGCGAAGAGCCGAAATGTTAGACTAGGTTTATGTACAGACGGCTTCTCACCGTTTTCTCAGTTTGGTTCTAAATATTCCTCTTGGCCTATAATAATCACACCTTACAATCTACCTCCGTGGATGTGTATGAAAACTCCATATATGTTTCTCACGATTGTTGTCCCTGGTCCTGATGATCCGACACAGGGCATTGATGTTTACTTACAACCGTTAATTGAAGAGTTGAAAATATTATGGTATGAAGGAGTTGAAACATACGACATATCAAAAAAGAAAAAATTTCGGATGTTCGCTTCTTTGTTATGGACTATTAGCGATTTTCCTGCATATGCAATGCTTTCGGGTTGGAGTACGGCCGGTCGTTTTGCTTGTCCTTATTGCATGGAAGAAACACGAGCATTTTCTTTGCCAAATGGAAAGAAAATTTCATGGTTTGATTGTCATCGATGTTTTCTTCATATTAATCACCCTTTTAGAAGAGACAAAAAAAACTTCATAGCTAATAGACATGAGACTCTACGACCACCAGCAGTATGGTCAAGCGAGGATATATATGAACTTGTAAAAGATTATCCAAAGATACACGAGACCGGACAACAAGAAGAAATTCAAGGTAAATCGACGTTTCATAATTGGTGCAAACAAAGTATATTCTGGAAATTGCCTTATTGGAAAAATCTATTAATCCGTCATAACATTGACGTGATGCATAATGAAAAAAACGTATTTGATAATGTGTTTTATACAGTTTTGAATGTGAATGGCAAGACTAAGGACGATCTGAAATCTAGACGTGATATAAAGCAAATATGCAATCGTCCTGAGCTTCATATGACTCCCGACAATAAAAAACCCAAAGCATGCTATGAACTAGACAACAACCAAGTTAAAGTACTGTTACAATGGGTGAAAGGATTACGATTTCCCGATGGAATTTCCTCTAATCTTCGTAGATGTGTCGACTATAAAAATGGGAGACTGAGTGGAATGAAAAGCCATGATTGTCATGTAATGATGGAAATTTGTTACCCATCGCTTTCAAAGAATTGTTACCGGTAAAAGTTTGGACGGTAATAACAGAACTTAGTTTATTTTAAAATGAGCTTTGTTCAACTACGTTAAAAGTTGACCGTCTACTTAAACTTGAAGAAGAAATTCCTATACTGCTCTGCAAACTGGAGAAAATATTTCCTCCGGGTTTCTTTAATGTAATGGAGCATTTACCTGTTCATCTTCCATATGAAGCACGTCTTTGAGGTCCTGTGCAATATGGATGGATGTATCCATTCGAAAGGTATGCTACTATATTGAGTATGCAAATGTTGATTTAAGTATAAATATAGTAGTTAATACTTAACCCAAAGTGGAAATTAGCCATAAGGGCCTCTTTAGCAAGCGCAATTAGTTTCTAGGACACACAACTGAAATAATTACTTTTAAGGATAAAATGCAAAGTAATTAGTTTCTAAGACCTAAAAACTTATGAAATTATGTCCTTGAAAGTAATTGGACTGCTGACTTTGTCCTTAAAAGTAATTATTCTGCTGATTTTGGCCTTGAAATTAATTTCTGCGGATGTGTGTCCTAGAAACTAATTGGACTGCAAAGTTTTTCCTTCTGGTGAAATGCCCCTAACCCAAATAATTTTTATTAGGTACTTAAATCATTTAAAGAAAAAAGTGAGACAAAAAGCTCGAGTTGAAGGCTCTATTTGCAAATCATATATCGAAGAAGAAGCTTCTTTCTTTTTCTCTCATTATTTTAATGACCATGTGAACTTATCATTTGTAAGTGTTCCGCGTAATGACGATGAGGCCGTTGAACAAGATTCTTCTTCTGAAACAGTATTATCTATTTTTAAACAACATGGCCGACATGCTGGAAAATGTGAGGAAGTATGGCTAGATGATAAAGAATACCATGTAGCACACACATATATTCTTCTTAATTGTCCTGAAGTTGCACCATTTGTTAGGTAATTAGCACATTCCAAGTTTTGTTAAATTTAATACTACACGTGTGAATAAATAATAATGTAATATATCATGTTTGTGTTTGCAGTATTTATGAATCACAAAATCCAAGCGGCGATTTAAGCAAAGATTTCAGTACTTGGTTTTCGAAATACGTTTCTGATCCCACAAATAATGTGCTCGATAAAGGACTGAAACATTTGGCGTTTGGACCGAAAAGAAAAGTTAATACGTATCCAATATTTTTTGTTAATGGATATAAATTCAACACCAAAGAATACGGTGCTGAAAAATTAACAAACAATACTGGTGTATTTGTTAAAGGCAGTGATGACCCTAATAATCATATAAATGATTTTTATGGCGTGTTAACTCAGATATTGCAGTTGACATATTTTACAAGACCCGTGGAGGATGTTTATTTGTTTAGATGCAACTGGTTCAGCAATGTTCCAGGTTCTGGTATTAACGTGCATCCACAATATAATCTTATAGAAATTAAACATACCTCGCGTTATCAAAAGTACGACCCATTTATACTAGCCAAACAAGCCCTACAAGCTTATTATGCCCCTTATCCATCTCTAAAAAGGGATAAAGCAGATTGGTCTGCGGTTTTTAAACCAAAGCAAGATTTACGTTCGATGGACAAAATATTCCAAACGAACAAGCCTATCAAGCAGATCTGGAGGAAAATGCTGAAATAGCAATTACAGACGATCAAACTGATTTTGGACCTTTAAATGATGAGACAAATGTATTAGTCGAAGCGTTTGAGAGTGTAGAGGAAAACGACATAGAGCACGAAACCGAGTCTGAATCAGAAAACGATGAGGACGATTGAGTAATATCCGGTAATTTTTAAAAGTATTCGCATTACATTGATCTCTGATTAATAATGCATTTATCCAATTTATACAATTTTAATGACAATAAGTGTATTACATTTTTTAATGGTTCATCATATCATGATTATTATGAATTGTATATGTATGTATATATGGCAGGTATATATATTATGTCCGGTTCTGGTTCTGGTTCTGGGTCTCGGCGACGTGGCTCTTCACGTCATATTGGAGAGGGTAGTGGTGAGCAACCAGCTCGGCCATTTGTTTACTTGCAGCCTAAGGCTGATGAGACGTAAGTATCATAATTAGCAAGCATAGCATTTTAATTTTTTAATTGTACATGATATATCTATAATTGTCTAAAGTTCAATTTTATTTAACGCAGTGGATTTGAGTTGGAGCCATCCAAAGTGGTTTTGAACATTTCGAAGCAGGCGTACATGGCTAGGATGACCGATTGCTGGCCCAAGTGGGGCAAGATCCCCGACGACATGAGAGAGACGATTTGGCAAGATTTTCTGGTAAGTTTATACTGCTTTACAAGATGATTAATTAAATACAAATAAATAATTAGTAATATTTTCTCATTGTACAGGGCGCCATAGATTTGCAAGAGCCTGACGTCAATTTAGTTCAGCGACACTGGAACTTCAGGATCGCGAAGAACTATAGGGAGACTATGTCGGAGGCTAAAAAAGTAGGAAAGAAGCCGAAGTGGATGAGCGCGACTGTATGGGAGAAGTGGGTTGAGTGGTGGAACTCTGAGGAGTTCAAGGTAACTCTATAATAAATCTCAACAATTTTTTACCTTTTAATAAATAATTAATCATTGTAAATTTGCAGGAGGAGTCAGCTAGGAACTCGGCAAACAGGAGTAGGAATCCTGTATCACACCGTGAAGGCTCCAAATCTTTCCAGCATCACCGCGAAGATTTGGTAAATTTATCTATTATCACATTTGTATATTGATCAGTTCAGTAATTATGTACAGTTAAATTATCCAAATTATCAATTGCAGGAACGTGCTCGTGGAGGCTCTGTTGGCTTAGTGGACGTGTTTGCTCACACCCACGCGTCTAGGCAAGTAGATGAGGCTGGCAATATCATATATCAGTGGGGTGATCAAGATAGGGCGACCAAGGCATATGTATGCATGTTTAAATTTCTAATACTTACACCGATTAGTTTATTAATTTCTAGCTATGCGAAATAATTACATGCTACTATTTTTCAACTGAAATTGTTTTTTTTTCATTTTAGTCGAGGTTGCAGGAGGCACAGGCTAATGCGCTTCAGCAGTCAGGTCGTGATGCGTTGACACAGGAGGAGCAGGATAATATTTTTACCGCTGTTATGGATCCGGCGCAACGGAGTAGACGTTTTGGCTTCGGGAACCTAACGGTAATTAATTCTTTTACATATTTACAAAAAATCAGCGTTTAGATATATAATGTTATAATATTTTATATGCTGAGACAACCCTTTTGCTATTATTTCTATTTGCAGGCTCGACAAGCTCAAAAAGACCAAGACAAAGATGAAATCAAGGAGCTTAGAGCTATGGTTGAGCAGCTACGGGAGGAGAATCGTCTACGAGCCATCCAGGTGGAGCAGCTGGATCAAAAGCTTGCACAGTATTTGCAGAATCATGGTACCCTTCCTTCGTCGTCTGGTGCTTCGGGAGGCGACGAGAATCCTTGAGGAGGTATGTTTTTGAGTATTTGTGTTTGAACAATGTATATATTGACTTGGAGATGTTTTGATGTTGATGGTGATGTTGTATATATTGGTACGGAGTGGGTGAGAAATATTTTGATGGCATGTACATGGTACATTGACATTTGTTGATGGTATGTACGTTGATGGTATATTTTGTGATGTTTGATCGGTTTGGTTTGTTTATATTGGTGTTTTATTGATTTATCTGTGTTGTTTGTATTGATATTGATATATATGTGTGGAATTGATTGGAAATGGAATGGAAATTGAATGGATTGGAAATGGTATGTGTGGAAGGTTAATAGGCCTACTGTTATACAGCAAAATAAACCCAGTATTTCCAACGGCTTCCAACGGATAATTGGCCATTTTGTTCTAACGGTTTCTAACGGATTCCAACGGCTCTAAGCCGTTAGTGGCCGTTGGAAATTCCGTTGGAAATGGTCCGTTGGATCCGTTGGAAAACATTACAAGACGTGGGATTTATTCCAACGGCTATTCCAACGGTTTCCAACGGCCGCCAACGGCTAGGAGCCGTTGGAATAGCCGTTTTATCTTGTAGTGAGATGATTTTAAGATAAAGTGTATACAGGTAAAAGAATTAGCAAACACGTTAACAATAAACAGTATAATACAATAGTTATAGTAGCGTGACTGAACAATTTTGTTAACAAGCGAATATTAGCAATAGCTTTGCCAAAGAGGGGACTGCAATGACTATCACATATCCTACAATTCAATGTGAATATAACGAGGTTCTAACTTAAAACAAAGGGCATGTTTTTGGTATATAAGAGAGCAATGCAACAACGGGGAACCGTTGTAATAAAAAGCATACATGTAACAACATTCCCTTCGCTTTGAAACAGCTTACCACTGAAAACCTGAACCTTAACTAACCTTCCTAATATAACGCAAAAGATGAAAAAAGTATCATTTAGGCTATTGAGTCAAATTATCCAACGAAGTGAATTAGTGTGAAACTATCATATCCAGAAGTAAATATGTTGAGTTTCATCTATAATGTAAGTATGGAGAGTACACAAGGGACCTTTTGAAAATACCTTCATCAAATAATAAAGAATTAAGCATCCAACTCGTAAGTTGTTGATTGCCTAAGTATAGTTATTTAAGCTTTTGGCGGAAGAGGTGAATGACAGATTGGGTAAGAATTTTCATCCATCCTTAAAAAGAAAGAAGCATGAAAGTTAGTGAAAAAATTAATTCCAAACTACAAAATATTAAGGTAAGAAAGAAACAGCAGTTACAATCTAGGCCAACAACACTAATTATAATAATCACATCATTAGGTTATGATGAAGGAAAGTCAACAACATGCTCATAAAAATTGATCGTATAAATGTTACGTTATATGAAGTCCAAATACCAAGTGTCAAGGTACAGGTCCATATGGAGGTGCATATACACTCGTCAAGTATCATAATAAGATTTTGCATGCACTACAATAAACACATCTATGCTACCCATAATCCAACCACCAAAGCTAGATAGAAGGAATTTTCGCACGGAAATATATAATTTTCAGATGCAATATTAATAAAAAGCTAAACCAACCTGTACACACTGCTAAAATTCCTTATAGGATGGGAAAACTTAGATATGAAATTGTAAACATAGTTTTAGCTTCGTTTCTATTATAATCTTTTAAGGGTCAAAATTACCATGTCATGATCTAATAAAACAGTGCACGGATGAGATGCTCTATCTCTAATTTATGTGTACCTCGTATCCTCTTCTAATCCCCGCCGTCCATTTTATCAATAATTCAAAACAATTAATTTTATTTATACCAAGTAAACGAAGGTGATTTAAAGGGACTGGGCACATGACTTTAGGGGACAGGAGATTCCAACTCAGCAATCAATATGCAAGAATTTCAAGCAATATAGTTTTTACTTTAAAGACCGTTTCACATTTCCATAAAATACTAGAATGACTAGATTACAGTACACGTATCTTTAATAATAGTTGTAATAGCTTTGGTGTCATATTTTTTTGGTATCAATGTGAACTACCAAAAACGTTCCTCTATATATTATCAAATTTTAATCACTTAAAAATAAGATCTCATATTAAACTCCTTTTACAAATTCAACGCTCATAAAAGTATGATTTAACAATTAAACATGCATTGCCAATTCAAAATGCTTCCAAAAATAGGATCTAAAATTTAACTTTCTTTACAAATTCAAAATACTTCTTTACAAATATACAAATATTAATATCATTTGAAAATAAAAAAAAAATATTTTTTGATTGATTTAAACCTATACAATTTATAAGAAAAATAATTCACGCGTGAAGCGCGTGCCATAGCATTCGTTTATTATAATTATAGTTTATAAAGACATTTAGATGTTTTGTTAGAAGTACGATTATTGTAAAACGTAAGAGTAAAAATAAAGACACTCTGATCAATCTAATTCAAGGAAAACGAATTTTCAGTAAATTTGATCTAAAATCAGGATATAACCAATTAAAGCTTGAAGAAGAAAAGGCTAGCTTTATTCTCTGATAATGTTAGTAGGTGGTCTCTTTTTATATTTTATTATGTCTGTTTAATTATGAGTGTACGATGTAAGATAGTGCAGAATATTTTCTGCCAGGTGTGTAAGATAGTTCACCGTTTTGCCGGCTAAGTATTGTATAAATATATGAAGTCTGTGAAGGAAGGTATGCAAGAAGAAAAATATTGTAAACTCTAAGAAAATTTTAATGATAGCTTAAAAACTTCTTCATTTTTCTGTGCGAGCCTCTGTTCTTCCTCCAAAATTTAATATTTCGAGAGTAAAGAGTATATAAAAAAAAGTGGGATTCAAACTACGTTGTGATTGTTGGGCCTTAATGGATCAAATTTTAATGGTAACAAGGACTAGAACTCGTAGTATGATCATTGGTTTGCAAATAAAGTGGGATTCACGGTGCTTTAACAATATCCACCCGTTAATTCAACAAGCAGCAAGGGTTTATTTGCACGCATCAACCAAAACAAACTATCCCATGTGGGTCACTAATACTTAGGGTGTGTTGGCAAATTTTTGGACTCATCAGGTAAAATTGATTAAATGTCGAAAAGAAGCTTCATAACGGAAAGAAAAACCTAGCAATAATAAAAACGTCAGACTAATTTGGGGTCAAATGTTTCAATTCCCAATAAACAGCCCTTTCTTTGCAGCTGGCGAGCAGTCAAATGCAACGAGTGTCCAAAAGCCTATTATCATCCCAATGCAGCTGTACTTGGGAACCGTTAACTTCGTAGAGATGTTTACAGAACGGAAGGGAAACGTGACATTTGAATGAAGTATGGCGATAATTTAACTAAACGCATTTTTGTAGCATGAAAGAAGTATTTGAAAATAGTATTTTGTTACGAATAATTATTTTAAAAGAAACGTTATCATGTGCTCTAAGGTGCATGTTAAGATTGTGAATTTACTCAAATAGCCCATTGAATTGCACATATTCATTTTTTGCTTGACGATAAAATATGTATTTAACTTAATCTTTTTTGTCTTTTAACTTGAAGCAATCATTGCTAACATATGTTTTTAGAGCACATGATAACAAACCCTTATTTTTATTATTTTTCCACTTTACTTCAAGCATTGTTAAATAATACAATCAAACGAATTTATACTAATGGAAATTAAGTTGAAGAGTTTCGCATTTCGGAATAATAAGTGTTAGGGACAACACTTCTGAAATTAGTTTAAAGGACAATTTACATGAAAATGATAAATTCAATTATCTTTTAAAGTTATACAGGAAAATAATAAATTCATTTATTATTATTTATGTATAACTGAAAATGATAACTTCATTATACTTTTTCTGTAAATTGTCGTTAAAACTAATTTTTCAGAAGTGTTGTCCTTAAAACTTATTACCCTGCATAAAGAAGCCTTTGAGTGAAAATCCCTTTATATTATTTGTAAATGTAAATTATAGAATACTAGAAAATTTGCAGTAAAATAGACAATTTTTATTAAATACTAATATCTTTGGAATACAAATACAAGTATTTTGCTACATGTTTTTTCGAAATTCCCTACTAGATATATTAAAAGCAATCTAACCTTCTCATGCTTGTCCAATAGTACACAAACATACAGCTAAAAATCGTGCATGTCATCTCCACCTCACACGAAGAACCTGCACTCGACCAATGTTGGCATAACATATATCTATGAACGCCAATGCCGGTTTAGTGTTTTGGTCTTGGTTACTTCTAATAGACGAATTAGAGGATCCGTTGGTCGACATTTTGGAAAAAAAAGTCAAAATTTTGAGAAAATAGGGTAATTGACTATTGGCATTGGACACATCCGGCACATCTGATATCAACAGTTTGTCAACGGTTCACGTGAATGAACAATTTTGCTGGATCATCCCATTGATAAGTCTGACGCATCAGACACGACGCCAACTCCGACGGATTATTTTTTAGTTGAAAACGCACCCTTAAATTATACCATCGGGCTTGAGAGGTGTTTGATTTATTTTTAAACGTCGTGTACGTACATAAGTGTACGCATACCTAATGGTTTTCACAAAGTTAACATACATTTCTTATAAGCCTGTGGATTTAAACAAAAAGTTGATTTGCTTTATGTATACTTAAGTGTCCCTCCAAGGTCATTTCATGTCCTTTAGAAAAAGGCTTGAATTTGTTTTGAAGGAACCAGGCCGACCCGCAGCGGAAGAAATGAGTGAATTTCAAAAAAATTACCATTTTTGGATCATTAATGGGACTATATAGTCTAAATTTATTTAGATTATCTAAATTTCTTTTAAATAAAATCGGTATTTTATTTAATACCATATTTTGTTTTCTTAATTTGATTCTAAAATAATAAAGAATGGGATATAAAAATAAGGTTTGAATATGTAACGTTTCGACTTTTCGTCGCTCGAAAATCGACATTAATACGTTCACTGTATCAAATGCCGCGCAATCGAATGCCGGAAAACCGAACCATTAGGGTTAAAAGAAGAGGTAGAAGAAGATAGAAGAAGAAAAAGAACAGAAAACAGAAACAGAAAACAACAACAGAATCTCACATTCGCAGCGGAATAATATACAATAAATAATCACTAGTCTTTTAAAACAAAGAACTATATTAGTTTATACATACATCAATCAGAGTCAATATACAACTCAATACAACAATGGACAGTTATATAAACTTGTCCTCATACAAAATACACAGCGGAATAAATAACAAGTACGGAAGTACGTCTCGCCATCCAGCTTATCCCCAAAGCTCCAGAATATCCAGAATATCCTGATAAAAATAACTCTAGGCTGCCCGTGTGGAAAATTATGGGCAACCAGAGTTTAGAAGGGAACAATAAACTCCGAGTCAGTCATGGTGACTGGTGTGAGATCGTAAAACAGTTATTTTTTTTGCAAAGCAAATAAAACAGATTCGCAATGCTTTTGGAAAATGAAACTACCATAAGACCTCCCGCCACACACACAATGCAAACGCAGAATTGGAGGAGATTTCCTCTTATGATAGTCAAAGATGCTTACTACGCCAATCATTGGATTATTATTATTAATGTCTAGGGTAGAAAATATTTCGAAAGTATAATATTAATCTTAGCCAGCATACGACCAGTATCGTATGCCTACTATAGCTACCATCTAAACAGTGGTGACCACCATAAGTAAATGGCAGGTTCTACAACTAAAACCGTACAATTTTGTATTGGAAAATGGATTTCCAACAAATGGTCAGGCTAAGGAACTTCCTTTCCGACTGCCACATGGGATCGCCTCTGGCTGGACGTCCCGAGAGACAACTGCTCTCTGCCAACAAGGCCGGGTTACCCCTGTAACTAGGTAACTCACGAATATGTCATCCCCCGGTCCTTTGGGACCTTTATCCGAGCGCTCGGTAACCAACATCACACATAATAAATAAGGTGTGTCCACATGAGTAAGTATCTGGGCTCCATACCATGATACCACCCCTTTCCAGAAGGAAATGACATACTCTAAAGGGCGCGACCCTCATAACCTTGCCGTAACGTTCCTGTTTCGACCATTTCCGGGTTGTGATGTCTGACGAAGTCTCGTCCACAAAGCTACGCTTTTTCACAAAGTCACGCTTTGATCATAAATGATCATCATTACAGCAACACTCAGCATGCCACATTACCAAATTGGGAATATATCGCTGATAAATTTCAACTACATAACCTCTGAGCTCATACGTCTCAGAGAAGGGTGTTAAGCTAAGAGAATAAATTCTCCGTCACCAACAGAAATGTATTTGAAAGAAATCAGCTTTATGTCTCAAAACGTAATGTCAGACACGTAACCATACAAGTCTGTTCCGGGTTCGAACAAAACCGAAGGCACTTCCGAAGAAGCCCTTGCAATCCGGATATTCACAATCCCGATAAAACTTCCCATCACAAAGGAAATCTCTATACCGTAGCTAACGGTGCAGAGACAATCGATAGGTCATCCTATCGTTTTCACAAATACCCGGTCTTCATCACCGGTCTTCAATACGATCCATATCGTCGTATTATTATTCGGAATGGGTTATCTGACACAAAGGTTGTGACGACCGCCCATGACCCCTGCACCGAATCTAGGGATAGTGCGCTGTAAAGTGTGCCAGGCGACCATGGACGATTGTCAAGGTAAGATTAAAACAACAGGATCTATCGTATTACTCACAGCGCATGGACAAAATACAATAGAACATATGTATAGTGAAGCTTTACAGAACAAAATGTCATCTTATAAAACTCCATAATAGTTGAATACAAGCATTCATATAGTCAATACATCCAGCCTCACTACATATCTCTCAGAGAAAACAAAACAGCGGAATATCCAGTACATATAAGAAGATAATATGCAACCCTCTAGCTCGTCTTCGATATCAGCATCGTGAGAAGAGAACAGCACCTGTCACCTGCTACCTAGTCTGCCCGTCCCAAAATGGACGAACAGCCCAAGGCAATAAGAATTAAAACATAAAGCCTTGAGTCAGACAACAGTCTTAGTGAGCAGTAAATTAACTAACAACATACCAAAAGAGCATAAAGGAAAAGGAATAGGAATACAACCCTCCCACTCCAACCTCATTCTACAGTGATAGCCCCCAGACACACACTAAGCAGAAGCAAACATAGCAGAGCATACAATTTAAAGTAAAGCTACTATCACTCGAGTCAAGGGCGATGTTTTCCAAGTACCAAGGCCTAAATCAGATAAGCACCCAGAAAATACCGCTCTTGAGTCCGAATGACGATACAACCAAACATCCATGACTCTGGCTATCACTGTTATCATTGCTTCGATATCACCGTTAATTGAATAACCGGCACATTCTTTCAGCCGTCCGTCAAGGGCTAATGGAAACCCCGGTTCTAGACATAACTCCCGCACGTCGTCGCAGCCCGTGCCTAGGACTATCGAATCTGCCCAGAGTACTCGACCATCAACAGTTGGCCGTTGGGACTATCGAATCTGCCCAAACGTACTCTTGCTTAGAGCATGCTAGAACCTTCAACAACGATGCTATCCAAGCCTCCTAGTCATCCTCCTCGACGACTATTCTCATATCCATTCATTATCCTCAACTCGAATCATATCACCGAGTTATCAACATGCTTGGAATGATCCCGTCTGGATTAGACCAAGTCTTCATCATATGATTGCCTCGCTTCATTACATCCTCGCAAAGCCTCATCTCATCATCACATCATCGAATCTATGCATAAGAGCCTCATCATCCCGCTACATATGCCACGAGCAGCTTTTCCAATTCAAGAGCCTTTCCCTTAGCTTTTGAATCACCTTCGATCTAAATCTAATCATCAATCATCTAGTTCATAACAATCAATCAAATCAAACATCAATCCAAGCAATCAAGCATTCAAATATGATCTAGGTAGACAATTATAACAATAATGGCATTTTCGTAATTAAAGAGTTGAAAGTCCAATAAGCATGAAAACATGGATTATATCTCTATAAACTTGATGAATGAACTTGCATAGGTTAACATATGATAAAATGGATGTAATATCATCATGAACAATGGATCTATATGGATCTACACATAGGATGAAGAAAATGCATGGAAATCACTATTTTAACACCAAATCGAGCCAACAATCCGATATACTCCTTTGGATCCGTGTGAGAGATAATCACCACTCACCAAATCACCTAAACAACCTCAAATCAACACACTTCAGATCTGGACAGCGAAGGATGAAGCTAGATCTATCACAAATCCGCTTCAAATGAAGAAATCTCCCTTGAAAAGATGAAGATCTTCAATCTAAGCTCTTGAATCTTCAATCTTGATCTTTGATTTGGATGGATGGAAGCACTAGATTAGAGTGGAGAAAAGAAGTGAAGAAGTGTAGAAGTCGAGCTCTCAAAATGGCAGCACTTCGTCGCTTCAAAATCCGGATCCCAAAAAGTGAGAACAACCCCTCCTATTTATAGCTGAAAACTGCCCTTAAGTCGTAACTCGGCTATCTCCTTAAGTCGGTGCCGACTTAACACCATGCCGACCTAGTGCCTTGCCGACCTAGTGCCTTGCCGACCTAAAAACTCATCTGCCTATGACTCGCAACAAAACAGCTGTCTCCTAAGTCGGTTACGACTTATGGCATGCGCCTACGACTTAACGACTTAACTGCCTCGCCGACCTACGACTTAACAATATGACCGACCCAACGAAGCAGACTCATCATACTGCCGCAAAACCCAAGTCCTAAGTCGGTTGACGACTCAACAACAAAGCGCAACTGCGACTTAACACATAGGCACGACTTAACTTAGGTCGTTGCCGACTTAAGTGCCTTGCCGACTTAAGACATACGAAGGAATACAACTACGACTTAACTCGTAACTGTGTTACGACTTAACACAAGAGACGTCCTGCCGACTCACAACTCAACACACGTTGCCGACTCAACTACCTACCGACTCAATTACCCTGCCGACCTAACACTTAACACCCAAACACTTAGGTCGCTCACAACATGTCCTTAGGTCGTTGCCGACCCAACTCTACTCCAGAATACTTAGGCTGCCTACTATTCTTCCTTAGGTCGCCCTAACCTCTTAAGTCGGTCAACCCCACTTCCTTAACTCGGCAACGACTCAACAAATAATTTGTCAGATATGCTAACTACTAAGTCGTCCAGGTCTTAAGTCGACCACTATCTTAACTCGTCAGCCGACTTAACACTTAACTCACCACTATCCTTAAGTCGGTTAATACTATAAGTCGGTCAACTTCTTAGATAGGCTACTCCCTTAAGTCGGTCACTCGACCTAAGCCACCCTATCTTCCTTAGGTCGTCGCCGACCTACCACTTAGTCATTAACCCGTCCAGACCTATTTCTTAACTCGTCCAAACTTCCTAAGTCGGCTACGACTTAAGACTTAAGAAAAATTCTGCTAAAACCTGAAATGACCTAACAACAATACAATCAAAGGTCAATCATTTTAGAATGTTTTGATCCGTAAAAATACGGGTCGTTACATTCTCTCCCCCTTAGGAATTTCGCCCCCGAAATTCCAAACAAACAAGGCAATCATAGCTATTCTGTACGCCTATCATCCATAACAATCAATAGACCATGCATCCAATTCTAGCTTAGCGTACAGAATTCTAAGACTTAGAACAAGTTACAATTTCGTTAGATGACACGACACCTTAGGGCCATACCTTGAAGAGTTCAGGATGAGCTGCCTTCATCCTCTCTTCCACCTCCCACGTACAGTCGTTATCATTATCACTCCATTGTATCTTGAGCAACTTAACTATCTTCCTCCTAAGCTGTTTCGTGTCGGTTTCAACAACACGAAGCGGCTTACGAGGTCTTCTATCGACTGGATCAACTTCTAAGTCTTCACAGCTATCAGCAGAAACCACCGTACTCGAGTCGTGCACATACTTCCGTAGATATGATACATGAAAAACATTGTGCACACCCGACATTTTCTCCGGTAACTCCAATCTGTAGGCGAGCTTTCCAATTCGCTCGATGATCGGGAATGGTCCAACAAATCTCGGATTTAATTTTCCTTTCTTCCCGAATCGGATAACATTCTTCAGTGGAGAAATCTTCACAAAAACCATCTCACCTACGTCGAACTCCAAATCCTTACGACGTTTATCAGCATAACTCTTCTGACGATCTTGGGCTGCCTTCATTCGTTGCCGAATGATCTCTATACAATCTGAAGTCTGACGAATCATCTCTGGCCCAAGCATCAACTTTTCCCCAGTTTCCAACCAACATGTCGGAGAGTTACACGGTCTTCCATACAATGCCTCATATGGTGCCATACCAATACTTGACTGGTAACTGTTGTTGTAGGCAAACTCCACCAAATGAAGGTGATCTTCCCATGATCCTCCGAAATCCAAAACACAAGCTCTGAGGAGATCTTCCAAAACTCGGTTGACTCTCTCAGTCTGACCATCTGTTTGGGGATGATAAGCTGTACTCAAACACAACTCGGTTCCCAAGACTTCCTGGAAGCTCTTCCAAAATCCACTAGTGAACAATGGATCTCGATCGCTCACTATACTCTTCGGAATACCATGGAATCGAACTATCCACTTAACATACAACTCAGCCAACTTTGATACAGTCCTAGTCAATCGAACTGGAATGAATCTTGCACTCTTGGTCAAACGATCCACAATGACCCAAATCCCTTCATTTCCCGTTCTGGTTCTAGGCAATCCATCGATAAAATCCATCGACACTTGTTCCCACTTCCATGTAGGAACTTCTAATGGCTGAAGCAATCCACTTGGCTTTTTCTGTTCGGCTTTTACCAACTGGCAATTCATACATTTGGAAATAAAATTTCCAACATCCTTCTTCATGCCTTCCCAGTAGTAGGTTCTCTTCATATCCCGATACATCTTGTTTCCACCTGGATGAATTGTCAACTTCGAGTGATGACTTTCCTTCAGAACTTCACTCCTCAATTCATCTATATCGGGAACAACTAGTCGTCCTTGCTTCCGAAGCCAACCCTCTCGATCGACCTCGAATCCTTTATCCTTTTCTGGATCCAACCCAGATTCCAATTTACGGATAATCTTGACAAGCTTACCATCTCGCTTTTGGCTCTCACCAATCCTTTCCACAAGAGTGGGTCTTATTGATAAGTTTGCCAACATCTCAGGTTCCAATTCGCATCTAGGCCTGAAGTCAAACTCAGCTAAATACTCGAGACTCTTCCATTCTGAAAACATGGCTCCCAATCCTGCATGTCTTCGACTTAACGCATCTGCCACTGCGTTACCTTTTCCCGGAGTATAAGCTATACCAAAATCATATGATGCCAAAAACTCTAGCCAACGTTGCTGCCGAAGATTCAAATCCTTTTGGGAGAAAAGATACTTCAACGACTTATGATCCGTAAACAACTCGAATCGAACTCCCAACAGATAATGCCTCCACATCTTCAGAGCAAATACAATCGCCGCTAATTCCAAATCATGAGTTGGGTAATTCCTTTCATGCGGCTTCAGTTGTCGACTGGCATACGCAACAACTTTATTCTCCTGCATCAGCACTGCTCCAAGTCCAGTACCACATGCGTCTGTATAAACCACCATCTCATCATTCCCACTAGGAATAGTCAAAACAGGAGCACTCGACAATCTCTCTTTCAGGATTCCGAAAGCTTGCTCACACTTAGCATCCCAACTGAACACTTGGTTCTTCTTCGTCAATCCTGTTAACGGTGCAGCTATCTTGGAGAAGTCTTTGATAAACCGTCGATAATATCCTGCTAATCCAAGAAAACTTCTCACATCGGATGCATTCTTAGGTCTAACCCAATCCTGGATTGCTGCCACCTTAGCGGGATCAACCGCTATTCCATTTCCAGAGATCACATGGCCTAAGAACCTCACTTCACTCTTCCAGAAGTGACACTTCGAAAACTTAGCCTTCAGCCGATGTTTCCGTAAGATCTCCAAAATAATACGCAAGTGCGTCTTGTGCTCTTCTTCCGTTCTGGAATAAATTAGAATATCATCCACGAACACAAGTACGAACTTGTTCAACTGACCTCTGAACACTCTATTCATAAGATCCACAAAATATGCTGGCGCGTTAGTCAATCCAAACGGCATTACCAGCCACTCAAAGAAACCGGATGGTGTCCTAAAAGCAGTCTTCGGCACACTATCCTTAGCTACTCTCAACTGGTGAAATCCCGTTGCCAAATCCATCTGAGAAAACACCTTGGCTTCGTGAAGCTGATCAAACAAGTCATCTATTCTCGGCAATGGATACTTGTTCTTCTTAGTTACCTTATTCAGCTCACGATAATCCACACACAATCTCAATGACCCATCTGCCTTGGTTGCAAACACAACTGGTGCACCCCACTCGGACACACTACGCCGAATGAATCCTTTCTGCAAAAGATCATCAACTTGCACCCTCAACTCCTGCTGTTCCCTAGGCGCCATCCGCCTAAGAGGCATCACAACAGGTCTGGCTCCTTCAACTAGATCTATACGAAACTCGATCTCTCTATGCGGCGGCAACCCTTTGACTTCGTCAAAGACATCCTCGAATCCATTTGCGATTGGCACCAAAGACAGTCCATCCCGTGGAACAACTAGCGAATACATGAAGCTCATGAAGACGCCTTCCTCATGCTTACATCGTATCACAATCTTTCGCCCTTCCACATTCTCGACTGCCACCTCTAGCCTCTCACAATCAACCTTAGCCGCATACTTCCTAAGCCAGTCCATACCCAAGATAATTCCGAACCCCGCAAAGTTCAGAACAAAACAATCACAAACAAAAGAGCAACCATGACTCGACACAACTAGACCACGGCATAACATACACAAACAAGACGAACCCCCAACTGGATTAGTCACAACCAATGGCCTATCAACAATATCCGGTGCCAAACCTAACCGGCCTACGAGTTCATTACAAACAAACGAATGCGACGCTCCAGTATCAAACAAAACTCTAACCGGAACACCACATAGGAAAAGAGTACCTTGAACAACCACACTCTTTCCCTTCTCTTCAGCAGTAGGAGCTTTTGAAGACGACGGAACAGCTCCTAAAGCATAGGCTTGCACAATCTGCCTGTCCTTCCTTGGTTCTGGACAATTCTTCCTGAAATGCCCCGGCTTGTCACAGTTGTGACACTTCATCGGTGCCTTCGGATTCTTACAATCCTTAGAGAAATGGCCCTTCTGCTGACAATTGTAGCAAGTCACCTCGCCTTTCGGCTTCTTCTGGCCATCCTTACCCTTCTGCTGCTGCTGCTTCCTCTTCTGGTTTCCACCCTGCTGTGGTTTAGATTCCCCCTTGGTCACAGCAACAACAGATCCATCCTTAGGAAACAGACTCTCATGCCTAAGAGCTTTCTCCACAAGCTTCTCAAATGAATCGTCCAAATGATCCACCAACTGTCTCCCAAGATAACTATCCAAGCCGGTCACAAACTTCTCATTCTTCTGATAAGCAGATTCAATATACGACCGGGCATACTTGGACAAAGCTTCGAACTCAGAAACATACTCAAGAACTGATCTTCCACCTTGCTTGAGCTCCACAAACCTCTTGAACAGAACAGACTTCTGGGCTGTAGAAATGAACTTAGCTTCAAATCTGACTTGGAATTGCTCCCAAGTAATCTCTTCATCCGGAGTAGTGATGGTAATAGAGTTCCACCAATCAGAGGCTCTCCCTTGAAGCTGCCTCGATGCCAACTTCCTCTTAGTTGCATCATCAATTCCCAAATCGCCAAAGATCCTTCTACAAGCATCTATCCACCTCTGGACCTCAATGGTAGATTCTGTTCCCAAGAAAACCTTCCCTCCAAGAGCAGTATAATCCTTGCACAACTTAGCAAAATCCACTGGTTTCGGAGCTTGGACTTGAACTCCAACATCAACTGCTGCCCCCGGAACTGGTATCCTTCTCATGATCGAAGTCATCATAGCTTCGAACATGGCTGCATAATCAGCAGTCTCTTCAGTAGCACGGCCTTCCCTAGCAGCTGGTCTCCCTCTTCGACTCATTCTCAATATCTATAAAAAGGAATGATTAGAACATCTAGAGAAACAACTGCATACAGGACTAACTTACTGCTAAACTACTATATTATATATAGTAATCATCCATCAAATTACAATTACGTCTCTCATACGTAGTTACGACAGCGAGCGTTGGGTAAAATCGATTAACCAATGCTCTGATACCAAATGTGACGACCGCCCATGACCCCTGCACCGAATCTAGGGATAGTGCGCTGTAAAGTGTGCCAGGCGACCATGGACGATTGTCAAGGTAAGATTAAAACAACAGGATCTATCGTATTACTCACAGCGCATGGACAAAATACAATAGAACATATGTATAGTGAAGCTTTACAGAACAAAATGTCATCTTATAAAACTCCATAATAGTTGAATACAAGCATTCATATAGTCAATACATCCAGCCTCACTACATATCTCTCAGAGAAAACAAAACAGCGGAATATCCAGTACATATAAGAAGATAATATGCAACCCTCTAGCTCGTCTTCGATATCAGCATCGTGAGAAGAGAACAGCACCTGTCACCTGCTACCTAGTCTGCCCGTCCCAAAATGGACGAACAGCCCAAGGCAATAAGAATTAAAACATAAAGCCTTGAGTCAGACAACAGTCTTAGTGAGCAGTAAATTAACTAACAACATACCAAAAGAGCATAAAGGAAAAGGAATAGGAATACAACCCTCCCACTCCAACCTCATTCTACAGTGATAGCCCCCAGACACACACTAAGCAGAAGCAAACATAGCAGAGCATACAATTTAAAGTAAAGCTACTATCACTCGAGTCAAGGGCGATGTTTTCCAAGTACCAAGGCCTAAATCAGATAAGCACCCAGAAAATACCGCTCTTGAGTCCGAATGACGATACAACCAAACATCCATGACTCTGGCTATCACTGTTATCATTGCTTCGATATCACCGTTAATTGAATGACCGACACATTCTTTCAGCCGTCCGTCAAGGGCTAATGGAAACCCCGGTTCTAGACATAACTCCCGCACGTCGTCGCAGCCCGTGCCTAGGACTATCGAATCTGCCCAGAGTACTCGACCATCAACAGTTGGCCGTTGGGACTATCGAATCTGCCCAAACGTACTCTTGCTTAGAGCATGCTAGAACCTTCAACAACGATGCTATCCAAGCCTCCTAGTCATCCTCCTCGACGACTATTCTCATATCCATTCATTATCCTCAACTCGAATCATATCACCGAGTTATCAACATGCTTGGAATGATCCCGTCTGGATTAGACCAAGTCTTCATCATATGATTGCCTCGCTTCATTACATCCTCGCAAAGCCTCATCTCATCATCACATCATCGAATCTATGCATAAGAGCCTCATCATCCCGCTACATATGCCACGAGCAGCTTTTCCAATTCAAGAGCCTTTCCCTTAGCTTTTGAATCACCTTCGATCTAAATCTAATCATCAATCATCTAGTTCATAACAATCAATCAAATCAAACATCAATCCAAGCAATCAAGCATTCAAATATGATCTAGGTAGACAATTATAACAATAATGGCATTTTCGTAATTAAAGAGTTGAAAGTCCAATAAGCATGAAAACATGGATTATATCTCTATAAACTTGATGAATGAACTTGCATAGGTTAACATATGATAAAATGGATGTAATATCATCATGAACAATGGATCTATATGGATCTACACATAGGATGAAGAAAATGCATGGAAATCACTATTTTAACACCAAATCGAGCCAACAATCCGATATACTCCTTTGGATCCGTGTGAGAGATAATCACCACTCACCAAATCACCTAAACAACCTCAAATCAACACACTTCAGATCTGGACAGCGAAGGATGAAGCTAGATCTATCACAAATCCGCTTCAAATGAAGAAATCTCCCTTGAAAAGATGAAGATCTTCAATCTAAGCTCTTGAATCTTCAATCTTGATCTTCGATTTGGATGGATGGAAGCACTAGATTAGAGTGGAGAAAAGAAGTGAAGAAGTGTAGAAGTCGAGCTCTCAAAATGGCAGCACTTCGTCGCTTCAAAATCCGGATCCCAAAAAGTGAGAACAACCCCTCCTATTTATAGCTGAAAACTGCCCTTAAGTCGTAACTCGGCTATCTCCTTAAGTCGGTGCCGACTTAACACCATGCCGACCTAGTGCCTTGCCGACC
Organism: Allium fistulosum; assembly: GCA_030737815.1. NCBI lineage: Eukaryota > Viridiplantae > Streptophyta > Magnoliopsida > Asparagales > Amaryllidaceae > Allium > Allium fistulosum. The sequence goes on along the minus strand of CM060902.1, from coordinate 1,443,477,089 downwards.
TAGTGCCTTGCCGACCTAAAAACTCATCTGCCTATGACTCGCAACAAAACAGCTGTCTCCTAAGTCGGTTACGACTTATGGCCTGCGCCTACGACTTAACGACTTAACTGCCTCGCCGACCTACGACTTAACAATATGACCGACCCAACGAAGCAGACTCATCATACTGCCGCAAAACCCAAGTCCTAAGTCGGTTGACGACTCAACAACAAAGCGCAACTGCGACTTAACACATAGGCACGACTTAACTTAGGTCGTTGCCGACTTAAGTGCCTTGCCGACTTAAGACATACGAAGGAATACAACTATGACTTAACTCGTAACTGGGTTACGACTTAACACAAGAGACGTCCTGCCGACTCACAACTCAACACACGTTGCCGACTCAACTACCTACCGACTCAATTACCCTGCCGACCTAACACTTAACACCCAAACACTTAGGTCGCTCACAACATGTCCTTAGGTCGTTGCCGACCCAACTCTACTCCAGAATACTTAGGCTGCCTACTATTCTTCCTTAGGTCGCCCTAACCTCTTAAGTCGGTCAACCCCACTTCCTTAACTCGGCAACGACTCAACAAATAATTTGTCAGATATGCTAACTACTAAGTCGTCCAGGTCTTAAGTCGACCACTATCTTAACTCGTCAGCCGACTTAACACTTAACTCACCACTATCCTTAAGTCGGTTAATACTATAAGTCGGTCAACTTCTTAGATAGGCTACTCCCTTAAGTCGGTCACTCGACCTAAGCCACCCTATCTTCCTTAGGTCGTCGCCGACCTACCACTTAGTCATTAACCCGTCCAGACCTATTTCTTAACTCGTCCAAACTTCCTAAGTCGGCTACGACTTAAGACTTAAGAAAAATTCTGCTAAAACCTGAAATGACCTAACAACAATACAATCAAAGGTCAATCATTTTAGAATGTTTTGATCCGTAAAAATACGGGTCGTTACAAAGGTCCTTTCCCGGCTAAACCGAATAATAAGCGTTTGTTTTAAAAACAAATTCAAGTGCCATTTCAAAGGCAATATTGATGGTCGGTGATTTAACTATCAATAATATTCACAACAATCATCAGATTTAAATAATTTTCCCAAATTATTTATTTTCAAAATATCTTCACGAGATATATATTTTTCCACACTTCAACACTTTGAAAATAAATTTCAAATCACTTTTCCTTACACGGAATATATTTCCAAATATATCTTTTCAAAAACCAGCTTTAGAACCTTTAATTTTTATTTTAAAAAGCTACTTTGGAAAATATACTCGGCTTTATAGTGAAAATACAATTTCACTTCAAAATGGTCCATTTAAACCAATTTAAACAAATCCTTATCGATTTATTTTAAATTTACATTCAAATCTGTAAATTTACTTTCACACTTTAAAAATAAATCAGCGTTTATTTTTAAACAAATTTCACTTCCATTTCATAAATTCCATTTTGAATTTACATTTCCAAATATTCATTTTTAACACCAAATCAACTTTCAAATTAATTTCTCAATTTTATTTCAATATCAAATCAATTACAAATTGATTTCAAAATTCATTTCAACACAAATCAATTACAAATTGATTTCTAAATTTATTTCCAAATGCTAAATCATTTTACAAATCGATTTCCAATTTATTTCAACACTTTATTTCAACACAAATCAATTTTCATTCAACATCAAATAAATTTTTATATCGATTTCCCAAAGATTTATTTTCCAATACATAATCAATTATCAATTGGATTTCCAGAAATTTATCACTTTTAAAAATAAATTCCTTAATCTTTTCCAACCCTTTAAATCTCCATTTTCAATAAATTTTCCAACTTTCAAAAAATACTATTCAAAATCCATTTATAACAATCTTTCCCATATTTTTGAAATAATTCGATAACATTTCAAAAATCAACTTTACGCTTTTAAAAATTTCTTCTTTTAAATTTATTCAATTCTTTCAAAAGTAATTTATTCAAAATTTCCAATTTTAATTTCAAAAATCAAATTTCATTTATTTCTGGTATCTAACGATACCAAAAATACATTTGGCTAAATTTAGCCTTCAACAATACAATCATAGATATAATCATACACAGATTATAAATAATCAACACATAACATATGAAACAAATTCATATAATTTGAGGAATCCAGTTGGATCCCTCCAACCTATTTCCCTACATCCACAGATGTTAGCACAATACCAATTCCACTTCGAGGTGGAATATCACGGTATATGGGATTTATAAAAATATCATCCGCTATTATGCGGCGCAATAGGGTCTCATCCGCTATATAATGCGGGAAATCACAACTGTAATATATACATATGCCAATATATATATTGCTATATATAGATATATCCTACTATATCTAATATCACATCCAAATAGCAATCAATTAATAACTGAAAATTCCACTTTCAATTTTGAGTGAGAAGATCTCACCTTTGCTTTTATTTGCAATCCAATCCATTTTGACTTGATTTCACCATTTTTAGACCTTGTATAAACATTTGATAATTTGTTAATATTCGAACCAACGAATAATTAAATTCGCTTTTGATAAATTTAATTTAATTTAATTAACTAATAATTTGTATTTTTAAATCAATTCATAGATTTCAAAAATCAAATTTTCATATGAACTTCCATAAATTCAAAATTCCTATATTTCCAACCTTGTATATATATATATATATTGTTTACATATACATACTGAACCTTATAAACATAATTCATATTACCATTTAAATTCTATTTTCCAAATTATATGTATATACATCTTTTCTTAATTTACCTCTAATTCTAATTTAATTAAAACAGAACTGACTTTATATTTAAAACTGTTTCCCTATATTATTTAAATAGATATGCATATATACTTACTATTTACATGCATATATGAATATATATCCTTTGTATACAAATTAATGAATTTAAATTGAAACAGAACTATTACCTTACTGTAAAAATTACCCAAGCCCAAATCGCCGAGTCACCTTCATCGAGTATCACTCAAGCGGCTCTAAGAGACAGTCGTGAACTGGAAGCTCTGCCTCCAACGACCGATGATGGCTAGCCTTGCAAAGCCCTACTCACGCCGTTAATCGATCGCGATGTCGAACTTCTGCTTACCAACATCCATTCGCGCGACGCCGAGTTCACCAGCCCTAGTTCGACAACCCCAAGTACTGTTCGAGACCATCGCCTCCACCTGCCTTTATCGCGAGTCGCGACTTGCCGTACGCGCGCGCGACGATGTGCCCCCACCTGATAACTCGAGACCCATTATGGCACAAACCCTAGCTTCGCCGAAGATTCGAGCTCGCAGGCGACTCTCTCCCCCCTTTCGAACTCGCGATCGAATTTGTGAATTTGTATTCAGAGGAGGCCGAAGGTATGGAATTGGGGATGGAGGAGAATACATGATTTCGGTTGATTTGTTTTCGAAACAAATACTCGGCCATTGTTTTGATTTTAGAAAGAGGGAAGTTCGATTTTTTATTTATCCACCATCGATTTTTTGCTCGGCCATTATTAACTTCCTATTTTTCTTCTGAACGAGAGATATAAAATTTCTTTCTTTGCGTTTTACAATGAGATAAAGGGGACAAGAGTACGTGATTTTGCAGAAAGTAAGTCAGCATTGAAAAGTTGATTAAAACTTTATATTTTTATATTCAAAAGTATCTCGTTATATTATATCAGCGCGTTTGCTTATCGTACGATCACACGATAGCTCCAATCATCACGAAAATTGAAATCCGATAATAATACAATATTACGGATCCAATGGAACTGGTTTCGTCGAATTCCGAGACTGTGCTCCGGAACGCTATTTTCAAATATCGATTCAAACGATACAATTTCAAAACTGAACAAAACAGTTTCAAATTCAATTCTGAAGCTCCCATTATCTTCAGTATTATTAATATAAATTTTTCATGACTTTATATTATTTTTAACAGGCTTAAAATTGAAGATCTAATTTTTTTTCCAATTTCAATAAATTAAATTCAATAATTTAATCGCCAAATCCATTCTGATATTTGAATTTCAAATTAAACTATCATTCAAATACTTAAACTCAATTAAATATTCACATTTCAAATGTCAAAAATTCAGGGTCGTTACAGAATATATCAAACATATTCATTCCTTAATTGTGTGACAAAATAGTTAAACATAAGGCAGGTATGATCAATTGATAACGTGATGTTTACGAATAAATAAGAATAAGTTTAAAGGCAGTCACATAAGGGACAAAAAGAAAAAATAAAAAATGACAAAGATGAATGATTATCTTCCTCATTTTGACAAACTTGATTTATACAGCATTCAATTAGCAATCAATGAATCATTATGACATAATATTAGGAATAGCCAACAATAATTCATATGCATAAACTATTGCCTCGTTTAAAATTGTTTGATATTAATAAAGCATTTAAACTATACAATTTGAAATATAAACATTAAGTTTTATATGTACATATATATAATTATTTCTATATAAAGATTAACCTAAAACTTCTTAATTAATTTAAAATAAGCCATATGACACTCAAATTTTCTAATGTATTTATGAACTTATATAAACTTAAATTAGTTAACAAAATATATATTGTATATAATTTAATCAAGAGATTAAACCTATATGAATTTTTTTTACAAAAGTGAAACATACTAAACAGAGCAATATATTAACAATCCTTTGAATACTTAAAAAGTATTAGTCATGTCAAATGGGGTAACAAATTTATAAGTTTATTGTAATCAATTTATTATTAAAACATCCTTTAATCATGTGAGTTTCAATTACAATAAAATGCCGATAATAAGAACAAATAAATTTTCAAATCTAAAGAGATTCAACCTATCTGAATAATTTATTTAAAACAAAAGTGAAACACGGTAAACTAAGCAATATATTAACAATCCTTTGAATGCTCAAAGAAAGATATTAGTCACGTCAAATATGACAACAAATTTATAAATTTATCGTGATCAATTTATTATCCAAACATTCTTTAAACATGTGTGGGTTTCAATTACAACAAGATGCAGATAATAAGAATAAAGAAACTTTCAAATCCAAGGAGATTCGACCTATATGAATAAATAATTATAAAACAAAAGGTGATACATACTGAACTAAGCAATATGTTAAAATCCTTTTAATAGTTAAAGAAGGATAATTGTGATGTCAAATAGGGTAACAAATTTAGAAATTAATTGTAATCAATTTATTATCAAAACATCATCAATCATATTTAAGTTTCTATTAGAGTAAAAATGCAAACAATAAGAACATGTAAACATTCAAATCAAAAAAATTAATTCTTGATTTGAATGTTTAAACATAGATCTAAAATTAAAATATTGTCTAATCATATACAAGTTTCAGTTTTGATTTATCCAAAAAAAAAACCAAACAATTCATATAATAAACAATTTGATATACATAAACCATTTTCAAATCAAACGAGACAATATTATACACATATAAATTAAGATATTTAATTTTGTTCATTAAAACATTATATCAAAATTATTAGAATAAAAGGCTCATATCTTAATTCCAAAGCCTTGAAGTTCACCTTGAAACATTGAATTTTTCCTCTAGATGTAGCCAATGAATCGTACCTTGAATAATGAATCAAATCTCCTAGATTCAGAAATAGCCTCCAGATGTTGCAAGCATCAAGAGGAATAAACCACTTTTCATAATTGATTTTATTTGTATTTGATTTTAGGAATAATTGAAGGCATGGAAGATCTCATATTTTCAGCCATTAGAGAAGGAGTGAACCAAAAAAGTTACGAAGAATGAAAAAAATATGAGAAACTCAATTGTATGTACATCATGAATTAGAGAATATGTTTTATTTGAAAGAAGAAAAACATTTCCCATTCTTTAATTAAAACTTCTCTAAGTAATTCTCTTGATGAGCTTTCTCTTTTCACTTCTATTTCTTTACTTGGTATGACTGAAAATTACGTGCTATCAAATGACATAAGATCCTATAAATTATCGCATGTAATTATCTTTTATTTAATTACAATGATATCATATGTCAATGCACGCAAATATAACTTTTATAAATACATTCAAATAATTACAAATAACTTCCAAACATCAAATAAAATAAATGGTAACTAATATTTCCAAATACTAATTAATTTAATTAATTTACAACTTTTTACGAATTAATTAAATCATGTGGTTTTTCGGAGAATTCATCATTACGGTTGTGCGACTCAAAGATATAACTTCGGTCAGCGATTAATATTGAACAATTCAAATATTAACGTTCACACGTCACTTAGCAGGTGATTTGACATTTTTGGCTGAATTCATCGCTTACACATCTTTTAGTAAAATCTAATTTTACCTATTATAAGCGGTACCTAATAGTGACAATTATTTACACCAATTCTCTTCGTCAAAATTATATCACTTTGGATTTATGGAATTTGGTAATGGCCAAAATTCCAATATCATCCAAATTCAACTTTGTAGTCTAAACACAAAGTTCTTTGTTCAATAATAACAATTATTATTAACCAAAATGCTCTGGCCAGAGACTTTGACTTTGAGTTGACTTGAGTTGACCATGATACTAACCCCATATAATCGAGGAGACGAACCCTCTCTTGAATAGTGCTTCACTTCCAATACTTCCACTCGGGCCAGCTATAGTCACTCGATGGAACGCCATGCCATGATTTGACTATAATCAAAGCGAAGCTTTCATATTGAAGATCCATGACATTCTCAAGTCGAGAGAACTGTGTAAATCAGTCACATCGATATTTTCTGTTTGACGTTAGTTATATTAACCAACAGAAAACTATCGAGTGAGTCGTTCTACAGTTATCCAATAACTATCAGTACGTAACCCCTAGGTGCCTCTAGTAGTCATGAGTAATACACTGCCCAACATTTGGAGAGCATTACATACTCTAGTCTCAACGGATACACCGAAATCAAGTCCCAATGCATCTTAACTAGAAACATTTAAAATGGTATATTTGTTTTATTGCCATAAAGTACTCACGGTTACAACACTATGTAACTACTATCACAAAATTTACCATTTATGGATTTTCTATTAAATATACTTTTAATTAAACCAAATAATTAATATAACCACATTATATCAAGTATATAATAGAAAGAAACACTTTTATTGTGAACAAAATTGTTCAACGAGTTAGATATATGTAACAAATTACATAATTACCCATAGGGCATACTCCTACCTCTATCAATCTTCCACTTGCACTTGGGATCAATTATGGAATCTTATTCCAACATCTCCAGACAGTTTCTAAAAACCTAGTCCCTCTGTGAATGAGTATGCTATTATGTTTCAATTATCTACACCGTCAATTAACTCTCTCCGACGGTGATATACTGCTTTATCACGTGGAACAATTCGGAGTATGTCTCTCGACCTCTAATGAGCTCTACGTTCTATTGCGAATCATATCAGGACATTGTTATCATATGACAATGTTATGAGATTCTCAACATTTGGAATCAGCTCAGTTATAAATTTGTGCACTTATATTTTTGTATACATTGTTTTTATTGCGGTAATATTTAAGGTGATGTACTTAGCCTTTTCATTGAATCGGTTATGGTCTTTCATTTGGAACATTCCTAACTTAAAGATTTTAACTTGAATTTATTATTGACATGTTATACTCAATATCACTTATGAAGTTTGAGTCCAAACACTCCATAATAAGGAGTTTTTATTTCTGTAAACAATTCTCTAGTATTTCATAAATACACGAGCACTTCAAACAACCATTTAGTGATATCAATTTGGATTTGATATTTGCTTCATGTATCAAATACATAAGCAAATCATGATATCGTAGACAACACAACTTGTATGATAATTCCTTTTGCCAATGCAAAGGAATCAATCTTACATGTTCCGTATTAAATATTTTAATAAGGTGTCCTTGCATATCATTTGGAACATTCCCGGCATCTTTTATACTTACTACAAAAGACATCATTTATTAATCCAATGTTGAGTATTAAAACAACTAATGCTGATTTTAACACAAGTACATCGTTCAAATCAACAACGTGTTGTTTACTTATAGTTTAGAAATATCAATGTACCTTTTAACGTTCTTTCACGCTTCCTATGCACTTTGATTGAAAATCAAACTATTTGATATTTCTATCAAAATACTTATTCAACCTTGATGCTTATAAAATGATACTTCCTATCATTTCATGGATCATATCAAAAGACTCATAAACTCAATATTGCTCCTACTGACTTTAAGACATTTTTGGTTAATATGCGTAAACAGCTTACTCTAAATCGTTATTTAGAATTTTCTGTTTCAATACATATGTACTAAAACACAAGGACTTATCAAGCGATAATTTTGTGAGTAAATCCGAATTGACTTGAAAGTGTTGAATACCGAATCTACTATGCTAATTTCAACAATTGAAATCTGCGATATTATTTTTATCAACATTGCTCATTTAATTCCAACTGCATTAGTCTTATTTATAAAGACACGGTAGTGGTCGATGGATCATATCCCTTCGGTAACAACAACCAAAATCTATATTTTGATAGCGTACTTGGAATTCTTTCGAATTTATGCATCATACTATAAGAGTCAACACTCTCAATGGTTTAATTAAACAATCTAGATTATATATTTTCGACATTAATAAGAAACTCATAGTTTCGCTTAGATGTGCGAGAATACTTATTAGAGATTCTAATGCTCTGTGTTCTTTTAGGTTAGTTAATTTCATTTCATCTCATATAATCAGTTCTATCGATGGATCGTATCCAATTCCATATTACTATCAATAATTCCTCAAAGAAATTTCTTCATAATGAAGTTGGTATATCTCGAAACATTTGTTTCTCAGTGCAATAGAATAGGTATTCACAAACGTTTTATGAATTTCTTTATTTATAAAACTGATTTGGTTTTAGTTTACAAAAATTATGTTCGAAACATAAATATGTCATCCAATGATAGTCTTTTCAAAATCATTTTGGGAAGATTCATACAAGATTCCACATGAATAATTATTATGTGCAATCTTTTGACTCGCACAACCTGCAAATTCCTTAGCGTAGGATATGTTGGAGTTTCTTATAGACCCTTATCTTGTAAAATTTTATAAACTGTTATTCAGATGACTTGATATTAACCTTGTAATACCCTTAAGTACATTACCTTATAGAAAGAAACTAACTCAACTTCACTCATAATTAATCATATATTGTCTAACAAAGTTCGATTACTCAATATCAATGCATCATTATGTATCACATGGAGGAGTATTCTGAGATTGAATCTTTATTCATTTTAGGTACGTTCGTAACATTTTCCAATATACTCACTCATTCGATCAAATCAAATCATTTCTATCGCATGTTATTTTATTTACTTATGTTTTATATTCTATAAGTTTACCATAGACATACTACGTGTATATCAAATACACATGTCCATGTCGACGATAACTCATCGGTGAATATGACGAAGTACATGGAACTATTTTGGTATTTATAGAATTATGATTGCATACATCTATATGTATCAGTTCGAAGAGTTCATCAACTCTTATGATACTTCCACTAAATGGGTGCATAGCCCTTTATTATTTGAGATATAATTAACAAGTATCATATGATTAAAAACATACAATAAAATTATTTATCAAAAATACGACTTAGTCTATTATTCCAAAACAACCATAAATAATATTAGATACTTTTGTATTTTCCAATGCATCACTTTTGTTATAAAAAAATTACCACATTATAGTTTTATTTCACAAAGATTATTCATAATATTCATATTGAAATATAGCTATGTCTAGTTGTTTTCAGTCAAATACCGAAAAATAATCATTATTCCATAAATAATGTATGGTAAGTTTTACGGAAACAATTTTCGTACTATGATGCAATTAATAAATGCTATATGGCATGCTCCCACTCCATCATTACTATAATAGCGTACTAAATTCGAAGGTTCATCATTTACTTAATACAATTTGTTTATTTCATACACTGCAACTATTTACAGTGGAGTGTTCGTTGATCAAATATCTTGAGCTTAAAGAAATAAATCTCATAGAAAACAATTTTCTATATGAAAATACATTTCGAAATAGCAATCGTATTTCTTATTCCAATATTAAGTACCAATTATTATTACGATTCTCGTTTCCAATGTTTCTCTATGAAGCAAAAGTGACTATTCATTCTCTTCATCCCCAACTGTACCTTAAATTACGTCTATTCTTATACATTTGTTTTCCTTTCAAATGGTCAAACTATACAAAAGAAAACCTTACTACAATATCATAACAAACTCTTTACAAAAGCGCATTCAATTATCCTTAACATTTAAGGATATCAAATATGTTGCACTTTACGTAAACTGATCGAAATGACATTTCAGTGATCGAGTTCTTAGATCTATCTAGTATTTTTGATCTTATGTTACATTAACACAATATGATCCCTTTTGTAATCAATCAAGTTGAACACATGATCTCAAAATATTATTTATGGATTATTTCCAATGAACTATATTCATTGAAGTATCGTACATTACGAACTATAACCATTCACCATATAACATTTATAAATGATAGTATATGGATCAAATAGCCATAGCCTTGTATTGATTTTAGAGTTCGAAACTCATAGAGTGCAATACACAGTCTCAACCAAATAAGCACATAAGTGACCATTTTACGAATATATTAAGTAGTTGTAAAATTAGACACTTGCATGGGTACAGAAAACATTAACATGCAATAGGCATTTAATAGTGGGTATTATATTTCCGTTTGTCAACTTTCAATTCACTTCGTTTATATATGTTAATTGATAAACATTTTATCAATCATATTAAATGTACAAATTTATCATTTTAGATAATTATAACATTATTTAGCATATGCTCTTATAGTATTAGAAAGGTTCAATGTTACCATTTCATTTTCCTAATAAGGCTCCCACTAGTCTTTTATGTTTCTCCAAACCCTAAGATGAAACATAGAAGTCTTTCGAATTCACTAGTGGGTGTTAGGACTTGTCTGTCTTGGTATTCTCCTTATCGGTTGTATCACATACAACTCCTAACTCATTTTTCCTTATCATAATCTCATTTTGACCTTGATTTTGCTCAACAAATCGAGAGAGATTATTCACTCGTACCTATCATATTGTGATGGCCTAAGTATAGTATATGTACCTTGAGTTTGCTCAACAAATACATATAGTTATCTTACCTCATATATTCAATATATTAATAATACTACACATAACATCCCCAGCTTGAGTTTGCTCAACAACTAAAGAGTATGCAAGTAATTAATTAATTAATTAATATATATATGGTAGAGGACAACATTATATTGAAGATTCGTAATCTTCAATATACTGTATTGAGTAATATCGACTTATGGAATAATGTATTTCTTATGAAATACACTCATGATTCAAGTGTCAGACACATCAGAAATCACAGTATACATATATTTACATATGTATTTATTCCTTAAGTCTATTTGGGTTTATCTAATGTTCCATCTTTAGTTTATACACTCATATCATATAAGTCTTATTGTTATATAACTGTTATATTTCATATTACTTGAATGATAGTCTTATGTATGATATTTTATTAATTAAATCTTATTTAATTAATTAACTCTTTGGTTAATTTTAAATTAGTATTTCAATACAACTTTTATATTGGACGTATCTATTATAACCTTTATAGTGTATACTACAACCTTTATAGTATAACACATATATCTTATATATGTGTATTTTTTTATTTAATTAAATTATATCAATTTCAAAATTTATCTTACATACATTTATACTTATGTTATCTTAACACTTTAAAATAACATAACATATATCAGCATATATAATACATGCATATAAGTACTAATTAATTAACTCATTTAATTTATTTATTTTATTAATCTTATTAATAAATTTTAAATTTTGAAATTAACAGTTTCAAACATTTCAAAATTTTCATTACATTTTCAAGCATTTTCAAAATTTATGTTATATTATAACATTTTATAATAAACATGTGTTTATTTTAAATTTAACTTTTAAATTTAAAATCATGTCTTAATTTTCAAAACTATTTTGAAAATTAGCCCAAGGCCCAATTCAAATTGGGTCTTTTCTATTAGGGGCAACCTTTGGGATTACATAACCTTTCAGGGTAGGCAGGTAAGTAGCTAGGACAGTGTGATATCCCGGGATTTTGGGCAATATAAATTTAACAGTATTAATAATTTAATTGAATTGATAATTTTCCTTTATAATTTTAATTTAAATTAGTAATTTAATCTTTTAAAGGTAAATAAATTATAATCTGGCAATATTGGTAAGATTTATTTTCAAAGCTAATAAAAATAGATTCTATTTATAATGTATATAGTGATATATATATATTGTGAATAGAGAATCTTTTGTTTAAATAAAAGATTGTATTTTCAAATTGTAATATATATGTATGTATATGTTATAATTTGATATTGTTTGAAATTTATTTTAATCTATTGATAATTTATATATGTATGAATTGTGATTTAAAGCTTTGTTTTAAAATTAATATTTTTCAAAGGTTAAGTTTAGATTAATTCAATTGTTTTCAAATATAAGATATTATTTATTTTTAAAATGCGATAGTTTAAATAAGATTTAATAAAAGATTTATTTTATCTTGTTTTCTTTTTAATAAGTATAAGACTAAAATGGTTATAAGTGTGTATATATGGTTTTAAATAAACTTTTTTTTTCTGTCTCTTAAACTTAAAATAGTTTGTAAACAAATAAATAAAACATAAATTTGTACAAAGTCATATTTACATAAATAAGAAATTATAATTACTTTTATAATAAGGGTTTAAACATAATTATGCATTGTTTTAACACTTGTAAACATATAAAACAAATTGGACATTTGTAATGCAATAAAAATTACAAGTGGCAAGATTTTATTTTCTTTAAATTTGAATTAAATTAATATAATGATACAGAATAACATATGTTAGAGAAACCTGTATTCATTTTCTCAGTTCAAATCTTTTCTTCCTCCATCTTCTTTTTCTCTCCATCTTTTCTAAATTCAAAAGAAAATCAAAACTGGAAAAGCAGATTCAATTCAACTGAATCAAGCTACAAACCAAAAACTGTTACAAACCTGGCTCTGATACCAACTAATTACACTTAATTAATTTATAAGTGATTATCTTTAATTAATCACTAATTAATTACTTAGTTAATTATTAAATTAATTATTTAAATTTAATTAAATAATTTCTTAACTATTTATACTTAAAGATCTTAATTAAGAAAACCATTTATCTTAATTAAATTATTATCTATTCTTAAATCATTTTCAATAAATGAATTATCCTTATTAATTTCACATATTAATTTCCTTTAATAAATCAAAATCTTAATTACTTAAGATAAATTCTTGTTATAATTAAACAATTACAACATTTAATTTTTACCTCTAAAATCTTTGAAGCTTTTCAAAGTTATTAATTAACTTTAATACAAAGATCATTTGAAAACCCACTTCCCTAATCTTTGAAACTTATTTATTTAAATTATTTAAACTTATTAAACTTATAATCTTGAAAGCAATTTGGTTTTGTAGGAAAAACTTGTTTACCTTTGTTTTAAAGCTTAGAAACATTTCCTGTTAAATTTTCTTAAAATCTGCTCTCATCAAAACCCGAGTAAAATCCTTAGAATTCTCGAAGTAACTCTCGAGTATTCCCCACTACGTTATCTGCTCCGAGTCGAACTTCAATTCTCACGAGACCTTCCCGAACAAATCATCGTCTTCCCAACCCAATCGAAACAGATGACACAAACGTGCACGTGGTGCACTTGCACCAACGCCGCCGACTACCGATGATCGTCGCGACCATCCTCACTGACCACTCGAACACACTCGATCACGAATCCAAACCCAGATTTCACGAAAACCCAATCAAACAAAATCGAGCAAAAATCTCGATCAACTGGAAACACCATGGCCGGAAAACCTTCACCGTTACGACGCCTCCCACCTCGAGATCAACTATCCACTTCACCGTTGCTTCGACACTTCATCCAGCTTCAATTCCCATAATCGCGAACGATTCCGGTCACGAATACAAATCGCAATTATCACGACAACGAAGCCTAAAAAAACAACATCTAAAACCCTAGTTGGTTCGAATTCGATCAATTCAGACATTGGAAAAATTCGATTGTATTTTTCCCATCATCTCCAACACTCAAGCTAGCTTCGACCCAGATAATAGCTCCGATCAACACGCCGATCATCGGCAATCAACAAAGATACCCAAAACGTACCTTTCGAAAATTCTCATGAATTAACAATTTAAAAATTATGATATGTATATTAAAATTCACCATTTTCAATTATGATTTCATTCATGTAATTCAAATTAGAATTTAAAGAAGTTGATTTTTAACAAAATTCTTAGTTTCACTGTTAATCCTTTACTTTAAAATTTTCTGTTGTTTTTAAAATCATGAAACTATTTTTATGATCAACAATACACTGCTATAATCACTTTGTATTCAAGGATCCAAGCTTAAATTTGCATGAATACAGAGATATGAAATTTTCTTTAGAAAATTAAACTCTGTAAGTAAAAACAGAGAAAATGTATATATTCAGGAAGCTTATATATACACATACAATTCATATTTCAACATGCATTCACAACCAACATTCATATAAAGTAATATATCATCACAATAAAATCAATCACATACATCAAAGTTTAAATCATAGATTTTTAAAACTGTTTTTAAAAAAAGTTTACTCACCAATTTTCAAAAAGAACAGAGAGCAGAGGCATTTTCTTATTTCCTGGAATTGCACTTTGATCTGGAAAAAGCTTTTGATTTTCTTTGTTATTGAAATCCCTTGCATGCTTGATTTGTTGAAGTTGAATAAAATGCTTGATTAATTATTATTTAAATCCCGGGAGCTTTGCAAATTTAATAATTAACTAAGTAATTAATTAGTGATTAATTAAAGATAATCACTTATAAATTAATTAAGTGTAATTACTTGATGAAGTAATTAAGGAATAATTACTGGATGTAATTAAATAAAGGTAAATTATTTAATAAAGTAATTAGAGGATAATTATTTTATGAAAGTAATTAAATAGAAATGATTAAGGGTTAATTACCTAGTGTTATTAATTTAATAATTTAGTTAATAAAGTTAATTAAAGGATTAAGGTTAATTAATAAGGTAATAAATTTTTAGTTAAGATAATTAATTAAAAAGTAATTAATTAAGGGAAGTAATTAAGGAAAGTTAATTACTGGATTAGATTAATCAAAGGTGATTAATAATTGTGGTTTAATTAAGGTTAATAACTTAATGTAATTAATTTAAATAGAATGAATAATTAAAGATGTAATTAAGGATCATTAGTTATAATTAATTAATGATGTAATTAAGACTTGAGTAATTAAGATTAATTAATCAATGATAAGTGATTATAGAATAACTAATTAATTGTAATTAATTAAGGATTAAAGTAATTGATTATAATTAATTAATTAATGAAGTAATTAAAGATTAATTACTGAATGGTTTAAGATAATTAATTTGTGAAATTAATTAAGTATTAATTACTTAAAGTAATTAAAGGATTATTAATCAGGAATGATTAATTAAGATGGATACTTAGAGTAATGATTAATTAATTGGTTTAATTAATAATTAAGTAAGCAGGATTTATAGAATGAAGTAATTAGTTTAATTCACTTTAAATTAATTAGATGATATAAATCATTGCTTAAGAATGGATGAATGAGATTGAATGTATTTCATTGTTTGATATCTCTGATGAGATATGATTGATATATGATATGGATGTTTGGTTGAATTATAATGATAATGTGAATTATCTGTTTGGGATGATAATGTAGATTATCTATTGAATTATCTATCTTTGTGTATATAGATAAGAATTGAATTGTTTTAACCTTAAAACAACTTGGCCCTTAAAAGATACGTTTTGGATTTCGATGAGACCGGGATCGGGTTTCCGCATACCGGGATTCCAGGTCTGGAGACCCGAATACCACATCGATCCAAATTTACGATAGGTCGTGAATCTCAAGTGAAGATGAAGATTCAGAGTGCAAGGGTTATTGTCGTTAACTCTGAGGGTGATTCCAAAACGAGTGTAACGAGATAATGCCTTCGGTTTCGTTCGAACCCGGAACGAACTTGTATGGATTGAATGCTTTCAGCACATCGTCAGGCGGACGATGAGCATTCTAAGTGATATGTTCTGATTAAAGGTAATCGTAACCTCAAGCCTCATCAACCGGGAATGGCTAAAACAGGGGAGGTGCAGCAAGGCTTCGTGGGTAGCACCCACTGAGAGCAAGATAGATCCCTGTCTAGAGGTCCCTTTTCTTTTATATTCGGCTTAGTGTGTGGTTGGTCGCGCCAACTACGGGGTTATCTTGTTCGGAATTATCCAGTAAGGGATGGTTCCGGCTTTGTGTTGCAGGGGAGCGGGCGTACTCCTCGGTACGGTGATCTAGGCCACGTACTGTGACGGGCGGTACCCCAGTAGCCCTGCCATTGTATGGAAACCCATTCTTCCTACGTGCCCTTACGGTTTTGATTGTATAACCCACTTTGTGGCTAGTATGCTGGAATTTAATAATGTAACAATTTCAGCTATTTCATATTTATTTGAAAACCCTAGACCCTATTATAATACAATCAGATTTCCTATCAAACGTTTTAGTTAGCGTAAGGTAAAAACTTACCCATGTTTATTTGTGGGGAGTCTTACGTGATACTTTTGTTTTCAAAAGTTTTCAAAGTTAAGCAATCTAACCGTTTACTCACACCAGACTCATGTCTGACCCAAGTGTTTATTTTCTGTTTTATTAAACTCTTGGGTACTCAATATTGTATTGAGTAGTCGAGGGATTCAGGTTAGCTTTGATGAATTCTGGAGGAGATTTG
Source organism: Allium fistulosum (assembly GCA_030737815.1). NCBI lineage: Eukaryota > Viridiplantae > Streptophyta > Magnoliopsida > Asparagales > Amaryllidaceae > Allium > Allium fistulosum. The sequence continues at coordinate 1,443,459,981 of CM060902.1, read as the reverse complement.
GAGCAGGAGGCTTCACCGTGTAGATATATGATGATTCCGCTGTGTTTGTATTAGTCTGTATTGTACTGATGTACTTGTGTTGTATAATAGACAGAAGTTTATAACTGTCTATTCTGTGATGTATAAGTTGTGTACTCCGATGTATATGATACTATGTAATATTCTATGTGATATATTATATTTCATTCGTTTCCGCTGTGAGATTCTTTTATGTTGTTGTTTCTTCTTTTCTATCCTTTCTTCTTCTATCCCTTTCTTTCTTCATGATGATACGACTTTCTGTGGAGAAAAAGTCGGGTCGTTACAGACAGGGTACTTGATTACCCAATTCCAATCCTAGACATCACCTTTCTAGACACCGTACTAAGTGCACAAGCTTAATTAGTTAGCCCTACATGACTAATTCAGACCGCATAGGCTATTGGGCTCTGATACCATTAAAGGAACTGGGCCATCCCGTAGTGGAAGAAATGAGTGAATTTCAAAAAAATTACCATTTTTGGATCATTAATGGCCCTATGAAGTCTAAATGTATTTAGATCTTATCTAAATTTCTTTTAAATAAAATCAGTATTTTATTTAATACCATATTTTGTTTTATTAATTTGATTCTAAAACAATGAAGAATGGGATATAAAATAAGGTTTGAATATATCAAATATATTAATTCCTTAATTGTGTGACATAATAGTTAAACATAAGGCAAGTATGATCAATTGATAACATGATGTGTATGAATAAATAAGAATAAGTTTAAAAGGCAGTCACATAAGGGACAAAAAGGAAAGAAATAATAAATGATAAAGATGAATGATTCATCTTCACCCTTTTGACAAACTTGATTTATGCAGCATTCAATTAGCAATCAATTAATTATTATGACATAAAGTTAGGAATAGCCACAAAAATTCATATGCATAAACTACTGCCTCATTTAAAATTGTTTGATATTAATAAAGCATTTAAACTATACAATTTGATATATAAACATTAAGTTTTATATGTATATATTTATAATTATTTCTATATAATGTGTAATGACCCGGAATTTTCGATCCCAAAAATTCCAGATGGTTAGGAAAGAAGAAAGAGATAGAAGAAGAAACAGAAACACAACACAGATTTTCACATTTGCAGCGGATCAAAATATAATATCAAGTAAAATAACAGTTTTACAAAGAAGAACTGTATCAGTACATTTACATTTTATAGATCAGAGTTACAACATTACACAAATACTGGACAGTTAAAACTAAATTGTCCCAGACAATCTATAATATAACACAGCGGAATACACTCCATACGTTCCTGCCATCCAGCTCGTCTTCTGAGCTCCAGAATATCCATACTTGAAAATCTGTAATACTCGATCTGACCCGAGCATTACATCAAAGTAACACCCGGGTCAGGCTGGAAACCAGCGTGAGTAAACCCATAAAACATGAAATTAAAGGTATAAAACTTATTTGAAAACCCGGTTAACTCGTACTTTTCCACGAGTTCTTATTTTACAAGGTCATTCACTTTTTACACAATCATAACCAAGCATTGTTACTCAGATCAAATGGATATTGTACTTAATTTATTCATTTCCACCCAATTTAATTCTAAACACAGATCTATATAGAATTATTGTAAATTATAGATCGAAGTAGTTTCGGGTATTTGCTGATACCCGACCCGGTCTCTTCGAATCGAATGTTGTTCTTAAGCCAAGATGTTAAGTTTAAACAATACAATTTCTATTCAGGATATCATATCATGCAACAATTTATCTCAGATAGATAGCCTACATTATCACGGTTCAACTCTACCATAACATACCACGGTACAATACAAGTTATCAGTCTAAATATTCATCCATTCTTTCATTACAGTTCAATCATCCATAAGCAAGATCAATTTTATCACCATTTCTAATTAATTAAATTTAATCACCAATGAATTGAATTAATTTCCTTTAGATCCTGCTTGGTTGACATTAATTAATTATAAATCAATCATTGTTATTATTTTAATTAATTAATGAAATTAATCAATCATTCCTTAATCATTAAATTAAATTAATTATCACACTTATTAATGATCCTTTAATTACATAAATTAATTATCTTATAATTCCTCAAGTTAATTAACTAATCCTTAATTACTTATATTAATTAATTAACTATTAAATTAATCACATTGATTAATTATCCATTAATTTATCAAGACCTTTATTAATTTAAGATAAACCCTTATCTTACTTAATTATCATTATTAAATTTTCTTTTGAACACTAAAAATGAAATTAGATAATTAACCTGTTATTATACTAAGTCAATACAAATTAAGTTTCAAAATCATTCGACTCTACAATTTGTATTGAAACTTGTTTCTTTTGAAAACTTGACACATATCTTTATTTTGAAACCTGTTAACCAAATAACCTAATCATGTTCCTTTTAAAGATTTGGTTCTAATGTCATTTATTATTTTTCTCCTTTCCTTTTTAAACTCTGGTATCAAGGAAACCCGAACCATCCTAACTTTTACCCGAGACATATTGGAATTTCCCCGAACTAACTTCCGAGTCACCCTTATTTTAAAACTGCTTACTTTACTTACAGCTCCAAACACACTCACGTCAACACGGAACCACCCGAGCCAATTCATTCTTTTCCCGAGCTCTTACCCGAGGTTACCTCCCCTACTTCCCGAGCTCAGCAATTACAGACACGCGACATCACCGTGCACATGTACAGATGGTCGGAGCATCTTTGACCATCACCCCACCCTCCGACAAGTCGAACTTGGCCTCTCTATTCGATAACGAACACCCGAGCTTCGAATCGAACTCGAAAACGAGATTGAGCCTAAACGAACCCAAACCGGAAAGAATCATCACCCACACCTTACCCTTGCTGCCACCTCCGGCCACCAGGAGTTCTGAAACTCCGACCAACCCTTCTCCCAAGGCCCACGCAACTATTAGTCCACTCGCGATCGAGCCTGCATCTACCACGATGGAGCATTCAATCCAAAAATGTCGACAAACCCAACTGGGCTGTAACCCTAGTTCACCTTCGTTTCGTCTCCACCATGCTCGAGAAATTCTTCAACCATTTTTGCCGTCATGCCCAATCGATGAACTACCTCCCACCAGGACCCCGATCATTCAAACGCCACCAAACACCAGAATTTGCCCAATTTGCAAATTTCGATCAATTCGAAATTTCCCACGATCTATCATACTAAAAATCTTGACTTTGATCTTAAAATTCATGATTTATGTAAACAAACAGGATCAAGAAATAAAAACCCAAATTTTAATCAATTAAAATTTGAACAAAAATATGACTTTACTGTACTTTTAAATTTTCCAGTCAACCCTATCATTTTTACTACTTAAAAATATTTTTAACATTAAAATCTTGCCAATTCGATCACATTTTATTTAGACACCAAAGTCTATAAAGGATTTAAAGAATAGAAATTTGATTTTCAAAACAAGGTTTGAACCCTGTAAAACTGGGACAGAGCAAAAGACCATATTCCAGACATGCACAGTCATATCTACCCCCATATATACATATATACATACTTATTTGTATATATATTCAAACCATTACAATTACTTCAAGCATTTTTTCTCAAAACATAAAGCAAATCCGAATTTGAAAGAATTTACTCACTAGTATAAAAGAAGAAAGAAATGGTTTGATTTACTCACAGTTTTAAAGAAGAGCAGAGAAGCTTTCTCCTGGAAGCAGTATTGATTTTTACTTCCCAGTCTTCAAGCTTTGATGATGTTGTTATGTTCCAGGTTTAAGCTTGCTAATCTAGTTTAGTTTTTAGGCTTGCTACTATATTTTTTTAGCTTAGATTGATGAACGAAATGAAACAAATATGAAGATATTATATAAGAGAGTGTACAGGGTTATGATATAGATACAGGATATGATGCAAGTTTTTTTTCTTCTTGTACTGGAAATGATTTTAAAAATGCTGGCCAGAGATTTTTTCTTCAATTGTTGGCTGAAATGAAAAAGAGTGTGTGCTGCATTAATTACATTTGTCTTGTTTTAGAAGCTAACATATCTTCTTTTGATTGTATATTGTGTACACTTGTATTCATCCTATACATATATATACTTGTCTTTATTTTTTTCTTTTTGTTACTTGACTGGTTTGCCTTCATGAATCTTTTGTGCTTTATAATGTTATTATATTTTAGTATTGTCTTAAATGTTTAAGTTATAGTTTACATAACAATAATTTTTTTTTAAATATTATTTGTTGCTAATATAAATACTTATCCTTATTTCTTTCTAAAGTTAAACTATCAACATTTACTTGCTTACTTATTACTTGTTTTCATACTCCTATTCATTTCATACCTCTATTGATAATATATATTTTTTGTGATATTATTTATTTCTAATAAAACTACTTATTCTTATTTCTTATAAAGGTTAACTACCCAACATATAATTTACTTATTTATTATATTAATTAATATTCCAATTCATATTTTACTTCACTCTTATATTATATATTGACAAGGTATATTTTATTTACATTAAATACATGTAAATATCTGTTTTAGAGATAATAAGTCTATATTCATTTTATCTGATTAAATACTCGTTAAAATAATATTGCTAAATTTCCAGGATGTCACAATAACCATATTTTAAACATTATTATTTAGATTACATTTTATATGTATTATATTAAATATTAATAATACAGAACCTTTGATTTTATTGAATAAGACATATTTCATTTCAAATATTTTTGAAAGATTTTATTTTAAATTTCAAATCAAAATTTCCTTTGCAATACACATATAACCGGTAAATGCCCAAAAATCTTATTTATTTATAAGATGAAAGCTTGTATTTGATTAAATACTTATTAAAAAAAATATTGCAAAAATTTCGGGTCATCACATTCCTTCCCCCTTTGAATCTTTTCGTCCTCGAAAAGAAATGAAGCCAGATTTATTGAAAATGCTTAAAATTAGATAAATTTTCTTTGATTATCTTTAAAACACTTTTTAATATCTATTTAATATTACTAAAATAGTTTTTATAAAATACTTTTATAACTCGATGTTTCGACAAGTCCATCCTTGTTCTTACAGAAATTCTGTCATACGTTGATCAGGCGTAGGACTAAAAATCTATAAGTACTTGGTAAACTCGTTTCCAACATCCAGTGAAAATATTTTGGAAAAAAATAATTTTATTGAGAATATAGGAAACGGTTTTCGAAAATAGAGGAAATATCTTTGGTGAAATGCTCTGGAAATCATCACCCCCATCCATGGTCACAGTTACATCCTGGGTTACGTTGCCATCACAGCAAAAGTCCATGTAACTGATTACACCATGGAACCCACAACAGATCGCAGTTACATCCCAGGGTTATGTTGCCGTAACAGCAAAAGTCCATGTAACTGCAGGAACTCTGCGGCCTCTCGATTACGCTGTCGAAATGAAACTTCTCCACTCCTACATAGGTCGTAGTCTACCGATGTAAAATCAAACATAGACTGTTGGCTCTCAGCGGCACACACGACTTTCGCTATGTTACCATAGTGTCGCAGTCTACCAATATAAAATCAAACGTAGACTGTTGGCTCTCGGCGGCACACACGACTTTCGCTATGGTCTGCAGTAGATCGCAGTGACATCAAGTTACACTGTCGTCACAGCATAACCCAAATGCCCCTGTAGGCATCAGCACCTCACAATTTCCGCTACACAAATCCTCAGGAACTAGTTTTGTCCGGACTCCTCACAGGATCAACTTTAGAACCTCCCCCTTAGAGGCTCAAGGCAGTGCCACCCTGTGGCACTCCTGAGAAGTTCATTTCAAGAGAGCGCCTTTTTCCCTAGAGCCAAATCTCAAAACGCTTTATACTATACACATATAGTATTTTCCAAATCATACACCTAGTATGAATTTCATATAAGTGCCTTTACACAAAATCGATTCCCAAAATCGATAATTCTCAAAGTAGGCTTTCCAAACTTTCAAATTTGATTTTCCTCAAAAAACAAAAGCCTTTTCCAAATCCAAAGGTTCCTAAAACCTTTTCTCAAAACCATTTCCATATAATCTTTTATATATATATATACATATATATAATTTTCTTGGGAAATCTTTAAATCACTTTATACTTATATAAGTTTCCTTTGTATACTTCAAAAACTTTCAAAAACCTTTTTCTTCTAGCATGGATTCAACCAGGGAAGTTTTATCATATATATAACAAAGATATATAACTTTGTTTATTCCAAATCAAATATTCGAATTTGATTATTCTTTTTATAAAGTCATTTCCCAAATTACTTGCTTTCATAAAGTAAATTTTTACCATAGGAATATCCAATTTCCACTTTATTTCATCATATATTCCACAAAATATACTTTCAATTTCAAAAATCATTTACAGTTCTTATCCACAAATTTTCAATATCAATTTTATTCAAACCCGTACGATGTACACATATCATCCGTACGATATATCAATCCGATCGCTCATTCGATCACACAATTTCACTTTCGAACTAGTATTGTCCACCCGACTTACTAGTGCGGACTCAGATCTGGTTTCTTGATCAGGAACCGTCATTCTCCTTTCATAGTCACAACTATGATAGAGAATATCCAGAACCAATCAATAATCCATATCCAAGTTCGACGTCGAAAATCGAGCAAAAAATTCCAACTCGGGTCGATAATACTATCTCGAAATTCTGTGCTCGAATCTGGATCAAATCACTATGCGAATAGAATAATATACGTACATCCTACGTATTTATCTTCATTGATTATCAGTTAAATCAATTTCTTTTCTATTCATTCTCACTTGGATTTATTCACTTACTTACATTTGCCTTAATCCCCATTTGGATTATCACTTCAATTCTTATCTCAGTTGGGTATTTAATCAATAACATTTTGAACTCCGACCAGTTTATATTTAGAAAATAGATTGAAAATTTAAAAATAGATAAGTAGTTGAAAAATAATTATTAACTTGTAAAAACTGTAAAATAGTTAAGTAATTGTAAAATAGTTGTAAAACAGTAATCAGTTATAAACTAGTAGAAAAATAGTAATTAGTTTATAAAACAGTTGTAAAATAGTTAAATAGTTCCAAAAGTAATTGTAAAACAAGCTTAAGATAGTTTTAGGTTTAAAAAGAAAAGTTGTGTAGTAAATAGTTTGGAAAAATAGATTTATATTAAAACAATTTATTTTGAAAATAGTCCAGAGCCAAACTGTTCAACTTCCCAATCTCCATTTTAATCAATTTCCCATTAAATTGATTCAGTCCCAATTCAAGTTGAATTATCCACAATTACTTTCCAAATTCAAATCAAATTCCATTTGACTTTAAACATATTCGCTTTAATTACAATTCCAACTTATTCAAATTAATTTAGACTAATTTCAAATTGAATCCACTTCAATTTCAAATCATTTCAATTTCTATATGAATTAATCCCAATTCCCATTTGAATTTGAACTCATTTAATCTTCACTTTTGTAACATCCCACCTTTTTGTATGCTTAAGCAGACACACGTGCCAACTTAAACCATACAGAAGGGTGGATTGTTATGGGGTAAATAAGAAAAAGTGGAGAAATAAAAGAAACAAAATAGAATCTTGCAACGGAACGATAAAATATAATAATCAAATAACAGTTCATGAAGCTGTTTTACAAAACATTTGATTATACTTGTACAATACATATCAGAGTTACACATACCAGAGAATGATAATTATGCAGCGGAATACAATGGTGTAGTGGAATATAGAACAAATAGTAATAATAAAATTTTCGTCTTCGTCCTTCAGAAATAGGCCTTCAAATCCTGAAATGCTCAAGCTGAACCGAGCGAATTGAAAAGACGAAACACTCGAGTCAGAACTAAAAGATCTTATGTAAGTTAAATTAATGAAATAAATATGAGTGTAAACGGCGTCAGAGATGTTTACGGGGTTTGACATCTCCTATCCAGTGTCTAACGTGAGTGCAGTAACTTAAGAGATGCTCGGGATTCACATCCCCTAAGGATCCGTTAAACTATTTACTATATAGTAATATTCGCTATTATAATAATGTCTAATATAAAATAAACATACTTTTAAATAGCGTTAAGGGGTTACCCATATAGCCCTTAACACAAAATAATGCCAATAGTCTATACAGTACCTGCATACCCCGAGAGGCTATGAGAAGATACTCCATAGGTACGACACAAATAGAAACTCGTAGTAAAGCTCGATATGGTAGGTGACACGACACAACTAGGCAATGCCAGGGTAGATATACCAATTACGCACACGGACTGATGGAGCGCATAGCAGCCACTACCATCTACCTCGAACAACACTCCCAAATCGAAGGGTGGCCACCGAAAATCACAAAGTAATAGAATGGAATCGAAGAAGTGTGTCCGATAAGAGGTGCTACCTCACTGGTCCGAGATCGCTCCTGTTTTAGCCACCTTATGCCAACTCACGGGAGTTGGGTCCACGTATATACCTTAGGATCGTCGCCACCATCCTACTTCATTCTGGAAACTCCACCGCGTACACAGTTGTCAAAGTGGTTTTCGGTATCGACAGAGAGTATGTCCATATCCGATCCCGGTCTCTTTAACAACCAATCGTTATTATAACACCGTGGTCATTTTAAAAATATATATACTTTTAAAAAAGCACAATCATTTCCCTTTCAAAACATATTCTTTATTTCAAAATAGTATATCATCAAAAACCAAAATATTATTGCCATTTCAAACAATATCCTGTACTTCAAAATAGTATAACTTTAAAACCAAATTATTATTGCTATTTCAAAACATATCATTTACTTCGAAATAGTATATACTTAATAACCAAATTCAATAATATATTATTTAAATAAAATCCAAATTTTCAATCACTATTCTTACCTTTAATTATAAAACTTGAAATATTCTTTAAAACCATCTTAAACCCAAATCACATAATGCAGTCATATTCTTAATCTCAAAATTTCAATCGGTTTCAAATTAATATATTTAAAGATAATTCTTAAATAAATTCTATTTCAAATAAATTCATTTTCAAACCATATTACTTTCAAAGTTATAACAATTTCGAAAACAAATACTTGGAAAAACCATAATACCTTAATTTCAATAAAACATTTCAATTTTGATATATTTCAAGTCTTTAAATATTCCAAAATTCCCAACCAAATATGACAATCTTATATATACCTTAATTCAGTTTACTATTATTTAGTTTAGAAATATTTATTAAATAAATTCAATATCACTTAAATAAAGCTCAACTTGAAATATTCGTAAATCAAACTTAAAACATCATCAAGTCATACATAGCTTAAATTTTAGAATTTAACCATATATAAAATAATATTTATATAATATCAAAATTTAATATTTATTAAACCATATATTTCTTTCCAAACCATAGAAAATCCCTTAAAATATTTTATATATAGACCACGGTGCCTGTATATAATTTTCTATCCTATGGTCAAGTGATACGGATATTTATCATTTCAATCCGCAATTTAAAATAAAATTACGGTTATATATCATTTCAAACCGCAATCCCGAATAAAATAAAAATGCATAATAACTTGCAGTTTATACAATATAAAATATAGCATCCATTCATCCAAATATCAATAAACAACCATTTACTACAATCATCATCCAATTTAAACTAAACATCAATATAAAGCATATAAAATATAACAGGCATCAACAAATAGTTTATATTCAATAAAAATTAATAACTGTTCAACTGGCAGTTTATATGCAATAATAAATAAATTTAACTCGCAAATTTTATGCAATAATAAAATTAAATAACAATTAAATTGAACTAAATGTTATCTAACTGAGACGATGATTAAATATATGTCCAAACAATCATAGATAAATTTTAAATCATATCAAAATTTAATTTAACAAACATAAGAAATCTTAGAAGTTGTGAGTGGGTTAAAACACTCACCTTTTGAATTTAAATTCAATTTAAACCCAAAAATTTGACCGTCTCAGAATTCGTCCAAACCAGCGTCAAAGTGTCCGGAATAATGATACGATCCTAACAAAAGAAACCGTGTCCAAATTCGAGTCCGTATGCAAAAGTTATAAAAATTTGAAGATTAGAAAATTCTGGTGCTGAGTCGACTTCGAGTTCAACCCGGTCCGCCGCCTCAAATACCCGGTTCTTGCTTGGTGTTTTTGCCAAATCGACCCGAAGACCCGAGTAGTTTTCTTCCTGACTCGAAGTAGCTCCTAAGTTTTTCCCCCTGAAACCCCAAGCGCGACCCGACGCGCGTAAATCTCAAAAAAAAAAAAATTTAATTTTTATTTTTATTTTATTTGAAATTATATTTTGGAATTTGGGAATTAGGTTTTGTTTGCCATTGGAATGAGGAGCTAAGAAGAAGATGAATTGTACGTACAGACAAATGAAGATTAGGGAGGCTAGGGTTTATAACTGGGTTTATATAGGTAGGGTTGACATTTGAATGGATGGATAAGATAGATTTACGCGCTAACGCCAAAGTGGTCCAAAAAGCCCGTTCTGTCTCCGGAACGGAATTGGGTAAACCCATATATCAAAATAGGTGTTTTAAAATATTTTAAACGCAATGGAAAAGGTTTCAAGTCCAAATTCCATCGTATGAAGAAGTTATGCTAAAATCAAAAATTTCAAACTGATTTCAATTGATTACAATTGCATTTATTTCAAGGCGTTTCGAGTCCGTACGATCAAATGACAAATCTGATTGTTACGAAACTTGAAACACTATTATAATTCACCGTTACGGATCTGATGAAACTTATTTCATCGAAATCCGAGTCAGTGGCCAAAATGACTATTTTTCCATCAATTAAATAAATTATTAAAATCCAACTTTTAATTTAAATCTTATAATTTACCAATTTTAACCCTTTTATATTGCTCAGTAAATTACAATGTTTTAACCAAATTAAAAGTAAATTCAAAAATTGATAAATTTATCAATTTCCGTGTTTATCTCAATTTATTGAATTTAGAAATTGTAAATTAAATTTTCAAAATTTCATTTAATTACCTTTCATTCTATTATTCAGTCTACTATTATCAAAAAGATGCAATTTACATTGGCTCACTATTGTTTACATTTATTTTCTTAGATTTCCTCTATACTTCCTTCAACGTTAACATTTAACTGTTATATTTCATTTATTCACAATAATTTCAAAGAAAGTAATTAAATTTTCCAATTAAATAAATAAATATAGCTTCCTATTCTGTAGATTAGCCAACTGTCATAATCTAAATAGGATTAGTATTAATTTCATCAAATAAAATTTATAAATAAATTTGTAATTCTTTAAACAAATTCCCGTCAGTTTAAAGTAGCTTAATTCTCTCATTAAAGAATTTATTTCGACTTCTTAAAATAAACTCTCATTATAAATTGAATCCCATTTTATCCTAATAAGTTTCAAATTAAATGGATAAGTTCCAAATTCAATCTTTATCTTACACTTAAGTTTAGGTAAAATCAATTTATAACATATTTCCCTTTTAGTTATTACTTTACCTGCTTCTAGTATTAATTTCTCAAATAATCCACATTATTAAAGTAACGCTTTTAATAAATATGACCCTATGATTACTCAACATTTAATGAACGTTATTTCATTTCCCATTAGAATAACCTTCATTTATTTTATTATCACTTATTACAAATTCTAATTCCATTAACAAATAAGCAGGTAATTTTAAAATATATGTTACAAATTTTGAATTAGTCACTATTCATTATTATTGACTTTAATTTAGCATCACTTACCTTGCATTAACGTTGTTACTTAACAATCCCTACCCAATTGCAATTTTATATTCAAATGAATACATTTACTCTTTCCGTTACGGAATTAATTATCAATAAGGCACATCTAATTATCATTATTGATTTTACACAATTTCCACTAACTGTACATTTAATTACTATTCAATGTATATTTATTCATTAATCAATTCGATATATACGTTTGTTTCCTTCTATTTGATTTATAACCTAGTGTACATTTACCTAAATTCCATTTCAATTACATTCATTAATGGGTGTTGCATTGAAAACTAATTTATTAGCTTATATCACATTATTACCATTAATTACAATTGGCTTACCAATTTTTATTCAATACCATAAATAAATAACATATTATTCAATACTTACTCTTGTTTCTCATATTTTATTTAAAAATCAAATCATAACATTTACATTATTTTATTGAATTGGAATTTCATTTTAAATATTTTTTTAGTTAACTTTTAATTACAATTGCTACATCTAATTCCCAACATTCATTTTACTATAAATTATGGAAATTATGACAAACTTAGTTAACGAAATTCACGGGTCGTTACACTCTCCCCCACTCAAAGCTTTTCGTCCCCGAAAAGGAAAAAGAAGGGAGAAGGAAGAATTAGATAAACAATACATCTTATTAAAAATATTAACTTATAAACACTAATTTACAAAATTTATTACTTTATATAAAATATACCCATTTTAATCATTATATCTTTTTATACTTAAATGAATAAAGTTTTGGAAAACAATTCAAAATAATTTTCTAAGTCGAAAAATTTCGGCGGAGTCTCCCTTGTACGGAGAGGCTCGGGAGAAAATATAATATTAAATATAACAAAATATCACTTATAATATCCAAAATTTAATATCCCAACACGGGAAAACAATATAATAGTGCTATAAACTGTAATCCGAAAACGTACCTATTTGTCGGGCAATTAACGCTTATTTATGGAACCAAAAGCAGTAGCAATTTGCTTCCATAACCTACATTTCACTTATATAATCTAAAAGGGTTAATCATTATATAAAATGAAATATTTGGAGTTGCTTAAATCAATAACAACAATCAACATAGCAACCATCACTTGCAATGAGCAAACAACCATCACATAAGTCAACACACATCAATCATTCATTCATATCAAACACAATAAATAGTTGTTCGGGTTTAAAACTTCAATTTGTATGGAATGAAAATAAACTACTAAGTGTACCCTTTTACTCAACAGTCTTAGGCGAACTGAATAGATTATTTATTCATCCAAACAATTATAAAGTATCCTTGCCCAAACAACCATAAATTAAACAAACAACAAATTCAAACAATAGATCAAGTTCATTATCATCAATTTCATTCCATATATTGTTGCTTGATTTCCTCTTCATTCAATTTATACTCATCTTTATTTAATTTATTCACATCATGTCAATTCTCTTCTTATTGCATTATATTTATTCATTCATGACTTGATTTCATTCATTTATTAATAATATTCATGTTAAGTTCAGTTACTTGGCATAACAATTATAACCTTAATTCTTATTAATAAGAGCAATTCATAGAACATTTCCATTACATAAGTTTACTTGTACAATTTACTATACATTTTCTTATTAAACATTTTCAACTTTTTATAATTTTTTTGGTAAGTTATATTTATGCTTTTAAAGAATGAAATTGAAAGTTATACAAGTTTTCTCATTTCTTTTAATTAATTTAATGCTCAATAAACATATCTTAGGTTACATATTTCGGCTTTTCTTTTAATTTTATTTATAACCTAGCATTAAATCCTTATTTTAAATTAGAGGTTCCACTTATTAATTAGTTCCATTCCATTTCACTACACTAATTGAAACTATTAATTAACGGAAACTTAAGAACTAAATACCGGGTTAAATTTTAAATCATTTTAAAATAATAGATAAATGTATATACTTACCGTTTATATATCCAATTATATTTAAAACAATTTAAAATATTTATTTGTTTATCAAAAATAAATCTGTAGTAAAACTACTACAGTGGTCTTCCCACTTCGAAACTCGAAAATGAACGTCGATGATGCGTGCACTCATCACCGAAATTATTTTCCAGCGACAGGGAGGGGAGTACAGAACTTATCTCTTCCCAAAATTTTCTTTAAAACAATTCTTTCAAATTATGTTGAAATATTTATATCAGAAAATACTTCTAACAATATTATTATTATATTCCAAAATCAATTGAAAGAAATCTTCAAAAACCCCGGAACTTAAGCTCTAAATTTCCAGTTTTCATTTATTTTATTTTCAACTTAGTTTCAACTATTATTTATTTTTCATTACCTAACACCCAATCTATAGCAACCACATATATATCTATATAAAATATTTTTATATATAGAAAATATAATAGGCAAAGTTATTTCATTCACCTATATTAAGAAAAATATTATGTCGGTCTGTCCTATTAAGTGTTTAGAAATCCCTATTGATGTCATAGCGTCCCATGCGCCAACCAGAATTTATAAATACAAAACGAAACAGATTAACACAATATTAAAACATTTTTATAACACTAACAAATACGCTCTCTCATATATATACGCTCAACAACTCCCATAGGGTATTACTACCCTATTAATAAAGAGTCAGACCCCACAAAGCTAAGGTTTATCGCTAAATCAAAGCTCTGATACCAAATGTAACATCCCACCTTTTTGTATGCTTAAGCAGACACACGTGCCAACTTAAACCATACAGAAGGGTGGATTGTTATGGGGTAAATAAGAAAAAGTGGAGAAATAAAAGAAACAAAATAGAATCTTGCAGCGGAACGATAAAATATAATAATCAAATAACAGTTCATGAAGCTGTTTTACAAAACATTTGATTATACTTATACAATACATATCAGAGTTACACATACCAGAGAATGATAATTATGCAGCGGAATACAATGGTGTAGTGGAATATAGAACAAATAGTAATAATAAAATCTTCGTCTTCGTCCTTCAGAAATAGGCCTTCAAATTCTGAAATGCTCAGGCTGACCCGAGCGAATTGAAAAGACAAAACACTCGAGTCAGAACTAAAAGATCTTATGTAAGTTAAATTAATGAAATAAATATGAGTGTAAACGGCGTCAGAGATGTTTACGGGGTTTGACATCTCCTATCCAGTGTCTAACGTGAGTGCAGTAACTTAAGAGATGCTCGGGATTCACATCCCCTAAGGATCCGTTAAACTATTTACTATGTAGTAATATTCGCTATTATAATAATGTCTAATATAAAATAAACATACTTTAAAATAGCGTTAAGGGGTTACCCATATAGCCCTTAACAAAAAATAATGCCAATAGTCTATACAGTACCTGCATACCCCGAGAGGCTACGAGAAGATACTCCATAGGTACGACACAAATAAAAACTCATAGTAAAGCTCGATATGGTAGGTGACACGGCACAACTAGGCAATGCCAGGGTAGATATACCAATTACGCACACGGACTGATGGAGCGCATAGCAGCCACTACCGTCCACCTCGAACAACACTCCCAAATCGAAGGGTGGCCACCGAAAATCACAAAGTAATAGAATGGAATCGAAGAAGTGTGTCCGATAAGAGGTGCTACCTCACTGGTCCGAGATCGCTCCTGTTTTAGCCACCTTATGCCAACTAACGGGAGTTGGGTCCACGTATATACCTTAGGATCGTCGCCACCATCCTACTTCATTCTGGAAACTCCACCGCGTACACAGTTGTCAAAGTGGTTTTCGGTATCGACAGAGAGTATGTCCATATCTGATCCCGGTCTCTTTAACAACCAATCGTTATTATAACACCGTAGTCATTTTAAAAATATATATACTTTTAAAAAAGCACAATCATTTCCCTTTCAAAACATATTCTTTATTTCAAAATAGTATATAATCAAAAACCAAAATATTATTGCCATTTCAAACAATATTCTGTACTTCAAAATAGTATAACTTTAAAACCAAATTATTATTGCTATTTCAAAACATATCATTTACTTCGAAATAGTATATACTTAATAACCAAATTCAATAATATATTATTTAAATAAAATCCAAATTTTCAATCACTATTCTTACTTTTAATTATAAAACTTGAAATATTCTTTAAAACCATCTTAAACCCAAATCACATAATGCAGTCATATTCTTAATCTCAAAATTTCAATCGGTTTCAAATCAATATGTTTAAAGATAATTCTTAAATAAATTCTATTTCAAATAAATTAATTTTCAAACCATATTACTTTCAAAGTTATAACAATTTCGAAAACAAATACTTGGAAAAACCATAATACCTTAATTTCAATAAAACATATCAATTTTGATATATTTCAAGTCTTTAAATATTCCAAAATTCCCAACCAAATATGACAATCTTATATATACCTTAATTCAGTTTACTATTATTTAGTTTAGAAATATTTATTAAATAAATTCAATATCACTTAAATAAAGCTCAACTTGAAATATTCGTAAATCAAACTTAAAACATCATCAAGTCATACATAGCTTAAATTTTAGAATTTAACCATATATAAAATAATATTTATATAATATCAAAATTTAATATTTATTAAACCATATATTTCTTTCCAAACCATAGAAAATCCCTTAAAATATTTTATATATAGACCACGGTGCCTGTATATAATTTTCTATTCTATGGTCAAGTGATACGGATATTTATCATTTCAATCCGCAATTTAAAATAAAATTACGGTTATATATCATTTCAAACCGCAATCCCGAATAAAATAAAAATGCATAATAACTTGCAGTTTATACAATATAAAATATAGCATCCATTCATCCAAATATCAATAAACAACCATTTATTACAATCATCATCCAATTTAAACTAAACATCAATATAAAGCATATAAAATATAACAGGCATCAACAAATAGTTTATATTCAATAAAAATTAATAACTGTTCAACTGGCAGTTTATATGCAATAATAAATAAATTTAACTCGCAAATTTTATGCAATAATAAAATTAAATAACAATTAAATTTAACTAAATGTTATCTAACTGAGATGATGATTAAATATATGTCCAAACAATCATAGATAAATTTTAAATCATATCAAAATTTAATTTAACAAACATAAGAAATCTTAGAAGTTGTGAGTGGGTTAAAACACTCACCTTTTGAATTTAAATTCAATTTAAACCCAAAAATTTGACCGTCTCAGAATTCGTCCAAACTAGCGTCAAAGTGTCCGGAATAATGATACGATCCTAACAAAAGAAACCGCGTCCAAATCCGAGTCCGTATGCAAAAGTTATGAAAATTTGAAGATTGGAAAATTCTGGTGCTGAGTCGACTTCGAGTTCAACCCGGTCCGCCGCCTCAAATACCCGGTTCTTGCTTGGAGTTTTTTCCAAATCGACCCGAAGACCCGAGTAGTTTTCTTCCTGACTCGAAGTAGCTCCAGGGTTTTTCCCCCTGAAACCCCAAGCGCGACCCGACGCGCGTAAATCTCAAAAAAAAAAAAAAATTTATTTTTATTTTATTTGAAATTATATTTTGGAATTTGGGAATTAGGTTTTGTCTGCCATTGGAATGAGGAGCTAAGAAGAAGATGAATTGTACATACAGACAAATGAAGATTAGGGAGGCTAGGGTTTATAACTGGGTTTATATAGGTAGGGTTGACATTTGAATGGATGGATAAGATAGATTTATGCGCTAACGCCAAAGTGGTCCAAAAAGCCCGTTCTGTCTCCGGAACGGAATTGGGTAAACCCATATATCAAAATAGGTGTTTTAAAATATTTTAAACGCAATGGAAAAGGTTTCAAGTCCAAATTCTATCGTATGAAGAAGTTATGCTAAAATCAAAAATTTCAAACTGATTTCAATTGATTACAATTGCATTTATTTCAAGGCGTTTCGAGTCCGTACGATCAAATGACAAATCTGATTGTTACGAAACTTGAAACACTATTATAATTCACCGTTACGGATCTGATGAAACTTATTTCATCGAAATCCGAGTCAGTGGCCAAAATGATTATTTTTCCATCAATTAAATAAATTATTAAAATCCAACTTAAATCTTATAATTTACCAATTTTAACCCTTTTATATTGCTCAGTAAATTACAATGTTTTAACCAAATTAAAAGTAAATTCAAAAATTGATAAATTTATCAATTTCCGTGTTTATCTCAATTTATTGAATTTAGAAATTGTAAATTAAATTTTCAAAATTTCATTTAATTACCTTTCATTCTATTATTCAGTCTACTATTATCAAAAAGATGCAATTTACATTGGCTCACTATTGTTTACATTTATTTTCTTAGATTTCCTCTATACTTCCTTCAACGTTAACATTTAACTGTTATATTTCATTTATTCACAATAATTTCAAAGAAAGTAATTAAATTTTCCAAATAAATAAATAAATATAGCTTCCTATTCTGTAGATTAGCCAACTGTCATAATCTAAATAGGATTAGTATTAATTTCATCTTATAAAATTTATAAATAAATTTGTAATTCTTTAAACAAATTCCCGTCAGTTTAAAGTAGCTTAATTCTCTCATTAAAGAATTTATTTCGACTTCTTAAAATAAACTCTCATTATAAATTGAATCCCATTTTATCCTAATAAGTTTCAAATTAAATGGATAAGTTCCAAATTCAACCTTTATCTTACACTTAAGTTTAGGTAAAATCAATTTATAACATATTTCCCTTTTAGTTATTACTTTACCTGCTTCTAGTATTAATTTCTCAATTAATCCACATTATTAAAGTAACGCTTTTAATAAATATGACCCTATGATTACTCAACATTTAATGAACGTTATTTCATTTCCCATTAGTGTAACCTTCATTTATTTTATTATCACTTATTACAAATTCTAATTCCATTAACAAATAAGCAGGTAATTTTAAAATATATGTTACAAATTTTGAATTAGTCACTATTCATTATTATTGACTTTAATTTAGCATCACTTACCTTGCATTAACGTTGTTACTTAACAATCCCTACCCAATTGCAATTTTATATTCAAATGAATACATTTACTCTTTCCGTTACGGAATTAATTATCAATAAGGCACATCTAATTATCATTATTGATTTTACACAATTTCCACTAACTGTACATTTAATTACTATTCAATGTATATTTATTCATTAATCAATTCGATATATATGTTTGTTTCCTTCTATTTGATTTATAACCTAGTGTACATTTACCTAAATTCCATTTCAATTACATTCATTAATGGGTGTTGCATTGAAAACTAATTTATTAGCTTATATCACATTATTACCATTAATTACAATTGGCTTACCAATTTTTATTCAATACCATAAATAAATAACATATTATTCAATACTTACTCTTGTTTCTCATATTTTATTTAAAAATCAAATCATAACATTTACATTATTTTATTGAATTGGAATTTCATTTTAAAAATTATTATTTTTAGTTAACTTTTAATTACAATTGCTACATCTAATTCCCAACATTCATTTTACTATAAATTATGGAAATTATGACAAACTTAGTTAACGAAATTCACGGGTCGTTACAACTTTTATTTTAAATTAATCCAATTCAAATTTTCCCATTAATTCAAATCAAATTCAGTTTGAACTAACTCAATTTAAATCTTAATTTTAAACCATCTCGAATTATATAAATTCGAGTTAAATTTTCAAATGTTGATTTAACCCCTTAAATCAAATTAACCTTTATTTTTAAATCAATAATCCCAATCTTTAAATAATTTAATTCTGAGTCCAATTCTCAAAATTCCATTTTAAATTATCTTTACTTAGCCTATTTCAAAATTCAAATAAGAGTTCAAACCAATTTTAATTTACAAATTCAATTATTCAAATATTTTGTTCAAAATAATTCCATATCCTTAATTTCAAATTGATGTTTAATTTCCCTTTTATTTAATTAATGGATATATTACCACAATCCATTTCTTCGTTCATTTAAAAAATTCCAATTCACAGCCTCATAATTACTGAAAATAACAAGATGATATTAAGATAAATAAACATCCAATTTATTTAAAACATTCATCATCCACTACCCATTCCAGATCTCAAACCTATTTGAGATCACATATAATTCAATATTTAGTATATATATCCATACATATATCCATATTCATTTCTTCGAAATTTTCAAATAACTCTTATTTATTCAAAAATAAGATCACATTCAAAAATAGTATGAATATTATTTATTCTTTCTCTTAACATTTCGAAACAATTTCAAATGTTTCTAGTCTTAGAATTCAAAAACCTCTCGATTTAAATCCATTTCGATCTACAAGTCATACTTATTTAAAATTTTACTTCCTTAAAACATTCATTTTTGCTTAATCATTAACAAACATTTCATCATTTTAGGATAATAACCAAGGTTATTACAACTGAATAACCAATTCACTATTATCTTATTCTGAAAACTCTTCTCCAAATTCAAGATTTTAATTTCAGTTTGAATCCATATCAAACCTATCTTCATTCAGTTTCAGTTTGGTTGTATTACCATTACCACTTAATTCTCATTATTTTATTTAATTCCAATAATTTTTAACAACCAATAATTTTAACATTTATTAGTAAGAAATATTGCTTTATATATATCAAAATATATTCTTACATAAAATCATTTAAAATCTTTATATAAGAAAATAACAAGTACGCTCCCATATATATATATATATACACACACACACACACACTCAACTCATCCTAGGGTAATATTGACCCTATTCTTATGAGTATACCCACCGGAGCCAAAGTTCTCGCTTAACCTCACTTCGATACTAACTGTAACGACCCGAGATTTTCGATCCCGAAATTCCAGATGGTTAGGAAAGAAGAAAGAGATAGAAGAAGAAGAAACAGAAACACAACACAGATTCTCACATTCGCAGCGGATCAAAATATAATATCAAGTAAAATAACAGTTTTACAAAGAAGAACTGTATCAGTACATTTACATTTTATAGATCAGTGTTACAACATTACACAAATACTAGACAGTTAAAATTAACTTGTCCCAGACAATCTATAATATAACACAGCGGAATACACTCCATACGTTCCTGCCATCCAGCTCGTCTTCTGAGCTCCAGAACATCCTTACCTGAAAATCTGTAATACTCAGTCTGACCTGAGCATTACATCAAAGTAACACCCGGGTCAGGCTGGAAACTAGCATGAGTAAACCCATAAAACATGAAATTAAAGGTATAAAACTTATTTGAAAACCCGGGTAACTCGTACTTTTCCACGAGTTCTTATTTTACAAGGTCATTCACTTTTTACACAATCATAACCAAGCATTGTTACTCAGATCAAATGGATATTGTACTTAATTTATTCAATTCCACCCAATTTAATTCTAAACACAGATCTATATAGAATTATTGTAAATTACAGATTGAAGTAGTTTCGGGTATTTGCTGATACCCGACCCGATCTCTTCGAATCGAATGTTGTTCTTAAGCC
Organism: Allium fistulosum; assembly: GCA_030737815.1. Classification (NCBI taxonomy): domain Eukaryota; kingdom Viridiplantae; phylum Streptophyta; class Magnoliopsida; order Asparagales; family Amaryllidaceae; genus Allium; species Allium fistulosum. The sequence continues at coordinate 1,443,438,536 of CM060902.1, read as the reverse complement.
AAGATGTTAAGTTTAAACAATACAATTTCTATTCAGGATATCATATCACGCAACAATTTATCTCAGATAGATAGCCTACATTATCACGGTTCAACTCTACCATAACATACCACGGTACAATACAAGTTATCAGTCTAGATATTCATCCATTCTTTCATTACAGTTCAATCATCCATAAGCAAGACCAATTTTTTCACCATTTATAATTATTTAAATTTAATCACCAATGAATTTAATTAATTTCCTTTAGATCCTGCTTGGTTGACATTAATTAATTATAAATCAATCATTGTTATTATTTTAATTAATTAATGAAATTAATCAATCATTCCTTAATCATTAAATTAAATTAATTATCACACTTATTAATGATCCTTTAATTACATAAATTAATTATCTTATAATTCCTCAAGATAATTAACTAATCCTTAATTACTTATATTAATTAATTAACCATTAAATTAATCACATTGATTAATTATCCATTAATTTATCAAGATCTTCATTAATTTAAGATAAACCCTTATCTTACTTAATTATCATTATTAAATTTCCTTTTGAACGCTAAAAATGAAATTAGATAATTAACCTGTTATTATACTAAGTTAATACAAATTAAGTTTCAAAATCATTCGACTCTACAATTTGTATTGAAACTTGTTTCTTTTGAAAAATTGACACATATCTTTATTTTGAAACCTGTTAACCAAATAACCTAATCATGTTCCTTTTAAAGATTTGGTTCTAATTTCATTTATTATTTTTCTCCTTTCCTTTTTAAACTCTGGTATCAAGGAAACCCGAGCCATCCTAACTTTTACCCGAGACATATTGGAATTTCCCCGAACTAACTTCCGAGTCACCCTTATTTTAAAACTGCTTACTTTACTTACAGCTCCAAACACACTCGCGTCAACACGGAACCACCCGAGCCAATTCATTCTTTTCCCGAGCTCTTACCCGAGGTTACCTCCCCTACTTCCCGAGCTCAGCAATTACAGACACGCGACATCACCGTGCACGTGTACAGATGGTCGGAGCATCTCCGACCATCGCCCCACCCTCCGGCAAGTCGAACATGGCATCTCTATTCGATAACGAACACCCGAGCTTCGAATCGAACTCGAAAACGAGATCGAGCCTAAACGAACCCAAACCGAAAAGAATCATCACCCACACCTTACCCTTGCTGCCACCTCTGGCCACCAGGAGTTCTGAAACTCCGACCAACCCTTCTCCCAAGGCCCACGCAACTATTAGTCCACTCGCGATCGAGCCCGCATCTACCATGATGGAGCATTCAATCCAAAAATGTCGACAAACCCAACAGGGTTGTAACCCTAGTTCACCTTCGTTTCGTCTCCACCATGCTCGAGAAATTCTTCAACCATTTTTGCCGTCATTCCCAATCCATGAACCACCTCCCACCAGGACCCCGATCATTCAAACGCCACCAAACACCAGAATTTGCCCAATTTGCAAATTTCGATCAATTCGAAATTTCCCACGATCTATCATACTAAAAATCTTGACTTTGATCTTAAAATTCATGATATATGTAAATAAACAGGATCAAGAAATAAAAACCCAAATTTTAATCAATTAAAATTTGAACAAAAATATGACTTTACAGTACTTTTTAAATTTTCCAATCAACCCTATCATTTTTACTACTTAAAAATATTTTTAACATTAAAATCTTGCCAATTCGATCACATTTTATTTAGACACCAAAGTCTATAAAGGATTTAAAGAATAGAAATTTGATTTTCAAAACAAGGTTTGAACCCTGTAAAATTGGGACAGAGCAAAAGACCATATTCCAGACATGCACAGTCATATCTACCCCCATATATACATATATATACATACTTATTTGTATATATATTCAAACCATTAGAATTACTTCAAGTATTTTTTCTCAAAACATAAAGCAAAAATCCGGATTTGAAAGAATTTACTCACTGGTATAAAAGAAGGAAGAACTGGTTTGATTTACTCACAGTTTTAAAGAAGAGTAGAGAAGCTTTCTCCTGGAAGCAGTATTGATTTTTACTTCCCAGTCTTCAAGCTTTGATGATGTTGTTATGTTCCAGGTTTAAGCTTGCTAATCTAGTTTAGTTTTTAGGCTTGCTACTATATTTTTTTTTAGCTTAGATTGATGAACGAAATGAAACAAATATGAAGATATTATATAAGAGAGTGTACAGGGTTATGATATAGATACAGGATATAATGCAAGTTTTTTTTTCTTCTTGTACTGGAAATGATTTTATAAATGCTGACCAGAGATTTTTTCTTCTATTGTTGGCTGAAATGAAAAAGAATGTGTGCTGCATTAATTACATTTGTCTTGTTTTAGAAGCTAACATATCTTCTTTTGATTGTATATTGTGTACACTTGTATTCAACCTATACATATATATACTTGTTTTTCTTTTTTTCTTTTTATTACTTGACTGGTTTGCCTTCATGAATCTTTTGTGCTTTATAATGTTATTATATTTTAGTATTATCTTAAATGTTTATGTTATAGTTTACATAACAATAAATTTTATTTAAACTATTATTTGTTGCTAATATAAATACTTATCCTTATTTCTTTCTAAAGTTAAACTATCAACATTTACTTGCTTACTTATTACTTGTTTTCATACTCCTATTCATTTCATACCTCTATTGATAATATATATTTTTTGTGATATTATTTATTTCTAATAAAACTACTTATTCTTATTTCTTATAAAGGTTAACTACCCAACATATAATTTACTTATTTACTATATTAATATTCCAATTCATATTTTATTTCACTCTTATATTATATATTGACAAGGTATATTTTATTTACATTAAATACATGTAAATATCTGTTTTAGAGATAATAAGTCTATATTCATTTTATCTGATTAAATACTCGTTAAAATAATATTGCTAAATTTCCGGGATGTCACAATAACCATATTTTAAACATTATTATTTAGATTACATTTTATATGTATTATATTAAATATTAATAATACAGAACCTTTGATTTTATTGAATAAGACATATTTCATTTCAAATATTTTTGAAAGATTTTATTTTAAATTTCAAATCAAAATTTCCTTTGCAATACACATATAACCGGTAAATGCCCCAAAATCTTATTTATTTATAAGATGAAAGATTGTATTTGATTAAATACTTATTAAAAAAAATATTGCAAAAATTCCAGGTCATCACATAAAGTTTAGCTTAAAACTTCTTAATTAATTCAAAATATACCATATAACATTTAAATTTTCTGATGTATTTATGAACTTATATAAACTTAAATTAGTTAACGAAATATATATGTATGTAATTAAATCAAGAGATTCAACCTATATGAATTTTTTGTACAAAGTGAAACATATTAAACTGAGCAATATATTAACAATCCTTTGAATAATTAAAAAGTATTAGTCATGTCAAATAGGGTAACAAATTTATAAGTTTATTGTAATCAATTTATTATTAAAACTTTCTTTAATCATGTGTGGGTTTCAATTACAATAAAATGCAGATAATAAGAACAAATAATTTTCAAATCTAAAGAGATTCAACCTATCTGAATAATTTTTTTAAACAAAAGCGAAACACAGTAAACTGAGCGATATATTAACAATCCTTTGAATGCATAAAGAAAGATATTAGTCATGTCAAATAGGGTAACAAATTTATTAATTTATTGTAATCAATTTATTATCCAAACATTCTTTAATCATGTGTGGGTTTCAATTACAATAAGATGCAGATAATAAGAATAAATAAACTTTCGAATATAAGGAATTCAACCTATATGGATAAATAATTATAAAACAAAAGGTTAAACATACTGAACTAAGTAATATGTTAAAATCCTTTGAATAGTTAAAGAAGAATAATTGTGATGTCAAATAGGGTAACAAATTTAGAAATTAATTGTAATTTATTTATTATCAAAACATCATCAATCATATTTAAGTTTCTATTAGAGTAAAAATGAAAATAATAAGAACATGTAAACATTCAAATCAAAAAATTTAATTCTTGATTTGAATGTTTAAACATAGATCTAAAATTAAAATATTATCTAATCATATACAAGTTTCAGTTTTGATTTATCCAGAAAAACCAATCAATTCATATAATAAACAATTTGAAATACATAAACCATTTTCAAATCAAACGAGACAATATTATACACATATAAATTAAGATATTTAATTTTGTTCATTAAAACATTATATCAAAATTATTAGAATAAAAGGATCATACCTTAATTCCAAAGCCTTGAAGTACACCTTGAAACATTGAATTTTTCCTCTAGATGTATCCAATGAATCGTACCTTGAATGATGTATCAAATCTCCTAGATTCAGAATCAGCCTCTAGATGTGCAAGGATCAAGAGGAATAAACCACTTTTCATAATTGATTTTGTATTTGATTTTAGGAATAATTAAAGCCAGGGAAGATCTCTATTTTCACCTTAGAGAAGAAGAGAACCAAAAAAGTAACACAAAGAAGAATGAAAAAAAATGAGAAACTCAATTTTATGTACATAATGAATTAGAGAATATGTTTTATTTAAAAGAAGGAAACCTTTTCCGTTCTTTAATTAAAAATTCTCTAATTAATTCTCATGATTAACTTTCTCTTTCCACTCCTATTTCTTTACATGGTATGGCTGAAAATTACATGTCATCAAGTGACATCCATAAATTAACGCATGTAATTTTTTTTTGTTTAATTACAATCATATCATATATAATGTGCGCAAATATAACTTTTATAAATGCATTCAAATAACTCCCAAACATTAAATAAAATAAATAATAATTAATATTTCTCAAATACTAATTAATTTACAACTTTTTATAAATTAATTAAATCATGTGGTTTTTTAGAGAATTCATCATTACGGTTATGCGACTGAAAGGTGTAAATTCAGTCAGTGATTAATATAAACAATTCAAATATTAATGTTCGCACGTCACTTAGCAGATAGTGTGACATTTTGGCTGAATACATCGCTTACATTTTTTGGTAAATCCAATTTTACTTATTATAAGTAGTACCTAATAGTGACAATTATTTACACCTATTCTCTTCGTCAAAATTATATCACTTTGGATTTATGAAATTTGGCAATGGTCAAAATTCCAGTATCATCCACATTCAACTTTATAGTCCAAACACAAAGTTCTTGGTTCAATAATAATAATTATTATTAACTAAAATGCTCTGGCCAGAGACTTTGACTTTGAGTTGACTTGAGTTAACCACGAAACTAACCCCGTATAATTGAGGAGACGAATCCTCTCTTGAATAGTGCCTCACTTCCAATACTTCCATTTGACCCAACTATAGTCACTCGATGGAACGCCGTGCCACGATTTGACTATAATCAAAGCGGAGCTTTCATATTGAAGATCCACGACATTCTCAAGTCTAGAGAGCTGTGTAAATCAGTCACACCGATATTTTCTATTTGACCTCTTATATTAACCAGCAGAAAACTATCGAGTGAGTCATTCCATAGTTATCCAATAACTATCAGCACGTAACCCCTATGTGCCCCCAACAGTCATGAGTAATACACTGCCCAACATTTGGAGAGTGTTACATACTCTAGTCTCAATGGATATAACGTTATCCAGTCTCGATGCATCTTGACTATGAACATTTAAAATGGTATATTTATTTTATTGTTATAAATTACTTACGGTTACAACATTTTGTAACCACTATCACAATATATACCATTTATGGATTTTCTATTAAATATACTTTTAATTAAACTAATTAATCAGTATAACTACATTATATCAAGTATATAATAGAAAGAAACACCTTTATTGTGAATAAGATTGTTCAATGTAACAAATTACATAATTGCTCCTAGAGCATACCCCTAACTCTATCATGTTTAACACAAGGGCAAGGAGAAACAGTGCTCAGCTAAAGAAACCTCAATGATGGCTCCGATCAAAATTAGTGAATTTGTCGAAGTCTAACGTGGTTCCATAGTAAAAAAAGCTGGCATCACCGTTTCTGCTAACTTCAGCGACTTCCATCGTCATGTAACGGGAGAATGTAGGAGCAATTATTGATTTTAATGTTGGCCTTGACTAAAAAACAAGTGTGGGTAAGAGGAATGTTCTCATGTTTGATCTTGGGGTTTGAGAGTCATGACGATATTACCGAGGAACGTCTTTATTGGAATATTTTTGCTTCTCACTTTGGACAGTTAGCAATAATTTTTTTATGGACGTCCGAAAATCTGTTTCGTGTTTAATCTTGGAGTGTGGCAGATTCGATGTCTCATTTCTTACCATCGAAAAAGAAGTCTTTGAAGTCAATGGAAGGACTGATAACACACACCTTGGACGTGAAGATTTTAATGCATAATGGTCAACCATTTTGTTGATAAATTCAAAGGAAAAGAATAAGAAAATGATATCATTGGACACAATAGAGGTCTGAAACATTTAAAAGCTTCATCTAAAATGCGCAAAGAGAACTCTCTCATTCGCTACTAAAAAAACAATCGAAATCGGTTTCTTGTATGAAGGTATCCATTTCCACACAACTATCACTAAAACTAGGTTTGATGGACTCTACATGGATATATTAAGAAAGTCTATGGAACTCATTGAACAATGCTTTAGAGATGCCAATATGGAAAAAAGCATAGTGCACGACGTTGTTTTAGTCAGATGGTCTCAGCTAGAATCTCCAAAGTGCAAGAATGGCTATAGGGCTTTCTAATGAATACGAGCTTTAAAAGAAAGTCAATCTTGATGAGGTAGTTGCTTATGTAGTCGTAGTGCAAGCAACATTTCAAGTGATGACCTAACATCCCATCTTTTGGAATGCCATGATATAGAAATAAATAAATAATAAGAATTTATTAAATGATAATTAAAAGAATTCAATTGAAAGGGTTACTTAAGCGAAATTTAATTTATTAAGTGTGGGAAATTTAAATATGCTTGGTCAAATTGACCAATGATAATGAGAAATTAATTCGACCATTAAGATAAAAGGAATAAATTTGAATATTTAAATGAAGGAAATATTCTATTAAGAGAAATGAATTAATGATATTAGACAAGTATGGAATTTAGACCAAGACATAATTATTAATACAAAAACTCTTAACCATACCCTTCTCTTCATTTGCTCTTACCTGATAAACAAATTAAAAACAACCAAGTAGGTTGGCCACAATTTTTAGGAGAAAGAAGGGGGAATCAAAACTAAAGACCAAAACTTTCATTTCTAAGGAAAGAAGAAGATTTTAATCAAGCACCAATCTAAGTTGTTAAGGTAAAAGTTGGGCTAGGCTATTGAATCAAGACAAGTGAAAATAAACTAAGGCCATAATCACAATAGAATCCATTATAACATGCTTTCATATATACAATTGGATAATTATGCAAACTATGCCAAATACAAGTCCTTTATTGTAAAATTTTCAATTAGAATTTGCTCTAACGGCCCTGAATTCCCAAATCAAAGCTTACTTTATAAAGCTAAAGGAAAATGAAGGAGGAGGAGAACTTGAGAAAATCGACCCTTTTTGGGAGGGATAACCCTATATTTAAAGAGAATACGGGCTGCTAGTTTCTTGACACGTGGCACTCCAATAAATGGTCGTGATTAGTCCGTGTGGCACATGAACGAACTGATATGTAGCATAATGGTTTCTTGATGGATTTTAGTTCGTGATGTGAGTATGATAATGTCTTGGAAACCTTCCATGATGGCTTTAATCTGCTGTTCTAAAATTACACATGATGGTTCCCTAAAACCCTTCACAATAGCTTAAATCGCCTATTTTGAAATTGAACTCGATAGCATGGTCGAATCTTTCAATTTGCACATGATGACTTCATTGAGCTCCTCACAATAGCCCCAATTTGTCATCTGAAGGTTGCATGTGGTAACATGAGGAAACTTCTCATGATGCTTGGTTTATCACTTGGAGGATGGTATGCGAAGGCTTCATAGAACTCCCCCTAATGGTTTTTTTACCTTGTCCAGCGATTGCCTCAAGAACTATCATGGTGGCTTTAATATGCCCTTGTAATGGCTTTATGGAATACCCCACGATGACTCATCTTATGGTAGTGTGAAATATCCATGTTGATTTTGATTCTCGTTGTTGTAATGACCTCAATAAACATATCATGATGACTTTATTCTTTCATTCTCAAAGTTATCACGAGAAGGATTTCCACAAATTGTTCTTCAAAGGCTTCCAGTTTGACTTATCACAAAGGATTTAATTCTCGTCATGCGATGGTTTCAGACACCCTTTGATGGCTTTCATAGAAACTCTCCCAAATATCTTTGAGAAACTCTCTCTGATATCTTTAAAAAAACTCCCCACGATGACTTATAGAGAACTCTTCACGATGGCTTTGTGACTTTATCTCGCAGCCACTCCAAGAACTATAATACAATTGCCATAATTGCCTTGCAACGATCTTATGAGATTCCTTACGATGGCTCTGACTTCCCTCTAATGATTCTACATGATGGTTGTATGGAAACTTCACAGTGATTTTGATATTCTGATAATATATCATGATGGCTTCCCTAAATTGTTTCGGAATGACTTTGTCTTTTGCAATCCTCCTTCTTCATTGTCCAACGATGGCTTAATATATTTGGATATAACACTTACCCCCCACCGTATTATATTTTCTTATACTTTAGTACAAGTAACAATTCATATTCAAAATATTCATCTTAGCCATTGACATTCCTTTCCTTTGATCTAACGGTCATCTTACTCTCCCTTTCTTCCTATAAATAACAATCTTCTTCCTTTTTCTCCTTTCACTTGTTGTATCAAAACTTACCCATTCTTACTACCTTTCCCAAAATTAGATCATACTTTTTGTGATCCCCATCTGGTAAATATTTTTGTTATTGGTTTGTTTAGTTGCTTCTTTGTCGACATAGTTTTTAATTTACTTTGGTTAGTCTTAATTTTTGTAAGAATTCGATTGGTTTTAGCTATTCATTTCGATCTTGGTGATTTCCTCGCGTTTTCTTCTATAATCGCCATTTTGTTCCAAATTTAACTGCTTATCCTACCATTTTATTGTTTATGGGTTGCGAATTTTATGGTTTATATACCTATTACCTAACGATCCCAAACCACCACTATATGATAGATTTCTATTTGGGGACTTGGTACCCGAAGGCTAAGCCTTCGTGTGCAATCAATTTTAAGGCCTTACTTCATACATTATTCATGATGGCAACGTTATTTAGCTCACGAGAGCCCCCATTTTTTGGTATAATTTGGCTTGTTACACGAGGATCTTACTTCCCAATTTACGCACTATGACTGCGCTCAAATTCATTGCAAAGAGTTCAAAATGTGAGGACCATGTAGACTTTTCTCGCAATAGCTTTATATGTTTCCTAATTGTCTAATGAAAGCTTGTTGATTTTAATGCACGATGGTTATGTTTTAAATTTAATTTACATGGTCTCTTTTTCTTTCTCATGAAAACTAATCTTTTTGGCTTAACACACCAAAATCTTGTCTATAGTTCTTTTCACGATGGCTATTTTTAGGTTTAACGTGAGAAAGTTTTATTTTAAATTTCATCCATGTGAGCTATGGTTTTGGATTCAACTTTGAGTTTTACACACGAAAGCATTACACGCGATGACTAGTCATTGAATAATTAATATTTACTTTTAAATTACCACACGATAGTTGGAAAATATGCAATTGGTTATCATTTGTTGGTTTGAGTTTATTTATGGTTGTTTACTATTCTAGAAGCTAGATGACATATTGTTCATTCATGTATTGACTATACTAAATAACTTAAACCATACTCATAAAACTCATATAGTAATCACTTGAATGGAATGGGAATAACTTCTATAAAGGGAATTGGTTAAAGGAAGTCTTAATAGGGCTAGAAACATACTTTCATGATTATTTTATCCCATATATAACGAGAGAATTATAACTGTTTTTTATAGAAGTTAGTAAGTCTTGATTATTACACATACACATACACACACATACACATCTTCGGGTATATGTGTGTAATTCATGGACTTATATTCCCTACTATATGGAAGTTACCTTGATACGTGTATATGTGGTATCTTGTTTATTTAAATAGTTATTGCAAAATTTGTTTGTTTCGTAGCTTTACCCTCATTTTTGACTTAAGAGGGCTTATCCCTTTTTGCTATTGGGGTTTTTGTTTTAATAACTAAAATCTTTCTATTGTAGACTTCATGGCTGGAGACAAGAAACTAACTTCCAAAGGGGAAACAAAATCCCTTAAGCCCCCCAAGCTCACAGTCTCTTCCAAGGATAAGGTTTACACCTCTCATCAATCATACTTCACAAAATAAGAGGATATTGACTTGGTTCTCCGCCTTTTTGTATTTTAGGGATCGAAACGAGGGTTACAGGCTCAAATGATCGAATCAATACTCCTACTGAAGGGTTCTTCGTCTTTAATCCTCTTCACATCTATCATTAACGTTATTTGACCTTCCACTCTATTATCCATAAGGTCCTGGCTTTCTTGAAGATTACTCATATTCAATTAAATCCTAAGTTTTACAATTACATCAACTCTTTGTTTATTCTGTTCAAAGAACTCAAGCTGGAAGAACCGACTCCTTACATTCTTTGCTTCTTAGTTATTCTTCAAACAATGAAGCATCGACATGAGGGTTTTATTTATTATCTCAATTCTATCGGTAGTAGAGCAGTAACTGACTTTGTTAACTAAGACCAGGGATTGAAGTCATCAATTCTTGTTCATGAGATGTTATTCTGTAGATATTGTTGGCAGATTCTCAGTCCTCGGTATGCTTTTCTTAGATTTATTTTCATTTGCTTAATATTTATGTTAGTTTTTATCGATTTACGTTTTTTTAATGCTAACCGCTGAACCAGTGAATGTTGATTCTCGAGTTTTGGCTAAGATTCGTAGCTTTGGGGATGCTATAGCATTCTCGATAAGCCGATTGAGGCTTCTTACTAAAGAAAAATTAAAAAAGCACTCTCTGATTTTCCCAACCAATTAAGTCTTGTGCAAACCCACTACGATGAAAAAGAAAAGGAATAATCCACCAGCCCTTGCTGTCAATAAGCTAGGAGCATTTTCTGCTAATTCTCCAGTTCAATGCTTAATGACCGAAAGCCCTGGATACTGCCGAGGTTTTGTTTCTTATTCTCCTTTTCCTTTTTGTGTAATGAAATACATTTCCTTAACGCCTTTTCTTATGTAAACAAATCCTTCCAAAGTGCATTTTATAAGCGTAGATGCCTTGTTGCTCGGTAAATTTAACTCTGAATCACCTGCTTTGTCCAAGGAGATAGGGAAAGCAACAGTTCCAAAACCACTTCATTGTTTGTTGTTTCTACCACTGAAGATACTATAGTGAAGGCTAGGGAAGATATGAAAAGAAAACGCTCTAAGGTTGCCCTTTCCCAGTCCGAGCATCCTTCCAAAAAGCCAAAAGGGGTTGGACTTACTGCTTCCCCAATCCTGCTCCTTCTTTTGGTACCATTGCCATTGCGACTGCTCTCTCATTTCAAGATTTCGTTTCCAACATTTCTGGTCCTTCCCTTAAAGAATCCATATCTTCTTTACATTAGACTTTAGGGCTTAATACTCTACTAGAAGACATCCCTCCTCCTCTCTCGGGATCGAGATCTTCTCATTCTGTTAGTTTTGTAGAATTGCTCATGAAGGTATTGCATTCTTCTGCATTTATTTTGTTAAGCCCCTTTGGCACCGCTCCTTCTTTTTTCTATGGAATCTTTGGAAAATAGTTTACAACATCTTATTTAGTTATGTTACTTTGCCTTACCACAACAATGGTACTAATTTTAGTTTATTCCTTGGATTTTAATTTGGCATTATTTCTTATTTTTAATTGGTCATCATTTGTTTAATTTCCAACGGTTATATACATCTTCTTTCCAAGATGCATCCCGATTACAAGAATTGAATTCCCTGTTGTCTAAAAAAGTGTCTACCCTTGAAACTCAACTCAGTGATCTCCATACTACTAATGAGTCGCTATCTTATGAGAATAAGACGATCACAGTCTTGTTGGAGTTACAAAAAGAAAGGTCCTAGAAATTGAAAGAGAAGGAAAGAAATATAAGAGTAACCCGAGAAACATCAAGAGTTGTAGGAGAGAGCAAAGTTTTTGAAGAATAAAATTTCTCAAGTTCCATCAGAAACTCCATTCTTAGAGCATCCTTGGCAAGAGTTCCTAACTTAGAGAAGGATTTGGATGAAAAGAACCTTGCTATTGGCAAGCTTAAACCATCCCTTCATGCCATGAAATAAGGTCTCTTCCTTCCCGAACGATCTCTTCCCCCAATGGAAAGAACAATATGTTGAAGCAGTCCTGTTTACTACTTACAAAGACAACATTGATTGATGCCCGGACATGGCTTATACTTCCTTTGATAAATCTGAAGCAGATTACAAGAAGAGATTTTACAATCTATTGCGGCATATTCCCGATGATTATTCAGATGTTATGGGAGAAGAGGTCATTGACCCTGCCAAGTCTTTGGCATTTGATTATATAACAATATGTGATGATGATGAGGGAGAGGGGAACGAAGGAGTTGATAAAGCCGACGAAGAGGGTAATGACAATGATTATAAAGATGATGATGATGGGAATGATGGTGGTGATGGTCCTTCTAGGAAGGATTTTCCAAGAGGGGATGGGAATGGTGACCCAGGTCAAGCTGGGACTGGAGCCTATGAAGGTTCAGCTCATACGTCGGACTTCCCTCCTTCGGAACTACCAAGGGTGTGGATAAAACCCTTCCTCCTGGACCTTCTCTCTCTAAATCAACGCCTTTCGAGTCTGGTGAGAAAGGTCAAACTTCTACTAAGGCCCAATCTCCTTTTGAAGCTCAAACTCCTTCTAAAGCTCCATTTATCTAATCCTTCGGACCTACTGCCACTGCTACTCCTCCATAGGTGATTTTCTCATTTTACTCGTTATTTATTTTCCTTGTACATAGTCGAAATTATTAATATGATTTAATTATTGGCATAGGAAAATGAATAGAAATTATGCAGAGGTTATTTTAGATAAAAATAAAAAGGAAATCTTAAGACTTAACCGAAAATGGGAAAGGTTATGCAAGGACTTGAATGAATTGAATTAGAAGTATGTGAGAATTTTAAAACGCCTCAAGTATCTTGAGGATTTCAAGAATAAAAAAGTTGCATCTCTCCTTTGGAAATCATGATTTCACCAGGATAATTTTCACAAGTAAACTAATCATGTTCTTTTGGATGCTAATTGAGGACAAGGTTAAGCTTATGGAGTGCCTATATCTCGTATATGCTTGATTTTCTATGACCGACTTTTCTTTACTGGCTGATGGTTGTAAAGGACTGATTAGACGTCTTCATATGAGATATTTAGATTTACATGGATCTGACCCTTACCCTAGTGACTGTTGGAACTTGCCCAAGGTTCTCACTGCGCCTTTAACTATTGACTCCCTACCTCCTGACAAGATAAAGTTAAATGAGGACAGATTTGTAATTGAATATTATAAGGAGTCCGTTCTTTGTGAACCCGCGTAGTGTTGTGAATCTTTTCTTATTTTTCCATTTTAAGCTTCTAATGGTTTTTGTAAAATTTGTCTTTTGATATTATCATCATTAATGTGCAGGCCTCTAGATTTGTTCCTATTAGTCCTTCATCCCTTATGTCAAGAGATCACTTAAGTAAACTAGTCAGGTTAAATAAGATATTTAAAGAAAATTTCACTTTGATTAACAAGTTACGCTTATCAAAAAATTTCTTTCTCTGTAAACCTCACTAGATGTATACTCAATTTCCATATCTAGATTTCTATTTCTTAGACAGCCCTGAAGACAAACTTTTTCATGAAATTCGGACTAATGATGCCAAGCTATTGTGTGGCAAACTTATCCCCTTCATAAGGAATGGGACTACCATGGGTTTTCTCCAGTTAATACTCCTCTTGGTGTTGATGCTCCATTTAGTGCAACACTTTATATTTCACCTTCCTCTTTTTAGAATATCCAGATGTTCTTTCTCATTCTGAAAACTAAATGTGTTGTTATTTCTACCATTGTTGTTTCTTTCAAATGTCCTCTCTCTTATGAGATATTGGTTGTTGTTTAATGGAAATTTTGTTGTTTTTCTTTTTTTTATTTAAATTTTCTATTACTTATTTTTTGAATTAGGACGAAGGATTGCCCTTATCTACTGATGCTCCTGACTTTAACCAATGACTTGAGAATATTCATGCTAAATTATTGACAATGCTGAAAGAATGATTCTCTCGTTCCATATTCTATTCTATAACCATCAACAATGAAGAAGCAAGCAAGTGGTATGAGAAATACATTAAATTGAAACCTATTCTGAAATCATCTCAGGAAATAGTAACAGATCTTGAGAAGAAAGTTTTTCATATGGATGTTGAAATTGCTGTATTGAATGAAAAGCTCGGCTCACGTGCTAATTCCCAATGTCAATTGGAGTGCAATACAAAGATTGCTTATTTAAATCAATGCATATTTGACTTGGAGGGGAAGTGATAAAGTACAAGAATGAATGTCAATCTTATTAATTGGTATTGATTGATGGTAAAAAGGGCTTCCTACCCTACTCCAATTGAATCTCCAAAAGGGAAATCACCACACCTTTCTTCTTCATCTCAAGGGCATTTAATCCTTGGCTGCAATACATCAAATTCTTCTCAAGTGGACAAATATGGGGAACTTGCAAGACCAAGTGGAGTTTTTAAACTAGAATGCATTCAAAAGGTTAAGATCGGTAGAACAAGAAATTTATCGGGATATTCTCATTGCAAAGACAGGAAATTGAGATGCTAGAGCACTAAATAACGAACTAATAATGAAGATCATGGTTCTTGAAGACAACATTAGTGAGATCAATAATAGAATTGCTCAACTTAATGGTGCAAATAAGACTTAAGAAAATGTCTTGCTAGTTCAAATCAAACATGTTGATTCTCTTAATATTATTTATTGTAAGGAAAGAAAACTCAAGAAGTACCTCCCGATCGCCTTAGAACACATTGTTGATCCTCCATCTACGCTTGAAACAATTATGAATGAGGTAAAAGAACTCAAAGATCAATTGGGGTTAATGTAGATTTTTATTCCACTAGGCCTTCCCAACTTGATTCTCTTATTGATTACTCAATCGAAGTTATAGTTGCTTCTAACTTAAGAATTGATTTTCCATTTTTAGGTGCGGAAAGAGCTAACAGATTAAGGAAGGTAGTCATTTTTAGTTATCAGAGATTTCATCATTTATTTGGTATGGATGTTCTGAAGCTTTGAAAGAAATCAGGGGGCCTAAATTCTGTATAAAGAGGTGGGCTCATCTAGCGAACAACATCTCTTTACTTTGAACATGGATGGAAAAAGGAAGGAGCTTATCTATCAACATCACTCACTCCCTCATCATTTGAGGCCGTAAATGTCAAGGAACAATTCACTTGATGTGAAAGAGATTTGTCTTGTTAGAAATAGTTATGTTGCGTCTTTGTGAATTGTATCATGTTTAATCTTGTATAAAATTGTATAGTATAAGTATGATGATAAGTAAAATAGACTTCCCTTTTTGCGTACCTGATTTTGGTGGTGTGTTGTTTTGGGATATTTCCTCTAGTTTGTTATCATGATCCCATTGATCTATGATTGCTTTAGATTGACTTTGAGTAGTTGAACTCTTCAAGCAATGCATAGAGTTTTTCTACATAATTAAGCTTTCTCGTTTACTCCTTTTAGGTGTATGCTTCAGTCAGGTCCGATGGCGAGACCAAAGGCTTAATTAACCATCGTTTTTTGGATGGATGCTTCAGCCAAGCCCAAATGTAGGACTGAAGGATTTCCGACCATCTCCTTTGGACGGGTGCTTTGACCAAGCCCGGTTGTGGGACCAAAGGCTTAATTGACCATCACTCCTTGGATAGGTACTTCAGCCAGGCCCGAATGTGGGACCGAAGTCTTTTCAAGCATCTCCCTTAGATGAGTGCTTTGGTCAGGCTTGATGGTGGGACCAAAGGCTTAATTGATCATCACTTTTGGATGGGTGCTTCAACCAGACCCGCAGGGGAGACCGAAGGCTTTTCAACCATATTTTTTGGATGGGCGCTTTGGCAAGGCCCTATGGTGGGACAAAAGGCTAAATTGACCATCACTATTTGGATGAGGGCTTCAACCAAGGCCAAAGGCGGGATTGAAGGATTTTCGACCATCTGCCCTTGATGGGTGCTTTGGCCAGGCCCAGGGGTGGACCAAAGGCTTTTAAAAGATATATTAATGTCTCTTTTGGTTTTGAAAGTAGAATTTCTAATTATTGTTAATCTTTATACATGATTTTGTTTTATTTTGCTCTAATTCCTCGAACATTGAGGTTCTACAAACTCATGTAGTTCTCCTTTCTTCACATAATACACGATGATCCCAGATAGAGCTCGACAATCATTAGTGTGATGGCCCTTTACTTTATGATAATGATAGTATATCCCTCCATCATATCTGTCTACTTTCTTTGGAGCTTCTTAGAAACTTAATAGTTTAGCCCATCCTTTGTAAGGATGTAACACCCCGCAATTTTAATTATTGAATACTTAAATAATTAATTTAGATATTTAATCATTAAATAACAAAACGCCTCTTATACTCGATTTTCACAAACGAGTGAATTAGGACTCAATACACCCGTAGATGAATTCGCTTTTTCGACACGAGTACAATGAGTATAAACTTGACTATGTTTAAAGTCGTTGGATTTTCGGAGTGAAAAGTGATTTTTGGATAATGAAGTGAATTTGGGCTTAGCCCATAAGCTAGCCTATAAGTGGCTAATCTCTTCCCAATTTCATTTCATTTTCCTCATTCATGTTTCATTCTTCTCCACTTTCCTAATCACTTTCATAATTACTTCCTAATCCCCTAACCCTAGATCCACTAATCCATGCCCAAATAAAATCCAATAAAATAACCATAATTCTTCTCATAGGATTCTCTACAAAACCCATGAAGGAATTGGCATGACTCGGAGTTTGGAATTTCATTTCGGATTTTAAGAGAGCATGGAGATGGGTTTTGGTGATTAAAGCTTGTTTTAGTGAAAGAGAAAGTGAATAGGATGGTTCTCCTTATTAATTTGAGTTTTAATCTTTATATATTTGTTTATTAATAATTATTGATGTATATGGAGTAATTCAAGATTGTTTGAATTGATTTGGGCTTATGTTTGTATATGGAGTAATTTGAAGATTGTTTGAATTGATTAGGGCTTATGTTTGTATTGTAAACATGATTACATTAGCTCATTATTTATTTAAGACCATAATATCTATTTTTGAAACTAGTTAGTAACCTAAGAATTTGAATTTAGGTTATTTGAATGATTATAAAATATATAGTGATGGATTGGAGACTAATTACATGTGATAATTGAGTGCATGTCATTAATTAGCTATAATTAAACTAATTTAAATGGCTTTGAAAATAGTTAGCAAGCTAATTTAGTTAGTTTTGAACTCTATAATTTTTATTAAAGTGATTAGAGGGTTAATGAAACTAAATTAGTATTACAAACATTGGTTAAGTGGAAGAATGATTTTATAAGCAAAAAAGTATTTTTATAAATAATATGATATTTTATAAAATAGCAAATGAAGTTCAATTAATATTTATAAAATGGTTATATGATTCTATAAACGAAGTATATATTTTATAAAATGGAAATGAGAGTTTATAAAATAGTAATATGAAGTATACTTAATTTCAAATGAGATAGTTAAGTATTTAAAGGTTTAAAAAGATTTATGGGCTAACGATATATTTTATAAAATAGAAGTAAGATTTTATAAAATAGTATGGAACAATGTTAGACTTTTATTGAAAAAAATTAGTAATAAAAGTAAAATTTGATTAAATAATAAATGAATTACTTGTATAAATATACGTGTACGTATATGTGTATGGGCAAGTTTACGTATACATATATTTGAAGTTATACAATAATCAAAATGATGTGTGTATTATAGTTAGAATTGTTGTGTGATTGTTTGTTTTTATAGAGGGGCAATTGTTTGATTATATAGAAATATAATTGAATACAAGTTCATGTGAGCATTTCACGTAGCCGTAGTGATCATCGCATGCGCTAAGTTTTGTGAGAGTATACCGGGCTAAGTAATCGCCTCGGTAAAGTCCAAAATGCGACTTGAGAAGTTATTGTGTGTTTGTGTGAGCGTGTGTGCATTGGCGTGAACGAATGAGTGTATTGACACGTATAAGCTACGCACAAGGCAAGGAGGTCGGGTATGTCATTTTGACGTGTTAGAGGAAGCCAAGTCGCTAAAATCGCCTGTTGAACCCTTCTCGTGCAAAGAGTGGATTTTGGTGTCGAAATCGGGATTATCGAGTCTCAAAAAATCTCGAATAAATCCAGTAATCAATGTCTTAATTCTCCTTTTCTTCCGAACAAAACTCATCCTCCAAAGGAGAGTATTATACTAATTAAATCATCATAAAATGAAGATATGCAATTGCCTTGGTTTGCTCGAGTTTAAACCCACCTCAACCACACAATGTTAATAAGGATAATATACTAAGTGCACTATGATACCCACCTAGGCAAGCATCATTTCATTACTTAGAAGATTATCCAAATTTTATAATAACTATACTACCCTAAAATTTTATAATAACTAAAGATCATCCCAAATGACACGACACTCGTTCCAACCCGTTATTTGCTCGTAAGATTTCTTCGTTAAATTATGGTCAACCACCTGACTCTATCCATGCAAGCTCTGATCTGGTTCCTTGATCCAACTACTCAAATCTCCTCGCAAGACTAAGGTTGTGTTACAAAAATTTCTCAGCCATCTCAAAAATCCGACTCAAGTGCTCGTCTATCAGAATCAAGTGAAAACCCTTTTCTAACTAGCGCAATTCACATAAAACTCCATGCCCAAATTATAGGCCAAGAACTGGCACGTTAATGGACCAATATTTAGAAAATGTCTGTTTCGGCACATGGGATTACTCCCATCACCTAAGGTTTACTATACTTGTTTATAAGCAGTCTGAATTTCCTTTAAGCCACGTTTGTGGAGAGAGTCGGTTGTGATTCAGTTGTTTCCTGTTTATTTATATGTAGTTTTGATATACATTATTTTAAGATAGTTCCCCTCACATTAGACCTTATATTTGACTCATGTTTGTCATTGTCTACTTATGTCATGAAAACTCTTAGGTACTCGATTGAGTAGTTTGAAAGTCAGTTTTTTTTGGGGATATGCTATCAGGAGGAGCAGCTGGAGCTCTTTGGAGGCATAGCATTAATATCTTAAGAGATATATATATATACATACATACTTGATATTTTTGTTGTACAGGACAAACTTGTGATTTATATATAAGACCATTGTATCACATATTTATTCAGAACTCCATTTTTATTTTTGAAGTTGATGTATTTTGACTTTCTATACCAATACTTATTTATCAGTTGCTTTTGCTAATGCGGTCTCTATATTATATGTTGTCATTCCTTTGTAAGATCTTATCGATGTCTTGGTTTAGTATTTTCCTTTAATTTTACCCTAATAATTCGTCTTTCTGGGTATTTTAGAAGGGTGGGTCGTTAAAAAGGAAGTACACTTCCTCTTAAGAAATGAGGAGTGGTGTGATGATTTTGCCTCCCGGCCCTCTTGTTATAGGACTCTTTTTCTCACCTTTATACCTTTTATAGGAGTTTGGAATTTTGTTTCCCTCTTTTAACTTCCGTTTCCATAACAAAGGTGCAAACCTAATAATTTTTTCTTATTTCTAAATGAATTTTTCAAAATCATGATTCATCTCGATTTAAAGACCGTGCTTCATGCTTGAGGTTGAATGCTTCGTCTGATATGAGAAAATGTTTTCAAACTTTAGATTATCCTTATTTCCATGGATTAACTTTTCTGTCTCAGTTTGTTGGCTAAGGCAAAGATCGGCTCTTCTCCAATATGAAAGGGGTTTAAACTCCATGTACTTGGGTTATATTGAGCAATCGTTTTCTTTTCCTCCAATGTTCGAAGAGCTAGACTTCTCAAATTCATCTCTCGTTCTTCACTAAATCGTTGATTGCTTAATGGATGGGGTAGAAGGTTTAGATGTTGTTCAGAAAATCCTTGTTGAGACCTGATTTCCTTATTTGGAAGTCTAAATGAGGTTGGTTTGTCTTTGAAGAGAGAGTGATTGAGGGTGACCCATGAGTTCAGCTCTGGGTAAAAGTTGGGCTAGGCTATTAAGTCAAGACAAGTGAAACTAAACTAAGGCCATAGTCATAGTAAAATCCATTATAGCATGCTTTCATATATTCAATGGAATAACTATGCCAAACACAAGCCCTTTATTGCAAAGTTTTCGATTACAATTTGCCCTAATAGCCCTGAATTTTCAAATCAAAGCTTAATTTATGAAGTTGGAGAAAAATGAAAATGAAGGAGGAAAACTTGAGAAAATTGACCCCTTTCTAGGGGGCTCCTAAATTTATGGAGAATTTGCGTTGCTGGATTCTTAACACATGGTACTCCAGTAGATGGTCGTGATTTGTCCTTGTGACACATAATCGAACTGATATGTAGCACAATAGTTTCTTGATAGATTTTAGTTTGCGATCTGAGTATGATAATGTCTTGGAAACCTTCCACGATGGATTTAATCCACTATTCTAAAATCACACACGATGGATTCTTGGAATCCTTCATGATAGCTTAAATCACCCCTTTTGGAATTGCACTCGATAACTTATTGGAATCTCTTAATTTGCATGCGATGGTTTCATTGAACTCCTCACGATAGCCTCAATTTGTCATCGGAAGATTACATGTGGTAACATGATGAAACTTCTCACGATGGCTTGGTTTATCACTTGGAGGATGGTATGCAAAGGCTTCATAGAACTCCTCCTTATGGTTCTTTACCATATCCAACAACCGCTTCAAGAATTATCATGATGGCTTTAATATACTATGTAACAGTTATCAATACCTCATAATGACTCATATTATGGGAATATAGAACATCATGTTAACTTTGATTCTCTTATTGTAATTGCCTCAATAAACATGTCACGATGGCTCTATTCTTTCATGTTCAGAGTTATCATGTGAAGGCTATCTACAAATTTCTCTTCAAACGCTTCCGCTTCGACTTGTCATGAAGGCTTTGATTCTTTTCATAGGATGGTTTCGGTCACCCTTCGGTAGCATTCATAGGAACAATCCTTAATATATTAACGAAACTCTCAACGATGACTTATAGGAAATCTTCACGATGACTTTGTGACTTTGTCTCACGACAACTCCAAGAACTGTATTACAATTGCCATAATTGCCTTGCAATGATTTTATGAGATTCCCCACGATGACTCTAACTTCTCTCTCATGATTCTACACGATGGCAGTATGGAAACTTCACGATGACTTTGATGTTCTTATAATATATCACGATGGCTTCCCTACATTTTTTCACGATGACTTTGTCTTTTGCAATCCTCCTTCTTCATTTTCCCGCGATGACTTAATATATTTGGGTATAACATAGGTGATTTATAATTACCCTAATTGCCCACAAACTTATTTGGGTTCGTACTTGATATGATTGGGATGTTTATAATATAGATGAACTTGTTTTGATGATAATGATTGTTTTATATATGTTTGGGAATTAAATACCATGATTTGAGACATGTCGTAGGGTAAAACATGAATTAATATTCTCAAATTATTTAATAATTCAATATGATGTTTTAAACATTAAAACATAAGAGGGTTTTAATTTCATAATTTACAGCGAGGTTTGGAAAGGGGCGGCTAAGTGGGTAGCGGGTTGGAGTTGTTTAGGGAGAAGATGAAGGTAATTAGCATTTTAGTTAATTAATTAATTATCTTATTAATCACGATTCATATTTAATTTGTATCTTGCTCATACGAGGTCGGATTTGAATGTAGTTTCTTGCATTATGCTCGTGATGGAGAGCTCTATGACTTGGCAATGGTTTGGACAGATTTGGTTGAGGTGAGTGATATTGTATCTTACTATACTATGATTGTTAGTAAAGTGTTAAAACGATGTTTTGAAATGTTTTTTAACTTTAAAATGGGATTTCTAAAATAGTTAAACTTATATCTTATTTTATAAAAAGAATTAAAAGTATTTTAAACTGGTTTTAAATTAAATCACATTTTTCCCATTTACAGACTATTTCGACGATATTGATAGATTTAGACTGTTTTGATATTAATCCCACATTATCCCACATTGATTGCTTGGATGGATTGTATTGTATTATTATAGATATATGTATGCTATTATAGACATTTTTATGCTTGTTGGTTGCATGTTTGCTTGCTTGTTAGTTTGTTGAAATCGTGGTTCGAAGGCGATATAGGATTATAATATATCCCATAGGATAGCATTTTGTGCATAGAGTATCGTGCATGCCGATGGATATAAAGACGGAAGATGGATTTGGAGACGTGCTTCAAATTTCGGGATAGATGTTGAACGTTTTCCTTTGGTTTGTATTTAACCTTTTTTGGTTAAGTACACAATCAAGGTTGTCATTATCGACTACTCCGGAGCAGTTGATATCTACCACTACTATTGATTGGCCAATTTTGACATGGACGATGGAGAGGCTTTGAGGGGCAGGGTATAATGGTTTGTTTGTTTGTTCGACATTTGATTTGATGATTTAGCTCTTCAACGAGTGGTTTAGCAAAGAAGCAGGGATGTGGTACTTCGATGCAATGACTCCATGGTTCGATGGTGATGATTCCATGATGGGAAGTGACGGCTTCGATGATGGATAGTTGTACTACGAGATGTAGAGCAGTGGACTATGATCCGTAAATAGGGGACTATTGGAGGGAGGTTACGGCACGCATGACGGCACTCTATGACTTATGATGGTTGTCTAGAGTAGTTCCCGATCGCGACAACTTCGGACGGGAGTTGTATGAATAGTTCGAAGATGAGCTCTGTTATGGATGACGTGCCCAAAAGGATCGTTGATATTTGTAGGTTTCGATGTGTACTCGTAAATTAGGGGTATTTGTGTGATATCCATTTGGGCTACGTCGGGTCCTTATCTCCACGTCGGGAGATTATTGATGCCAAAAATGGGCATCAACACCCATATAATTTCATGGAGATTAAGCAATGAATGAAATAAAAAACAAAGCCGAAAAACTAAAGGAACACATAGATTTTTATAGTGGTTCGGCAATCTTGGCCTACATCCACTTCACACTTTTATTAATCTTTCACTGGATTACAATTACAAGAATGCGTGGATCAACTAGGATCCATTAATACAAGATTCAAGAATAAAAAATGGTCCCCTTTCCTGAAGCTATGCATGTTGTATTTATAGTAGGAGACGCGCATGGATCGGGTTGAAACTTTGCAAGACGGGCTTTGTAGGTCCAGTGGAGCCCATCATATCGATCGACAATGATATCTTGATGGTATGGAACGATCGGCCTACTAATGTTGCTCCTAAAATATGGGACCATTTTGAGTTGTAGATTGTGAAATACCGATCGATCTTGGTCGAAGCTAGGATGCACACTAAATTAGACCGATCGTTTTGATAAATCATCCAAAACAATCGGTGATGTACGATCAGTCATCTCCCCTCTTTCTTTGTGTAATGTGCGATCATTTTTGTATGCTCCCCTTGCCATTTTGTTGATGTTCCGAAAGTCTCACATGTATTGGCTTCATGGATCTCAAGATATTAAATGTTCTCTGATAACTTAAACTGTTCCATGGATCATTCTCTGGTTGATCCGTACAAATCCTTGCTTCATCTGTAGCTTGAGCATATGAGCTTCAATCAACTCCAAACTTGAGATATAATTTCATAGGGTTGGGCTAGTTACTTCATGCTAGCTATGCTTCGATTAGGTCTTAGTTTGAATCTGCCCAACTATCATCTATAGTACTGTATGTAACTGGCTCTTCAGGTTGTCAATCATCTGTTCTTGGTCGGATCGATGGTATCATGGCTTTTCCAAAAGGTGGGATAACATTTTGCCCCCTAAAGTACGCCTTGTGAGTAAGATGACATGCTTTGAATTGAAAAAAGTCCAAACTACTATAAAGAAGCCCATTCGGCTTCCTGATTGATTACTATCCCTCTATCGACTTTTAATAGTATAAATACAATGTCGCATTCTGCTTGCATATACAGATTTGGTCGTGCAAAACTTATGATCCTTCTATTATCTGATCCATTATCAAACTTGAAAGTTCCAGGTTTGAATGAAATTTCTATTAATTTTAAAAGGCTGAACTTTTAAACTATTTCCGCGCATATTCATATACACGTTTATGTTGCTGGCTCCCGAACGTGTTCGAACGTCCATAGGTCGTTGCCTATTTTTGTGACATTATGTATGTTTGTGTTTGCAATCGAATTCTCATGATCATTCATCATCCTTCCTTTCATTCATTTCTCTCTCTTCTCCCTTTTTTATATATCTAAATTTCAAACCATTTGCGATCATGGAAATGATTGTCCTAGGTTAGGTAGTGAAACGATTGGTGTAAGGCATAAATAAGGGACGATCGACATGCGATGGAATTGTTGGAAGAAGGTTTAAAAATGGACCAGTAAACGTATTTCTCAGAGATGGATCAGCATAATCCTTGAGTGCTAAACTATCGGTGAGACTCAGTAGGCCGAAAATGATCGGCCATAGATTGCTCCCTATATAAGGTCTGAGACTTAGTCATTTCGTCACTCTATTCTCCATACCTTCCTTTTAAAACAAAGACACGAGATAAGCCACTTTCCTCTTTCTTCTACCAATCCTTACAGTGATCATCATCGTCCTTCATACTTAGGTAGAACAACTTCTAAATTTGCTGCATAATTTTTAGAACGATGCTTTAAACCTATGACGGTCGACCTGTTAAATAAACCCCTTTTTCCTTTCTCTACTTCCATGATCATACTCATTGGAGTGGCTCACCTGGACAAGATATGTTTGAATTATGACCGCAGCGAATCGTTCGCTGATGGAATTGAAGTGATGAAGATGGACGAGTTGTTCGATCGACCATACATGGTCGTTCGTAGACGGTTGGTGGAGTTCTGCGCCGTTGGAGTTAGAGAATTGTTTGGAAACGATCAACTATGATAACTTGGGCATAAGAACGATCGATGGGTAGGATTGATGTTGGATGATCATCCAATGTTGCCTCAGGGAGCGATCGACATATAACATTATTCCTGAACGTTCAGCTTGTAGAACACTTAGAATGATCGAATCATACAATACTAGAACGGTCAGTCTGAACTTGAACTAAGTACTTTCACCCCACATATGAACCATTCTTCTCTTTTCTCATAAAGTATAATAAAAATAGATTGACTCGAACTAAGCAATGAGCCCCAATTTCTTGTACTTGAAAAAATATTTAGACTTATATATGACTTGCATATGATATAAACTTCTTGACCGGTAGCAGATTGTCTTAGAACAAATGTCATGAATGAAAACCTTTAACTATCATGTTAAAATATATCCGCAACTTAGACAATAATCAGATTTATGTTGGCTAACAACCGTCCATGAAACTCAAGCTGCATAATTTCCTGATTACACGCTGGGACAGTTGAGACGGTCAGGAATGACTGTCCCTCTGACCAAATTTCTAAGTCTAGCGGCCTTTTCTGTCTTCATTTTTGCACAACTTATCACTATACTAAACAACACTTTATCACACTGCACTTACACTCACTATGCACTGGGGGGTATAGGTTATTTCTTCTAATTATGATTTTTACTAAGTTTGATGGCAAGGGAATCTAGACGCTTCGGGCATCCCACAATCATGCCTGCTGGATCATCTTCGCATAGGACCAATTGATGTAGAGTCTAGTTCAGCGATTGAGTCTGACAGTCTGCCGCTTAGTCATAATTCAAAATAGCCGGTAGGTTCAGGTTCTCAGCTTGACCTTTTCGAAAATGTTCCCGTCTTCCCACTGGAAGTTATCGAACCGGTGCTCGACACTTTAGAGGACGCAGTTATCCTCGAAAATCCTCCTCACTCAGTGGCTTCAAAGATTAAGGAAGACGCTCTCCAGAGGATTTGCACAAGGCACAGAATTCCTTTTGGTGATGTATTGGTTTCATTGCTAGATGATAGGGCTCACAGACCTCCCGAGGGGTACACAACACATGACAAGTTTACGTGCTGTGCGGGATGTATCCTACCTTTTAATTCATATATCCGAGGGATCTTACATTGTTTGAGGATAGCTCCTGCACAACTCCATCCAAATGGCTACACGCTCCTTAAATGTACTTATATGGTATTTATGGAGTTTCTGCACCGTTCCCCACAACATCGGAGACATCCAATTTATCTTCACTTTAAAACCATGGATCGGGAGTCTGTTGTTCACATTTCTTGAGTCGACAAAGAGATGCTAAATTTTGACTGGCACGTGGAATAAATTAAGTGCCTTCAAGAGCGAGTGGTTTTTCGTTCGCTACCTGCCTGGCTTCCCTCGACAATGACTAGAAAGGCGTAAGTGTTTCCTACCAATTTCATAATAAGATAGGAAAATAATATCCAAGTTGCATTCTGACGACGTTAATCATTTTCAGGTGTCGTTACTCGGCCCAGCGGTGATATTTATGAAGAGGCAGTCTTAATTTTGAAGAATGCTCCACCCGAGGATAGAAATATCAAATTTTTGCTCATGGACGAATGTCTCATCACTTTTGGTTTAATAGAGGAGGGCCTCAGTGTGGGGCTAACCAAAACTTCCTAGACAGTGGGGATAAAACTATAGGCCACAGTTGGTCAAAGATATAGTCAATCCGGTCCCGTGGTGCCCCCAGTCATGAGTACTCAACAGTCCGTTAATATAGATGCCAGAAGACATGGTGAAGATACACCTGGTCATGATGGTGATAAATCACATCCCGGGGTCGGCATCGAATCCTCGCAAATCTCACAACCCTCAGTCACGGCCAAGTAAAGAAAGAAAACATTCACACAGAGACCTCCAAGAAGTTGTCTTCCTGACCAAACTACGTCATCGATGAACCTACCACTAGATCCTCTGTCCGATCTACCAATTCTAGCTGATCTCAATGCCTACCATTTCACTGACGTGAGCATTAGAGGGTTAGGGTCTCCCACCAGAATTGGCTCGGAGATACCTATTTTCGGAGGGGAGGTTACACCCCGATAAGTGAAGCTCCCGCACCTGGTCTGTCAGGGTGTTACACTAGGACACTTACACCCATTTGCACCGTTCAACAATGCATTGTACTTGACTTGTACTTTCTTATACTCAAAGTTGGTTGATATCTGTGTTTCTTTGTAGAAAGGACGGTAAGGAAGAGAAGCATGTTCGATTCTTTACGGGACGTATAGTATTCCGGCTCCTACTGTGACAGTCGAGATTATTATGATTCTAGCTATCGCCTAGCTGCGATCGGGGTTATCAAGAGAGAGATGATAGGGACAGGCCTGCTCAGGATGTACACAGATCAAAGATCGAGATCGAGATATCCTCCCCGAAAAGGTCCTAAAATACCAGTTGAGCGTAGGGGCCTGCCCGTCGATCCTCCTTGCGGCCCTTCTACCATTACGATGCGTCAAAAAACCTTGGTTCCATCTCAGTCTCAACGGTCGAGTGATCGCCACTGCCATGGCGAATACATTGTCGTTCACAGGCCTGGCAAAGAAAGTACCGGAGTTGAAGCTTCTTCGGAAGACCTTCCAATTGATCCAAATGTTTGTATGGCGCAACTTCGAAAGGAATTTCCAAACTTATGCTTTGATGGATTCTATTTTCCTCCGCTTTTGAAGAAGGTTCCGAATGATGTTCATAAAATGACCATTGACTGCATCACCAACATCCACATGCAATATCGAGAATGGATGAAAGCTACGGAAAAAATGTCAAAAGTTTCCTTTGAGCCTGCGGCAGAAATCGAAAAACTAAAACGATAAGAGGCCCAGGACAAAAGAATCATCGACGCTTTGACGAATGAGCTGGAGGCCTCAAGAACTGCCTTAACAGAAGTCGAAGGTAAAGATGACGCTGCCTTGAAATCTATGGAGGAGATGAAAACCAGTCATCTCGATATGGTTCAAGTATTGCATCACTAGAACTAGGAGATAGTGCTCGAGCAAGATGCGGCTCAAAACAACGAGTCTGTGGCCTTGAAGGAATTAGCCAAGCTTAAGGCCAAGCTTGAAGATGCGATTTAAGAAATAGATGACGCTCAAATGATTTCTCAAGATTCTTGTGAAGAGTTGGTTCGTGTCGGGCTTGAAAGAGATGCGGCCATCGAAAAGGCTAAAAATGTTGACATGCTCATTCAACGCGAGACAGAAGCGACCAAAGACAAGGTGAGAGAAGATGTAATGAATGAGCTTAACCCGCTTCTTGTTCTCTATAATGCTAACATTCTCAAACATAGTAATTTGGCATGCTTGGCGAAGATTATCCTTATCGGGTTCATCACGCTTAGGAATTTCTTGTCACGGAAGAGAAGAAACTTCACGACTCAGAGAATGTCATTGTAGCCAAACTCAAAAGTGAAGTGCTAGTGGGCGATGAACCTAAAATATTGCATGACATTCAGACTTCTCTTCAGAAAGAATCCAAGGCTTCTCCTTTATAGGAAGTAGGTGAAGGATCTGGATCGGCGCACTCTGACATCGCAGCTAAATTTCCCCCGGTGTCTATTGTCATGTCCAGCTCTGCGACGAGCTCCTTAACTATCCTTGGGTACGATTCGAACAAACCATGTCTATCTTCGACTCTTGAGTGCAGTTTTGAAGACACTCCAGCTCAACCTGGAGTTTATATCGAAGAAGGTACTCTGTCGGCTTTTCCCTTTTCTCAAAAAGTTGGGGTGCTATCAGTTGATATTTCTAATCTTTTCGCCTATTTTTTCTTAGCTTTGGATCCATATGGCATTGCACTTCTTCCTTAGCAAGAGCCTCAGCTGGAGTCGCGAATGGCCACGATAGACTCTATTACAGTTACAACTTCGGCCGCCACTCAGAACACTCATGAAGAAGTCTTCATTTTGATGATCAATTCATAGAGGCGTTATTCAAGGAGAGAAGTAACCCATACCATGAAATCCCTTTTGACGCCGAAGTGGTGATCATAGGTTTGCCTGATCCTAGTGTAGGGCTCGGTATGAAAGAGTGGATTGAACGAGAGGATCTTTCAAAAAGGTAGGTAAAGGGAAAGCCTATCGAACCGATCTCAGATGAACCGATTGCTTCCCCACTTCAAACGATCCCTTTTAGTGAGACGATTCCTTCAGAAAACGCTCCCTATGCTTCTGGTGTTGAAGACGCCCTCATCCCTTCTACTTCCAAAGACGATATCGCCTCGGTCCATACAGGTGAGGAAACTCCTTTGAAGAAAAGCCAAGGCGGCAAAGGATCAAAAAGGAAGTCGAGCGGTAGTTTTGAGGGGACCACTTCGAAGAAGTAAAAGAAGGATAATAAATCCAAATAGTGATCTTTGGACATGTAAATAATTTAAATAATAATTTCTCTTTTTGTTGGTTGTATTCGTTTGGGGCCCTTCAGTTTTGTCTTGTATTTTGTACAACCAGTTTCATATGAATAAAATTCTTTTGTTCTTATGTATGATTTCTGCATTTACTTGTTAACCCGGGCTGTATTATTTTCCATTTTATGCACTTGCGACCTATTGCTTGTTGAATCGAACACTAATTTGATTAATCCATCTCAAGGCCTCCCTACGGTCGTGGCCTTGAGTCATTGTAAACATTGGATATTAGTCACAGTGTTGAGCTGTCACAATCAATCCTTGGATGATCACATTTCTACCCCCGGTTTCGGGTCGGTAAATGTACTGCGTGGACGGTCGAGTCCCAACCGAGTCGTGTTTATACTCCCACATAATTTCCAAAAGACTTAAAGTCGATCAATGAATGGTCGATTCACATTCATCGTGTTTCTCTCTCGTGCCCCTTAAGCCTGGAATATACGTTGATAAATAAGAAAGCAAGTTATGTTTGCTTTAGCTTTATACTTTTTCCCATCGAATCGTAGGATCAAGCTAGTGGGTAGAAAACTGATTCGGGCGTATTCTAGTTTTTAGCAGTTCGTATTCCTCCTTTCTATTTCAGGTTAGAATTACTGGAATAGAAAATGGTCGAAATCCACTCATTTATTCATGGAGTTTGTATTCCAATCCGCACTCTGGGGACTTAGAGTTATTCTGTGAGCGGCTGATTGACGCTCGATTTATATTCATGTTTTAGTCCACACTTCAAGTAATTAGAGTTTTCTCATGGGTAGTCGTGCTTATGTCGAACTGTTTATACTCCAGTCCGCACTTCAGGGACTTAGAATTTTCTCGTGGGCAGTCGTGCTTCCGTCGAACTGTTTATACTCAAGTCCGCACTCTAGGGACTTAGAGTTTTCTCGTGGGCAGTTGTGTTTCCACCGAATTGTTTATACTCCAGTCCACACTCCAGGGACTTAGAGTTTTCTCGTGGGCAGTCATGCTTCTGCCAAACTATTTATACTCCAGTCCGCACTCTAGGGACTTAGAGTTTTCTCGTGGGCAGTCGTGCTTCCACAGAACTGTTTATACTATAGTCCGCACTCTGGAGATTTAGAGTTTTCTCGTGGGCAGTTATGTTTCCACCGAATCGTTTGTACTCTAGTCCCCACTCTGAGGACTTAGAGCTTTCTTGTGGGTAATCGTGTTTTCGCCGAATTGTTTATACTCCTTTCTGCACTCTGGGGACTTAAAGTTTTCTCATGGGCAGTCATGCTTCCACCAAACTGTTTATTCTCCAGTCTGCACTCTGGGGACTTAGAGTTTTCTCGGTGGGTGGTAAGTCATACCCGTTTGATTTGTACTTCAATTTTCATGTCGAGGTAAAATTGCTGAATGAATGGTAGAACAACGTTCGCCCATGGAATGGAATTCTGCCCCCAGCATTCAGGATGAAACTTGGCAAATGGACGATCGATTCCCATCCATTTGGTGATTGTAGCTCTTCCAATCAAGTCGAGGAA
Organism: Allium fistulosum; assembly: GCA_030737815.1. Lineage (NCBI taxonomy): Eukaryota > Viridiplantae > Streptophyta > Magnoliopsida > Asparagales > Amaryllidaceae > Allium > Allium fistulosum. The sequence continues at coordinate 1,443,407,347 of CM060902.1, read as the reverse complement.
GAAGGTAAGTGATGGATGTTTGGATTACATCCATGTTGGGGTTGGATAATCAAGTCTTATGTAATTTGCTTCGTTGCCCTCCTAGCAAGAGGAGGTACAGAGCTATCGAGTGGATAGTTAAGTCGCTTCCGTTTGAGGCTGCAATCGTGTTCATGTGTTGAGAGTGGTGGTTGATGGGTAGGCAGTCCATCGTAGCTACTTCAAGTTAATATGAAGGTTACTGAATGGACAATCAGTTGTGTCCACGTTATATTGGATTTTGACCTTGTCGAGTTTTTTCATTCCGTGGCTCGGTGTCCCAAGTCAACGGCATATGGTAGCTAATGAACGGTCGAATCATTTCGTTGTGATAAAGCCCCACAAGTTCTGTCACGATCTACGGAGATTGGATGGCGACCAACTTTGAGTACCTAGTCACCTGCATCGTTTTGGTAGTAGTTTAGTTCAAATTTGGTTGTAGTTAACAACACAATTGAAATTGAAATAAGAATAATTCAAAAAAGATCAGAATAAATCTTATATACAAGCGAAGCGCTATCGCTTGCTCGGTATTCCACTGTGTCAAAGCCCTTCTCAATTGGGAGTCGACCACAGGTGGTACAGTTAGTCATCGAAGTTCTTTATTAATAAGATTCAGATGCTTTTGTTATCATCCATCCAGTATGCTTTTAAGCTACAGCTACTTATTCTACTTGCGGATAAAATATGCATGTCCAAGATACGCGCAAAGCAAGATGGACCGGTATTGACGAGTTCATGGTAAATCACTTGGGGTCGGTCTTGAGAAAACTTGATAATCGCTTGGAGTCAATCATTGGATCGCTTGGAGTCACTCATTTGATTGCTTGGAGTCGCTCATTAGATCACTTGGAGTTAATAAATTCGAAGGCCTGACGATCGGCGCTTGGAGTTACTTTGGTATTTGCTTCAGGATAAAACTCTATCTTACACGAGTCCTGCTTCGGGTGAAAGCTAGGGTTCCAAGATTCCATTGCCATTATACTTTTCAAAATTCACACGCAACTCATTCATGCATATCTCCCCACAAGGATAAAACATACAATCCCAGCCTTGAAGAACTCGAAGTATTTTTTCCAAGAAGATGCTAAAACTGTTAGTTAGAAAGGTGAAGGAAGTTCCAATTATTGCTGGAACCGAAGCATAAGACCATGGACAAAAAATTGTAGATGGATATGTAAATAAAAACGATTGGTTATGCTCCGTGGCCTTGGAACGATTGCACTAGATCGATCGTATAGGAGCGATAATAGTTCGATTGTTGGTTGGTGGATGGGGTAACAGAAAACGATCGGTTAGAGTCAGTTGGTGAGGGGACTAATTGGAAAGATCGTGTAAAAATGATCGCATATGAACGATTGGTGAAAACGGTCGTGCATAGGAGGAGATGGCCAAATCCACGCTGTTGGAACAACCAATATGAACCACCACAGGGAACGGTCATTTAAGATGATTGGTTATCCGAATCTGTGATGAATGATCGTTCATTGAGTGTTTTTGGTCATGGTCGATGAGCAATCGTTCACATCCTTCAAAAATTAAACATATATGCACTTTCATTAGACGTCCGACTAATTGGTTACCAAGCTCATGATTTCCTTCTTCTGAAAGGGAGGTAGACTTGGCTTTTTTGATTAAGGGAAGTTGTTTCCATCTCTCTTTCAAATCTGAGTAGAATTGGAAATTTGTCAATCAAGGGCTGGATCTATCTCGCGAACATGAAAATTCACCAGTAGAGGATGAGATCTAATCGAGCCGAGAATTCATTTCTCAGTGAAAGCCCTAAAATGTTAACGCCAAAAATGGGCATCAACACTCATAGAATTTCATGGAGATTAAGCAATGAATGAAATCAAAAATAAAGCTAAAAAAGTAATGGAACACACAGATTTTTATAGTGGTTCGACAATCTTAGCCTACATTCACTTCACATTTTTATTAATCTTTCACTGGATTACAATTACAAGAATGTGCGGATCAGCTAGGATCCATTTATACAAGATTCAAGAATAAAAAATGGCAGAGCCTTCATAGACGGAAGAAGGTCCCCTTTCCTGAAGCTATGCCTGCTATATTTATAGTAGGAGACGCGCATGGATCGGGTTGAAACTTTGCATGAAGGCTTTCTAGGTCCAGTGGAGTCCATCATATCGATCTACAATGATATCTCGATGGTATGGAACTATCGGCCTACTGATAGCTGATCATTTTTATTTGCTCCAATCAAGTCACGATTGTTCTTGGAGGGTCTCATAGGCTTCTCGATGTTGCTCCTAAAATATGGGACCATTCTGAGTTGTAGATTGCAAAATACAGATCGATCTTGGTTGAAGCTAGGATGCACGTTGAATTAGACCGATCATTTTGATAGATCATCCAAAATGATCAGTGACGTATGATCGGTCGTCTCCCCTCTTTCTCTGTGTAATGTGCGATCGTTTTTGTATGCACCCCTTGCCAGTTTTCCGATGTTCTGAAAGTCTCACATGTATCGGCTTCATAGATCTCAAGATACTGACTGTTCTCCGATGACTTGAACTATTCCATGGATCGTTCTTTGGTCGATCAACACAAATCCTTCCTTCATCATATTTTTGAAGGAGATGAAAACTTTGAATTTAAAAACCGAAACTTTCGTCCTAAAGCAAGGATTGTCAATCTTCTTTTACAACATACTTTGACCCCAAGATCGGGAAATTTTAACAATCCTACTTCAAAAGTGTGCAAAGCACTTTTCGCTATTTTCGGAAATTATGACATCAATTGGGCGCAAGTTATTTTGGATGAACTTCGTCCTAAAAAATTTGAAATGGGAGAAAACACTTTATATCATGGAATTTACCTTACTCGGATTTTTAACTATTTTGGAGTGGATTTCAAAGGTGAAGAATTTGTCTCTAGAAAAGTTTTTAATATCTCAAACATTTCTCTCATGAAAATCCCATATGTTTTTCAACCTTATGAGACTCTTACCGAAAAGAAAGAGCGTTTGGCTCATGAAGAAATGGAAGAGGAAGAAGAAGAGGAAAGGGATGAAATGGAAATAGAAGAAGAAGAAGAAGGTGAAACATCCTTAGAAAGTATTGAATATCCTTCCAATCCATCCAACAAAACCCTTCTCAAAAACCAAAAGATAATTGTAGAGAATCAACGGATTTTAAAACGATTCGTTAGTAAGAAGTTGGATAACATGTCTCGAAGATGAATAAGTTCTTTTCAAAAGTCAGCAAGAAACTTGGACTATCTTCATCATATTCATCTTCTAACTAGTTTTATCTTTTAGTATCTTATTGTATTTGTCTTAGTTTGTTTCGAATGTTCATGTAGTTCCTTATGATTAATCATTGTATTATCCAAATATGCAATGAAATTGAATTTCCTTTCTGTCATCTAGCTTATTTTATATCTAGAATAAATGTTAGTATATTATAGAAATATATATACATCATTATTCACAAAATAAAATTATCATCAATTTTCACTGAAGTATGTAGACATACCCCCCTTGACCATGTCGACATGTACTGTTCAGAAGTGACTATTGATTTTGAATTTGAAATTTGAATAACTACTAAATGTCTATTCATTTCAAACGAATTTCTACACCTATATATACCTTTGTCTTCCAGAAATCTTCACTGAAATTTATTTCTCAATATCTATATCCTTCATTTCTTTCTCTAATTCAATTAAGGCTAATCCTATTCATAATCTATCTGAAAATCTTGAAGAAACACTCAATTCATTCAAGAATATTCTCTCTATCAACCTTCGTAATCAGCATCACGTAGAATTAAGTCAAATGCAGATGATCAAGGAACAAGAGAGACACTTCGATGCAATTCGATGGATGATCTCCTCCCTGCACAAGGATGATAACGAAGCACATCGTCCCGTTTCTCTATCTGTTGATAATGAAAATTGGGATGCCATCAAACAAGACCCTATCTTTGGAGAAGAAGGATGGGTTGATGTTCCTTGTAACGTTTAATTTTCTTTCTTTGATTGATTTATTTGAATTAATTTGTTTGATTTGGTTTGGATTGATACTTTGTGTGGATTGATTTCATTTGGTTTGAAGTTTGCTGTGTGAAACATGTATATATATACATTAAAATGAATATAGTCTTTAGTTAAGTTATTATGCTCATAAGTATCATTATTTCTTAATCTATATATTATATATTCCGTTGTATAGTTTATCAATGCAGGTACTAAGGTCCAAGAGTAAGGGGGAGTAAATTTTTGTTGATGACAAAGGGGGAGAAGTATAAAATAGGGTAGTTAGGCATAGATTAAGGGGGAGTTGTTAGTTTTAGGGGGAGTTATTAGGATAGAAGGAATATTTTATAAACAAAGGTTGTCATCATCAAAAAGGGGGAGATTGTTAGTCCTTGAGATGATGGTTTTGATGACAACAACCTTAGAATAGATTATAAAATATAAATACTAACATTACAAGTTTAGATATATATGTATTTGCAGGATCTAACCATGCAGGTATCAAGAATGAAGACTTTACAGTATAGAGATTCAAGATACAGAGATAGAAGACTCATGAGTATCAAGATTATCAAGAGTTCAAGGTTAAGTCTGTTTTATTAGGAATATTTGTTAAAACCCGTAGAAAAGCACTGGCAACTTAATATCCAATTTATTCGTGGAATGGAATCCACTTCGAGCCCGTTAAAGGGATGGAACCCTAAGTAGGATGGAACCTACGAAAATCTAGTGGGACATTGTTTTGTATCCACTAATTTTAATTCAAATGATTTTACAAAATCATCTTGTTTTCAAAATGTTTTCAAAACTTTCCTTTTAAAAGGTTCAAAACTCTCTATCCTGATTTTAAATAATTTTAGCCTCAAAACATCTTTAATTTCAAAGTCAAAATACTCCTGTTTTTAAATGTCTTTTCAAATAATATATTTAACTTTTAATATTTATACTTAGATTTAAATATAAATTATAGTTAAATTATGTATTTATTGTTCTTTATATTTACTTATGAATTTCAACTATATTCAAGTATATTTATAAAGTTTTAAATAGTTTTTATATAAGATAAATATTGTTTTTATAGAGATTCAAATTATCATTTTTGGCTGAGGGATGTCGACATGCCCCTAGGTAGTATGTCGACATAGTGACAGTTGAAGTTCAAATTCAAATTTCAAAAGAAGTGTCTATTCGCCATAACTCTTCATGAATGGTCATGGCTGTTGGTTTTCTATAAATAAGGGTCAGTTTTAACGAATTTTCAATCATTTTTTTTTCTGATTTTCACTCCTCTTCATCTTCCACATTTCTTATTACAAAATCATACCATTACTCTGCCGAAATCAACATCGAATCATACTCGATTACTTCTAGTTTGATTCTACATCACTATCTCTACAAGGTTCTCAGTGTTATTCAGAGTTATAGACTTCTTTGTAATATATTAGCAAGAAAAGGTGTGATTGTAGCCTTTGAAATCAATCAAGCGAGAAAAGGTGTGATTGTAGCCTTGGAAATCAATTGGGTGAACTTGTTGCCCCGAAAATCAAGTATCTCTACCCAGAGGATTGGTATTCTGGAAAGCGTACCTCGTAGCCTTGAAATCGAGGTTTGTAATTGTTGAATTGCTTTTGAAAGGAAATCCGTACTTAGTTGTACTGGACTGGATGTAGGGTAACTCCGAACTAGTACAAAATCCGGTGTGTTCTTTCCTTTACTGCTTTTACTTTATATTTGCATCTGTGTTTGATATTGTGTTCATATCTGTATCTAATTAGTGTATACATTGTTAATAAAGTTAGATAAACTCAAAAAGATTAACAAATTTCTTAAAACACTATTCACCCCCCCTCTAGTGTTAATTCTAGCCTTAAGATCCTTAATCCGCATTTCTCACATTTGGTATCAGAGCCTTGTTTTCAAAGGTTTCATTATCTGAATTTTGAAAATTTTCAAAATGGCTACTAACACTAGTACTGCTATTACCACCAACACTAGTTCATGTGTAGAAGGTTAGTCTACTGCCAGACCACCACTTTTTAATGGCAGTAACTATGCATATTGGGCATGTAGGATGAGAATATATTTACAATCTGAAGGATTAGAGAATATCACACAAATTGAATATTCTGAACCCACAACTATTTTTGCACAGTGGACCACTAAGCAAAAGACTGTTGCACAAAATAACTCTAAGGCATTGAATATTCTGCTTTGTTCACTTGAAAGAAATGAATTTAATAGAGTGTCAGTTTGTAAGTCTGCATATGAAAACTGGAAAACTTTGCAAGTAACTCACAAAGGAACAAGCAAAGTTAAACAGACCAAAATTTCCATGCTCACAAATCAGTTTCAGTTATTTAAAATGAATACTAATGAGTCTATTTCAGATATGTATAGTCGATTTCAAGATATTGTGCATTCTTTAATACCTTTGGGAAAGGAATTTTCAGAAGAAGATAAAGTCAGAAATTTTTTAAATTCTCTCACTCCAGAATAGGATCAAAAGACACTTGCAATTGAAGAGGCAAATGACATCAGTACTTTAAAGATAGAAGAATCGATTGGAAATCTAATGTCGTTTGAAGTTCAAATGATCGGGAGAAGAGAAAGCAAAGCATCTGAAAAGAAATCAATGGCATTTAATGCATTGACTGATGGATCAGACTCAAACAGTGACGATGATGAAAAGATAACATTTATGACCAGAAATTTTAAGAAATTTCTAAAGTACAGAAAATTGAATAGTTCCAAGAGAAACAACTTTAAGAATTCCGATAATCAGACTATAGTACCAAACTTTATCAAATGCTTCAATTGTGACGAACCAGGTCATATCAAAAAGAACTGTCCGTATCTAGAAAGGCAGAATCCTCCTATGAACAATGAACCAGCAAAGAAACGAAAGCATGCATTTACTGTTACTCTAGATGACTCAGACTCATCCTCAAGTGACGATGATCAGAAGACGGATAACTCGAATTTGTGTTTCCCTGCAGTTCACGACTCCGACGAGTTCAAAGAAACGGACTCAGAAAAAGGTACACATTTACAATATAATTGGTTGAAATTGCTTGCATAGAATTAGTTGCTTGATTGATTGATTTTGAATTGATATGCTGTTTGAATTTTAAAATTTATTTTCTATTTTTACTATTATTTTATTATTTTATTATTATTTTTATTATTTTTGACACATTTTGAAATATATTATAAGTAAAATAATATTTCAGAAATATAGACATTAATAATAATATTTATATATATGTATATTAGATATCTTAGGAAAATCATATCATGAAAATTCACAGGCACATGTCGACATGGCCCCTACCACGATGTCGACATGCCTACCTAAATTTGAATTTCAAATTTTGAATTCAAATGTTTGAATTTCCCTCCACCTTTTCACTTCATTTATTTCTCTGAAAAGATACCTTTTGACCAGAGAATATGTCCTTTGAAAGTCTATTTATCCACTATCTTTTATCATATCTTTTCACTTTCATTTTCAAATTCAAACTCTCTCTTCATATCTTCAAGCACACTACTCTTTACTCTAATGGCTTCTTCAAGTAACCCTTCAACCATGAGAATTTCTATAAAAATCAAAAAGCAATTATTCAATGATCCGGAGGCAATTAAAGCATACACCAATTATGCTAATTATGCCAAAGTCCATCCCGGAAAATTTGCTATTTTTCAAGATTTTTCTTCTTATGAAATTGATTCTCTTTTTGCAAACAATGGTGTTTTAAGTCTTATTGACTCTTCTCAAAACGATTTTGTTTGCTATCCTAAACTTGTCAAAATCTTTTATGCTAATCTAAACCGTGCTTTTTATAATGGAAATGAGAATGAGATTTGGAGTAGTGTCAAAGGGACTCAAATTGTTTTGAATTGTGATCTCTTGGGTACCATTCTTAATTGCAAAAGCATGGGAATGGATCTTTCTAGTTTTAAAATCGATGAACATGATCGTGAGACATTTCATCATATTTTTGAAGGAGATGAAAACTTTGAATTTAAAAACCGAAACCTTCATCCTAAAGCAAGGATTGTCAATCTTCTTTTACAACATACTTTGACTCCAAGATCGGGAAATTTTAACAATCCTACTTCAAAAGTGTGCAAAGCACTTTTCGCTATTTTCGGAAATTATGACATCAATTGGACGCAAGTTATTTTGGATGAACTTCGTCCTAAAAATTTTGAAATGGGTGAAAACACATTATATCATGGAATTTACCTTACTCGGATTTTTAACTATTTTGGAGTGGATTTCAAAGTGGAAGAATTTGTCTCTAGAAAAGTTTTTAATATCTCAAACATTTCTCTCATGAAAATCCCATATGTTTTTCAACCTTATGAGACTCTTACCGAAAAGGAAGAGCGTTTGGCTCATGAAGAAATGGAAGAGGAAGAAGAAGAAGAAATGGATGAAATGGAAGTAGAAGAAGAAGAAGAAGGTGAAACATCCTTAGAAAGTATTGAATATCCTTCCAATCCATCCAACAAAACCCTTCTCAAAAACCAAAAGATAATTATGGAGAATCAACGGATTTTAAAACGATCCGTTAGTAAGAAGTTGGATAACATATCTTCGAAGATGAACAAGTTCTTTTCAAAAGTCAGCAAGAAACTTGGACTATCTTCATCATCTTCATCTTCTAACTAGTTTTATCTTTTAGTATCTTATTGTATTTGTCTTAGTTTGTTTCGAATGTTCGTGTAGTTCCTTATGATTAATCATTGTATTATCCAATTATGCAATGAAATTGAATTTCCTTCCTGTCATCTAGCATATTTTATATCTAGAATAAATGTTAGTATATTATAGAAATATATATACATCATTATTCACAAAATAAAATTATCATCAATTTTCACTGAAGTATGTCGACATACCCCCCTTGGCCATGTCGACATGTACTGGTCAGAAGTGACTATTGATTTTGAATTTGAAATTTGAATAACTACCAAATGTCTATTCATTTTAAACGAAATTATACACCTATATATACCTTTGTCTTCCAGAAATCTTCACTGAAATTTATTTCTCATTATCTATATCCTTCATTTCTTTCTCTAATTCAATTAAGGCCAATCCTATTCATAATCTATCTGAAAATCTTGAAGAAACACTCAATTCATTCAAGAATATTCTCTCTATCATTCTCCGTAATCAGCGTCACGTAGAATTAAGTCAAATGCAGATGATCAAGGAACAAGAGAGACACTTCGATGCAATTCGATGGATGATCTCCTCCCTGCACAAGGATGATAACGAAGCACATCCTCCCGTTTCTCTATCTGTTTATAATGAAAATTGGGATGCCATCAAACAAGACCCTATCTTTGGAGAAGAAGGATGGGTTAATGTTCCTCGTAACGTTTAATTTTCTTTCTTTGATTGATTTGTTTGAATTAATTTGTTTGATTTGATTTGGTTTGGATTGATACTTTGTGTGGATTGATTTCATTTGGTTTGAAGTTTGCTGTGTGAAACATGTATATATATACATTAAAATGAATATAGTCTTTAGTTAAGTTATTATGCTCATAAGTATCATTATTTCTTAATCTATATATTATATATTCCATTGTATAGTTTATCAATGCAGGTACTAAGGTCCAAGAGTAAGGGGGAGTAAATTTTTGTTGATGACAAAGGGGGAGAAGTATAAAATAGGGTAGTTAGGCATAGATTAAGGGGGAGTTGTTAGTTTTAGGGGGAGTTATTAGGATAGAAGGAATATTTTATAAACAAAGGTTGTCATCATCAAAAAGAGGGAGATTGTTAGTCCTTGAGATGATGGTTTTGATGACAACAACCTTAGAATAGATTATAAAATATAAATACTAACATTACAAGTTTAGATATATATGTATTTGCAGGATCTAACCATGCAGGTATCAAGAATGAAGACTGTACAGTATAGAGATTCAAGATACAGAGATAGAAGACTCATGAGTATCAAGATTATCAAGAGTTCAAGGTTAAGTATGTTTTATTAGGAATATTTGTTAAAACTCGTAGAAAAGCGCTGGCATCTTAATATCCAATTTATTCGTGGAATGGAATCCACTTCGAGCCCGTTAAAGGGATGGAACCCTAAGTAGGATGGAACCTACGAAAATCTAGTGGGACATTGTTTTGTATCCACTAATTTTAATTCAAGTGATTTTACAAAATTATCTTGTTTTCAAAATGATTTCAAAACTTTCCTTTTAAAAGATTCAAAACTCTCTATCCTGATTTTAAATAATTTTAGCCTCAAAACATCTTTAATTTCAAAGTCAAAATACTCCTGTTTTTAAATGTCTTTTCAAATAATATATTTAACTTTTAATATTTATACTTAGATTAAATATAAAATTATAGTTAAATTATGTATTTATTGTTCTTTATATTTACTTATGAATTTCAACTATATTCAAGTATATTTATAAAGTTTTAAATAGTTTTTATATAAGATAAATATTGTTTTTATAGAAATTCAAATTATCATTTTTGGTTGAGGGATGTCGACATGCCCCTAGGTAGTATGTCGACATAGTGACAGTTGAAGTTCAAATTCAAATTTCAAAAGAAGTGTCTATTCGCCATAACTCTTCAGGAATGGTCATGGCTGTTGGTTTTCTATAAATAGGGGTCAATTTCAACGAATTTTCAATCATTTTTTTCTGATTTTCACTCCTCTTCATCTTCCACATTTCTTATTACAAAATCATACCATTACTCTGCCAAAATCAACATCGAATCATACTCGATTACTTCTAGTTTGATTCTACATCACTATCTCTACAAGGTTCTCAGTGCTATTCAGAGTTATAGACTTCTTTGTAATATATTAGCAAGAAAAGGTGTGATTGTAGCCTTTGAAATCAATCAAGCGAGAAAAGCTGTGATTGTAGCCTTGGAAATCAATTGGGTGAACTTGTTGCCCCGGAAATCAAGTATCTCTACCCAGAGGATTGGTATTCTGGAGGGTGTACCTCGTAGCCTTGAAATCGAGGGTTGTAATTGTTGAATTGCTTTTGAAAGGAAATCCGTACTTAGTTGTACGGGACTGGATGTAGGGTAACTCCAAACCAGTATAAAATCTGGTGTGTTCTTTCCTTTACTGCTTTTACTTTATGTTTGCATCTGTGTTTGATATTGTGTTCATATCTGTGTCTAATTAGTGTATACATTGTTAATAAAGTTAGATAAACTCAAAAAGATTAACAAATTTCTTAAAACACTATTCACATGTTAATTCTAGCCTTAAGATCCTTAATCCGCATTTCTCACATCTATCACCTTAGGGATGTCACATGATGTAGATATTACCAATGTTGATATCTAGTGACCTTTATTGCTTTAATGTATGGTACACCCATGATGACTGTCATAGAGTAGCATATATCTTGTATTATGTGCTAACTTTGTGAATGCAATAATAGGTCAGGTATGATTCTATATACCTTTTGTTCCATATACTATACTGACTTTTGTAATGTTTTGAGATTGTTTATCGCTCAAAATAGACTGTTGTCTGACTCGAGGTTTTATTCTTTGCTTCTTGATATCTCGGGTGCTCTTAAATGAGTAGACTGGATAACAGGTGTAAATAGCACTTGGAGATGTGCAGCTGGACTAGCAGATGGTGATGCTTTCTCATATTTATATTCTGAGTTATTATTATTTATTCCACTGTGTGACACTGTGGATCCTTGACAATGTTCACTTACTATTTATTAGAGACAATTATCAATTGAGTTTATTTATTAGGTGTATAAACTCTATTATTGTTTTATATAACTGTATGAGCCTATGTACTCTCATTATATGGTTTATATAGTTATTGTTATCTCGCCTATTTTATATCTATGATGACTATTATATTTTATTTGATGCGCTGTGAGATAAATGATAGGTTATGTGATTGTGTGATTTTTTTATATCCTTCTCTTTTCTTCTATTCTCTTCTCTTCTTTTCTATTTCCTGTTCTTGTTTCTTTTTCTTCCCATGGACAATCGTCCTGCATCGGCGGATGCTCCAGCAGCGCACTATTTGGTTATATGAGCATCGGTGGTGTAGGGTAGTCATTATTTGGCATCAGAGCTTAGGTTACATGATTAACCTGAGTTGATCCCGTGATCCAATAGAGATAGGGTAAGAGTTGTCACCTTAGACTAGATCGAGAATATATTTATATATGAGAGAGTGCGTATTTGATATATAGTACTCATGCATGCAATACAACTTATATACTATATATACTACTATATAGTTTTGAATATATATATATATAAATGTACAAAACTATATAATAGTATATATATAGTATCTTAGTTGTGTTATATACATGAGTACCATTGATGTAGTTTTTCTCTATGAGAGACTGGTCATCCTTAATGTAGATTAGGAATGATCTGGCATACGGGAAAATTTGCCATTAACTCTATCTCTGGAGTTAAGAATGGGCAGGATCGAAGACCACTAACCTCAATTTATATAATATGTTCATACAGATGGTGCGAATCATTTTCTGGAATGCCAAAGTTACTCTAAATGATTATGGTGCTCAAGTGCAAACACCAAGAGTCGACTTTGTCGAGTTATATAGAGACCATATGATCCTAAGAGGTAGACCGTTCCTTGGAACAGAGTCAGCTATTGAGGTGCAAGATGGTATGATATTTGTGAAGGATCTTCAATGACTTGGAGTTAGATGATCGAATGAGGTAGAAGTTTGCTTCAATTCTCGAGGATCATATTTTATTGGGATTTTTTCATAGTTCGCTTCGAAGAGAAATTTATCTTGACTTTTTAGAAGTCGATTGTTGTTTAGAAGGTTCGCCGAAATGAAGTAAGTCGATATGCCTGTGTTGGAGTATATGGCCGATCGATGTGAAATGAAGTATGGTCTATTTTCCATTGATAATCCACTCAGAAGGGAATTGGGCTGAGCGATCATCTTGGGAAGCGATTGATTAGTCATATTGACAAGAGGTTCGACAAGTTGGTCAAAAAGGCTTTATGATGTGAGAGCTTGTATCCAGTGCAGAAGGAATGTTCCGAATGAGTTGAGTAGGGACAAACTGTGGAAACATATGCATTGTATGTCATTCTGATTTCGTCAAGTGCTCCATCGACGAAAGAGAAGGGAAATGAAATTACTATTTAAGGGTATGCTTTCCATTTATGGTGTTTCCATATGTATTTTATTTGACGTCGAGGTTTCATATTCCTTTATATCTAGTGATTTGATAGATAGATTGGAATGGAGATACGAAATAGTTAACCGACCTTTAGATTATGATGAACCTTGTTGGGGCTTAGATAAATTATACATGCGTAACGTACTGCATTTTATCGTCGGAAATTAATATTGTGGATGACTGCAACATCCATAGCTCTTAATTTCGAGCCTTAAAATGGGGGTGTGTTATCACATGGGTTGTCTACACTTAGTCTATACATGGTTTATCGAAACTTTGTCTTATCGAGTCATGGATGTTTGTTTGTTTATTTGCTTTCGATTGCCTTAGGTTTAGTATTAGAGTTTAGAAATTTACCGGCTGGAGGGATATGGAATAGTGGTGGATTACGATAAGCCGTTGGTGATGATAGGGACTGACACTGAGCGAATGGCAGTGTTTGGCTTCCCATCTAATGATGAGGTAATGGTTAGCTTTCTATATTCGCTTGATATCCTGCATGATGAGTTTTCATATGTGCCTGTAGCTAGAGATTGTCCGGACATATTCAATGAGGTGATTGGATTACTACCATGTATATTAGAGTTTCATATCGATATGGTTAGATGTGCTAGACTAATAGTTATTCCTTTAAGGAAGATGATTCCTAAAGTGCAGGGGAGACCAAAGGTGCGAGCGAATAACCTATTGATGCGAGTGTTCATTCGTAGAAGCACATTTGTGCGGGATGCACCTATAGTGCTCACCACTAGGGCGGATGGCTCTTTGAGGTTGTATATTGATTACCGTGAGCCGATTGATATGATGAATAAGTAACTACTTACGTCTATTGATGGGTTGTTTGATCATCTCTATAGTGTGAAGCCATTCTCTTAGTTGGATCTTACGATGGGGTTTCATCCACCAAGAGTATTTAGAGAGAGTGTGTTGAGCATTGTGTTTCATATGCTACTTTGATTTTAGATTGGTTGGTTATGTCGTTCATTCTTACCAATGTGTCGGCATGCTTTGCGGAATTTTTGAACCGTGTTTTGAGAGATCACTTGAGTGATTATGTATTTGTGTTCATTGATGATACTTTCGTCTACCTGGATGAAAGAGGAACACAAGACACAATAGGTGGTTGAGAAAACACCAACTGATAATGAGGAGTCGATAGTACGCACTTGCTTGTGGTACTTAACTTGGTGTGGTATTAATACCAAAGGTAAAGTTGTCGCATGTCGGCTGACAGCTGAAACCGCATGAGTAGAAGTATTCGACTCTCGATTCGGAGTCAGTGGCGATAGAGCTCGCTTTAGGGATTTGCAGGCACTTTCTATTAGGAAAGGAGTTCAAGCTGATTAGTGATTTCACATCATTGGAGCATCTCTCCTTCGAGGAGGATCTCAACTTTCGCTAGAAGCGATGGTTGGAATTCTTGGACTCTTACGACTTTGACATTTCTTATATGTACATATGAGAAATGCATTTGTTGGTGCTTTGAGTTGGAGATGTACCAGTTTAGGAGCGATGTTCCTAGAGTGGGTGTTGCTTGAGCTTATCACTGGTTACCCCGGAACTCGATGTGAGTTAGTGCTAAAGATGTTGGCTAGTTTGATTCCATCGTTTACCAAGAGCATTGTAAGTGGTCGGAACTCGCTGTTCAATAGTGGGTTTTGAGAGGACTTACAAGAGGCATTGGGAAATTTTGCACCAAGTTGACTTGATGATATCAAAACTGAACCAAGAACTCCAAGGCCTCGTACCGATAGATGTGATATGAAATAGGTTAGGGGAAGGTAGTGGGGCAGGAAATGTTCAATAGAGTGAAAGAGAAGGCGATTTCCAATTTATCGTTATCTTTCACATTAGATATCACATTTTATGTTATATATTAGATAGTTTAGTATCATGCATGCTAGGATGGGCATGGATGTTATTTTTGATGTTTGAACTTATATGTGCCTATTGATGTTTAATTGTTGACATTCGACATGATTACTTATGCTTATATGGTTGTTAGGCATACGGGATAGTTATGGTTTGGTATAGCATGTTTATTTGAGACGACCGCCATATATATGATCTGGTATACTTATTTACATGATGAAGTTGCTATCGTGTTTAATCCTCTTTATTGAGTATTTGATCAGGTATGTGGAAGCAAGTGTTGACTATTTGGATGCTTATCCACTTATATTCGCATCTAAATAAAATTCTCTTACTATAAAAGAGGTATGTGACATCTTTGGTGTAGATTTGGTGATATATGTTTGATTGCTCTTGGAAATGAGATGCCTCGGATATGAGACGTATATGTGTTTATGTTGTATCGGGATTTTTCTAGACCTAGCCGCGCAGAGGAAGTGTTGCCAAAATTTTACGTCACATTAGTCAAAACTGCGGGGCAAGTCAATGTATATGATATTAGACGTTGCCGATAGTTGAGAGAGTCGGTAATGTATGATATTTAGTTGACATGCCTTTCGATTGGTGAGTTGGCGCTTTTGTTTTCCATTGTCTGTTCCCTTGGAAATAAGCGCCTAACTTAGACGTTTGGTTTGGCTACATTGATTTTGGATTTGATAGTGATTGTACTTACAGATGAAGATGACGGCTCCATGCCGATTTCGAGTGTATTCCTTTTGTTGTGATCACTTTCGATGTCGAGAGTTCGTAAGTGACGATTTCACCTTGTATCGTTACTAATGTGAGGCTGTTGAGTTGAGTTGTTTCGTGGATTTTGAGGGTGAAACCCTTTAAAGAGGGGAGAATGTAACAACGCATATTTTTAAAACATCTTAAATATCTTAATTGTAGATATTCAAATGCTGTATTGATTGATTTTTATAGATGTGCTAAAATATCAGATTTCACAGACGTACTTTTTAGGACTCAAGACCACTTCCTCTGGGTCCGGATGGTCCGAACGAGCTTGAATGAGTTTAAGAATCGATATATTCTGACCGTTATGTTTTTAGCTAGAAGGTCAAGTTCAACTCGTAAATCGAGCAACCAAAAAGCTAACTTCTGTATATGACGGAATTAGGTTCCAAAACTTATTTCATTAAGTTCGGAATAAGGGTATTTGTCTATGTAAGATAGTGAGCATGTCTCATTTGGAGTTGCAGATTTTCGGTAATTATGTTGATTCAATATGCATGAAATTAGCCTTTAGGGGAACAGTCTCAATATGACGTATTTTATATCGTTGGAAAGAGAAAAATATATGGAGTCACACGGTTCGGGAATCATCTTGATCCGAGGATCTTATAGCTCGTACGAGAATTAAACATGCAAATGAATTAATTAATTCATTAATTATTGGTATAAAGGACCCCAAATGAATTAAACGTGCAAATGGTTTTAAATTAAATATCACATTTTTCCCATTTGCGGACTATTTCAATGATATTGATAGATTTAGGATATTTAGATATTAATCCTACATTATCCCACACTAGTTGCTTGGATTGTATTATTATTATTATTATTATTATTATTATTATATATATATATGTAGGCTATTGTAGACATTTCTATGCTTATTGGTTGCATGTTTGCTTGCTTGGTAGTTGATTGAAAATGTCGTTCGAAGACGATATAGGATTAAAATATATCTCATAGGATAGGATTTTATGCATGTAGTATCATGCACGTCGATGGATATGAAGACGGATTTGGAGATGTGCTTTAGACTTCCGGATAGATGTCAAACGTTTTCCTTTGGTTTGTATTTAACCGTTTTGGTTAAGTACATGACCAAAGTGGTCGTTATCGTACTCCGGAGTGGTCGATATCTACCACTTCTATTGATGGCCGATTTGGCTAATTTTGACATGGATGATGAAGCGGCTTCAAGGAGCAGGATATGATGGTTCGTTCGTTCGTTTGACGTTCGATTTTTATGATATGGCTCTTCGACGAGTGGTTTAGCGAAGAAGCGGGGATGTGACGCTTCGATGCAATGACTCAATGGTTCGACGATGATGATTCAATGATGGGAAGTGATGGCTTCAATGATGGATAGTTGTACTTTGAGATGCAAAGCAGTGGACTATGAGTCATATTGAGGGGACAATTGGAGGGAGGCTACGGGATGCATGATGACACTCTATGACTTATGATGGTTTTCTAGAGTAGTTCCCGACCGTGACAACTTCAGACAGGATGTCCATTTGGGCCACATCAGGTCCTTGTCTCCACGTCAGAAGATTATTTCCAAGTCGGAAAATTTATGGCATCTACTTGGACCACGTCGGATCCTTACCTTGAGTAGTGCATGTCGACACAACTTAGTTCCTGGCCTATTAAGTGGCATGGATTCGAGTACCGAGAAACCAGGACATTGAATAGTCCTTGACCAGACGGGTCATAGGAGTATCATATACCCATCGCACTGAGTGAGTGAATGTGAGGATGGATGTCATGTTTGTTTGATTGTTTCTATCACCTTAGGGATGTCACATGATGTAGATATTACCGATGCCGATATCTAGACACCTTTAGTACTTGTATAGTACACCAACGATGACTATCCTAGAGTAGCATATATCCTGTTTTATGTGCTTACTCCATGGATGCAAGGATAGGTCAGGTATGATTCTCCATACCCTCTGTTCCATATACTATACCGAATTTTATAGTGTTTTGATATCGTTTATCGCCCATACCAGACCGTTGTATGACTCGAGGTATTATGCTTTGTTTCTTATTATCTCGGGTGCTCCTCAATGAGTAGACTAGACAGTAAGTTTAAATAGCACTTGGAGCTGTGCAGATGGACAAGAGATTGTGACACTTTCTCAAATTTATATTCTGGGATATTATTGTTTATTCCACTGTGTTACACTATGAAGCTGTAACGACCCGATATTTTGGACCATTCGCATCCATTATAAGTGTATAGGTAGACACTCATGCCGGAATTGAATTGCTCAAAATACCGCGTTGTTAATTTAAATTTGGCAAAACTGAACATATACAGTAAATAAATGAATAATCACAGATCACAGACACAGAGTAATAAGTGCAGCGGAAATAAAAGAGATAGTAGTTCATGAAGCTACTATATGAATAGATAAGATACATCAGAGTTAAACCAGATACAACGGAAGAGTAACACGATACATCAGATACAAATCAGAATACATCACTGGAATCATCGAATACTGAAAGCAGAATAGATGGCTGGATCTTCAAGCAAAGCTCCAACTTCAAAGGTGAGTCTCGAATACTGGTACACTCAGTCTGACCCGAGCGTAAAGCAAAAACACAAGACACTCAAGTCAGGATTAACATTCTTATATCAATAAATCCAACTCAAGTGAAATAGCAATTGAAATACAAGTAACTCAAAGGATGTTTGGAATAACCATCCTTTAAGGATCCGTTAAACTATCTACTATGTAATAGTGTACGATAAGTAGATAATGTCTATCAGTAATATAAAGATATCAAAATAGTGTTAAGTCATGGCCCATTCCACCCTTATCACATTTTTATTCCCAAAAGCATATACAAGACCGTAGTTTCCCCAAAACCGGAAGTCACCAGAGGGCAATCCATATACTAAAGGTACAAAACAGATTCGTAGTGGTCGCGAATAGGGAATACAAGTATGACAAGGCACATGAGGCAATACCCAAGGTAGTGATACTACCGTTTGCCTGATCCGGACTGGTGAGAACGCAACGCCGCAGCGCCCGCAACACCGTGAAACAACACTCCCAAAATCAAGGGTGCACCAATCGACAACAAGTAATGAGTAGTTCGAAGAAGTGTGTTCACTTGAGGTAGCTAATCCTCCATTGGCCCGGCACGGCTCCTGTTTTAGTCATTTCCAATTTGACACAAGTGTCAAGGCTATCCATCATCGTTCTCTTTCTTCAGTCATCACGAACATCAATCCAACCACTTCATTCTGGATCATCACTCCGCGTATAGTTATTAAAGAGGTTTCGGTTTAGACAGAGAGTATGTCCATAACCGATTCCGGTCTCTTTAATAACTTCCGTAATTATTACACCGATTGGTCATTTAATATATTCCAAAACCAAATCAATTTCAATTCAATTAGAATTCGTAAATCAACATTTCATTGTCTTTCTAAACCCATTTCCAAAATTTACGTTTCAAAACTTCTAAATTTACCTTTTCAAAATCTTATAATTCAATTTCAAATTTTATTTAAAACAATTCGAATATTGATTCAAGTTCGAATATAAGTTTCATTTCGAAAACATTTAAATCAATTTAGTTTAACATTCAAATCAATTTAAATTCATTTATCGATTTCATTCAATATTCGTTAAGTTAATTTGCCATTCAAAACAATTTCTATTAAATTTCCAATTCAATAAATCAATTACTTAAATTCAACTTCATTATATCAAAACTTACAAATTTAATTAAATTAAATTCATCAAATCAAATTCTTTAAATTTCAAGTCTTACATTAATTTCAATAAATCACATTTTATTTCTTGTTAAAGAAATTCAATTTCACTTATTTACTTACTTAAATAATTTTCCAAAACTTAATTAATAAAGAAAACTCAATTTCAATTATTTACGAAGTAAATTCACTTATTCAAAAGTTCAATTTCTCTTATTAAAGAATTCAATTCAATTTGATCATTAAATCATTCAATCTTATTTAATTATTAAATAATTCAAAACTTAATTATTAAATAATTTCAAAGTTTAATAATTTCAAACTTAATTATAATTTCAAACTTAATTCAATCATTTCTCAAATTAAACATCATTCTTCATCAATTACATTGTTAATATTTTGTTTCAGATTATTTAATAACAACATTTTCCTTTCATCAAAATTCAAATTTCAACTTCATTTCAAAACCATATTATTTATTCAAATAAAATCTTCATTTTATTTTTAAATCAAATTATTGACCAATCGGGTTTTATTTAATTTTCTATCCTAGGTCAAAGTTTAATTTGGGTATTTATCATTTCAACCCGATTCCAATTCAATTCAGAATCAAAGCATAACAAAGGGAACTTGCAGTGTGATAACTGGGATGGTGTCAAAGTAAATAAACAAGCAATAACAACAATCAATATCAATCCAATAATCAATTTAAATAATCCCGAAATAATCGTATTAATTCGCATTGTTATTTGTACGAATTAATATAATCATTTCTAGAATCTACACTATCATTTCATGTAGATTAAAGATTATTACATTACGGTTTCCACTTGTCATTCGATTTCAATTTTTATACATCATCAATTTAACAACATACATTCAGTGGTTCAAGGTGTAATTAACAAATCCTACGTGTCAACAAATTCAACAGTTAAAGGGGTCATATTATACAATGTCATTAAATCAAATTTAACATTTAACTATCCTATATCAAGTTCAATTGCATACTATTTATCATTTAACATTAACAATTTAACGTCCAATATAAACATCAACAATCAATCAATTATCAGCCAAACTGTATTATCATCGCATAAATAGTTAACAGATAATGGTGTCAGATGTCACAGGTGAACTGATATAGGCAATAGCATATATAACAGTGTAATTAACTAACAGCAGCATATTTCAATTGTCGTTTCAATTGAAATCAAATTTAATAAATAAAAGAACGTTAATCGTGAGTGATTGCTCACCTTTCGAGGCTAAAGAATACAGAATATGACACAGAATTGAGTTGCAAACCCAAGCATGAATTTCCGAGCAAAGCAAGATTGGTGCGAATTTGACGGACAACTGATAGATAGGAAATAGATGAAATCAAATCAGAAGTGGATCGATGCGGATAAAATCGAAATAAAAGTATACCGTGTTACTATTTTTCTCAAACCAATATTCAATTTAAATTTCGTATTATATTTCAAATCATAATACATATCCAACCCACTTTATTTTATATTTAGAAGTCTAAAAGAAACAAAATATCTGTATACTTATATTATTAAAATGTATATACATTACATATAAATCAACAAATTAACATAGGTAGACTATACTACAATTATAAAGTCACGTAAAATGCGTTGTTATAATATACTAACAAACCCTACAACTAAATGTAAACTGTTTAAAACAAAATATGTAAACTGTCATTTATACTAAAATAAATTT
Organism: Allium fistulosum; assembly: GCA_030737815.1. Lineage (NCBI taxonomy): Eukaryota > Viridiplantae > Streptophyta > Magnoliopsida > Asparagales > Amaryllidaceae > Allium > Allium fistulosum. The sequence goes on along the minus strand of CM060902.1, from coordinate 1,443,386,009 downwards.
TAAACAATACAAGTTACTATACTAAAGAGTATGAACAAGCTCAGACCAATATATACTTATATGTAGACCGCATGTCATATATGACTTACACCTTAATCTATATATAAACAGAACATGTTATTCGTATGACCCATATGTACACGTATATTTTAAAAATAATAATAACTATTATATAGGTATACTAAAAAGTATGCAAACATTTATTCCATTGAAACTGTTGCTTTGGAAACCATATATATAAACTGTCCTGTTAGATCACATGCAACTGACGTATGTAATGCCACTTCTATTAATAGAATATATGTATAAATATATATACTGACTTATTAAACATCTATATATATTAAATCTTAAAACTTATGTATTAACATATATAAAGTCTGACACGCTATATATATAACTGTAATATGACATTTGTATACTATTTAGAAGTTTAAACCCAGAGAATTTTAAAGCCAACTTCAATGAACAATACTTACTATAATTTATATAAATAAAAATTAATGCATGCGGTATCAAGAATATATACCACTCGCACACTTACAGAAGAGAATATATGACAACTATGATAACCAATACGTGAGATCAAAAATGTTAGCTTACAAAATAAAGAACATACTAAAAATCAATACACATCTCAGACCCATATGCTTATAAATTAATAGATATAATGCTACATAATGCTTTCGTTATATGTATGCAGTAATTTATATACTATATACCTCAAATGATAAAGAGGAGGAAGGTCGGAGGTTGGAGATGGGCTGCCCTGGCGTGAAGGGAAGGCAAAAGGCGAGTGGTTGTAGCTGAGATCGGAGCAAGGTGATGGTGGCTATTAGGCATGTGGTGGGGATAGAGGCTGGGATTGGTGGCGCGAAGGGGATGGCCGAGCAGAGCATGCATAGAAAAGGAGGGGAGGTTCAGGGCTGTTGTGGTGTGGCCATTGGAGAGAGGCGGTGGAAGCAGGAGGTTGCTGGGATGGCGGAGGTGGTGTTTGCTGACGTGTAGGCCTGGTGGTGAGGAAGATGAGTGGTGCGGAGGATGGTGGCGGGGTGGTTGTGACGGGGTGATGGGCTCTGCCTTTAACAAGGAGGAGCGGTGGAGGCAAAGTGGGGTGACTGGGCTCAGGCAAAGCTCGGCATGGGCTGGAGAGTTTGGCCGAAGGTGGGGTGCTGCCTCGATGGTTGTTGTGGCTGCGGCCATGGGGAAGGTGGGATATGGCGGAGGGAAGATTTTGAAGGTGCCATCAAAAAGGAAAAAATGAAATTTTGTATTCCAGAGGAAACGAAGTTATAAAAGGGAAAAATTAAAGTGAACCGATTAAAATATTAATTGCAAACGTATAAAAGTTTTCATATTTCAAAACTGATGGAAATAAAGATGGTCATCAATGCACTGAAAAGATGAAAAGGTAACAGCTGGTAATAAATGCCTCCCGTCGTTTGAAATCCGAATGGACACAAAAAGTGGTACCGCTACGACGGGCTGTTTTATAGTTTCCGTCGCATACCGGACCTCAAAATACCGAAAATGATATATCGTAGAGATCAGCACGACGAGACGATCAAAACGGTATATAGATATCAGTGGTACGATTTAATTTATAAAATTTGAATTTTTCTATTGGAGGAAAATGCAAGAAAAACGCTGAAAAATAAGATCGACGGAGCCAAAGATGTCCGAATTTGGAAAAACGACAAACTGACATCTTGCTCAGAAGATGATTTAGAATTTTTCTATGTAAAAATATTTAGGTTTCGGAAACATTTTATTTTCATCGCTTTTTAACTGATTAAATTGAAGTAAATTTACGCGCAAAATAAACTTTCATATTTTCGGACGAAAATTTACCAGTTTCTATGTTTAACTAGACGCATTTCAAATATCAAATTTTTATTTTAAAATTTTATCGTTTAAAATTTCACAAAATTTCAACTAATCACGTTATTAAAACAGTTGAAATTTACGGGTCGTTACAGAAGCCTTGACAGTGTTGACTTACTATTTATTAGAGACATCTATCAGTTGAGTTTATTTATCAGTTGTATAAACTCTTTTATATAACTGTATAAGCCTATTACTCTGATTATATGGTTTAAATAGTTATTGCTATCTCGCCTTTTACAGTTGTGATGACTATTATATTTTATTTGACGCGCTGTGAGATAAATGATAGGTTATGTGATTGTGTGATTGTTTTATTTCCTTCGCTTTTATTCTCTTCTCTTTTTTTCTATTCCTCTTCTTGTTTCTTTTTCTTCCCATTAACAACCATCCTGCATTGGCTGTATGCTCCAGCAGCGCACTATTTGGTTATATGAGCATCGGGAGTGTAGGGTGGTCGTTGCAAAGATATTTTCAATTTTTTATGAATTTTTGGAAATTTTTCCATCGTTTTTTTTCTTATTGCTATGAATTAAATGATAATGAGAAAAAAAATCCTAATTAGTGAAACCAATTAAGGAAGTAAATAATTATGGAAAAATCAAAGGAATTAATTTAGGCTATCTTCGGAGATTTATGTTGCATAAATAAAGTAACAAATCAGTAATTGACGTGTAAAGAATTAGTCAAAATATTATTGCTTTATTAAGAAAATTATAAAATTTTCATTTAATTACTGATAGTCACTTTAAACTACGATAGCCTCATGTGTTTACATTTACAATAGCACCTGTTTAAGTTTACGATGGCTCTTATTTGAGACTTATGGTCGCTTTGAAATGTTAGGAACATGATAGCATTTGAATTTATACTTATGATTGTTATGATTCACGATAGCAATGATTTATGATAGCTATGATTAATGATAGCTATGATTTATGACAGTCATGATTCAAGATAGCTATGATTTACTATGATAACCATGATTCACAGTAATTATGGTTTGCGACGATAATGATGATTCACGATATCTATGATTTACGATAACCATTATTTATGATAGCTATGATTTACGATAGTTATGATCTATGATGGTTACGCTTTACGATGGCTGTGATTTATGATAGCTCTTATTTGAGACATCTGATAGCTTCATATTGAGACTTATGATAACCTTGGAAGTGTGATAAATATTGAGCTTGAAATGCAATAGCTAATGGATAAAACCCTATTTAAGTATATGTAAATTTTGGGTTAATGTTTTGGAAGCCGACTTCCAAGATGTTAATTTGAATTTCACCGGGACAAAATTTTAGAAAAATAATATGTTAAGAATGTAATAATTTATCAAAGAATGAGAATGGGAAGGTAAGCTTAAGGAAGCTAAAAGATGATAATTGTATCGTCTAAGAAGAAGATAAAAATGTTTACTTAAAGAATTAGATATTTTGATTTAACATGAAAATCAGGGTACACAACTAATAAATGAAAGAAATGGATCATACCTAAGATCTCCAAATAATCCAACTCATGAAGTACTGAATAGTTGTGGGCCATGGCTTAAGGAAGTCTATATTCAGTGGTACATGGTAGGGTGCTAAGACTTATGAAGTATGTTAGGTTCAATTCAAAATTTTCAAGTCTAGTGCGAGTAATAAAATAAAAATGGATTATTTAATGAATCAATTATCAACATGAAACGAAAGTGTTTCTAGGACTAGAAGGGACTATTGACGCCTAGTAAGGATGGTTACTAGAATATATTCATGGTGCTTACATTCAAGCTCCTAGGAGAGTCAGGGTGGTTCTAATCAGGTAGCTCCTAATGAAATGAGTGGTCGTTTCATCAATGACATTATTCGAGAAAAAGATAAATTAGTGATAAAAAGATATATGGTGGTAATCACTAAATAAAGGTAAGAGTAACTTCAAGATTGACAGCTAAATAAGAACCTAGTTGATACATGTTAATATGTTTGATAATTTTATGACATGGTTTATAAAAAATTGTTGATGAGTATATGGAATACACAAATTGAAATGGATGGATACATATATGAAATGGTTCATGAATGATGTTAAGTATAAAACGTGCTTGTATTTGAAATGATGTTATATGTTTGCTTGTGATGTGATGATTATTTACATGATATGATGTAATTGTTGCTATCGATTTAGTGTGGTCCGTTCTGCTAGGCTGTATGGTTTCGCTAAATGTAGTTTTGTAAAACGTATTACTCATACCAGGCTTTATTTTCGATCCATGCTTTTATTTCTATTTCCTCCACAAACTCACGGGTACTCATTCGAGTAAGCTAAGTTTATGGATTAGACATGTATCTATTTAGAAGACAAATAAAAGATCTGAAGATGAAGTGGAAGGCTTAGTAGAAAATAAAGTTTATTTTGTATGTTGTTGTTGTAAACCAGATTATATACATGGTTAAGTGTTTGTGCCGGCATCATATGTATAGCTCAACACTATTATTTATGTTTTATTATATTTTCCCTCACGTGGGCACATTTTGGGATTTTGAAAATGCAAAGACAATTATGTGTAAAGAAATTTACTAAACGCCATGTTTAATTAATGCTATTAAGAAAACTGATCCCATTTTGTCGTTTGAAAATAATTCCGGTGATGGCTGCAACATCATTAATGTTCATTTTCATGCCATGAAATAGAGGATGTTACAATTTGGTATGCGAGCTCAGGTTAGGGGACACTTAGGTAAAATAGATCTAAGTAGAAATATAGGTAGAAGAAAACAAAAACCTTGGGGAGAGTATAAGCTATATCAAACGTACTTTTATTTTTGACACGCGCACACACACACACACATATATATATATATATATATATATATATAAGAAGATACATATCCCTTTACTATTGTTCTCACTCTCTTTGCTTCCATTTCTTATGATTGCTTGCTTATGCAAAAAGCCATAATGGATACTCAAAGCGCACGTTTAGCGTTAGTAGGTGCTAGAACAAATGCCAATTGGGGAACTGCTGGTACTCAAACTAATGGCTAAGGACGAGAGGTATCCATGGAGGTTCATGTGGAGGCCGGTCAGACGCCTACCCTACCTGTTAGAGAAATGGATATTAATGCTCTTTTTCATCAGTGTATAACGGAGATGATGAGACAACACCTAGCTAAAGTTGTTAAGCTAAGATCGGTTAAAAGTGGAGACTTTTCTAAGATAAAATAGGGTTATAAGTATTGTGGAAGAAAATTATTTACAGGAAAGAAGCATGTTTTAGAAGTCCTAAATTAGTTGAAGGTGTGCAAGTGAATCTTTGGAGATATGTCATATGATGATGCTAGATGAGGTTAGTTTCTAGATACTTTAGGATAATGCTTTAGATTGGTGGGAAGCGTTGACTGCTGAGGTTCTAGTGGAAGAAATTATTTGGGGCCAATCCATTAAGAGATTCGAGCTTTGGTTATATATGAATTCCATAAGAGTGCTTTGTGCAGGGAGTCCTTGGACTGGAAGGGATATGGCATTGGAAGAATATATTCAACGTTTTAACTCTTTATCAAAATATGGAAGGGAGCATATCAGAACTCCACTGAAGAAGAATAAGAAATTTATTGAATGATCAGAAATGGCCTATACCATAAGATGATGGTGAACTTATTGTCTACTTTTGAAATGGCAGTGGAAATGGGAAGGAGATATGACTGCTTGTACTAAGAGGAAAGATGAATTGATATTAGGCCTATGTTGGGGCAGAGGAAGAGATTCATCCCATATTATAAGGGTAATAAGAACTATAAGGGATAAAGATCTCATGAAGAGGAGCTTAGAAGCTGAATGTGGTAGATATTACTTGCTTTAATTATGGGTAGAAGCGTTAGTACTCGATCAAGTGTACCAAATCAGAGAAAAATGGGAAGGCCACAACTATGACAATGTAACATCCTCTAGTTTGAGAACCAAAATTATACACCAATGATGCTGCAATCATCCTTATTGTTATTTTGCAATGACAAATTATGACCAGTTATTGTATCATTAACATCAAGTTATTGCAATTACATAACCCCGTGATTACAGCATGCAAATAAATATAATAATACAAATATAATTCTAAGAGCGACATATGATGGTGCCACCTTAGAGGATTAGAGTCATAACTACTGCCGGTTAGAGTATCCGTCTTTACATGCAACAACAAAAGTAGTTATACTACAAGAGGAAAACAAACTAACCTAGTAATAGTTTGCCACCGCATGTCACTAGAAGCTTTATTCGTCTTAGCCTGAAAATCCCTACTCTTGATCTACTAAATAAGTACCTAAGAGTTTAGGGAGAAATCAAAAGGTTCAAATCAGACAAAAAGTCTAGTGAAAATAATACAAGTCCATCCCAATCAAAATAGTTACATGTTGAGACCGTGTTGTTGAGCGGAATAGGTTTCCCCTCGGTGTTATCTTACAATCAGATGCAAGCAAAACATTCATTTCCAACCATAATGATTAGAACATAACATAATATAGTGCAAAGCGGGTCAAAGTGTATTGACCGGTACTCGGTAGGGTCTAATGGTTACACATTCCAAAATATGCCCTTCCTATTGTTTAGACATCGGCATAGTTTTCCCAAGTCACTATGAACTTGTTAGCTTTCCATAGGCTAACTAAAACCTATCGGGTTGACTTTGGCAAAAAAAACAACTAAATAATCCAACAGTCTTCCATTTCCATAAGAATGCCAAGCTACTCTCGTGACAGAAGAAAAATAGTAACAATGTTCTTCTGTTCTCTTAAGGATATCAAGTTATCCCTATGACAAAAAAAAAGAAATTTAATAGTGAGTATCACTATTATGATCCTCAAATGTGTGATTGTAGAATTTTAGCCACAATTTTGGCAAAGCTCTACGCATTAGAATTATGGACTTGAATAGCCAAATGCTTAATGGCTAAAGTGCAAGACGCTATCCCAACACCAATCTTAACCCTTAAATTTGGTTTTTAAACCTCGAGTGTGTTACTTTTTTTGATTAGTTCTGACATCCTAACATAATTTTACCTTCCCAATCACGAGAATGCAATTCTACTCATTTAAAAGTTTACTCTAACCATACCCACTACTAGAACAACCCTAATTGGTCATCAATTCTCAATCTTTAATATCATAAATTTCAATAATACCTTATAAGTGAACATGTAAACAATTTACTTATATAATAGCTATTAATAAAGATACAAGATTGAACATATAAATTGTCATCCACCATATAAGTGTGTTCACAAGATAACCATCTTATACACAAAATACTTATTATAAAGTTTTAGTTTATTCCATACGAACTCAGTAAAATGAGATTAAAATATCTTTTCCTTTCTTTAAAAATCTGGTTGTTCAAATAAATAATTTTACAAAAACCATATTTCGTTATGATGAAAAGTTTAGCCCAATACTTAGTTATGTGTAAAAAAATAAGGCTATTGTTTGTATAAAAATAAGGTTATCACCCCTCTCAAATCATGTGCTTTGAACTTCTAAACTTGTGCTATCGCACCTTTAAGAAGCTCTCATAAATCAAATAGACATAGATATCGTAAATCAAAATACATATAACTATCATAAATTAATATATGTGCGTGTATATAGCTATCATAAATCAAAGAAATCATGAGACACGACTATTGTAAATCAAGAACCAGTAGCTATCGTGATAAAAAAACTAATAACTATCATAAGTTTGAAAATATATAGTTATCGTAAATCAATAGTTAAAAGTTAACGTAAGTATCAAAATAATAGTTATCATAAATCGAAGATACATAAGTCAAGAATTCAAAGCTATCGTAAGTTTAAAATAACAACTATAGTAATTCAAAGGTAACAATGATCATAAATCAAAGGAAATAGTTATCTTAAATCAAAAATGTTATATTGCACTTTTAACTTTCAAAAGCTATCGTGAATCCGCATAGAGGCATTTATGTAAATATTCTTAAAACCGACTAATTTCCTTTAAAAGTAAATACGTTTCACCAAATCATACTATATGTTAAATACTTATTAGTTAATCAAAATATCTAAAGAGATCTCTTCAAGAAAAATTAGAGATAATTACTTTTGCTCCCAAATATTATATATTACTATAATTATTTAATTAATTACCGTTTGTAATTAAAATTTCCTTTATCAAATAAATTATATCAATTCGAAATACTTAGGAAAAATCTTCGAAAATCCCCAAAATAAAATTTTCTATATTTTATCACATATAAAAATTTCAAGGCAAAATAATTAATTTTTAGTCATTTTTTCAACACTAAAAATTCATAATAAATCTAGATAATTTCAAAAAATTATAAAATTGAAATTTTTTTCTCCAAATTAATGTTCTAAACACAATGTCAAAGTTTCAAAGCATTTGAAGATAAAAAGTAAGGTTTTAAACTTGAAACCCTTCACAAAATTCCATAATTTCACAAATTATAACCATAAAATCATATAAATAATTTTCATAACTAAGAACATGATTTAACGTCATAACAAACTTAGATCTCAACCAAATTTGAATTAAGCACATTAAAACACTTATGGATGATGACATTATTCACCTTGATTAGTTGTAGTATGGAGATAATTTCCTTAGCTTCCTTCTTATAGCCTTTTCCTTTCTCTTCTTCTTTTGTTTTGTAAATTTTAATGGAGTTCCTTGGTCTTCTTTCTCTTTTGTCTTTCCTAACATAAAGAGAGGCTGAAATTATAAGGGTAGGAGAGCAAGATGAAACCTTATCTCTCTTTCTTATCCTTCCCTGATTTAATTGTATCTTTTAGTTCCTTTCCTTATAATATATTCTCGATTTTAAAGTTTTAGAATTCAAAGTTTTAATATTATGAAAACTCTACATACTTAACACTTTCCTACATTATTTATTAAATTATCAATTAATTAAAATTTTAAAATATTATGCCATAAAAATAGGGCTGTTATAGGCTGCCCTTCTTATAAATATCTTATCCTCGAAATTATGATAAGGTATAACAATCAAGCATATCAATCATGAAAACATGTGACAAAAGCACATAAGTCAAATAGTACCAGCGTAAATACTGGTCAAAAAGTCTATACAACCATGTAGAACATACCTCAAAATAACTTAGGATAAGCCTCTCTAATCCTATCCTTAGTCTCTCAAGTGCAGTCTCTTTCATCGTCACTCCATTGAACTTTTACCGATTTGACTATCTTATTTCTAAGCTCCTTCATACCTCAATCCACTATATATATAGGTCACCTAATGTTCGTCACATCAGATTCCACTACTAAATCATCTAGTATTTTTGGCTTAATAGTAGTCTCTGGATCACGTACATATTTTCATTGGTGAGAGACGTGAAAAACACTGTGAACTCATGCCAAAGTATTAATTAACTTAATACAATGTGTGAGTTTCCCAATCCTCTCCATAACAAAAAATAGTCCAACATATCTAGGTGCCAATTTTCTTAACATTCCAAATCGTATGGCACATTTCATCTATAATACCTTCCAAAAAAACATAGTCTTCAACTGAGAACTCTAACTCCTTACACCTTTGATAATGTAGCTTTCTACATGGATTGAGCTTCCTTTGTCCTTTCCTGGATTAACTCAATCTTTTATATTGCTTCTTTTACCAAATACGGCTAAGCATTGGTCTTTCTCCAACCAACAAGCTGGTGATTTGCATAGTCTTCCGCTTCGAAAGGTGTCATTCTTATACTAGTTTGATAACTATTATAATATGAAAACTCGACTAAGTGAAAATGGTCTTCCCATAACCCTCCATAGTCCAGTGTAAAAGTCCTTAATAAATCTTAAGTACCTTATTAGCCCTTTTCGTCTTGCCATTAGCACGCGGATGGTAAGCAATGCTCATCTTTAGCTTGGTATTCAACACATCCTCTAGCTCTTCCACAACTCATTAGTCAATAAATGATCCCAATCACCTACAATATTACTCAATATCCCATGTAGTCTTACCACACTCTTCATGAACAATTTCACCAAACTTGGCGTCGTTCTTATCGACCTAACGGGGATAAAGAATGCATTCTTGGTCAGCCTATCAATTATGACTCGAATACTTTCATTTCCTCTATTGACATTGGGAACCCATCTTTAAAGTCAATAAATATAGAATATCATTTCCACAGTGGTACTTCTAGAGGTTGAAGTAATCCAGTTGGCTTTTGATGCTCGACTTTTACATGTTGGCAACTCAAAGATTGCATCACCCATAAGCCTATGTCTATGTTCATTCCTTGAAGGAAGAAACCCCCTTTTATTCATGGATGCATCTTTATGCTTCCAAGATGAATAGTAAATTTGGAATGATGACACTCCAAGAACTTCCTTTCTTAGATTATCCACATTCGAAATACATAATTGTCCCTTTTTTCTTAACCATCCTCTTTGGTCAAGTGTAGTGTCTTTCAAATCATTAATCTTTATGTCCACTTCAGTCTCTTAATACGTTCATTAGGTAATAGATCATCTTTACGTTTTGCAGCAATTGTTTCGATCAATACTAGTCGAACTTTTAACCAAGAGATTATTGTAGTACATTAGCTAGAACCGATCGTCGACCTCATACAAACCCCACAGGATGCCAATGCCTCTAAATCATTCCATTTGGCCATCATTCCCAAAACTACGTTTTGATATTTTCTACTAAGTGCATCAACAACCTTATTTCCTTCCCTCGGCGTATACAAAATCCCAAGGTCATACACTCCTAAAAACTACAACCATTATGTTGCCTCGTATCCAACTTCTTCTGAAAGGATAAATACTTCAAAGGCGTAAGATCCATAAACAACTCAAAATCATTCTACAAAAATATAGTGCCTTCACACCTTCACTGCAAAGACTACTGCTACCAATTCTAAATCATGAGTCAGGTAACGAACTTTATGTTGTTGAAACTGTCAAGAAGCAAAGGAAATAACTATACCTTTCGCATCTCCATAGCTCTTAACCTTGTTCCACATGCACTAGTATACACCACCAAGTCCTGATTTTCATGTGCCACAACTAATACAAGAACATTGGTTAATAAATATTTTATCTTCTAAAATGCTTCTTCACATTTATCAATCAAAACAAACTTTACATCCTTACTTGTTAGTTTAGTCATACTATGCAGGAGAAATCTTTAATGAATCTCAGACAAAAAATAAGCTAAACCAAGAAACTTCTCATCTCGGTCACTATCATAGATCTTGGGTCTCTTTCAACTATTAATGGTTTCAATCTTTGATGGATCCATAGACAATCAATTCTCCAAAATCACCTGATCAAGGAACTTCACTTCTCTTTGCGAAAAATGACATTTTGAAAACTTCATCTTTAGTTGATATTGCCTCAGCGCATTATTATACCCATTTTGAACTGAGAAATATCTCGACGAGTCAAAACCACTGAATGGTCATGAAAAAAATATAAATCTGGAAGCTCACATCTAGAAACTAAAATTAAGGTGAAGTCTAGAGAATCAACACTAATCCTTGCTCGCCACAAAAAGTACTTAGCCAATCTCTAGATAGTCAAGTGACACGAAGCAAAAAGCAAAGATGAAGACACAATTTATGACTCGGTATGGAGTCATAAAGCTTAATTGTGACCTAGTAAAGCAAGTTCAAGAGATTGAAGACAAAACAAAACAAGGTGCAAGAAAACAAGTTTTCATAGCTTGGCAACGAGTTGTCTATTTTAATTATCTAGCTATGATCTTCATCTAGAGCATCATTCCAGGCATGGAGAACTTGGTGAGCTAATCTTGGTGCCTACTTGATCTTCATCTATAAATAGGAGAAGAGGTGCAAATAAATTGGGATCTTTTGAAACTTTTTCCTATTTTATGAATTAGCTAATTTTATCTTAATACTCTATTAGATTCTTACTCGAGTTATAAGTAATCGAGTTGTAAAATATTTCTTATAAAATAAAGAAGAAATCATTAACAAAGTTGATAGTGGACGTAGGTTATTAATTTTGTTCGAACCACTATAATTCTTGTGTGGTTTACCTCATTTTAATTTCTTTATCTCTATGATTACTACTCGTTAATTGATTAAATATTTGTCCCATTTTTGGCATAAATATTTTGGTGCTTTCACTAAGAAATTTCGATATTCTTACTCATAGATCTTGAAACTTCATATTTAAACTATCCACAAGCTAAATCTAGTTAGTCGTTGTTAGAAGATCTGCGATTCTTTAGGTTTTGAAAGTGTTTATCATTGGATACAGAAGAGTTATACGCCTAAGAAGGACAAAGAGAAGTCAACGGTTTAAGACCCACCGGTGACGTTGGAAATGAAGGCTCTTAGCATGAAGAAGAGACAACTCAACCTACTCCTACTGAAGATCCAAGTGCACCAAGATGGTGGCTGAGGTGGATTTGGATTGAATAATGGCCAATATGAATAAAAATATGTTAGAGGGTCAAACTGCCATCCTAACGAAGATGGAGAGAAATATTGCTTTGATGACTCAATTACCCCAAAGGGAAGGAAGAGTTGTAGAGAGTCATCATTTTATGACTTAGAAGAAGAGAATTCTTCTTTAATGGATGGAAATCATGGAGATGAAAAGTAGAATATTAAAAGGCTAGAAGTTAGGACATTGAAAATGGGACTTCGAAAATCCCTATTGACAAACCACAACTCGACATCGAGCCATCACAACTCAGTACCGATTTGTCCAATCGAGTTGTGTTTGGTGAGTTGGAGGATGAATTTAATAAGGAGGTGGACACTGGTGTTGAGCAAGATGATGGTAGCTAGAGTTATGGTGTTGAAGCTAATGCCACTGAGCCATTGAAGAACGAACATAGACAACAAAGAGTTGGATAAATGGTCTCCCAAAGGTTGGGGAGCCTAAACATCATGAGACTAATCGAGAGCATTTATGAAGCTAAAAACTTAGGGATGTCCCTGACAATCATTGTTCAGTCGATTTGTGTACCCAAAATACATACTTGATATAGTAAGGAGGCTGATCAATAAGAATCAACAGTAAAATGATGACAATTAGGGTTCATTGCTCAATAGAACCCTGTTCACCGATGATGTACTATGAGAAAGCTTTCCCAGGAGGTTTTTTATGTGATGGATGCTGTCTTACAATGGGATGACAAATCCGAGATAACATCTTCTAAAATATAAGTGACACATGGATGGTGCTGAAGCTACCGACGTGTGAGATGCAGGTGCTTCCCTATATTTCTTGAAGGGGTTGCTACAATATGGTTCACTCGACTCGCACCGAGGTTCATATCTTCCTTTGACCAATTAGTAAGGAAATTTATGAAGTAGTTTAGGCTCAATATAGCTTGACCAAAGAATATGATGTCCTTGTTAAACATCTATCAGAGGTCTAGAGAGACTCTAAAAGATTTTGACATGATTCAACACTATTGTAACTGAAGTCAACAATTTGATGAAAGATATAGTTTTGGTGGCATTGATTCGAGGAGTCCACCTTGGTATGGGTTTTGGTAAATTGCTTAAGAGAAAACAACCTCCTACCTTGGAAGAATTTTATCAAAAAGCATCCCAGTATCTGCGCTCGGAAGAGGCAGACCAAGCCGCAGGTCCGATTAGCAGTAAGATATCGAATGATCCAGTGCAAAGCAACGTTGCGATTAGACAAACTGGTGCGAGCACCGGGAACGTTGCTATCAATGTTGGAAATAAATAGTAATAACCAAAAAAGAAGGAATTAGGGTGCTGCTGGAAAGAAGCCAGACTTCGAAAAGCATCCAGATATATAAAATCCGAAGGTTATGCCCTCATTGAATGAGACCATTGGGAACATTTACCTTGCTACACAAGGAACTGAGGATTATAAGAAACTGCTTCGAAGGAAGGCAGTTAAATAAGAATGATGCTTAAAGAAGTATTGTCACTTTCGTGGGATACATGGGCGTAATACCAGCGAGCGTTGAGGGATATAATCGAGGACTTGATCATAAAAAAGAAACCGCAACAATTTGTAAAAGACACGTAGATTGGCAGGCAGATGGATAGTAGACTCAAAGGGCAGATGACCCAACTGATTCAGGTTGGGCCTAGTGGTGATAGACCTAGACCGCCTGAAAAGATAATTGTGATAAACACTATTACCGGTGGACCTCATCTGGCTGAGAAAAGCTAGAATAAGATGGATAGGTATGGTACTTCTTTGAAGCATGTTGCACAACAGACTTATTTCACTATGGAAGACGAAGCTACGGAAAAACAATTAAAGACAGTGAATGATGATATTGTGTTTAGAAATAGAGATACAATGGAGGTAAAAGCACTAACGCTTAACCTTTGGTGATTACTGTCATGGTTGGGCCGATGGCCGTGCACTGAGTCCTGATTGATTTTGGGAGCTCGATTCATATTTTGTTTAAGAAAATGTTTGACCAGATGAGGATGAGTGATAGGACCTAGAGCCATGTAAATCTCGTGTCCATGGTTTTATTGAAGAGGCTAGTTGTGTTGATTTATCTGTTGAGCTGGGTGAAGGAGACCATAAGACGGTGTGACTTTAGATGCTTGTTGTGATTGATATGTACTTAGCTTATATCGTTTTCCTTGGCCAACCGACTATTACCAGTTTCTGAATAGCTCTTACCCTATGGTGCTTAATGTTGAAATTTCCCACCGAGAATGAGGTAAGACTTATCCAAGGAGACTAGAGTACCGGTCATGACTATTACTTTGCCATGCTTAGATAGGCGAAGCGACATGAAAAAGGAAAGGCTGTAAAGAAGACTCTCTGTATTAATATAGTTGACCCATAGCAACCACCACCTAAGCCCTAACTCGGGCGCCATAGTAAATTTCAGGAATCTATGGATGCACGAAAAAAGCCAAAGTTTGCAAGGGCCGCACCGGCAGAGCTGGCGATCAACATCCCAATTAATGAGGATGACCCTATTCGGGTCCTAAAGATCGATCTCAGCTTGGCATGAAGATAAAAAGAGGTTAGTAGGGTTTCTCTGGGCAAACCAGGATGTGTTTGCCTATACACATTCCAATATGTGTGGAATATCATTAGAGATAGCATGCCATACATTGAATGTGGACATATGATACCCACTTATGAAGCAAAAGAGGGGTAGCATGGGTCCAGAGCCATAATAGCCCGCCTTGAAATGAGCGTAAATTCCAATCCAGAAAAAGCCCATCGAACTTAGAACCATCTCAAAGCTAGCTATTAGTTGGTAAAAAGAACAATATAGAACTATTTATCTACACATTCTGAATTTCATAGCAAAAGAATAAAATATAATAATAACAACAATACTCATTTTATTTAAATTCTAAAATCATAAAAAATATCTATAATACCAAAACCAACAATAACCGTAACATATCTGTGATGCAACATTCAAACTTACAACATAGTTTCTGTTTCATGGGTACATCAAAAACTATAGAAAATAACAAGTAAATAAATAGACTACTGCCACAAGTCTCATCAATGTCTCCACCTTTAGGATCGCCCTTTCTAACCTGTGTTGTAATGAGGAGGGAGTCAGAACAATATATTTTCAGTGAATAAAGATCTCAAGCCTTACTATATTAGTACTTGGATAGTATAAATTAAATAGGAATATGTCTTACGTTTTCTACCTACATCATAAGTTTTTTCAAACATAAGCCCAAAGGCTTTTCTCAACTTAAATAAAAGGCTTTCCAAATATAAGCCTATAGCCTACTTGTTATTAACTCAATTACCCATATCTATCATCAATAATGTTCTATCAATGTAAGAGATGGTTCTTAAGTCACTTAATACCTTCTAATGGGAATTAGGCAGAATCTAACCATTTAATACCTTATTTATAACAGTTCTACATCATTTACTACCTAAAATTCCAAGACAGATGCCTCATTGGTAACTATCTAGCTGATATTGCATGGAATCTCTTCGGCCACTTAATACTTCCTACTGAAGCAGGCCCTTTCCCAAGATATCCTCTACCATGCCTAACTCATAATCCCGACCATTTACTACTTCATACATAGGCGGATCCTCACACAACCACTTATTACCTTCAATTTTTGAAGCAGGTCCTTCGTATTATGACCCGTATCCACGGTGACATCTCACATTAGCCCGACTATTTGTAGGTATAGGTAGCTAGATTAGTTGGATAGATTTACCCAACAAAATTCAGGACTAACCTCGCGTCACCGTAGTTACTTATTTTAGGCGATGTCTCACATAAGCCCAAAGTCACACCGCTGGTCGTCAAATTAGCTGGGCAGACTTCCATATGTTTTTGACTGACCTCGCATCCCTATAACATAGTCATAATTTATATCACTCTACATATATTATACACATCTCACTATTTCCATAATTAAGGTCTTATAAGAAATATTTCTTATTTCCCCTTTAACATTAATTATCTTCCTAAAAGGGATTTAATAATAATTATTAACCTAATAACTATGCAATTAATACGTTATAATTATACATTAATTATGCATATATATATATATGACACACACATACACATACATACACACATGTGCGTGCGCCTAGAAATTAGCCCTACATATCTAATCTTTGACCAATGCCCAAAGATAGACAAGGTATGAAATTGCATATGGAGATAGGCACCGACGAACTCCATTAACCTATGATTTGATTGTCCGAATATATTTGTATCGGAGTCAATCGAAAGATTTGCCCTGTACATTTGATCCTTGACCAATGTTCGGAGATAAGAAAGATCTAAGGCTAATATCCGGAGATTGGCATATGAAACACTAGGTCCCGAAGATAGGAACTGGTATGTAATTGAACCTTTTGCAAGCATGGCTATGCTTATAACCTAGCAAGACAAGCTTGGCTAATAATAAGTTATGATTATCAACGAATGCTTTTGATCCATGCCTGAAGATAAGCGAGATCAGAGATGGATGTCCAAGGATAGACATCCAAAGCATCATTTTTTGGAGATATGAAATGATGCACGGCTAGAAGCTTTTGTGATTACAACGTTATTTATAGTGAAATGGAACCTGAACGAAATTAAAGAAGATAGGCCGTGGAGTTGGCTAAAGCATCGCGGGTTTGTTTAGCCAAGAGAGATACTTTGGCAGCGATAGATATGACTAAATAACGAAGTACCACTAATTAATTGTAGAGGGTTATTCGTACATACAGAGTTATAATGAATAACAAGTTGCACACATTCAAATACAATCATCACAAACCTAATTAATCGAAGTATATACGCTCATAAACACAAAGATTAAAAAGATGAACAACTTTATTCACATATAACTTTTGAAAGCAAAAGTAAGGGCCTTACGTGCACAACAACGACTTATATACACGTGCTAAAACCAAATCAAACACTGCATAAGAAAATGATATATAATCCTTCTTTTTCTACCACCTACTCTTCCTCTTGCCTTGTGGAGAGGTTGAAGCTGGCCTCTTCTTGGATTCCACATCCATCCCTATGGATAGATGGCCTTTAGGATCCCCATCCCGGTTATAATTGTTTTTTGGGGATTTAGGGGCCTTAGCTTGAATGCCAACTACTGCAGGAACATAAGTTG
The DNA here is from genome assembly GCA_030737815.1 of Allium fistulosum. Classification (NCBI taxonomy): domain Eukaryota; kingdom Viridiplantae; phylum Streptophyta; class Magnoliopsida; order Asparagales; family Amaryllidaceae; genus Allium; species Allium fistulosum. The sequence goes on along the minus strand of CM060902.1, from coordinate 1,443,368,523 downwards.
GAATGGCGAGTGGTGGCATCGACAAAGCTATTGAAAGTGGGGATGGAATATCATGAACATTTTTTTCTTTCCTAATATTATTTATTATTATTAGATGAGTAGTTTGCATTTTAGACATTGAAAGTTCTGAACCATGATCCTTATCCCCTGTAATTGTTAAGTCTTCATCGTCCTATGTCATATTAGGATCATCCATAGCCTCTTCGTTCAATACATGAATATTTTCAACACTGAGACTCGAAGTAGACCTGGCTGAAGAGGTTGGAATTAAAAATGGGCAAAGACGCTGATAGATTCAGTCATTGAAGCTTGGGAGCCTAGAGCTAGATATAAGTCTGGCAAGGGGCAAGGGCAGGTGAACCTAAAACCTAAGAACGAGAAAAATAAAGATTATAAACATTCATTGGTGTCATCGGAGCCTTCTCAAACATAGAGGAAATCAATGATATTCCTTCGAGGGGGAGCAGAAGTTGCTTGAGAAGGTAATATTTATATTAAAATATAAATATATACTAATGGTTTGCAAATATGTTTTGAAAATATAAATTTTGGCATATGACAGACTTTATAAGATTCTGATAAAAAAAGTTGTTATCCAATGAGATTTTGATAATAAGTGGAGTTGGTAGAAAAGAAATTATCTTTTAAAGGAAATTTGCAATTTTTAGAGTATTTACAGCATTGCCATACCGAAGTCCTTGATGCCGAACCTCATGCTACTGCAGTTATGATTCTCGACGACAATCATGGGTAATGCATAGGATGCCAACATTGGCTGACAATGAATGGATTGACCATGGATGAAGAAGGAGGCGTAACATCAAGTTCGACGTCATGAACTTTGACGTTAGCATTGCCGCATGCCTTAAGTGTCAATTTATATAAATAAGGGCATGATGCCACATATTTATAGCATCGCCGACCCTTTAAAAGTTTTGAAGTCGCATAATTTATATATCAATTATGACTCTATAGGCAGCTATGCTGCTTTTATCTATGTCGACTTCGACAATAACGATGCCACTTTTATTCAAAGCTATATAATTTCGAAGAAGGGAAGAACGCCACTTTTAATAAATTCAGCTTTAATGATGCCACCTATTCTTCTTAAGGCATTGATGCTGAGATGCATCAATGTTGCCGCTTGTCATTAAGACTTCAAACTATGCAAACCAATTTTTGTATACAAAATGACATCGACACTCAATGAAGTGTGATGTAAATGCTATCGCCCATATGGTGTTATGTTTTAAAAGTTAATGTCCCTAACATATTATTATATTGAGGAAGGGCGATGACCTCAATGGAAATAATGACGTCGAGCTTTACCAATATATAAAGTTTTATTGTAAAATCATATGTCATGGCATGATTATTTTGGATAAAGAAAGGGCTATATTTTCCTTGTTTTGAAAATATGATTTCAAAGTTAAATCATTTATAAAGATGTATGTTTTAAAGAAAATAAAAAGGGTATTTAGCCTAGAATTTAACTAAAGCGATTAGTGTTCTTATTACCTTTAGATAAATTATGATAGGATGAATTGACTCAGAGATTAGAAAATCTGATGGGATTGGTATAGGGTAACGTTCTATACTTCAGTTGTTTGCCCCTAGCTGATATAAGTCCAAAATCCAATGCATGAGACTTTATGGGTAAGACTAAAAGTAGGTTTACGCACAAAAAGGAATACATAATGATGAGATAGGTTATTGGTGAGGCCGTAAAACCATTAGGATCGGAGTGGTCCTAGGAATTCTAAGTTCGGACAAACCATCCAATTGTCTTTTAATAGTATGTTAGAGAATTTGATATATCTGGTAGGCCCGAGTCAACCATAGGTTTGTAGTTACCTTAAGAGAACTATGACGTTGAGATAGGTAGTCTATTTATTTAGATAGATTGGTCATGATCACCCATGTTGCATGCATGCATAGTATTGTTTATATTGTCTATTTTAACTAGTTTGGTTGCAGGATTTGATTTGTAAAAGAGATGTTTTAAAAGGGATATTAGTGAGGTGAAAAATCATTATGCTCAGTAGCGTGGTCTCACTAGATATTCATAAACCGAGATGGCATATAACTATTTACACCAAGCTTTTTGTTTGACTCAAAGTTTATGTTTTCCTCTTAAACTCTCGGGTGTTCAAAATTTGATTTGAGTAGGTCAGGAGTAAGGGTTTTTCAAGTTAAGTAGATTTTGGTGAATAATGCTTTCGAAGACATGCAAGAGGCAAAGCTAGCTATGTAGGAGTCTATCCTATTATCCACTGTGTTGAAGTTATCTTGTTGAAGTGCGTGTAAAGATAGATGTTTTAACTGTCTATTAGTAACTGTGATCAACCAAGGGGGCATCTTCATATATCGCTCTTGGAGTATTTTGTAATAATTATATTTTATCTGAGCCTGGACAACATTTTGTGATTATGTAATGAATATGAAATATCACCTTATGAGAAAGTTTGCTTTGAAATTGTGTTTAGAATTATTTCATATTTTTATGCTTTGATGTTATTGATACAATTAACATCACCGTGTTTTGTCATCAGAAATACTACATCTATAGCGCTTAGTTTCGGACTTAAAAATGGGGGATGTTACAACTTGGTATTAGAGCATAGGTTTATGTAAAAAACTAAAAGAATTTCTGAATTTAAAAGAGTTTTGAAAACATAATTCAAATGAATCAAAGAATAAGATTGGGCTATGGGATAGCACTATAGTAACGTACTTTTATTTACTATATATAAGTATACGATTTATCTCTATTTTCCCTCTTTTTTAGACCGTTCTTCTATATCTTACTAAGGTTCGAGTGCAGATTTAAGAAAGTAAGATATGGAGGTAGGAAATGGAAGAGTGAATCTTGGTGGAGAAAGCACCACTACCAATTGAAATGTCAGGCCCAATACTAGAACGAATTTGGGTTGACAAACAGCTGCAAATGTGGGTGCTGGAAACACCACCGGTTGATATGGAAGCAATATATCATGGTTCTTTATCAATATGATGCACACAGGAGCTGCTACTGGATTAGTTGGTGGAAATGCTGGAGGAGCTAACAATTATGTTGTTTTGAGCAAAGACTGTGTAAGACTCGGAGGGAAGCCATTCATTGGAATGGAGGATGCCATTGAAGTTGAGAATTGGCTACTTAATTATGAAAGGATTTTTGCTAATCTCGGATTGAATGAGGAACAAAAGAGGAGATTGGCATTCGGGTAACTGCAAAGAGTTGCATTGTACTAGTGGAATGGTATGACTGTTGGGGTAGCAAATGAAACTTTGACTTGGGCAGAGTTTGGAAGGAGGTTTGAAGAGAGATTTATGTTAAAAACTGCCAAATTAACTTTGCAAAGAAAGTTTGCTGAGTTGGTGCAAGGTGATATGATCGTGCTTGAGTGCGCAACTAGATATGAGGAGCTGTTCGATATAGGTACGCTACCATAGATACAGTGATTAAGAGAAACTAGAAGTTCATCCACGGATTAAGACCTGAACTTACTAGGGTGACTTTGCCACATCTTAAAGATCCATGTGATGTAGTGGTTGGGATGGCTTTGAGGGACGAAGAGATGCATGCTTTCTTCAGTAATAACAAGCCAAAAGAGAGTCAGAGTTGACATAATCAGAAGAGGAAGTTCTTTCAAAAAAGGGAGCTCAGAAGGGTGGAGCTGCCAAGAAAGTGAAGTCTGAAGTTGTGTGTTACAAGTGTGACGGAAAAGGAAATTTTGCAAATGAATGTCGTTCCAGTGATGGAAAGAAGGTGATTGGGAGAAAGAACATCAAGTTCTTTAACTATGGCCAGATCGAGCATTACAAGAATCAGTGCAAGGAACTAGCAAAAGTTGAGAAAGGAAAGGTGTTTGCCTTAGAACCGGCTACCTCGAGACCCACAATAGAAGATAAAGGAAAGGCTACAATGGAAGGTACACTTTTGATTCATAGCTTACCTATTAGAGACTGTTTGATACCGGTGCATCACATTCTTTTATATCTCATTGTTCGGTAGATAAGCTTAACCTAGAACCCTCGTACCTAGTTACTTACTTAAGAGTTTCAAATTTAATAGGAGGGTATGCAAATCTTAGGATGAGATGTGACCATTTGGAGTTTGAATTATTAAGTCATGTATTTGCATGTAGTTTGCATGTATTTGATTTCGTGGGCTTTGGGATTATACATGGTATAGATTAGTTAAGTAAATATGATGCTAGGATATTTGCTAAGATAAGAAAATATCACTAAGACATCCTAATAGTAGCGACCGAATTATATACTCCGTAGAGAATCCAAGTTTTGATGTTTGTGCATTACTAGGTGAAATAGAGGAGGAGGATGAGTTGAATCAGGTTTTCATAGTTAGATTTGGCGATATGGTTCCACAAACTAAGGTTGGGAGAATGTAGTATTCCATTGACGATGTTTATAACAAGATATGTTTCGTATGAGTGGTTAGTAATGCCATTCGAATTGACTAACGCGCCTGCTTTTTTCATAGATTTAATGAACCGAATTTTCAAAGAGCATTTAGATAGATTCGTGTTGGTATTCATGGACGACATTTTGATATATTCTAAGGAAGAAAGAGATCATGAGATTCAACTTAGAATAGTGCTTGACACGTTGAGGCAGCATCAGCTAAAAGCAAAATTTTCTAAGTATCATATTTGGAAGAAGGAGGTGAAGTTTCATGGTCATGTAGTCTCAGAAACGGGTTGTCAGTAGATCCAGCTAAGATAAAAGCAGTTAATAATTGGAAGAGACCCGAGACAACGACTGAGATAAAGAGTTTTCTGAGAGTAGCTGGCTATTACCGGGATTCTTCAAGGATTTCTCTCGTATAGCAGCACCGATGACTAAACTAACAATGAAGGACATAAAGTACGCTTGGATCGATAAATGTGAGGAGGCATTCCAAAAGCTGAAACATTTATTGACCAATGCACCCGTGTTAGTTGTTCTAAATGGAAATCAAGATTTGATGGTGTATACTGATGCAAGTGGAACATGGTTAGGAGCTATGTTAATGCAGAAGGGTAAAGTGATTACCTATGCTTCACGACAACTTAGATCGCATGAAGTTAGATATCCGACTCATGACGTAGAGTTGACTACCATAAAGTTTGCATTGAAGGTGTGGAGACATTACCTTTTGGGAGAGTGATTCGAGTTGTATACAGATCACAAGTCATTAAGGTATTTATTCTCTCAAAATGGGCTGAATATGAGATAACAGAGGTGGTTAGAGTTTATAGCTGCTTATGATTTTGGAATTGAGCGCATATCGGGGAAAGGAAACAAAGTTACAGATGTGCTTACCAGGAGATGTCAGAATGCAGTATTAGAAATGATATCGGAGTGGAAAGATTTGGAAGCATTGACTACTTGGAGTATCCAGTTGAGATCGATGGCTAGTTCTAGTCAGAGTATAGTGATGTTATCTTGTTTTGAAATTCGACAAGTATTGATTGAAAGGATTGCTTCTAAACCGAGAGATGATCCATTGCTAGCCGAAGGAGTTAAAAGGTTAGAGAGTGGAACTGAGATTGATGATTTGAAGGATTTTTATCTTGACCGGAATAGATGGTTGAGAAAGAAGGGATGATTGTGTGTTCACGATGTTGGTGACCTAAGGAAAGAAGTTCTTAGGGAATGTCATCATTGGAAGTTCGCTATTCATCCTAGAGGAACTAAGATGTATCATGATATGAAGAGAAGTTTCTTCTGCGAGGGTATGAAAGGGGATGTAATTTTATAGGTAAAACAGTGTCTAAATTGCCAACAAGTAAAAGCCGAACATTAGAAGCCTAGTGGATTGCTTCAACCTTTAGATATACTAGTATGGAAATGAGATTCATATCTATGGATTTCATAAACAGGTTGCTAAGGTCGAACGAAGGAAATGAAAGTATTTGGCTTATAGTGGACATACCGACTAAGAATGCACACTTTATACCCGTTAAGTCGACAAGGACATCACCTGTTTTAGCTAAATTATTTGTGAAGAATATAGTTAGACTACATGGAGTTCCTAGTAATATAGCCACTGACAGAGATTCCTTGTTCACTAGTGAATTATGAAAGAGTCTACAAGAGGTTTTAGGTACCAAGCTCAAGATGAGTACCGCTTACCATCCACCGATCACTGGGAAAACCGAAAGAGTTAACAAAGTCTTGAAGGATTTGTTAAATGCTTGCGTGCTAGACTTTGGAGGATCATGGGAAGACCATGTACACTTAGTCTAGTTTTCTTATAACAATAGTTGTAGACTAGTATAGGGATGTAACCTTTTGAAGCTTTTTATAGGAGACCGTGCAAATCTCTAGTATGTTGGTTAGAGACTGGAGATAGATTAATTCTTTGTCCAAATATGGTAAGAGAAGCCATAGAAAAGATTGAGTTGATTTGGACTAGAATAAAGGAAGCTCGGACTAGGTAGAAAAGTTATGTAGATAAGAGACGAAAGGACTTAGAGTTCTCAGTTGGAGATCATATTTTTATCAAAGTATCATCGATAATGAGTGTAATAATATTTAGTAAGTTAGGGAAATTGGCACCTAGGTTTGTTGACCATTTTCTATTATAGAAAGGATCGAGAAACTCGCTTACAGAATACAGTTAGCCACTAGTTTGAAGGAGTCCATAATGTTTTTCATGTTTCTCATCTAAGGAAGTGTGTTCGAGATCCAGAGACTACTATCACTCCGATTGTATTAGAAGACTTAGTGGTGGAACCAGACATGACTATAGTGAGACATCCAGTTCGTATAGTGGCTGGGGATAAGAAGAAGTTAAGGAACAAGACAGTCATATTGGTAAAAGTCCAGTGGAGCGACGACGAGAGAGACTGTACTTAGAAACAGAGAGCAGGATTAGAGGCATCTATCATGACTTGTTTGATGGTATGTTTTACATCTATGCTTATATGTTGATGTGTGAACCTTATGGTAATTTCGATGATGAAATTCATTAAAGAGGGAAGTCTGTAACAACCCTGATTTGATTAACATTATTTCAGATATTTTATTAGATAAATAAAATAAAATAATGTAAAACAAGAAGGAGATTGAGATTTGAAAAATAATGCGGGTTGTGCCTTAATGAATAAGTCAATAAGAAGGGTTTTAAAACTTAAATAAGAAGGAGAAATATTTCTAAGGACAAAATATGAATAAATTATAATTCCTAATACATATCCTTACACTCGTTCTCCCTTATTCACTTTATTCATACAAATTTTTTTAAAGGGTTAGGCCGGTCATTGCTAGGTGAAACCAAGAGAAGCAAAGTAAGGAAATTAAATCTAAAGCTAGATGAAATCACTCAACACTCAAATCTCAACCTTCTTTAACCATTCAAGATGAATAATAGTTATGCATCTCAGGTTTTAACTACTATTTTTGATTTTGAGTATAAATCTAAATCTTTTGCTTGTATTATGTAATGCTTTAATTGTTTGGATGATTATATGCTTATTGTTGAATTTATAGAATTTATTTATAAAATTAAGTGATACGTTTGAGTTAGAAACCTATCATATGACACCTAAATGACTCGAAATTTTGATATGATGTACAAACTTTTTTTTGGAAGTGGGTTTTTAGTTTCATAACTTTCTGATTTAATGAGAATATTTGGTGAATTTTCTAAGATTGGAAAATGGATATTCGGGGCTTAATTATTAGAAATAATTGAATAAAGTTTTTGGCTCTGAAATTTTTATATGTTAAAGAAGATATTAAATATGATATTATGTGATTTTTGGGGATTTTTCCTATGAGTTTATGATTTATATAAATTTATTAGGCTAGAAAAGCTTAATATTTATATTAAAATGTATATATGGTTTGCAAATATGTATTGGAAATACAAATTTTGGCATATGGCAGATTTTAGAAAAGATTTTGATAAAGAAAGTTGTTATCCAATGGGATTTTGACAAATAAGTGGAGTTGGTAGAAAAGAAATTACCTTTTAAAGGAAATTTGCAGTTTTTAGAGTAATTACACCATTGCCACACCGAAGTTCTCGATGCCGCACCTCATGTTGCCGTAGTTATGATTCTTGACGATAATCATGGGTAATGCATAGGATGCCAACCTTGGTTGGTGTGGAATGGATTTGCCATGGTTGAAGAAGGAGGCACAACATTAAGGTCGACGTCATGGACTTCGACGCTAGGATTGCCGCGTGCCTTAAGTGCCGCATTTTGTATAAATAAGGGCATTGTGTCGCATATCTATAACATCGTCGAACCTTTAAAATCTTTGAAGGTGCATGTTTTATATATTAGCTCCAACTCTATAGGCAACTATGCCGCATTTATTTATGTCGACTTCGACAGTAACGATGATGCCTTTATTCAAAGCTATATAATTTTGAAGAAGGCAAGAATGCCGCTTATATTAACTTTAGCTTGCCTATTTTCCTTAAGGCATTGATGCTGAGATCCATCAATGTCGCCCCTTGTCTTTAAGACTTTAAACTATGCAATCCAATTTTTTTATACAAAATGACGTCGACACTCTATAAAGTGCGATATGAATGCTATCGGCCCTATGGCCTTATGTTTTAAAAGTTAAAATCCCTAACATATGTTTATATTGAAGAAGGGCAATGAACCCAATGGCAATAATGATGTCGAGCTTTACTACTATATAATTTTTTATTGTTTTGGCCATATGGCCTATGTTTTAAGGATCGAAGACCTCCAATTGACTTCAAACTTCATCAATATTGTTTTGTAAAAGCATATGGCATGACACAATTATTTTGGATAAAGAAAGTGCTATATTTTCCTTGTTTGAAAGTATGATTTCAAGGGTTAAATCATTTATAAAGATGTATGTTTTCAAGGAAATAAAAAGAGTATCTAGTCAAGAATTTTACTAAAGAGGTTAATCTTTTTATCAACTTTAGATAAACTTTGATAGGATGAATTGACTCGGAGAATAGAAAACCATTAGACCGGTGTAGGGTAGCGCCGTATACTTCAGTGTTAGCCCCTAACTAATATATGCCAAAAATTCCAATGCGTAGGGCTTTATCACGGGTAAGACTAAAAGTAGTTTTACGCATAGAAAGGAATACATAAGGATGAGATAGGTTGTTGGTGAGCCCACAAAACCATTAGGATCAGAATGACGCTAGGAATAGTAAGTTCAGATAGGCCATTCAGATAGGCCATCCAGTTGTTTTCTAACAGTATGTTAGAGAATTTGATATATCTGGTAGGCCTGAGTCAGCCGTAGGTTTGTAGTTACCTTGAAAAAACTATGATGTTGGGACAGATAAACCATTTATATAGATAGATTGATCATGATTACCCATGTTGCATGCATGAACAATATTGTTTATTTTGCCTATTTTAACCAGTTTAGTCATAGAAATTTGATTTGCAAAAGAGATATTTTAAAAGGGATATTAGTGAGGGAAAAACCTGTTCCACTCAACGGCATGGTCTCACTAGCCATAAACCGAGATGGCTTATAATTATTCACACCAGAATTTTTGTCCGACTTGAAGTTTATGTATTCCCCTTAAACTCTTGGGTGCTCAAAATTCGATTTGAGTAGGATGGGAGTAAGGGTTTTTTAGGTTATGTAGGTTTTGACGAATAAAGCTCCGAAGACATGCATGAGGCAGAGCTAGCTATGTAGGAGTCTATCTATATATATATATATATATATATATATCTTTTACCCGCTGTGTTGAAGTTATCTTATTGAAGTGTATGTAAAGATAGATGTTATAACTGTCTGTTTGTAGCTCCAATCAACCAAGAGGGCATCTTCATATGTCGCTCTTGGAGTATTTTGTAATAATTATATTTTATCCGAACTTGGGAAACGTTTTGGGATTATGTAACGAATATGAATTTCATCTTTGAAATGTAATGAGAAAGTTTTCATTAAAATCGTGTTTAAAATTATTTCATATCCTCGTGTTTTGATGTTATTGGTACAATTAACGTTACCACATTCTATCACTAGAAATTAATACTATAGATGGGTGCAATATCTGTAATGCTTAGTTTCGGGCCTTAAAATGAGGGATGGTACAAGATTGTTGATGTAAAAAAATTGAAGGCAACTCCTTTGCTTTCTTTTACATATGCTTCAATGGTTCTATGAATACTAATTGGTAGATGAGCATGGAATATGTTCAAAATAGAAGTCCAAAAAACAAAATCAATTTGTGACGTAACTTTCTTTGGATCTTCAACACACTCTAGCTGACAAACAACAACTTCTTCTTATTTATCTTTCGACTATTTCCTTTAATTTAAAGCAGAATTTTGGAGAATATTGTTAGTTTGCGGAAGATGGATCTTAAGGCTAATTTAATACCAGAGGGGGATGAATAGTGTTTACTTATTTTTGTGAATCTTTTTAAATTCTTTTATGATTATAATTAAAAAATGCAGAATCAACAGTCATAGATTGAAACACAGATAGATATAAATGCAGTAAAAGTAAAAAAAGCAAAGGATTGGAGAGATCACTTCAGAATTTTTGTATCGGTTTGGAGTTACCCTGCATCCAGTCCCGCACAATTTCTTGTACAGATTTCTTTTCAAATATCAAAGACTTTACAATATAATTTTCAAGGCTACGAGACACACCCTCTAGATTTTCCAAGCTCTAGGTACACTCACTAAATTCAGATAGGACACAAGCACACCCATTTGGATTTCAAGGATACCAAGCACACACAAGAGTATAAGAGTATGATTGGATAGAGTTTATAGACTTATATTCTTGATCTTGAATACAAATTCTCCTATAACCTCTTGAATAACACTTTAATTATGTTTTAAGTGATAGAGATGAAAGAGATCAGAGAGTAATTGATAGAGAATCAAATCAATAGAGCTTGAATTTGATTCTGATTGAATTTGAGAATATTTTGAGTAGATTTTCTTTTAGAAATCAAGAGAGCAAAAAAGGAGAGAAAATACAAGAAAGTAGTTAAAAAAATTTGTTGGTAACTCCTCATATTTATAAAGAAACAATGGTCATGTCCATTTGCAAAGAGATATGAATAAAAGGCACTTTTATTCAAATTTAAATTTTGAAAAATGGGTCTATATGTCGACATAAAGTATTAGGGTATGTCGACACCCTTTATATTTTGGAAACTTACTTAATAATAATTATTTTGAAAATATTAAGATTTTTAGAATATTTTGAAACTTTGTACAATCATCTAACATAGTTTATACACATTTTAATCATATCAAAAATTAAGAAAACTTTATAAAATTATTTTGAAATATTTTTTAAATATATAAAGGATTAAAATATTAATTTCTTTTGAAAATAATATATATAAAGTATGAGTGAATATATAATTAAAAACAAAGTTATAATAAATGTTGTAATATACTTATAAACATTTGGAGATCATAAAACTAAAATTATAACAAGGTATAATAGATTTAAAGTTTAAAAACTTAAGTACTCAAAATATAATAATCTTTAGAAAGCTATTTTGAAAGATCATTTTGAAAGCAAAGATTCTTTGAAATCATTTTGAAATTTAGAATGTTTGAAAACCATTGAAAAGAAAAATGAAGAGAGAGATAAAAGAAGTGCTATCATGGTTTTAATAATAATCTGTGACTCTATAACTTATCTAGAATATCTTGAATCTTCAATACTCATTAGTCTTCATTCTTTAACTCTATATCAGACAATTGAATCTGCTCTTGATACTGTACAATCTTCTTAATCAACACCTGTCTAATATTCTACAATATATACTAACTTGGATAAAAACATTAGTATTTATGTTTTGTATAATGTCATATGGTTGTTGTCATCAAAATTAATGCCAAAAGTACTAACAATCTCCCCCTTTTTGATGAAGATAACCATGTTTATAAAATATGATACAACTCCCCCTAAGTTATAAAACTCCCCCTTTATTTATGCTTGGATATTTTATGTCACCCTATTTGTCATTAAAAAAAATTCAATCAAAACTGCTCCTAACTAGGTACATTATGATATAAAAGTAATACGAATGATATATGTAAATAAGAAGTGATAACATAAATTTTCTTAGTCATACCAATCCATAACATACATATTATTTATTTAAATCAAATACAAATCAATCCAGTCAATCAAACAAATCAATTCAAACAAATCAATTTAAACAAATCAATCCACTCCACTAAGTTTATATACACCAATCCATAATGTAATATATTAATCTACAAATTTATTTTAAATCCTATATATATTAAGACTATCTAATCAAACTTGGATTCCCTTAGGAACTTCCACCCGGCCATATGAATCGAAAATTGGATCCGCTTTGAGAACATTTCAATCTTCATCATCTTTGTTGATGGCACTATCAGGATTGTTGGTTGGTTTGTCTTTGATAAGAGAAGAAATCATTCATCAAAGTCAAAATGCTTCCCTTTTTCTTTAATCATCTGTATTTGACTTAGTTCTAAGTGTCTTTGATTTCTAAGAATGAAAGTACAGATATCTTTGAACGATTTTAGAGTTTGTTCAAGATTTTCACATAATTTTTTTCGTGGAGAAGCCATTTTTGAAAGGATAAGTTTATAAATGAAAAGGGAAAAGAAAGTCAATAGAAATGTTGTTTTTCTGGAGTGAATAAATTTATATAAGGGTAAGGATTCGTTTGAAATAAATAGGTATTTGGTAGTTATTTTATTTTGAATTTTGAATTTTTTTGAAATTTGGCCGTTGTATGTTGACATAGAATATACACATACATCGACATATGTATCACAATTTTCAAAACCATCTTATTTTTCTATACCATTGTATTTGGCCTATACTATTGCATTTGTATGACTTTCCAGAGACTAAAAACAATGTATAACTGGGAGGAATAATGTTTCATTGATAATAAAGGAAGAGTACATGGAATCCAAAGATAAACATAAACAACACATAGAATGAAAACTAGAACAATCCAAACTATAAACTAGAAAAACATAGAAATACAACTAGGAAGAAGTAGATGAAGATGAAGCTTTTCCACTAATCTTTCGAATGATTTTTCCAAATTATTTGTCTACTTTGTTGTAAAGAGAAGTGAAATTCTTAGAAAAATATCTCTTAAGCTTCTTTTGGTTGAAAACGATCTTCTCTTGATTTTTGAGAAGATCTTTATTGGAAGGATGAGATGACATTTTAATACTTTCCAATGAAGTATCTCCTTCCTTTTCTTGTTCTTCCTCCTCGACCTCCATTTCTTCTTACTCCTCTTCCTCCTCTTCCCTTATTTTTGCTCCTCTCCCCAAGCCAATCTCTGTTACTTTTCCGCAAGTGTTTCATAAGGCTCGAAAAGGGTGAAATTTGCAAGAGAGAGATGTTGGCCTTGTCGGAAAGTTTTCGAGCAATGGTTTCCTCTTCTTTCAGGTCAACACAAAATATGTGAATACCCTAGTAAGATACACACCATAAAATAGTGTGTTCTCATGCCTAGAGATATTCTTAGGAAAAGTTCATCCAAAATAACTTGTCACAAAAATTTATGTTGTAGTGACCATAAATGGCAAATGGAGTTTTGAAAACTTTTTGAGTCGGGTTATTATAATTTCTCATCTTTAGGGTTATACTTTGTTGCAAAAGAAGACTTAAAATCCTTGCTTTAGGATACAAATTTTTGTTTTTGAACTCAAAATCATCATCACTTCAAAAATATTATGAAAAACTTCACGATTTCGAATATCAATTTTAAAATTTGAAAGATCCATTCCACTAGATTTGAATCCGAGAATGTTACCTAAAATTTCACAATTTAAAACAATTTGAGTGCCTTTGACACTACTCCAAACTTTTTCATTTCCATTATAAAATTTTCCTTTCAAATTCGTATAAAACATTTTAACTAAATTTGGATAACATACAAAATCATTTTGGGAAGCATCTATTAAACCAAGAATTCCATTTTGCAAACAAAGATTATAAAGATCATAAGCACGAAAATCTTCGAAAAGAGCGAATCTTCCGGAAGAGACTTTTCCGAAAGACATATCCTCTATATAGGCTTGTATAGCTTCTTTGTCATGAAAAAGAAAGTCTTTTGTTTCTTAGAAAGCCTCATGGTTGATAGAGTGTTGCTTGAGAAAGCCACTGAAGAATAGTTTGAAGAGATAAGCGAGTTAATGAATTATAGAATTTTGAAAATGAGAGCGAAATGAATGGATGGAGATATTATAACTGAATAAAGAATCAATGGACATGTTCTCTAGTTAAGAGACACCTTTTCAGGATATTGGGGTTGGTAAAAAGGCGGAGGGAAATTAAAATTTTGAATTTGAAATGAATATTCAATTCTGAATTCAAGTGCATATGCCAACATATGCATAGTGGGTATGTCGACATACATCACGTGAATTTTAAAAAAGAGGAATTGAACAATTATTCTTTTCCTATATACGCATATGTATAATTATCCTATAATTATTAATAATATATATATACCTAGTGAATAATTAAAAAATTATTTTAAATACATATTTTTTTTATTTACATAAAATTTATAAAATATTTAATACACACACATGCACTGTATTCATTTTGTTGAAACCAAAAATGGGCATCAACACCCAATAGAGTATAGTAGAGATTAAATGAAGAATGAAATTAAAATAGAGCAAAAATCATAAATGAACACACAGATTTTTACAGTGGTTCGGCAATCTTGGCCTACGTCTACTTCATATTTTTACTGATCTTGCACTTGATTATGATTACAATAATGTTAGGATCTGTTGAGATCCATTAGTACAAGAATGAAGAATAAAAATGGTAGAGCCATGGAAGCAGAAAGAAGGGTCCTTTTTTGATGTCATGCTTGTTGTATTTATATGGGAAGACGTGCACGGATCAGGCTGAAATTTCGACAGAAGAACCTCCAGGCCAAGACGAGGCTACACAAGAATTTCTAGTCCCATTGGGGCATACAATAGGGGTCGAACCCAACCCCTATTTTGGCATCCAAATGGGGTGTAATCCATCGGGTAGGTCCTCCATGACGTTAGTTACTTACCCTCCAAATTTCGCGTCATTCCGACTAACCTTTTGTGAGATATCGCATTTTCTTGAAATTGTATTACATGCATTCTGATTTCAGCCTATCCCTCCAATCTCCTTTGATTGGGTTGCGATCCCTCGAGGGTGTTCCCCATGTTGTAATGTGCTTATACTCTAAGTTTAATGTTGATGGCATTTGTAGATTTTGAGTTATTGGCTGATCATTGTTGCAATATGTATAGAAATCTAAATATAGCTGATCCCACTTATACCGATCCCTTTTATACCATCCCTTTTATACCTATCCCTTTTTATTGGTGAAGTAATTTGCCCATAACTTGAGCATATGAACTCCAAACGACTTGAAACTTGAAATTTAGCCTCATGGGGCCTTCCTTGTCACTCCATACCGATCTCACCTAGTTTGAGACAAAAATTAAGGGTAGATACTCAAGGTTTTAAATCTCTGATTTCGATCACATCTCGTCTCGAAGAATATAGAGAGCTTATCTCGTATCGGGTGAGATCTCAAATGAGATGAGTGCATCTCGGTCGTCCATCTCGGATTTACATCTCGGTTTCTAAAATTCATTACGGAGTTATCTCGGAGTATATGTCATGTCGAAAATTAGTTTTCATACACTTAAATTTATAACACTAGTCAATACCTTAAGGAAAACACTATGCACTTACCTTGAATATATCACACGCTTATCATTAGTAATTTAGTATGGAAAAATATCACTTGTATCATATAAAATAAACAAATAACTAGATTTCATGAATAATGTTCAATATAATATCATATAAGATAAAGTAGACAAGAAACAAACCATAACATATGCACCTTTACTTTGTTTGATCATTCACTTAACTTCCCTACACAATATAATGTCTCATTTCTACCTTTTATGATTTATAGTGCTGCAAGGGAAATCTTAATTTTATAACTTCAAATACAGAAGTCTACAAGTAGAATTAAGATATTCTATGTCCGATTATAGTATTTAATTATTAGCAAACAAAATCTCATTAAGCAACTAATAGCATTGATATTTCAAACAAACGTAGAAAATAGCATACATAGTACAAACAATTTTCAAACATTCAGTAATATTATAAGAAAAGCAAAAAAATTATGTACAAATGAAAATGTAATCATTAAATGAAATTAATAGCTGAAAGAGAATTCCTTTATTGCTTAAAAATAAGCCTCGAGAAAAAAATAATAGCAGCAAAGACTAAATGAAATCAAATTGGGAATCCATTTGGAATGTAAAGTTAAATAAGTCAAGCCCAAAATTTATAGCCGCAAAAAAATAGGGTTAGGAAAGAAACTCAAGAAAGTGTCAAAAAAAGAAAAATGAAACTGGATATAAATTAATTTGGATCAGAAACCTAAATGAAAATCATAAAGTGAAATACTTACCATAATCGATGTGGATTTTATCATCTTCTTACCCTCGTCACTGCCGTAAAAAAAGACGAAGATTAAATGAGATTTATATAAGAAATAAGGGTTAAAAAAACACAATTACGAAGTTTAAATTAAGGTAAAGGATGAGCCAGCCCAATACGGAAAAAGAGTTGATTTTTTCCAAAATTCAACAACTCGGCCGGTATCTCGTTGTTAAATCTCGTCCGAGATACCGAACAAGATACTAAAATATCGTCCGAGATTTGGGTCAAACGAGATTCAAACGAAATAGCCTATTTCAAATCGCCTGGGCTGGAAAACGAGATCTCGACTGAGATGAGCGAGATTTAAAACCTTGTAGATACTGATCCTCTAGGGAAAGGGAAAGGAACTAATCCCTTGCATAGGGGAGGTATTATTCCATACTTAGAATATTCTGAAGAGTTTATCTCTTGGTCTCGGTTGATCGTCGCTTCATATCATTTCCTACGCTTGATCTCTGAGCCTAATAATTATATCTCCGGGCTATCTACCTCGATGATCGTCCAATCCAACTTGTCCATTTAATCTGAATATAGCCGGGCCAAAAGGCCTGATAACACATACAATATTATTATTAATCTATAGAGTATTCCTAACAATCAAAAGCAATCAAACACTTAAAAAAATTTCAAAATTTTAATTTTAAATGCGTACTTATTTATGTTCCATTTCCCCGGACTTTTCTGAATTGATTACTACTGTGAAGCACATAATGACATTCTCTGTAACTAGTTCATTATCACTTGAGGAAGCATCCGAATTGTCCAAGGCAGTATATGATTTTCTCTGTTTCTGGATGAATCAGTATTTGGTTAGTTCTCGGTTTCTCCGAATATGGACAATCTCTCTACATATGGTCAAGTTCATTGTAGTTAAAGCATCTAACAACTTTTTCCTTCCACTTCCACTTCCTAGATTTTTATTATCATTTCTCCTGAGATTATCCATCTTTCTATATTTTAGAAATTTTCTGAAATTTCTTGTCATGAATGCAATTTTCTTGTGAAGATCTTGAAGTCGGCCTTCGAAAATCGGCACCCGTACTTCACTTGTACTCAAAATGCCGCAAATTCAAACGCCGAATCTGGTTATCCGGAGCTTATAACACCATTAAGTATAACAACACAGCGGAAGAAAGAATTAGATGATATCATATACAACTCCAATGAATACAATATCTAGAATGATATACAACAATGATATCAATGAGATACAACAATATCGGTAAATAATGATATATGAGAAAATATAAGTGATAACTCCAAATGATCTTCAAAAGAGAATGAATACAACAGACTCCAACATCAGCTCGCCACCATCACATTGCACCAAGATAAGCAACGTCAGTCGTGATCTCCAAACACTGAACTAGCTCCAGATAATCTACTAAACCTAACTATCTGAAAAGAAACCCAACTCTAGACTGCCCATGTGGAAAATTATGGGCACCCAGAGTTTAGGAAGGGAACAATAAACTCCGAGTCAGTCGTGGGACTGGTGTGAGCAACAAAAACAGTTTATCTTTAAACAAACAGCAAAAGAATTTTAAACATTGAAATCCGCAATGCTTTTGGAAAATGAAACTACCATAAGGCCTCCCGGCACACACACAATCGATAGGTTATCCTATCGTTTTCGCAAATACCCGGTCTTTAACACCGGTCTTCAAATGCAATCCATATACGACGTATCATTATTCAGAATGGGTTATGTGACTCAAAGGTCCTCTCCCGGCTAAACCGAATAATG
This sequence comes from Allium fistulosum, assembly GCA_030737815.1. Lineage (NCBI taxonomy): Eukaryota > Viridiplantae > Streptophyta > Magnoliopsida > Asparagales > Amaryllidaceae > Allium > Allium fistulosum. Next base: position 1,443,350,279 of record CM060902.1, on the reverse strand, counting down.
AGTGCAATATTTAAAAACATATGGAGAATGGGATTTCAATTAAGTCACAACTTATTATCCAAAACTTTCTTTTCAAATGGTTTAAACAAATTACCATTTTAATCTTTTAAATAAAAGATTCATCTCACAAATTTCACTCAGTTTCACAAAGATTCATTCACAGATTTTTCCGAACCAATTTCCATTTCAATTGGATTACTCATTAAATCTTTAAAACAAAGATTTAATTCATAACTTTCAAAAAAAATTCATTTCGAATGGTTTAAACAAATCACCATTTTAAATTTGTTAAAAATAAACAGGTTCAACTCATAGCTTTCAAAAAGAATTCATTCATAACTTGGAAAAATCATTTTCAATTCAAACTTGAAATTCCTTTAACTTAAATTAGAATTTCATTTCTTATATGAAAGCTTTTATCATTTGAAAACAAACAGTTTTCATTTCAGAAAATCCGATTCATTTATACGAGTTAAAGTCTTTGGGTTAAATTCAAATTCTCAAAACCATACTTTTAAAATGGTTAAATCTTCATATCAACACATTTATAACATCTTTAACCGTAATTTCTAATCATGGAATTCAATTCCAAATTTGAATTCAAATTCAAATTAAATTATTTAAATTGGAAATTTTACCAAGTTATTCAAAATAACTTTTATCTAAAAAATTCCTTTTCAAAAGCTTTAACATTTAACCCAAATCCATTTCCAAAATCAATTGAAATTAAAATTTCAATTTCAAAAATATTAAATTTTAAATCATTTGTGACTTAACCGATTTCCACGTGAAATCCATATTTGTGTGTGTATGGTGTAGTCTAGGGGTTTCACACATTAGTGCAACATCATTCAATCATCACAGATCAGAATGCAGAAATATAGTTGATAAGCGGTATAACGATAACACGTATCTTTTCATTCACAGATCACAGATATATAAATATTACAGATAATATATTACATTCATCCTAGATAAATAAATAACATTACAGATCACAACACAAATCAGAATATATCATACAACATCAAGATCAGGGAATATCAACAATTCAACCATTTAGTAAAATCCAAACATTCATAAGTAAGATCAGTTAATTGTCTGATTAATTCAAATCAGATTAATTTCTTATGAATAAATTTCTAATATTGATTAATTAATATTAATTAATTACAAAACATTAATTAATTATCCTTTTATTATTTATTATCCTTTAAATTAATTACCCTTAATTAATTAATTAATTAACCCTTAATTAATTAATTAACCCTTAATTAATTATCATTAAATTAATTATCCTTGATTAACTACAATGAGTGATTATCCTAATCACTTATATTAATAAATCACAAATTAATTACTTTGAGTAATCATCCTTTAATTATTTGATTAATTAACTTTAATCATTAATTAAATTACTTAATTAAGTAATCATTTTTAAGTAATTATTTATCCTTTAATTATTTATTATCCTTTAATCATGTTCATTGAATCAATTCTTCCTTAATCACTTTCATTAATCTATTAATAATTCTTTAATTATTTAAGATTTCATCAACTAAAAGATAAACCATTGATCTTTATTATTTTTAATTATCATTTAATCCTTATTTAATAATCCTTTGGAAATAGGCCATCGTCAATACATTTATTAACTTAAAATCTTTAAGTTAGATTAAGGATTATAAAACCATTCATTTCTTTCAATCATTCACTTAATTACAAAAATTAAGTTTATAAACTTTTAAAATTAAAAGTTATATAGATTTAAAACACTTTTAACTTAATAAATTTTGAAATAATTTACTTTTAAACCTTTTGACCAATTCAACTTGGATAAACATTTAACATTTGCAAAAGAACTATTTTACAAAAATCCTTTTAAATACAACTTGATCTGGTTTTACAGTTTAAACTGTTTTAATATAAAAATCAACAGACCCGAGCAAAACTTCAAAAATCCCGAGCTTTACTTCGAGTAACTCGCGTTTCCACCTTCCTTCGAGTCCAACCATCATTTTCTCGAGACCATCCCCGAGTGGCCTCTTCTTCCTCAAACACCCCAACATTCAGACCTGAACACACACGCATGCACGTGCACAGTCGCACGGCGACGCTCCGGCCATTACTTCTACCATCTACAAATCGCCGATGAGCCTGCCGACGAACCCAACCATCCAAATTGACAAAAATGCCTAAGAATCAAAATCGAGTATACCCAGCACCACCTATAACCAAACCCAGTCACCAGTAAACATCTTGTTCTGCCTCCTTTGACCATCGTAGACCCCGCGACCACGTCCAAAGATTCGCCAGAGCCTCCTCCACCTGTTCCCCCCTGACCGATCACCCTACGTTCCCCGACAATGACGAATTTTCTCCTAAAACTTCATCGACCAAACTGGGTTATTAACCCTAAAATCGAGTCGTGCTGTCACCACCGTTGACTATCACCCCACCCAATATTTTTCTCATGATCTCTGGCCACCAAGCAAGCTACAGCTTCGATCGCGAGATCAACCTCCTTCCCGATCGCCATGAATTGCCAAAAAAAACTCTTTCCCGTTCAACTCACGAATGCCCTCGATTTACAAGTTTAAAAATCTTAAATATATTTTTAAAAATCATCGATTTCGATAAGAAATCAGATTATATACCTGAAACAACAATTAATTCTAGTTGAGATTTTGATATTGTTTAAATTTCACTGTAACTCCTCTTTTTGTTAAAACCATATGCACATTCTTCTTTTGAAAATATTTTTAAAACTTATATCTTATTATTACAAACAAGTTTTGTATATATATCAAACCCTATAGAAGATTAGGGAAGGAGAGATTGATTTTAGAACTTATTCTTAAGACCTGTAACTGGAACAGATATGCATATGCCTGTATAACAGATATGCACTGACATATTCAAACACACAGGCCTATTAATCAATATTTCCAGAGCATGTTTAAAGCTTCAATCACAATATCAAAGAATATAGGCCAATATAAAAGAGTTTACTCACTTGATTTCCAGAAGAACAGAGCTTTCTTATTTTTGACACAGTCTTGAATTTTTCTGGCTGAAGATCTTCTTGAATCTGTGATTGTATTTATGGATTGTTGTTTTAAACTGAATTTGTTTGTTTATGTTTGAACCTTACTTCAGAAATTACTTAGTTGTGATAGACGAACCACGAAAAATGAAGAAGTTGATATATGGAAAGAAGCTTAAAGGTTGATGTATTTGTACAAGTGATAAAATATTGTTTGTACAATACTAAGCAGAGATTTTCTTGCTTATGGAGGCTGATGGGTAATATGTTGTACTAGAGATACTTGCATTAATTGCTTTGCATTGTTTGTCTCGGCTGATAATTTTTCTTTGCTGTGCTAGAGATGCAAACATTAAATGCATATGTACCTTATGTCTTCTTTGCTTATCTTATTATATTTTGTACATGAATACACATATCTATGTTGTCTTGTTTATAAGCTATTCTCATGTACATGCTTTGTTTCTTCTTTCATAAGCCATATTTCTTTGTTTTATGAATGAATTTTATTCTTACAGGCATTATTTTACTTTGTAATTCAAATGAATTTCTATAATTATTAGGTTGTTAAAATTCTCTAATGTATTCACTTAATATTTTACATAATTTATTAATATGTTGTTTGACTTTACAGTTTATGATTTATCATATATATATATATATATATGAATATATATTTCTTTTGCTTTTGTTTCATCACTTTGTAATATAAGTGAGATTATATTTTATTTTAATTTTCTTTTATTATTTTTGTATATATTTTATTTGTATTATATTGTATTGATTTATCAAGATATATATATTTACTTTATATTGAATAAAACTATATAATTTATTCATTTTATAATATAGGTGAAATTCTAGATTTTAATTTGTTATTGGATTTTATCCAATGTATTTATTTTATACTTTATCTATCTTATATATTTTCATTTTTAAACCATTTATTTATAATTTAAATTCAAATAAAAATATATACATATATTTATAATTTACTCATATATGCCTAAATACATATATATTCACATATATACAATATTTACAATATTTTTAAATTTAAATGATTTATACAAAATTTATTTTAATTCGGGGAAACTCGCATCACTTTAATCGATTAATTTTACAAATTGTCTTTAAAAATTCAATTAATTATCAATTTAAATTTATATAAAATCCGGGGTCGTTACAGACTTCCCCCCTTAAAAGAATTTCGTCCCCGAAATTGCCAAGGAGACAAAAAGATAGATGAAGAATATTTCATCAAATCAAACTGAATATCTATTTTGCATTTGGCTTACCAAGTCAGAATATCAATAATAGATACGAGAACGAATCTATTTAACACTTCAGAAGATACTCGGGTTTCCAGATCTACGAAATATGCGGGGGCATTGGTCAGTTCGTAAGGATAACTAACCATTTGTGGAATATATTGGGACCCAAAGAATAGATATAGATACAATTTTAAAACTTTTAGTTTAGATACTAAAGTATACTTATTAACCATAGCAAACAAAGCAATCAATTCATTCAAACAAACGATTCTGGCCTATTTGGAGTTTACGTCCCATTTTAATATGTCGAATCTTTTTCCTGGATCTACCAGAAACTATCAAAGAATTGAAAAGAGATGACTGAAGCAAAGAGATTGATAGAGAAAAGATTGTTTCCTTGTTGTTACAGGGTATTGACCATTTATAGTCGTATTCCCCTGTCCCCTATCTCATCCTCTTCTTGCACTCACACTCACTATTAGTGGATAGTAAGAGAATTTACTAAGGCATACGGACGAATATCTGAGAATTACCCATTCTAGGGCATACTTCACCCTATCTCTAATGAGCTACTTAATGTGTTATACTCCTGAGCTAAAGTTCAACCTTAGCTCTGATACCAAATGTGAAGATCCTGAAGTCGGCCTTCGAAAATCGGCACCCGTACTTCACTTGTACTCAAAATGCCGCAGATTCAAACGCCGAATCTGGTTCTGCGGAGCTTATAACACCATTAAGTATAACAACACAGCGGAAGAAAGAAATAGATGATATCATATACAACTCAAATGCATACAATATCCAGAATGATATACAACAGTGATATCAATATGATACAACAATATCAGTAAATAATGATACAACAGAAAATAAAAGTGATAACTCCAAATGATCTTTAAAAGAGAATGAATACAACAGACTCCAACATCAGCTCGCCACCATCACATTGCACCAAGATAAGCAACATCAGTCGTGATCTCAAAACACTGATCTAGCTCCAGATAATCTACTAAACCTGACTAGCTGAAAAGAAACCCAACTCTAAACTGTCCGTGTGGAAAATTATAGGCACCCAGAGTTTAGGAAGGGAGCAATAAACTCCGAGTCAGTCGTGGGACTGGTGTGAGCAACGAAAACTGTAACATCCCAGAAATTTTGGCAATATCAATTTAATAATCTGTGTTAAAAATTAAATTGATATGATAATAATTGTTAATAAGATTTGAATTGATTTAATAATTTTCTTTTAAATAATATTTAACTGATAATTTATCTTTTAAAAGCTAATAAATTGTTTTCTATTTATATAAATATATATATTTGTTTATATTGTAAATAGACAAGATCTGTTTTAAATTTTGATAAATAAGGATATGTTTTCAAATTTTAATCTTTTTAGTAATTACAATTTGGAAATTTGATTAAATTTAATATTAAATAAATAACCATTAGCTTTAAAATATACTCAAGGTAAAGTCAAAATTTGTTTAGAATGATTTTAGCTTAAAATTTAATAAAAAGGTTTGTTTTGTTTTAAACATAGCTTGATAAAAATAAGTAATAAAGTGATAATTTCTTTTATGAATTATTTTAATTTAATAATGAGCTATATTGATAATGTAATATTTTTACAAATAGATTTTTCATATGAATAGAATTGTTATATATATATTTTGGGAGAAACTATGATTTGTAAATTTGAACTGAAGTCTTTCAAAAATGTTTAAATAAAATAAACCTTATAAATATTTAATATAAGTATAAAAGGAAATAATAATATATAAATGTAATATTTGATAGTTTAAGTTTTTAAATAAATAGAAATTGCTTAAGGGACAAGTGTTATCATATTGGAGCTTTATAACATGTGTTAAGTAACAAACCAATACAAGTGACTAAAACAACTTTATAATATACATGAGGTATAGAAACCTGTAAGTAGTAGGCAAGGCAAGAAGTAAAAGAAATATTTATGTACAAAATAAGATATGGATGAAGATAAGGTACATTAACATTTAATGCTTCCATTTCTTAACAGCAAACAAGGTCATTCGAAAGTTATGAAATATCATTTCAGCCTCCAATATTTAAAAAAATCTCTGATCAAAAATAAAATAAAATAAAAGTGTACCAGGAAAATTGCATAAGCCTGTATAACTCTTTTCTATATATATATATATCTTCCCATCTCTATTTGTTTACAACACTGCAAACCAGAGAATAATGGCAAGCTCTTTCTTTTTTTTACAACTTAAACATCATACAACAACAAAGGCAAGAAGATTAGGAGGAAGATCAAAGCAAATCATTTCTCAGTTTTTTTAAGTTCAAAGCTGCTTTTCAAACTAGCTATGCTCTGTCCATCTTTCCAAATCAATGGTGAGTAACCTCAATTAAAAACATAAGTATTTAAAACTGGTTGCAAGGTTAAATCTGGAATAAGTGTGATTTGTATGTATAAATTCTTCTGTGCATATGGATGTTGCTTGGGTACATATTAAAGTCTCTATAACAAATCTATTTTTGCTTCCAAGCTTGAGTTTGATTCAAAAATTTTATCTCCTAATCTAATAGCTTTCAGGACTTAGAATACAAACAAAAATTGTTTGTTTCATCCTAGTTTAGAGTTTCATTTTTATTTAGGCTAAAATAATTTTTTATTTACTCTGGAAATCTAGAACAACAGAGCAAGATTTGTATAAGTAAAAATTCAAACTTCTAGATTCATAAATTCAGGAACATACATTGAATCCTTGTAACAAAACATGAATTTTAAAACTAAAATCAAGATTTTTAGTAATAGGAGTTAAGTGTAGTTCTTGTATGAACTGAAAATGAGATTTTGGGATTTTTGAGTGATCTCTGCTGTTTGGGTGGTCGGGATTTTTGGCATTGATAGTGGAGTGATCATGGAATCTAGGAAAAATAGTCGGAGGTGGCCACGGCCACGATGGCGACAACGGAAAGCGTTTGAAGTTTGTAAACCTAGTTATTGCTATGATTGTGTTTTGGTCTCGTTCGATCACCAGAGGCGATCGAGCGTTATGGGCTTTTGGGAATTTGTAGAGGGATGGTAGGCGAAGCCGTGGTCGGTGGTGGTGGTTCTCTAGTGGTCGGAGGAGCAGGGGCGAAGTGTTGGCAGGTTTCGAGGGGGAACCTGGTTGTGTTTCCAGGTTTGAGGTTAGGAGCTCGATTTTGATTCAAGCAAAGGTGGTGGAATTGGAGTGCTGTGATGTTTTTAGGGGATGGTCGCTGATGGGGTGGAGTGCTGGTGGATGGCCGAAGATGGCCAGAGCCACGGTGCACGTGCACTGAGCAGTTGAATTTCTGATGAGATTTTGAGTTTGGGCAGAAATTTTACTCGAGTAAATTGTTTGGTTTACTCGAAGTTGAGAAGGGTTTGACTCGGAGTAGAGAAGTTTGTACTCGAGTCATACAGGTTTTGTTATAAAACCTGTCTGTTTAAATTTTTAAAACAGAAATTGGAATTTAAATACAGATTTTAAACAAAGTTTAAATCTAGTATGAAGTATAGATTCAAAATGTCTTTGAATCTTATAGTTTTAAATTATTTAAAAGTGGGGTTTTCAGGTTTTTAAAACCTGACAGTTTTCAGATTTTAAATTTAATTTAAAACCTGAAACCAAAATTTAAACTGGGTTTAAATTCAAAGTTAAGTTCAATTTTCAAATAAACTTTTAAATCTTGAAGTTTTAAAAAAATGGATTTGGATTTTAAATCAAGAATTTAAAATCAAGGGTTTAAGGCAAGTCTAAATCAAAGAATTTAAATCAAAGTTAAATTAATAGATTCAAGTTCTTCTTTGAATTCAAATCTGTGATTCAAATCGTTTTTTTTTAAATCTGAATGTTTTAAACAAGTTTAAATCAAATAACTTTTTAAAGTAATTTGTTTTCAAATAAATATTTTAATTGGATTTTGATAAAGTTCTTTTATAAAAGGATTTTGAATGAAAAGTTAAATATATAATCATTTGGAATCTTAAATTCAAAATGAAATTTGAATCTAAATTTAGAAGTGTAATGTTTTAAATACACTTTAATATTTATGAAGTCATTAATAAAGGAATGGATTACCTTAGAGATAAATAAGGCATTAAAATGATTTAATGAATAAGATAATTAAGGAATGACTTATTTATTTAATTTATAAATTAATGATTTAGGTTAATTTATAATTAGAGATTAATTAGGAAAGTAATTAAGGAATTGTTTTTAATTAATGAAGAAAATTAACTAAGGATTATTTAAAATAATTAATTAATGTGATAAATTTTGATAATTAATTAGATTAATTAATTTAGATAATCTATTGTAAATTGTTAAATGTAATTACTTGATAAAAGTAATTAAGAGATTTATTACTTATTGTAATTAATTTTGATGATATGATTAATTTAAGTTAATTAATTTAGTTTAATTAATTTAAGATAGTCATTTGATAAATTGAAAGTGAAATTACTTAGTGTAATTAATGGAGCATAATTACTTGGGAAGTAATTAGATGATAATTACTTGATGTAATTAATACAAGATGATTTGTAAGAGAAGTAATTTGGGTAATTACTTTTGTAATTAATCAAAGGATTAATTAATGGAGATAATTAATTATGGGATAATTAATTTATTTAATAAGTAATTAAGGATAGTTAATTACCGCTTTGTTATTAATCAAGGGGGATTAATAATTGTGTTTAATTAAAGATTAAATTACTTAATGTAATTAACTTAAATGAAGTAATTTAATTTAAATATAAATTAGAGATCATTAATTAATATAATTAATGATGTAATTATGAATTGTTTAATTAAGGAATAATGAGGTGATTAATTAATGTAATTAATTAAGGATAAATGTAATTAATTATATTTAATTAATAAATGAAGTAATTAAATGTTAATTACTATAAATGATTTAGGATAATAAATTTTGTGGAATTAATTTAGGACTAAATTACTTATTGTAATTAGAGAATGATTAATCAAAGGTGTTTAATCAAGATGAATACTTAGAGAATGATTAATTAATTTGATATATAATTAGTTAATGGTTGTATGAGCAGGATTTATGGAATGAGTAATTAATTTAATTTACTTTAAATTAGAAGTAATTAATTTAATTCATTTTAAATTAATTATAGTTTGTGAACGATAAATCATTGTTTTGGATGATGATATTGATATTTCATTGATTGATTGTGATCTCAGATATGAGATGAGTAATATCTATGTGATACGGATGCTTGTTTTAAGTATGATGATATTAGTTATCTGTTTGGTATGATAATATGGATTATCTGTTTATGATGATAATGTGATTATCTATTGTGATATGTGAATTATCTATTGGTGTGTATATAGATAATAATGAATTAAATTGTTTTAAACTTTAAAACAACTTGGCCTTAAAAGATATGTTTTGGATTTCGATGAGACCGGGATCGGGTTTCCATATTTGGACATCCGAAAACCACATCGATCCAAATTAACGATAGGTCGTGAATCTGAAGTGAAGATGAAGATTCAGAGTGCAAGGTTATTGTCGTTAACTCTGAGGGTGATTCCAAAATGAGTGTAACAAGATAATGCCTTCGGTTTCGTTCGAACCCGGAACGAACTTGTATGGATTGAATGCTTTCAGAACATCGTCAGGTGGACGATGAGCATTCTAAGTGATGTGTTCTGATAAGGTAATCGTAGCCTCAAGCCTCATCAACCAGGAATGGCTAAAACAGGGGAGGTGCAGCAAGGCTTCGTGGGTAGCACCCACTTGAGAGCAAGATATACCCCTGTCTAGATGTCCCTTTTTATTTCGGCCGTGTGGGCAGTTGATTGCAACAACTGCTGGGGTTGTCTTATTTGGGACTGTCCAGTAAGGGATGGTTCCAGCTTTGTGTTGTAGGGGGTCGGGAGTGATACTCGGTACGGTGATCTAGGCCACGTACTGTGACGGGCGGTACCCCAGTAGCCCTGCCATTGTATGGAATCCAATCTCCAATAAGTGCTCTCGATTTTGATTGTAAACCTATGTATGCTGGAATTTAATAGATGTAACAATTTCAGCTATTTTCTATTTACTTGAAAACCCTAGACGCTATTATAATATCACTGGATTTCCTATAAAATGTTTTGGTTAGCGTAAGGTAAAAACTTACCCATGTTTATGTGTGGAAAGTCTTATGTGATACCTTTTGTTTCAAAGGTTTTTCAAAGTTAAGCAACTTTAACTTGTTACTCACACCAGACCCATGTCTGACCCGGAGTTTATTTCTGTTTTTCTTAAACTCTCGGGTACTCAAATTTTTACGAGTAGCCAAGAGATTCAGGTTAGCTTTAACGAATTGTGGAGGAGCAATGGAGCAGGAGGCTTCAGCGTTATAGATATGTATAGTGTTCCGCTGTGTTGGTATCTCTGTGTTGTATCTCTGTATTGTATTTGAGTTGTATTAACTAGACATGTGTTTATAACTGTCTAGTATGTGATGTATTATCTGTGTAACTCTGATTGATGTTGTATATTATGTAATACTTATGTGATTAATATAATTTATCCGTTCCGTTGTGAGATTCTGATGTTGTTTAGTTCTTTCTTCTCTATCTTTTCTCTTTTCTATCCCTTTCTTTCTTCATCATGATATGAATTTCTGGGTGATAGAAAGTTGGGTCGTGACAATAACAGTTTATATTTAAACAAACAGCAAAAGAATTTTAAACATTGAAATCAGCAATGCTTTTGGAAAATGAAACTACCATAAGGCCTCCCGGCACACACACAATGCAAACGCACACATGGGGGAGATTTCTCCTTATGATAGTCAAACATGCTTACTACGCAAGAAAAACTCTTTTGATATTATTAATAGTGCATAGTGTACAAAAAACATTTCAAAAATACAATATTAATCTTAGCCAGCATAGGTACCATTATATTATGCCTACTATAGCTACCATTTTAAATATCAGGTTCTACAACTAAAACCGTACAAGGTTCGTATTGTTTCTTTGGATTTTCCAACAAATGGTCAGGCTAAGGAACTTCCTATGCCACATAGGTACGCCTCTGACGGGACGTCCTGAGAACTAACTAGCCCTTTGCCAACACAAGGCCGGGTTACCTTTGTCACTAGGTAACTACTACACGAATATGCCACCCCCCGGTCCTTTGGGACCTTTATCCGAACGCTCGATAACAAACATCACACAGTAATAAATATAGTGTGTCCACATGAGTAAATATCTGGGCTCCATACCATGATACCACCCTTTTCCAGAAGGAAAATGACATACCCTAAAGGGCGCGACCCTCATAACCTTGCCGCATCATTCCTGTTTCGACCATTTTCGGTCTGTGAGGTTCGATGAGGTCTCGTCCACAAAGCTACGCTTTTTCATAAAGTCGTGCTTTGATTAACCAATGATCAATAAATGATCAACACACAGCAACACTCAGCATGCCACATTACCAAATTGGGAGTATATCACTGATAACCTTCAACTACATAACCTCTGAGCTCGTACGTCTCAGAGAAGGGTGTTAAACTAAGAGAATAAATTCTCCGCCACCAAACAGAAATGTATTTGAAAGAAATCAGCTTTATATCTCAAAGTGTAATGTCAGATATGTAACCATACAAGTCTGTTGCGGGTTCGAACAGAACCGAAGGCACTTCCGAAGAAGCCCTTGCAATTCGGGTATTAACAATCCCGATCAGATTTCCCATCACTTAGGAAATCTCTATACCGGAGCAACTCGGTGCAGAGACAATCGATAGGTTATCCTATCGTTTTCACAAATACCCGGTCTTCAACACCGGTCTTCAAATGCAATCCATATACGACGTATCATTATTCAGAATGGGTTATGTGACTCAAAGGTCCTCTCCCGGCTAAACCGAATAATGAGCGCAATATTTAAAAACATATGGAGAATGGGTTTTCAATTAAGTCACAACTTATTATCCAAAACTTTCTTTTCAAATGGTTTAAACAAATTACCATTTTAATCTTTTAAATAAAAGATTCATCTCACAAATTTCACTCAGTTTCACAAAGATTCATTCGTAGATTTTTCCAAATCAATTTCCATTTCAATTGGATTAACTCATTAACTCTTTAAAACAAAGATTTAATTCATAGCTTTCAAAACAATTCCATTTCGAATGGTTTAAACAAATCACCATTTTAAATCTGTTAAAAATAAACAGATTCAATCCATAGCTTTCAAAAAGAATTCATTCATAACTTGGAAAAACCATTTTCAATTCAAACTTGAAATTCCTTTAACTTAAATTAGAATTTCATTTCTTATATGAAAGCTTTTATCATTTGAAAACAAACAGTTTTCATTTCAGAAAATCCGATTCATTTATACGAGTTAAAGTCTTTGGGTTAAATTCAAATTCTCAAAACCATACTTTTAAAATGGTTAAATCTTCATATCAACACATTTATAACATCTTTAACCGTAATTTCTAATCATGGAATTCAATTCCAAATTTGAATTCAAATTCAAATTAAATTATTTAAATTGGAAATTTTACCAAGTTATTCAAAATAACTTTTATCTAAAAAATTCCTTTTCAAAAGCTTTAACATTTAACCCAAATCCATTTCCAAAATCAATTGAAATTAAAATTTCAATTTCAAAAATATTAAATTTTAAATCATCTGTGACTTAACCGATTTCCACGTGAAATCCATATTTGTGTGTGTATGGTGTAGTCCAGGGGTTTCACACATTAGTGCAACATCATTCAATCATCACAGATCAGAATGCAGAAATATAGTTGATAAGCGGTATAACGATAACGCTTATCTTTTCATTTACAGATCACAGATATATAAATATTACAGATAATATATTACATTCATCCTAGATAAATAAATTACATTACAGATCACAACACAAATCAGAATATATCACACAGCATCACAGATCAGGGAATATCAACAATTCAACCATTTAGTAAAATCCAAACATTCATAAGTAAGATCAGTTAATTGTCTGATTAATTCAAATCAGATTAATTTCTTATGAATAAATTTCTAATCCTGATTAATTAATATTAATTAATTACAAAACATTAATTAATTATCCTTTAATTATTTATTATCCTTTAAATTAATTACCCTTAATTAATTAATTAACCCTTAATTAATTATCATTAAATTAATTATCCTTGATTAACTACAATGAGTGATTATCCTAATCACTTATATTAATAAATCACAAATTAATTACTTTGAGTAATCATCCTTTAATTATTTGATTAATTAACTTTAATCATTAATTAAATTACTTAATTAAGTAATCATTTTTAAGTAATTATTTATCCTTTAATTATTTATTATCCTTTAATCACGTTCATTGAATCAATTCTTCCTTAATCACTTTCATTAATGTATTAATAATTCTTTAATTATTTAACATTTCATCAACTAAAAGATAAACCATTGATCTTTATTATTGTTAATTATCGTTTAATCCTTATTTGATAATCCTTTGGAAATAGGCCATCATCAATACATTTATTAACTTAAAATCTTTAAGTTAGATTAAGGATTATAAAACCATTCATTTCTTTCAATCATTCACTTAATTACAAAAATTAAGTTTATAAACTTTTAAAATTAAAAGTTATATAGATTTAAAACACTTTTAACTTAATAAATTTTGAAATAATTTACTTTTAAACCTTTTGACCAATTCAACTTGGATAAACATTATCATTTGCAAAAGAACTATTTTACAAAAATCCTTTTAAATACAACTTGATCCGGTTTTACAGTTTAAACTGTTTTAATATAAAAATCAACAGACCCGAGCAAAACTGCAAAAATCCCGAGCTTCACTTCGAGCAACTCGCGTTTCCACCTTCCTTTGAGTCCAACCATCGTTTTCTCGAGACCATCCCCGAGTGGCCTCTTCTTCCTCAAACACCCCAACATTCAGACCTGAACACACACGCGTGCACGTGTACAAACGCACGACGACGCTCCGGCGATTACTTCTACCATCTACAAATCGCCGATGAGCCTGCCGATGAACCCAACCATCCAGATTGACAAAAATGCCTGAGAATCAAAATCGAGTATACCCAGCACCACCTATAACCAAACCCAGTCACCAGTAAACACCTTGTTCCGCCTCCTCTGACCATCGTAGACCCCATGACCACGTCCAAAGATTCGCCAGAGCCTCCTCCTCCTGTTCCCCCTTGACCGATCACCCTACGTGCCCCGACAATGACGAATTTTCTTCTAAAACTTCATCGACCAAACTGGGTTATTAAACCCTAAAATCGAGTCGTGCTGTCACCACCGTTGACTATCACCCCACCCAATATTTTTCTGATGATCTCTGACCACCAAGCAAGCTACAGCTTCGATCGCGAGATCAACCTCCTTCCCGATCGCCATGAATTGACAAAAAAAACTCTTTCCCGTTCAACTCACGAATGCCCTCGATTTACAAGTTTAAAATCTTAATTATATTTTTAAAAATCATCGATTTCGATAACAAATCAGATTATATACCTGAAACAACAATTCAATCTAGTCGAGATTTTGATATGGTTTAAATTTCACTGTAACTCCTCTTTTTGTTAAAACCATCTGCAGATTCTTCTTTTGAAAATATTTTTAAAACTTATATCTTGTTATTACAAACAAGTTTTGTATATATATCAAAACCTATAGAAGATTAGGGGAGGAGAGATTGATTTTAGAACTTATTCTTAAGACCTGTAACTGGAACAGATATGCATATGCCTGTATAACAGATATGCACTGACATATTCAAACACACAGGCCTATTAATCAATATTTCCAAAGCATGTTTAAAGCTTCAATCACAATATCAAAGAATATAGGCCAATATAAAAGAGTTTACTCACTTGATTTCCAGAAGAACAGAGCTTTCTTATTTTTGACACAGTCTTGAATTTTTCTGGCTGAAGATCTTCTTGAATCTGTGATTGTATTTATGGATTGTTGTTTTAAACTGAATTTGTTTGTTTATGTTTGAACCTTACTTCAGAAGTTACTTAGTTGTGATGGATGAACCAAGAAAAATGAAGAAGTTGATATATGGAAAGAAGCTTACAGGTTGATGTATTTGTACAAGTGATAAAATATTGTTTGTACAATACTAAGTAGAGATTTTCTTGCTTATGGAGGCTGATGGGTAATATGTTGTACTAGAGATACTTGCATTAATTGCTTTGCATTGTTTGTCTCGGTTGATAATTTTTCTTTGCTATGCTAGAGATGCAAACATTAAATGCATATGTACCTTATGTCTTCTTTGCTTATCTTATTATATTTTGTACATGAATACACATATCTATGCTGTCTTGTTTATAAGCTATTCTCATGTACATGTTTTGTTTCTTCTTTCATAAGCCATATTTCTTTGTATTATGAATGAATTTTATTCTTACAGGCATTATTTTACTTTGTAATTCAAATGAATTTCTATAATTATTAGGTTGTTAAAATTCTCTAATGTATTCACTTAATATTTTACATAATTTATTAATACGTTGTTTGACTTTACAGTTTATGATTTATCATATATATATATATATATTTGAATATATATTTCTTTTGCTTTTGTTTCATCACTTTGTAATATAAGTGAGATTATATTTTATTTTAATTTTCTTTTATTATTTTTGTATATATTTTATTTGTATTATATTGTATTGATTTATCAAGGTATATATATTTACTTTATATTGAATAAAACTATATAATTTATTCATTTTATAATATAGGTGAATTTCTAGATTTTAATTTGTTATTGGATTTTATCCAATGTATTTATTTTATACTTTATCTATCTTATATATTTTCATTTTTAAACCATTTATTTACAATTTAAATTCAAATCAAAATATATACATATATTTATAATTTACTCATATATGCCCAAATACATATATATTCACATATATACAATATTTACAATATTTTTAAATTTAAATGATTTATGCAAAATTTATTTTAATTCGGGGAAACTCGCATCACTTTAATCGATTAATTTTACAAATTGTCTTTAAAAATTCAATTAATTATCAATTTAAATTTATATAAAATCCGGGGTCGTTACATTTCTCATCGTCATCGTTATCAGAATCCAAATCATCTGTTGTGCCATTGAAAGTGATGAATTTCTTCTTTATTGCCTTGCTTTCTCTCCTTCTCTGCATTTGTACTTCAAATAACATTAAATTGCCAATTAACTTTTCAATTTTTACTAATGTCATTAGCCTCTTTAATCACAAGAGTCTTTTGGTCCTATTCAGAAGTAAGTGAATTTGGGATTTCTAACTTGTTCAGAATTTTTTTTACCTAATGCAATTAGTAAATGAACTATATCTTGAAATCTACGACACATATCAAAAATGAACTCATTTGAACTCATTTTAAATAATTGGAACTGATTAGTTAACATAGAAATTTTGGTCTATTTGACTTTAATAGTGCCCTCATGTGTAACTTATAGTGTTCTCTATATTCAAATGCAGACTTACAAATAAATACTCTATTGAATTCATTTCTATCCAATAAACAAAACAAAATATTCATGGCTTTAGAATTACTTTGTGCAACTGCCTTTTGGTCAGCAGTCTATTGTGAAAAATCAGTCTAGGGCTTAGTGTACTCATTTTGTGTGATATTCTAAATATCTAAACCAATTGACTGTAAGTATATTTTCATTCTACATGACCAATATGTGTAATTACTGCATTTAAAAGCGGGGTTCTAGTAGTAGATTGTCCTTCGATAAAAGAGTTGCCAATAAATGAATTAACAGTGCTACTAATAGTATTACTAATAGTGTTGTTAGCCATTAAAACTTTTCAAAAATCAAAATTATGAATACTTTGAAAATCAATGCTTTGAGGCCAAATGTTAGTTTGCGGAAGATGAATCTTAAGGCTAATTTAACACTAGAGAGATGGTGAATAGTGTTTACTGATTTTTGTGAATTTTTTAAATTCTTTTAAGATTGTAATTAAACAATGCAGAAGAAACAATCACAGATGCAAACATAGACATGTATAAATGCAGTAAAAGTAAAAAGCAAAGAGTTGGAGAGATCACACCAGGAATTTTTATACTGGTTTGGAGTAACCATACATCCAGTCTCGTACAATTTCTTGTACATATTTCTTTTCCAATATCAATGACTTTACAATCTCCTTTTCAAGGCTGTGAGATACACCCTCCAGATTTTTCGAGCACTAGGTACACCCACTGGATTCAGATAGGACACCACCACACCCACTTGGATTCAAACGGGACACCAAGCATACCTATTTGATTTAGATGGGACACAAGTATGCCCACTTGGATTTTAAGGACACCAAGCACAACCAAGAGTATAAGAGTATTATTTGATAGAGTTAACAGACTCAGATTCTTGATCTTGAATACAAATTCTCCTATAACCTCTTGAATAACACTTTGACCATGTTTTGAGTGATAGAGATGAGAGAGATCAGAGAGTAATTTATAGAGAATCAAATCAATAGAGTTTGAATTTGATTCTGATTGAATTTAAGAATATTTTGAGTAGATTTTCTTTTAGAAATCAAGAGAGTAAAAGTTGAGAGAAAATATGAGAAAACAGTTAAAAAATTTCGTTGGAAACTCCTCATATTCATAGAGAAACAACGGTCATGTTCATTCGCAA
Organism: Allium fistulosum; assembly: GCA_030737815.1. Classification (NCBI taxonomy): domain Eukaryota; kingdom Viridiplantae; phylum Streptophyta; class Magnoliopsida; order Asparagales; family Amaryllidaceae; genus Allium; species Allium fistulosum. The sequence continues at coordinate 1,443,332,237 of CM060902.1, read as the reverse complement.
AGAGATACAGCAACAAGGCACTTTCATTTAAATTTGAATTTTAAAAAATTGGTCGATATGTCGACATATAGTATTAAGGTATGTCGACATATCCCTTAATATTTTGAAAACTTACTAATAAAAGTTGTTTTGAGAAAATTAAGGTAGTGTTTGGTTTGTTGTTTTTATTTTTGGATTTTCGTCCATAAAAAAAGCACATGACGCATGTATATAAACGACTAATTTAGAAAACGAAGTTAACATACAAAATAAAAAACAACTTTTTATTATTTTTCGTGTTTTGGAAAATAACATAAGCACGTGAAATAATTCATTCATCCGTTGTCTCTCTATCACCTTCGTCCTCCCATCCGTCTTTCTTTCATCCCCTCCGTCGTCCTCTCATTCTTCTCATATTTGAACATACATATTGAAAAACGAAAACATAAAATTTGTTTTTAAACCAAACACTGCCTAAGATTTGTAGAATATTTTGAAACTTTGTACAATCTTCTAAACATAGTTTATACACATTTTAATCATAACAAAACTTAAGAAAACTTTATAAAATTACTTTGAAATATTTTTTAAATATATAAAGGATTAAAATATTAATTTCTTTTGAAAATAATAAATATAAAGTATGAGTGAATATATATATATATATATATATATATTGAAACAAAGTTATAATAAATGTTATTATATATTATAACATTTGGAGATCATAAAACTAAATTATATCAAGGTATAATAAATTTAAAAGTTTAAAAACTTAATTACTCAAAATATATTAATCTTTAGAAATCAATTGAAAGCTATTTTGAAAGATCATTTTGAAAACAAAGATTCTTTAAAATCATTTGAAATTCAAAATGTTTGAAAACCATTAAAAAGAAAAATAAAGAGAGGGATCAAAAAAGTGCTATCAGGGGTTTAACAATAATCTATGACTTTATAACTTATCAGGAATATCTTGAATCTTCAACAATCACGAGTCTTCAATCTCTGACTCTTGAATCTCTATATCAGCTTCTTGAATCTGCTCTTCATACTATACGATCTTCTTAATCAACACCCGTCTAATATCCTGCACTATACACTATATATAACTTTGATAAAAACATTAGCATCTATATTTTATATAATGTCACGTAGTTGTCATCAAAACCAATGCCTAAGGTACTAACAAATATTTCACTGAATTCAGGGATTGGTGGCTCATTTATGTTAACTCCTCCTAGATTCAGTTTGTTGAGTCTATTGGAATTCTCGAATGAAATCATTTTTTACATCCTATAAATTTTCATCTTCCATGTAAACTCTAAACTCATTTTGATTATGATTGAATCCTCCATCAAATGGTTCAATCTGAAAATTTGAATATCTACCAGAGTCGGTGTTTTGATTATAGTTACCTTATGAGCTACCTCTGAAATTCTACGATCGATATTGTGGACTGATATTTAAGTGGTGGTTTTTCTTGTTTGATCATTGAAGCCTTGACCCATATTCTACAAATGGTGATGGGAACATACTTGAGATGTATACTGAGAATTTGGTTGATAATTCTGATTACTTTGTCCGTTAGGCAAAGAATTATCGTAAATACCGAAATCTTGGATACGTGAAGTTCCTTGGGTTTTTTCCTCTTCGAGTATTAGACATTTTTTTGTTAAACTTGTTTGTAGTATTTGTGATTAAGAAGTAGAAACAGAGAAGAATGATTATTTTAATTGGTATACACACACATATAGAGGAGATTATGCAATGGCAATAAATATTACCGTTGCCTTATCTGACATCAATAATGCCAGATAAATAGGCAACGGTGATATTTTTTACCGTTGCCCGTTGACATTATTAATACCTGCCAACTCATCGACTCATAAGGTCGCCAAAGTGACCCTACGAGCCACTTTTGAGCCCATTTTTGGACTCGCTGATCGTTTGTTGGGAATAGACCTGTCAGCGGATCAAGTTTGGTTCGAGTATCTTAAAACACGAACCCGAGCCCGATTATAATAATCAAAACCTTAGTCCGGCCCGAATCAACATGGTATTTCGAAACCAATACCCGAGTCGATCCTTCGAGCTTTTGAAGCTAGACAATACCCGTATACCAAACTCATAATATTTATATTAAAATCTTAATTTAAACTTGCAATTTTTATAGAATTTATGGACAAACAATGTTAACGTACATATTGGTGGTGATGTAACCAAGTTCACAATAAAAGTGAACAAAAACATCTATAAATAAACAAAATGGTAAACAAATAACATAAACATTTATTTTTTCATTATACGAAAAACCAATAATAAGGTCAGCCCCAAACCAGGTCAGATTTAAAACTAGATCAGCTTTTGATAAAATCGTATTCGACTCAAATAGTAACTGGATCGGGTTTAAGTATTTAGAACAAAACTCGTACCTGTATTAAAGGGTGGCTTGGACGGGCTGAGCTTAGTCCGAAACCCATATTTAACATGAGAGCGCTCTAACAAGTCATCGTACATTGGTCAGTGGCAGCCTTATCAATAAATAATTATATAATGCTGTCGTGCAAATTGTAAACTCTCGTTATCTATTACAAGAGCAGACTGAAATATTAGTTGGATAAACTAGTTCTATTGGCAGCTTAATACGTTGTTTTGGATTCATTATTACTAAAATAATGGGATCACTGCAGCAAGGCGATGAGGAGATATTTCTACTTGAAAATGAACATCTTCAGGTTTTCTTCTCCCTCTCTTTTCATGATTATGAATGCTGTAGGATACAATTGATTATGCAAAACACTCCTAGGATTTTATTGTTCGTAAACTGCAAAGAAAAGGCTGTATATTGGGAAGCCGAATCATTTGAACCTAAATTAGTTTGAAATTTTATTATTGCTAGGTTTTTCTTTCATTTGAAGCTCCATTTTGTTTTGACTTACACACAATTTTTTAAGAAAAAATCGAATCAAAGAATGTGCTATTTCAACCTATATCATGATGACTGTGAGCGGAACAATGAGATTATCTTTAACCGTTGAAACAAACTTTGGAAATTTCTATCTAGAATCAAGCAAATTCCTCAACAGAATGCCCAAAAAATTGCGTTTCCATAATTATTTTATTTCCTGTGCATTTAAAGCAATGATAGTGACCACGGGTTATAATGATAATACATTTGAACTAATAATCAAAAACTGTTTTCGTTTGCTTCAGGTATAATCAATAGTCGTAGCACACAAAGAAAAGTAATACTATACAAAATTGTTTTCTCTGTATTGGATTTGGTATTAGACCCACATGAAATACTTTGTTTTGGTTTGTGCGTGCAAGTAAACACTTGCTGCTGGTTGAATTAGTGCGGTGAAATTGTTAAAGCGCGCCGAATCCTACTTTGTTAACCGATGATCATACAACACTTATAAGTTATGGTCCTTGCTACTATTAAATTTTGATACATTAAAACCCAGATATTAGAACATAGTTTGAGTTCTATTTGGATGCTCTAAGGACCAACGTAATAATTGATGCCCACTGTCAAATATGAGATGGCGAGCTATTACATGTTAGACGTTATGGTGCTAAGCTAATAATAGGCAATGCCCAAACACTCCTAGGTGGAGCCTTTGACAATATTGCTTTCAATTGTTAGAATTAAAAAAAAATGCTCATACATCATCTTCAGCTAGTAGATCCTAAATGCAGCTGATTTTAGTCAAGATCAGTAATTAGGTAACTTCATCATAATGCATGTTCAGGCAGATGGTTCAAAAATATATCTGAAAATTCACTAACTAGGCTAGAAATCCTAGTTTAAACACAAAAGTTAGGTATGACGATTTAAAAGCACTTCAACTCACACTATTGTTGGTTCACATAAGAATGTTTATCATAAACAAAAGTCATGAAATGTCAAATCGAGCTACGAACTTCAAGCCAGGCCAAAGTGATTGTCAGCCCAAAGATACTGATACCATGCTTGTAGAACACAGAGTGACCTTGCATTAAGTGAAATGGTTGTACCTTATTTTTGTTGGTGTTGAACACACAAGTGGAAATCTGAGGAAAGCGCTTTTATTACCCTCTTTATCAAATCGACAATTAGAAGAAATATGCCTTGCTGTAGGTTTGCAAAAATAAAATCATGAAGCTATAAAACTGTTGAGAATGAGAGCAAGAAAATAAAGAACTCAAACACAAAAAAATGCGGTGAACGACTTGATCTTTATTAAATAACAGTGGCTATTATACAGCCTTACATGAACAAACAGAATAGCTGGAAAACAGCCCACGTCTAATTAAACACGGTAAATGCAACAAGGAAAAAAAATTAAAACAGAAGTCCTTAAAGAAAGTGTCAAAGCTTAGAACAACTTCCTAAAGATTGTGGACTTTATTTAGATTGAGCAATAAATCAAATACTCCTTCGCTCCTCTTGCTCAAAAAAAAAAAACTCCTTCGTTCATTCCCTTAAACTTACTGCAAATGCAGTCAGTTCACATCTAGAACTTTTCCAACACCGAACAGCTTTCTTAACATCAGAAAAGTATCGAGCTTCAGTGGTTTGGCCATCAAATCTGCTACTTGATCCTGACTTCCATCATGAACCAAAACAATTGCACCTTCTTTACTAATATTTCTCAAGAAATGGTATCTCATCGATATGTTTGCTGTGCCCGTGCATCACCAGATTTTTATATAGTTTGATAGTTGTGCTGTTGTCACATTTCCCAGTTCATTCAAAATCTTTTTTAACCAGAGAGCTTGACATGCACACATCACAACTGCCATAAATTCTGCCTCTGTGGTTGATAAGGTCACTAATGTCTGCTTCTTGAAACTCGACAAAACTGCTCTAAAACTCAGCAAAAATACACATCCACTTGTACTCTTCCTATCATCCATATATCCGGCATGGTCGCTATTCGTAAATGCAAGCAATTCACCACTTCCTCCGTTTTTGTAATGAATGCCAAGGTTTATAGTCTCTCAGATATGGAAGTGCCCTTTTTGCTACTTGTAGATGAAGCTCTGTTGGTTTAGACATGTATCTACTTATGAGGCAAGTGACAAACATCATATCCGATCGTGTGGCCGTGAGATACAGCAAACTACCTACCAATTGCTTGCGGTACGTTTTATCCACTGTAATGCCATCTTCATCTTTGGTTATTTTGCATCCAGGAATTATTGGATTTTTACCTGAATTGCTCTTCATTACACCGAACCTTTTCAAAACTACCAACGCATGTTTTTTTTGGCATATGCAGATACCATCTGAACTCTGTAACACTTCAATCCCAAGGAAAAAACACATCTTTTGCAAGTCCGACACATCAAACTCCCGCATCATGGAACTTTTGAACTTGATCATCATAATTTTATCATTACTACTAAATATTAAATCGTCAACATAAACATTTATGATGATGACCTTTCCTTCTATGCATTTCTTAGTGAACAATGTCTGCTCGTTGTCGCACCTTTGGAAGTCTTCATTGATGAAGTGTGCTTCGATTCGACAAAACCAAGCTCGATGAGCTTGTTTTAATCCGTACGATATGAAACTAGTTAAGCAGATGTTAGCTGTCCATTTTCTCATACCCCTTCAGTTGTTCAAACATAGACATATTTGTTCAGCTTGCTATGAAGAAAAACCGATTTGACATCTAACTGAATTTTTTAGTTTTTCTGTGTTGCTAAAGCAATAACCATTCTCACCGTATCCAACATTGACGTCGGTGCAAAATTCTTTAAGTAATTACACCATGCTTTTGTGAGTACCCTTTAGCGGCAAGTCTTGCCTTGTGTTTATCAATGTCCCATGGTCATTGTACTTTGTTTCGTACACCCACTTTACTTCAAATTTTTTTTTGCTCCAACCGACAGCTCAACGGGTGATCAAGTCTTGTCTTTCTCTATGGAATTGATCTCACAGTCCGTAGCATGTCTTCGGTTTGCATTCTTCATTGCCTTTTCGAAATGAATAGGATTAGCTGATACAACTAACGCCATGTTTGCTTCATCTTCAGATAATCCTTCCTCGATAATATGATCCTGCACCCACATCGAAGGACCCCTAACTTATCCTTCATTTTCACATACTTCATGTCCAGTTATATCTCCCTCACCAATCACCATCATTTCTCTCCTCACCATCATTAACATCTTCGCTACCATCGTTACTCTCTCTAAACATCTTCCCCACCATCATTCTTTCTATCTTTCTCATTATTTTCTTCATTTTCATCCCAATCTAAATCTAAGAGAATTTGCTTATCACAAGACAATCTCAGTTCCTCTGTTTTTCATCTTCGAATGCCATAACCCTGCTCACTACTATCCTTTTATTTATAGGATCAAACAATCGCCACCCATTTGCCTCCTCAATAACTCCCAAAAATACATAAAGAAAACTTTTATTATCAGGATGACCTCTTCTCACATCTGGAATGTGTACATGAGCCAAACAAACAATGGCTGAAAGTGACCTATTGAGGTTTACTCCATGCTTCTTATGGTAGAATATTTTTCACTACTCATGTTGAACACCTGTCAATAACGTAGAATGTCCAGTTTACTTACTTCGACCAAAAAGTCTTTGAAATTCTTTTGTTAGAAAGCATTGATCATACCATGTTCTTCGTTATTCTGATTTTCCTTTCGACTACACTATTATGCTGTGGAGTGTACGCTGCGGCCAGTTGCCTCTTGATTTCCATTTGTTTACATATTTTGTTGAACTTGTCGGAAGTAAATTTCCTCTCCTATTAGTCGGCAAACACTTCATAAACACGCCTGTGTCTTTTTCAACCATTCTTTAGACCTTTAAAGCAATTTAGTGCCTCTTACTTCTCACTCAATAAAAACAACCGTGTTGTCCGACTAAAGTTATCAATGAAACACAATATGTACCTCTTTCCACTGTTAGACTTAGGTGAGATAGGATCGTAAATATCAGCATGAATCAACTCCAATTTTTAACATGCTTTTAAGTGCTTTTCTTTGGCATGACATCTCTATGTTGCTTGCCATTGATATAGTCCGTGCAGATCATGCTTGAGACATGAAATTATTTAAGTCCACGTATCATCTTCTTCCACCATAGGCTTCTTAGGCCTTTATAGCTCAAATGACCATATCGTCTATACAAAAAGTAGGAAAGATCTTGAGAGCTTGTGTGAAAACATCTTTCTGCTTGAGTATATGCAAGTACTTGAGTTTAAGACCGTGTTAACAGGATGAACATTCTTTTGGCGCTTATTAGAGTTTGAATAATTAAAATCTTCTCTGGATGGTAAATATTACAAACTCCTCCTTGAATTAAGATCGCCAAACCTCTACCTTGAAGTTATCATATGTTCAAGAGATTATTATTGAGCTTTGGAATATAGTACACCATTGATAACATAATTAACCTCATTCAACAATAGCTTCACATTTCCTTTTCCAGCACACTCATTCTACTATTGTTTCTTAACTCAACCGAATGTTGAAAACTTTCATCTAAATTGATAAGCATACCTCTATATCTATACATATTTGGAGCACCTGAGCCTAGGAACGTGCATCATTCCATTTCACCTCATTCAATTCAACTTACGACATCAACAACATCTCATCTTATTCGTCCAGCTCCGTGTAGTTGGCTTCATTGTTCAAAGTTGGACATTCATACTGAAAATAGGGGTGGGCATTATTTGGTTAAATCAAATAAACCAACTAAACCAATTTAGTTCGGTCAGTTTGATTTGGTTTTGAAACTAGATTGATTTTTAATCGACCCGTAAAAAAAATTAGTTTGATTATCGATTTAACTAAATTAACCGAACTTTACTCTATTGTCAAAATTACTTATGCTACAATGACTTTTTTAGTTTAGTTTAACGATCTAAATGAATTTTATCATATATGTGTCAAATTACTATTAAAAAACATAAAAATACTAAATAAGAATACTTTAATCTTATAGTTATGTTTTATTTTAAAGTACAACGAATTTTTCAAACATGTTTGGTTAAATCGGAAGACCAACCGAACTCATCGAACTTAATTCTGTTGGTTTGGTTTTTATTTTTATTGGTTTTAGTTTGATTTAACAATTTTCGTCATCGAACCAACTGAACCAACCAAACGCTCACCCCTAACTAGAAATGTCTGAGTTTGTAACGCTTGAAGCATTCCACCGCAGCCCTATTGAACATTTATCCTCTTCCACGACCTTTTCCTCTATAATTGCTTCTTCCTTTAATTCTCTCATCATAGACCCTCAATGCTTGATCTTCTTCTTCATTCTTCCAGAATTTTTGTTCACAAATGAGTAATGAACTCTATAATTCATCCACCGAAAGACGATTGATGTCTTTTGACTCCTTGATTGAACAAATTATGTAGTTGTCCTTTTCAGTAAGTGTGCAAAATCTTCTCAAAAATCTTCACATCAGACATGTCCTCTCCAAGATTCCGTTTGCCACCAACATCACTCTTACAAAGTAATATGTGATAGATTTTCCAAGTTTCATCTCCAACATTTCAAAATTCCTACTAAGGATTTGAAGTTGAGTACGCTGCACCCTAGCGTTTCCTTGGTATTTCACCTTCATGGAATCCCATAACTGCTTTGTTGTCAACTTGTCAGCAATCTTCTTTGGAATGGACTTGTCAATGGATTGGAAAAGGTGATTCTTAGTCTTAAGATCCTTCAACTTGGTCTTATCGGTACTCTGTCTCTATAACACTCCAGTACTCCTTTGAACGTAGGAGATTCTCCATTAGCATGTTCCAATGTTCATCATCCCAGCACACTTTGGGATGCGAGGATGCACAAGATTATTTGAATCTACTGCCATCTTTCAATTCCTCACTCTATATTTTGAAAATCACGCGAGATGACTGCAGTTTTTCTTTCAGGCCGAGTTGGGGCTCTGATACCAGTTTGTTGAGAATAAGAACAAGAAAATAGAGAATTTAGACACAAAAACTGCAGCGTGTGACGCTATTGAATAACAGTGGAAAAGATCAAAACAGAAATCCTTGAAGAGAGTGTCAAATCTGTGAACGACTTCCTAAAGAATATGGACTTCAATTAGACCGAGCGATAAATCAAATATTCCTAAAACAACATGTTTTTTTAGTGGTAACATGCTTTGTTACACACACTCCTACACACACTCTCTCTCTTCAAATATATTATATCAGTTTCTTCTTTTCACTCATCATTTCTAAGGCCAAAATAATATGTTTTTTTTCTCTTTCTTTACTGCTAATATGTTTTCTACCATATATTTTCTTTAATATTTTTAGTTTTTGTTTCCGATATTGCAAATAAATTATTTGTTTAACATATGATCATCATGTGCTGATTGAAATTAATGAAAATTTCATTTTTTTTTGAAAGCATATAGCTGAACAATCGATTCCCCCACTATTATGTGGTTTTACTAGTTAGTTATTATGACAGCAACTTCCAATTACAAAAAATAAGGACCATTTTTTATGTAATGATGTAACCAAATCCACTTATCATTCTTTAGTTAGTTTTAAGGATAAACTAAATATCTCTATACCAAGATGACATTTTGGATTCAGATTTCTTTGTCAACCTATTTATGATTGAATTTAAAGTCTGCTACACTCATCCAATTCGATTGCGCATCATCTAATCTAGCTGCACACTAATAAAAAAAAACCCCTATATTTTGTGATTTTTCATTTTTCATTGGTATTATATATGTAAATATATATATATATATGTAAATATATATGTAAATATATATATATATATGTAAATATATATATATATATATATATATATATATATATATGTTTATTAACTTGCTATCCAAATTTTAAACTGAAATTCTGATTTGTGATGGATTATTGATTTGATTTGGAAGTGATGATTTCATAATTCTACTGCACAAAAGCTAAATGTTTTTATCCTTTTTATTCCAGTTATTTTTTTAGATTATAATAGTATAAATTGTTATTATCATGATATTTGCAGAACTTGTCAACAAATTTTCTATTGTTCTATGTTTAATAACCGACTTCATTCAATTCATCTAAAAGACGTACTTTTGAGAATTTTAATGATGATCTTATTAAATTGATTTTGATCAGTATACTTTAGTTCTAATTTAATCACTAATTTTCTTCAGTTCATACAGAAAAGTATTCTCAGTTATCTTATTGACTGCAATATAAATCACTAATTTTCTTCAGTTCATACAGAAAAGTATTCTCAGTTATCTTATTGATTGCAATATAAATGCTTTTATCTTTATTTTTGCTTAAAAACTAAATGTTTTTATCTTTTAATTTATTTATTTGTATATAAAAAAAATGTCAACATGTTGATATATTTATCACACCAAATCAGATAAATTCCATATTTTTTATGTATAAAATATCTACAGAATTAGGTAAATGCATTTATCTTTTTGTAAAAAGACGAATTCATTTATCTCTTCCTAAAAGATATATGCATATTGTTTTATAATTTATATTGGATTAGGTTTTTGAGTCAAGTTATCTGGTGGTGATTGTTGGACAACAACTGAGTTGATAGCATTCACAAATCAAAATTATGTTGAAACCTTAGGATTTGAGTGTTTGAAATTTTTGAAAATTGATTCAAATTGAGTAGAAATTGATTTTAATTAAAATGAGAATAGATTAATTTAAGGTGATTTGATTTGAAGTGGATTCAAAATGGAGTTTGAGTGATGTGAAAATCTAACAAAAAAATGGATAACGTGGAATCAAATTTGAGAGAGAGTCGTTGAATTCAAGTTAAAGAAAGAACGGCATCTGTGTCTTTTAATTGTAACGTCCTTAAAAAAGAAAGGTTCTAGAAACTTACTAAATCAGCAAAATGTACTTATTTCGAAATTATTAGTCCAACTATATATGAATCTTGACATGTACACTTTTTTATAGTAGGTAGGAAAACTAAGTTCTCAATAAATATGTAGGCATAAAAAAGGCATTAATATAGTCCTTGCAAAAGCAAAAGGCAAAAAGCAAAAAGCAAAGCACCTAGATGAGCTAGGGCACAAAAAACATAGTAAAATCAGATTATTAAGTACATACACTATGTAAAAAATACAGCATAATGACCGATACAACATAACACCATTGCTCCATAATCCCTTACAAAGTCTCAATCATTAACAAGAAGTTTAACCTACTTCTAGCAGCTTCTCTTTGCCTTAGATGGGGACTAATGAGTGTGGAGGATTTACGGTTTCGCACTCGCACATGCACACACGCACACGCGAACGTGCACTCAGGCACGCAGCATGCACGCGCACGCATGGAAATAGATGGTTTAGGCCTGTTATAATAAACAGCAGACATGTACACAATTTAAGATGACTTGTATAAATCATAGTGGTTGAGGTTGATGCTTATAACTTTGTCTTAAGTTCATTCTTCACTGGCATCAAACATCCAACGTTTGTTATGTTTTCATATTTACTACGGACGAAACCTCTAATGTTTTTTTATAATGTATAATATGTTCCAAATGTTTATGTTGTAAATTAGTCATTCTAATATTTTATGGAATTTTTGAACAAATTTTAAAGTAAAACCTAGTTAAGTTTTAGTTCTTGGCATCAATTATTTTAACAGATTTTGACATGGGATTATTTTTTCAGGAATAAATACTATACTGGAAATCATATTTCTTACTTCTAAACTAAAACTATGTTTACAACTTTGAGTCCAAGTTGTGCCATCTATAAAAAAAAATTGTTATGTGTATGCCTTTGTTACTATTGTCATCTGAAAATTAAATATTTGTATGTGAATTTTCTTCTAACTTGCCTGGGCAACTGGACTGTGTGTAGCATAATTGTGTCTATTGTAGTGTATATAAAATTTGGTTTTGTTAGTTGATGTCATTTCACATAATGTAGACATCACACAAGGTTTTAAATCCCGTGGTCACATATAGTCTTGGGATTTTTATCCATGATACCTCATATCAGATGGGATACGATATGACTATATTAGATGTACATCTCGAACCTTAATATACATCTTTGGACTATCTTGAAATAACTTATGTGTCTAAAACTTATAAGGTGGAACCCAGTGCACGAGGCTCCCGCGTGATAGCAGGCTCTGGGGAGGTCGATTGTACGCAGCATTTCCCTCGCTTTGCGAAGAGGCTGTTTCCGGACTCGAACCCTTGACGTCCAGATCACCAGCCGGGTGACCTTACCGTTGCGCCAAGACTCCACCTCATGTGTCTAAAACTTATGTTTACATAAAAAAAAAGATTTTAAATGGTTGTTATCTGAAAAATGAAAAAGGTAACATACTTGGTTTGCTTATAGAAAAGACTACCGTGTTAGAAGGAGATGACTAATTGTTTTTGTAGGAGAGTGGTAGCTTGTGTTATGAAAATTAGTGTTAAATCCATATGTGGCACATGACAATATTATAAAAAAGCGTTGAAATTTTAAATCAATTGAACTTGTTTATACATTTTAAAAACTGAACATATGTTGAATTTGTTAAGATAATTGAGCTACATATTGAATTTGCTATTTTTTAGGATATAATATTTAGCACGTGGATATACCGATAAGTAATTGATTAAAAAATTGTTGATAAAATATTTGTTTAGATAAATATTGAATTTGTTTGAAGTATAATTTTTTTGCTTAGATGAATGAATCTGAAATTCAAAAGTTTGTATTTAAATGGATGATAATTTCGAAAAAGTGAAAGTTTTAAGTGAAATTTCTGTACTTATATGGAACCATAATTTTGGATTTAACTGATATTGATGATGTTATTAAATAGAATGAATTTTGAGAATGTAAAGAAGTTAAGTGGAAAACATGATGAAAGATTAAGAAAAAGTAATTGAGAATGTAAAGAAAAAAACTTGAATGAAAAATATTGTTAGAGAAATAAGAAGAGCAACAAATGCTTCTGCTTTACTACTATGTAATAGATATCAAAATGTCACGATATAAATCATGTTTTGAATCAGGTCTCTCCACTTAGGATTTTGATTTTTGAATTCCGATTCAAACACAAATGTCCTTCAAACCATGTAGGCATAAAAAATATAAAAAATATTTATTTGAATATAAAATTTAAATTTTATTGTTTTCCAAACAAATAAAAATAGAACAAGAGTAAATGCAAAGTTTTAGGTTTAGATGTAGAAGTCCAAACATTAATATCAATTTTAGAAATATGAGTTATTACCATGGGAAAAAAATTGATGCTTTTACATACTTTGAATGTTATTTATTGATCTACATAGAAAAATCTCGAGCATGTAAGTATACAAACATGAACATATGAATCATATGAACCGACAATCACAATTTAATCCTTGGTTTGATACAATTGTTTTACTTTATAATTTACGACTTGAATTTTGTTTTGTAACTTGGTTGATTATATAGTGACTTAATGATTTCTTCTATTTTAAGCATTGAAAAGATGAAATTTTTTGTTGTTTATCACTCGGATAAAAAGTAAAAAAAAAGGATTATAGATTAGTTAATTATAATTAGATTGGGTAATTTCATTTGTCTCCATATAAAAATATAAAATGTCAAACGAAATATGAACGAGTTTTGATGTCTAGTTTTGTTTAAGTGCAACAAGAAGATCTCGGACGAGATGGACAAGATTCAATAACACTGAAACTACATTCATTGAAGATGCCTGCAAGTTGCAACTATCTTATAATGTATGATATATCGAACTGTATGGAGCGTACACCCATAGGCTATTTATATTTCTCATAAAGATCACTTATCATCCTTTTTGTTTCTAACTGCAGCAGTAATCGTAAATTGCTAAAAGTTTTTGTTTCCCTTGTAAAATCGGCTTCTTACTTGGATATTATTCAATGCAGAATGCAAGCAAAGGAGCATATGCAGGGGATGGAACCGTGGACTTAACTGGACATCCCGCTGTAAGGCATCTTACAGGCAACTGGAAAGCATGCATTTTTATTCTTGGTATTATACTTAAACTTCATTGTACATAGTCATAACATAATATGTTGTATTTCCTAAGATTGTAAATTTTTATTTAGGAACTGAATGGTGCGAAAGGTTAGCTTACTATGGAATAGCGAAAAATCTAGTGACCTATCTTACCACAAAGATGCATCTTGGAAACGTGTCTGCTGCAAAAAATGTCACAACTTGGCAAGGCACTTGCTATCTCACTCCTCTTATTGGTGCTTTGTTCGCGGATTCATACTGGGGAAGATTTTGGACAATAGCAGTTTTTTCAATGATCTACTTTACTGTAAATACTAGTCCGCTTTTTTACTTTATTAGCTTAAGCCATTCATCTTAGTAACAATCGTTCAAAGACCCAGTGTAAGTATGTCAGAAACAAGCTGATTAAACCACTTAAGCATAAATCAATTCTTAAAAAAAAAAAAATCCTTGGCATTTTCATTGTTTACCTTCACTCTTAAAATTTTGACTTAATTTTTAGAAGTTTGGTTGCTTCGTGAAGGTATATGTATGAATTATCCTTCAAGGCTATGTATGTAATGTCCTATGGCTATAAGTGATCAATACTGATAATTATATACATAAATACAATTTGAGAGTACTGTTTGTATTTTTATATGTTCATCTTCTTATCCCCTAACTTGTTATTGAAGGGAATGACAACACTTACTCTGTCAGCATCAATACCAGTTCTAAAACCACATCAATGTATAGGCAGCATTTGCCCAGAACCAAGCACATCTCAATACTTCATTTTCTTCTTCGGTCTTTACCTAATTGCACTTGGTTCAGGTGGAATCAAGCCTTGTGTGTCATCCTTTGGTGCTGATCAATTTGATGATACAGACCCATCAGAAAGAATAAGAAAAAGTTCATTTTTTACATGGTATTATTTCTCTATCAACTGTGGATCTTTAGTATCCGGTTCTTTGCTTGTATGGATACAAGACAATCGAGGATGGGCGTTGGGTTTTGGTATACCCACAGTGTTCATGGCGTTAGCTATTTGTAGCTTCTTTTCGGGTACTAAGCTGTATAGATTTCAAAACCCTGGAAACAGCCCTTTTGTGAGAATTTTTCAAGTTTTTGTCGCTGCTTTCAGGAAATGGAATTTGGATATGCCTGATGAAAGTAGCACTTTGTATGAATTGGCAGGTGACATGTCAGCAGTTGTAGGAAGCCGGAAGCTTGAGCATACTTCTCAATACAGGTAATCCTCTTGCCTATTGTATGTGGTTTTCAATCATTATTTTTGAAGGGAATTTTTTAAATTTAGGCCAGTTTTGAAAACCAATAACAAATTTAGGCCACTTTGAAAACTTATTACAAATAGACCTGTTTCTGTCACGTTGACGTTGAGTCAACATTCTTCCTTGGCGCAATTTGAAAATGCGCTAAATTCCTTTTTTTTAAAAGATTTATATTGGCGCGATTTCAAATGGAGCAAATGGAAATTGCTATTCCTATTGGCTCCATTTGAAATTGCGCCAAAAAAGACTAAAAAGAAGACCATTGGTGCATTTTCAAATGGAACCATGAGGAGGGATAAAATTCCTATCGGCTCCATTTGAAATCGCGCTAATGTAAAACATAAAAAAAATAAAAAAATTATGCCGTATTTTCGAAATGCGTCGTAGGAGCGTTGACTCAGTGCCAACGTGGTAGAAACATGCCTATATTTACAACAAGTTTTCAAAATGGTCTAAATTTGTTATTAGTTTTGAAATTGGGTTAAATTTAAAAAAATTCCATTTTTTAAAGATTTATTTTTATGAATATTAGGCTTAGGTCCTTAAAATCAAACTTAACACACAAAAGCTCCTCCTAAAAAAAAGATTGTAAGTTAGATCGCTAGAATTAAGTTACTGAATAATTGCAGACATTTATGCACTTGTATCGAAAAATTACATAAATGTCTGCAATAATTCAGTGAATAATTGCGGAAATTTCCGCAAATTTTTGAAAAAATTGCAGAAATGTCCGCAATTTTTTGGTGAATAATTGCGGAAATATCCGCAATTTTTCAGTGAATAATTACAGAAATGTCCACAATTATTTGATATAATTGCATACATTTATGCAATTATTCATCGAATAATTGCATAAATGTATGCAATTATTCAGTAACTTAATTCTAGGGACCTAATTTACATACTTTTTTTGCAAGGATGTTTGGTGTATTTTGAAACTTAATAGGGACTTTAGCCAAACCGTCCCTTTATTTTTTGCAATAGTTTATGGCTTGGAGATCAAACCCAGTGTTGAATAATTATTGCACTAAAGACTAAAAATCCAAGGCAAATTATATTAATACACCAACAAAATGTTTTTCCTACATCAATGGTTTTTAAATTATTTTAGGGACAAAATTGACCTTCTTTGTTGCAATGCTAAAATGATTTCTCTTTCGCGAATATCTCTACTTAAAATTCTGAAAACAATAGTAATAATAAAACAATTCAAACAAAATCTAATCATCAAAATTGATCACGGTCAAGCTACACCAGTCATCATCCCATCATCTTCTTCCTTGAGCTCATTCTATCCCCTTTTCCATTGATTTAGATGTTCCAAACTCCAATGTTGTTAAAGTTATATAGTATCCAAATAAATTAATGTGTATGAGCCAATTTAACATTGAATTCAATAAAAAATAAGAATTTATCTGATTTCAAAATTTAGGATTTAATAATTTGAGGAAAGTGAAATTTGAATAAATGGTACTGTTGTAATTTTTTGTTAAAGCAAGGAGAAGATGGTTGCTATTCTGGTATAGGTTTAGCAAAAAATGTTGTATGTTAATTATATAATTTTCAAGTTGCAGATTAAGGAATTAGTGGTGTATAAATAGAATTAGCCAATCTTCAAATCTCAAGCGAAGAAACCAAACAAGTAAACAAATCTTGCGCTAACAAAATATTACCACACAACACTAACAAAATGAATACTCTCGTAAGCTCTCATACAATGCAATAAAGTTTCTCATACAGCACCATAATGTTTCTCTTAAAACGCAATAAAGATGTACCTTTATGATTTTCAACTATTTCATTTTTTTCTATGATCCAAAAAGTCATAAAAATCAATATTTGTTATATAATAGCGTTCCCAAATTAACATTCTTTTTTGCATGTTGTGGAGGACGGTAAAGCTTTTACCGGAATCTTTACAGTTGAAGACTAAAACATGTAGCAATTAATTTGGAAATACTGAATTATTTTTATGCAATGCTTACAATGCAAGTATACGTACTTTTATATTTTATCGTGTAATATATTATCATGCATGTCTTATGAGCGTTATTATCACTTCATTTACTGTGAAGGTCTAAGCGAACTATTTTTTTATATTACAAACCAATTAGCTTTTTTATTTGCAAAAACATATTTATATGAAATGGATATATTTATAGTGTAGGCTTTAGTGATTTATATAATTATTCATTTGACAGTAGAACTATTTTTTTTTTGAATTTGACAGTAGAACTATTACTGTATCATATATATATATATGTATGTATGTATGTATGTATGTATGTATGTGTTCGTATGGATAAATTATCATATTATTTAATTGTTTCAATAAAATATCAAATAACTATTACAAATTATAAAACAAAAAATGCAATAAAAAATGGCTGTTTGCGATATATTATTATATTATTACTTGTACTACTTCTTCTGAAGGCCGAGTAAAAGTCAGAATACTTGTCTTTAACATGCACCTAAGTAAGTTGAGTGGTTTATGTGCCATAACTGTGGTTTCATTTGTGCACTTTCCTCTTCTTTGAGTTGATACTCATAACTCAACCGCATTGGCACCCCTTGGAAGCCAATAATGAATATTCGATTCTTCGCTATAATTTTCAGGTTCTTAGACAAGGCATCCATAATCACAACCACCGACACCGCCGACCAAAACTTCTCCAACCCATGGAAGCTTTGCACAGTTACACAAATCGAAGAGCTTAAATTACTTATCCGTATTTTTCCTATTTGGGCTTCTTCGATCATATTCTCAACTGTATATTCCCAAAACTCATCTATGTTCATCGAACAAGGCATGGCTCTAGACAGAAAAATCGGTTCTTTCTCCATACCTCCCGCTTCCATCTCAACCTTCGATGTCATCAGTGTTCTCTTCTGTCTTAGCATCTACGACCGCCTACTCATCCCCACAGTAAGAAAATTTACCGGAAGAGAGAAAGGCTTTTCTGAGTTTCAAAGGATCGGAATTGGTCTGGTTTTATCTATACTAGCCATGATCTCTGCATCATTAGTAGAAGTAAAGCGACTTCAGATGGTTAAATGTGGTTCCTCTTTAAGCATTCTATGGCAAATTCCACAGTATTTTTTAGTAGGAGCAGCTGAAGCATTTACCTTTGTTGGGCTGCTTGAATTCTTTTACGAGCAGGCTCCTGATGCTATGAGGAGCTTGTGCTCTGCCTTTTACCTTTTGACTACTGCTTTTGGTAGTTATTTGAGTGCTTTGATTCTTACCGTGGTAAATTATGTGACGACTAGAGGTGGTGGGCCTGGGTGGATTCCGGATAATTTGAACGAAGGGCGTCTGGATTTGTTCTTCTTGTTGATTGCAGGTATGAGTTTTCTGAATTTTTTGGTCTTTACTTGGTGTGGGATTAACTATAAAAGTAAGAAGACTTCTTAGCTGCCTATTACCCGGATCACATATCATGATTGTAGAATTTTAGGGTAATAGTTCATTTTTATACATTAATTGATTTGTATAGAATATGATCTTGTTTGTATATGTTTGTAATTGAATATTGTATATAAGTTACATATGGTGTGTGTAAATATAATAAGAAGATTTGAGGTGATCATATTCTACTTTTGAATGAAAATGCTCTCCTTAGTACACTGGTTTTCTCATGCTTCTTGAGCTATGGTATCTAATACGCTTGAATATTTATGCTTATCTACCATATATCTCTGTGTTCATGGACTTGTCTGCAGTCTGCACTGGCTTTGTTTATCATATCAACCATCTTTAATAATCTCCATTCACACTACTTTTTCGGCATATTCCTACTTGAAAACTAATATGGCTATGAAAGCGTTAGTGTTTCTTGCTTCACAAGCACTGAAGTCCAAATTGGGAAAATTAGCATTGTTCTTTGAAGCTATGTTCAACATACAATGCTTTGTTTGTGAGAAGAGAAAGTGGAGAAAATGAATCTTCGCAAGCAGAATTCAGGTGATCATCTTCTTACTTTTTTTTTTCCCTCAATTTGTGCAGATATTTTGTTATGCTTACTGAGCCATATTATCCTATCAAATTGAATATTTACACTTGTGTAATGTCCATCTCTGTGTCAATACACCTGCCTGCACTCTCTTTATTCACCAGATATAGTCTGTATAGTCCGAGATGAGAACCGTTTTAATTGGTCAATGATAATCAATCAGTTTTTAATTGCCATGACAAATTAATGTATCCCCAATTATGTATCACACAACATAACTCTTAGTTTTGTTCGGGACAGGAGGCTACCAGAGTTAGAAGGTAACAGTTTATCAAACAGTTATTTTTGGCCTGTGCAGTTGTTTGGTCATATAGTTGCCAGTAACAGACTTCTTCCCCCCTTTCTTTCTTTTTTACAGGTTACAATCGAGTAAACTAATCACATGAAACTTTTATTCTGAAACCTTTTGGTCCTTCATATATATGTTTATGTGTGTGTATACATATTTATATCTATGTATGTGTATGTGTGTATATGCGACAAAATTCAGAGAATATAAATATATACATACGTAACCAGGGTTCTAGATTTTTCAAACCCAAAGCATATAACATTTGGGATAGAAATGCACCATTTATTTGATGTTATGATTGCTTGGATTAATTTGAGAGAGGTAACTGATTCCAAGAAGTAAAATCCCCCAAAGTAAATTTTAATAGCCTTCTGATTGAGTTGTTTCAATTCGATGAACATTTGGATTGTTTTTCAGGATTTTCACTCTTATAAACACGAACACGCGCACACATCCTTCATGAAGTATGTTTAAAGTTTACTGATCATATAATACACACATATGTCCATATACACAAACACATGCTTAGTTTAATTCATCCATCTAAATATTCCCCTTTTTTGTAACCATTATAAATTAATTGTGTTTGCCAAATCCACTTGCAGTCCAAACCTAGCGCATTTGGTTACTTTGAATACAGCTTTAGTTACAAACAGGGCATCGATTTTATTTTCTGTGCTATTTTTTTTAATAAAGGTGCTTCTGCAACTAGGAATGTTCGATACATACGAAATTTGTCTCATCTAAAATGTTTAAAAAACTTGCCCATGCAAGCCATTGGGCAAAAGTATAACCATTGGTTTAAATAAATCAACAAAATAAAAAAACAACGAAAATCTTAGCATACAGTTGGTTGCTGATATATAGTTTACACAAGGATTATATCTTATTTTAGTTAATGGAAATGATTTCTATACTTCGTTTGACTAAAGTTTCCTTTATTGGTTTCTTCCACATTTATACCGTGGCATTTCTTAACATGTCTCCTTAAATTATTTGTTCCATAATTATCACTACATATATATTCTCTTTTACATTTTTTGCAAAAACATGTACGTTTTTCACCACTAATAATTTCCTTCTTTTCGAAATATTTTCAAACATCAAAATAAGTATTTCTTTTTCGTTTACTTCCCATGGAACTATCCACCGAATCAAGATCAACTTCCAATTCTACCATATCTCATATCTCTTGTTTGACTACTGATTCTAAATCAGAAAATAACAAAATAAATAGCACACTCAAAGATCACAAGTAAAATAATTATGCAATCAAAGAGCAACATAATATCAAAGAGCATGCAATAAAAGAAAGAGGCAGCAGTACGTTACACAGTAGCCAACAATCAACTATACAAGAAACTATGCTTTTGCAACAGCTTGCGTTTTATTGTTTAAAGGAAAGAATGCTTTCTCAATTTCTAAACAAAGGTAGAAAGGACAGTGACGTATAAATCAAAGCATCAATCCATTCTCAAATTAAACAATGCATCTCATATTCAACATGGCAGGGATGAAAATCAAACAAGAATGCTTGGTGTGTGACTTTTCTTCAAAGGACAAATAAAGGTGAACTGACAGGGACGAAATAATAATCAAAGCAAATGCTTTCTCTAGTTAAGCAATGCATGCCCATTCAAGAGTGTGACTTTCCTTAAAAAAAATGGGCTGACAAGTTAAAAATGAACAATGTCATGACAGCCACAAACAATTGCAGGGACGTAAAACAACCATGTATTGCTTTTATTTTGAAGGGCCTAAAGTAACTGCAATTCAGATAACAACAACCATGTATTGTTTTTATTTTGAAAGTCTATTGCTGAATGTTGAGTAACTTCAAATGTGTTTGTTTACTATCACAATTTTGTGAAAGGTCTAATGATTCTTGAAAATGAGTAAAATACCAAGTCTACCATAATAATTATCAGGGTAGACTCGGGAGCGAAGTATTATAACCATTTTCAGACTTGAAGAAGTAGACCAACCAACAGATGCTTTTGGACGCGGATAATGCTATATCTGCATCCGCATCCGAAATCATTTTCGAATACGGATATCCGCAGACGGTCGGATATCGGATAATTATTTTATCCGCTAACAATCGATAAATTAAGAATTATAAAAAAAAAATTTAATATAAATATTTTTCAATCCCATTGATTACAAAAATATTAAAAATTAACAAATATGATGACAATAAATAGTTTCGAGCAGTTAAAAAGTATTAAGTGCATATAACATAAACTACTAACTTAATAAAATAAAAAACAAACATCTTTCACTGTACTAAAATACACATAATTTGAACTATAAACTTCCGGACGGATAATTTTCGGATGCGGATATTTTCGTATCCGCATCCATTTTTCGGATATCGGATATTTATTCGCATTTCGGATGCGGACGAATTTCGGAATTTTCGAGTATCCATTGATAGCCCTATAAGTCATTATTAATCACTGCCCCAAAAAAGACAATGTAGTCTACTACTGATTTGATCACATCCGAAAGCCAAAAATATGGAGTCTATTAATGCTCGTTAGAGGAAGAGTCAATACGAAACCGATAATTCCATTAACGATACAAAGAGGAACTACGAAGTTCCAAAGGCACTACACATGGATCTTAATGTAGAATATGCTAGTATATGTTTTTTGTTTGATGATATATATATATATATATATTAAAAATGATGATATATATATATATTCGTTTAAATGTATTTGTTATTGTACTATTTTATTTTTTACATTATTAAATAAATATTTGTTGGATAAAATAAATAACACATAATTCAAATTCAAACAAATATCTTATTACAATTTCGAATAGTACAAATTTCAACTCTCACTACATTTACACAATTTCAATTACAATTTAATTTCAATCACAAAATAATTTTTCACTTTACAATTTAAATCTCACTACATAGTCACTCAACACTCGTATTTTTATCTTCAACTCTGTTCCAGCCTGAATCCAACATCTGAGCTATTTGCAAAAATAAATACTTACGCAGTAAAATTGAAAAAGAAAATATTTTGCAGTGCAAATTAAAGTGTGTGTTTTTGAAAATGTTATTTGCCTCAGTTATTTGGGATGTTCGCCATTTATTTCTTTTGAATTCATCTACACGAACAACTTGTGACATGCACAGTGTATCACTGTACATGTTACAAGACCGTGCACACCGATATACACTTGCGTGTTAGAACTACAGGGACGGGTAAGCACAAGGTCAAACCCGAGCCAAAGCTGGATTCAACTCAGGTGCAATACAAAAAAAAACAGAATGGTCAAGTACAAGTTTCAATAACTAGAACAAACTCCGACATACTTGAACCAGACCTCACATATATATTTCAGAGGATACAAAAGCACCAGAAGAGAACACATGATATCAAGACCAAATCAAGCCAGTACGACATGAACACACAAATATATACATACATAAATGTTTGCATGTATCCAAATGGAGATGACCAGAAAATGTCCACATGCAACACAAAAACATATCAGACATGAAGACTCAGAAACCAGATAGGAGTATGTGCAAAGTGAACAGGACTCAATGCAGCGAACTTCAACTTCAAACAGAACCAAGACTACAAGAACTCAGACCAACTTCACAATGCAATCAAATATCATATGCACAGACTCGAAACAATATGCACACATGGACATCAACATAACCATACTCGGCTCAATGGTTCAACCAACATGAACATGGCACTAGATCACCTACATGAAACCAGAGGCATATGCAAGTTCAACATAGCGATGCATCAAACAGACAAGACACTACAAGAGAAGACCACTTCAAGTTAACAAGCTTCATACATCAATAGATCAACATGGGTATGCATACATATGAAACACAGACTATCCACAAGCATTCAAGTGTGTGAAGGCAAGTATGAGTCAACGCAATGCAATGACCAGACTACAACAATAAACTTCAAATGAAAATACAAGTGCACAAATCAAAGGCTAACAAGACCGCAACAACAAAGAGACTCGAATATACATGAAGACTCAACCCAGATCAGTTATAGTGCAACATGAACCAGAACCAAACAGTAATGAACAAAATTGTACCCGACTTCATGAGCTACAGAGAACGCAAAATGTACAAGGCAACAAGACTTCGAATGAAAACAAAATCCATACAAGTGATCAAGTAACAATAATGCAACAAGCTCAGTTCAACAATGCAACATGAAAACTCTACATGGTTCAAAGGCTAACAAGGACTGCACCAAGACAGACTCAAGTGGAACAAGTCCAGTTACAACATGAAGCAAACTGACTACAGTATGGATGTGTACGAGCATAACAAAGACAACAATTTCAACCAGACAGTATTACAAGCATTATATCAATATTAACAGAAGTAATTTCAAAAAGGATATTATCAATTGAAACTGTGATGAAGGGTTTTCAAACAAAGTCAATGTATTTCAAAATGAACATGTCATGTCAGAGTCAAAGCCAGCAAGAATGGAACAAGGGTAACAAGTTCGAACTTAACAAGTCAAGATTCAAAGTCCAGAGTATCTCAAATATTTAATGCCGAAATCAATTTTTATCTCGCGGTAGATAATATGATGAACACGAATTAACCAAGTCAATTATCTCAAGAATTCAAAGTGCTGAAGTCATAAAAGACATGAACGAGACACAGAGTCAAATGCAAAAGGAACGGAGGAAATTCGAATCCATGGTGTAATTCACATATGAAGAACAAGTCAGAAATCATCACCAACGTTCGATTACAAATCAATGGCCAAGCATAGCAATTGGAAGAATTCAAATAGAAATATACGACCATACATTTAGGGCTTCTATCCCTATTTAATCCCACATCATCATCGACATTCAAATAAGTTGAGTTCAAGCATATCAAATAGAGAATAATCAAATCGAAAAATTACGCCGCATTCGAGCTCGACAAATTGGAGCAGCCGCAACACTATCAAAGCTAAGGGATCGATCGACATAGCCAATCAAGTGGAAGCATACTCTCAATCGATCAATTTCTAAGCGGCGCCCTAATTTGAAGAAAACCCTAATTCCAGAGCAAAGCACGAACAAAGCAGGCGGAAACAAAATAAAGGGACGTGCCCATTTCTTTTGAGCAAGGAGAATAGAAAAGGGAGATTGAACTTTTAATATATTAATTGGGTCGGCCTGTGTTTATTCATACTTGGCTTTAATAATAAAAGAAAATTAGGGTATTGTTTTAGTCTTTTTTTTAGTTGTATTTAATTTGTAAATTATTTTTAAATTGTGTAATTGTCTAGGTTTGTAACTAGGATACGAACTACGGTGGTGTAGTTCGAGAATTCGCAACTCAGTGGCTGAGTTGTGGTAGGCTTTTGAGCATAGAGTTAGGTTAGTCGTTAGCGGGTGTCGCAAGTTTATGTGTGTAAGCGTCTGACTACTTAATTTCTAGTAGAAACTTTGGGAGCAGCACGTAGGCAGGGTTTTGCCGAAGCTGGGTAAATTTGTGCGTGATCTCTTCTGCATTGTTTTCTGCTATTGATTTTTATTTTCGTATTAATTTTTATTATTATTAGTATCACCCTATCCACCCTCCCTCTAGGGTGAAAACGATCCTACAAGTGGTATTAGAGTTGGGAACAAAAACCATTTTTTGTTTTAAAATTTTGGTTTTTTCAAAAACCAATTTTTGTTTTAAAATTTTAATTTTTTAAATGGCTTCTTTTAATAATGCTTTTGCTGGGGGTCAGTCCATAGTTAGGCCACACATGTTCAATGGTGAATACGCATATTGAAAAAATAGAATGAAATTTTTTCTTAAAACTATTGATGCATGGAATATTGTTGAGACGGGATATAGGACACCAACTGTAGTGGTAGATAATCAAGAAGGCAAAAAACCGATGGATCAATGGACAGATCTTGAAAATAAACTGCAATTTGCAAACACTAAAGCTATGAATTCTATTAACTGCTCATTAGCTCAAATTGAATTTAATCGTGTTTCACATTGTTTAACTGCGTAGGAAATTTGGCACATACTTGAAGTGACTCACGAAGGAACCTCCCAAGTCAAAGAATCTCACCTTGCCATGCTCAGTAGCGAACACGAAAACTTCACAATGGCAAATGATGAAAGTGTCAAAGAAATGTATGGACGACTTTCAAATCTAGTATACAAATCAAAATCCCTTGGAAAACCATACACGGAGCTGGAAATAGTTCGAAAAATCCTCAGAATTCTTCCACGAAATTTTGAAGCAAAAGTGACTACCATTTAAGAATCAAAGGATCTGAAACAAATTAAAGTCGAAGAACTCATCGGAAATCTCACCACTTATGAGCTAGAAATCAAATTTAAGGAAGAACGTGAATGAGGTGATACACGAAAGAAATCAAAAGGAACAACAGAAAGTGAAGATGACGATGATAAGGATGGAGCAGCTGAAGTGGCACTGTTAATAAAGAGACTCAAAATGTGGAACCACAAATACAGAAATCCAGCTCTAAATCAACAATTGAAAAACAGAATAATCAAAGTACTAGACAACTCAGAAGAGCAGGAGATCATTTGTCACAAGTGCAATAAACCTAGTCACATCAAGCCCAATTGTCCTCAGAATCGACTCAACCAAGGAAAGAAATCGAAAATGAGAAGTTTTGAAGCCACTTGGAATAAAAGTGATGATGATAATAAAAGCACTAGTAGTGAGAGTGAAAAAGCAGATCTGTGTCTTTGAGGTGATACAACTGACAGCGATGATGATGAGCCAAGCGAGGTATCAAAACTGACTCACTCACAATTACTTATATATTTTCACGAAGTAAATGACTGTTTTGAACGACTTAGGGTGAAGTACGCTAAACTTGAATCACAAAAAGATAGTTTGATAGAACTAAATAAACAGCTTGATCAATTGGTTAAAAACTATCGAAACAAGAGCCCTAAGTGTATAAGTGTCCATCATTTGAAGAAGAAATAAAAAAAATCAGAAATTAAAATTAAATCACTTGAAAATGAAATTTTGATTTTGAAAGAAAGTGAAAACACTAGGAGAGAAAATTCTATTAAAAAGTGCACCTTGTTATTGAACGAAAATGAATCACTCAAAACAGAGGTCCAACAATTGTCTAAAACTTTAGGAAAATTCTCCAGAGGAGAAAAATCACTAAATATATTGTTAGGGTAACAAACTGTTAATACTGTTAGACAAGGACTTGGGTATATTCAATCTGAAAGAGTTAGAATGAAACTAATCATGTTAACTCCAAGTGCACAATTTGTAGAAAAATTGGACACAATCAAAACAATTGTTGGTTTAGACTCAAACACACGAAAACCGTACCAATTTAGGTTCCTAAAGGCATGAATGTAAAATCCCTTAGAATTAAACAAATCTGGGTGTCAAAAGGAACTAACATAGATTGTATTGGATCTACATAAACTTATTTTTCAAAATCGTTTGTCACTAACAATCATGAACCTATAAAAACAAATAGGTCACAAAAATCTTTCCTTGTGTAGGTGTGGTGGCAGGCTAAGGAACAACGATAGTGTTACCTGAATTCTGACTGTTCCAGGCACACAATGGGCAACAAATCAAAGTTTCTTAGCCTAGTACAAAGGTGGCAGAGTCACAATGGGCAACAACGATAAATGAAATATTATCGGTAAAGGTAAAATAGGTAATGGTACATTTATCTTGAACGATATATTATATGTTGAAAATCTGCATCATAATCTGATTTAAATCAGCCAGTTACGTGATAAGAAAATGAATGTTGATTTTGATTTTGATTTATGCAAAAATGTTGACCAATCATCTTTTCATCATTGAATTAATTCATAGAGATTCGTTTGGACTAAAGATATTGAAAGTTTAGGTGGCAAGAGATAGTGTCTTGTGTTGGTTGATGATTACTCTAGGTACATGTGGATATATTTGTTTATCTTACTACTTCTAGATCTGACACTATGTCCATTAGTTGTTTATCTGCACGTTTTCAATCAAATCCTTAAGGAATCACATTTTAAAAGCTGTAAAATAATTATAAGGTATTTGTTGCACACTTCACGATTTGGTCTATGATATCTATCTAATGATAACTTTGAGTCAAAGGGGAATTCAGATGCAGATTACACTAGTAACCTAGTTGATAGAAAAATTACTAGTAGAATATGTTTTATGTTGAGGCATTCATTAGTTGCATCACATTTCAAAGAAAATATCTGCATATTTTTCATTTCAACTGATTTTCAATTAGCAGACATTTTTTTTATAAAACCTCTTACAGAAAACAGTTTTTGTTGACTTCGTTTTAGATTAGACATTTTAGAAATTTGATTTTATATTTGATCTTAAATGAATACATTAACTAATCTAACTCCCCACTGATTATCGAAAAGATAAATAGTAACTGAAAAAGTGATGAGTATTGATATTAATCATACATTTTGACTTGAGACAGTATATGTAGTAAATTTCTTTAAAAATTTAAACATAATTTGTAATAACTTTGACTGGTAAAAATTCCATGACCATCTCTATTTCTATCATATTTCTAATGACCATCACTCATCAAAAACCAATATAGTACGTCAAAATGTGGCATTTTTAAATAGGAAATTATTCGTTTTTTTTAAATTAATTAGTAATAAAATTATCCACAATATTCACTCTCATTTAAAAGTCCTAACGATTATGCATGGGTGAATTACTTGGAATTTTTGATTATGTGCTTTCATTCTCATTTAAAAGTCCTCACAATTATGCATATATGGAACACATATTAAAATTGATTATTAAATGGACGAGTTGATTCTAATTTCATTTAAAAGTTCTCATGGTTATGCGTGGTTAGAAGATACTTGAAATTCATTTTTTTAAAAATAAAATAAAATTGGGAACATACTAATTTCATTTAAAAGTCCTAACGGTTATGCATGGTTAGTAAATATTCAAATTCCTATCATAAATATATCACAAAAAGATATAACTATATGGTTTTATATATCGACAGTTCGACACCACCCCTATCACTCAAAAGTGGAATATGCGCCTAACATAGTATTTATGATTTTTGTTTGATTTTTTTATTGAAATTTAATATTTATACTCAATTAAGTATTAATGTTGTATTAATGTCTATCACTCTCTCTCTATTTTTCGAACACTATTACTCTTTTGCTGATAACAAAAGGGGGAGATAAAAGTTAAGATTTTGGCAAATAAGTTCGAATATTTTATTTGTTAATTGCATATTCTCATCTAGGCTCATTGCATGGTTTATTGTTTTGCTATTTGCAAATTTATATGCATATTTTCATTTATTTTCATGCATAGGTGAAAAAGGAGCCTTATTGTAGGGGGATCATTTAAATAGGGCAAGCAAATAGAATTTATCAATGACCAAATACGTTTAATAAAATCAAAATCTTAATATATGTTTGTTATCATCAAAAGGGGGAGATTGTAGAATATGATAGTATATGGTTTTTGTTTGATGATAATAAACATATATATATATATATATATTTGTTTAAATGTATTTGTTATTGTACTATTTTATTTTTCACATAATTAAATAAATATTTACTGGATAAAATAAATAACACATAATTCAAATTCAAACAAATATTTTATTCAAACAAATATCTTATTACAAATTCGAATAGTATAAATTTCAACTCCCACTACATTTACACAATTTCAATTACAATTTAATTTCAATTACAAAATAAATTTTCACTTTACAATTTAAATCTCACTACATAGTCACTCAACACTCGTATTTTTATCTTCAACTCTGTTCCAGCCTAAATCCAGCATCTGAGCTATCTGCAAAATAAACACTGACGCAGTAAAATTGAAAAAGAAAATATTTTGCAGTGCAAATTAAAGTGTGTGTTTTTGAAAATGTTATTTGCCTCAGTTATTTGGGTTGTTCACCATTTATTTCTTTTGAATTCATCTACACGAACAACTTGTGATATGCACAGTGTATCACTGTATATGCCATAAGGCCGTGCACACCGATATACACTTGTGTGTTAGAACTACAAGGACATGTGAGCACAAGGTCAAACTCGAGCCAAAGCTGGATTCAACTCAGGTGCAATACAAAAACAAAAATAGAATGGTCAAGTACAAGTTTCAATGACTAGAACAAACTCCAACATACTTGAAACAGACCTCACACATATATTTCAGAGGATACAAAAGCACCAGAAGAGAACACATGATATCAAGATCAAATCAAGCCAGTACGACATGAACACACACATATATACATACATAAATGTTTGCATGTATCCAAATGGAGATGACCAGAAAATGTCCACATGCAACACAAAAACATATCAGACATGAAGACTCAGAAACCAGATAGGAGTATGTGCAAAGTGAACAGGACTTAATGCAGCGAACTTCAACTTCAAACAGAACCAAGACTACAAGAACTCAGACCAACTTCACAATGCAATCAAATATCATATGCACAGACTCGAAACAATATGCACACATGGACATCAACATAACCATACTCGGCTCAATGGTTCAACCAACATGAACATGACATTAGATCACCTACATGAAACCAGAGGCATATGCAAGTTCAACATAGCGATGCATCAAACAGACAAGACACTACAAGAGAAGACCACTTCAAGTTAACAAGCTTCAGACATCAATAGATCAACATGGGTATGCATACATATGAAACACAGACTATCCACAAGCATTCAAGTGTGTGAAGGCAAGTATGAGTCAACGCAATGCAATGACCAGACTACAACAATAAACTTTAAATGAAAATACAAGTGCATAAATCAAAGGCTAACAAGACTGCAACAACAAAGAGACTCGAATATACATGAAGACTCAACCCAGATCGGTCATAGTGCAACATGAACCAGAACCAAACAGTAATGAACAAAATTGTACCCGACTTCAAGAGCTACAGAGAACACAAAATGTATAAGGCAACAAGACTTGAAATGAAAAAAAAATCCAAACAAGTGATCAAGTAATAGTAATGCAACAAGCTCAGTTCAACAATGCAACATGAAAACTCTACATGGTTCAAAGGCTAACAAGGACTGCACCAAGACAGACTCAAGTGGAACAAGTTCAGTTACGACATGAAGCAAACTGACCACAGTATAGATGTGTACGAGCATAACAAAGACAACAATTTCAACCAGACAGTATTACAAGCATTATATCAATATTAACAGAAGTAGTTTCAAAAAGGATATTATCAATGGAAACTGTGATGAAGGGTTTTCAAACAAAGTCAATGTATTTCAAAATGAACATGTCATGTCAAAGTCAAAGTCAGCAAGAATGGAACAAGGGTAACAAGTTCGAACTTAACAAATCAAGATTCAAAGTCCAGAGTATCTCAAATATTTAAATGCCGAAGTCAATTTTTATCTCGCGGTAGATAATATGATTAACACGAATTAATCAAGTCAATTATCTCAAGAATTTAAAGTGCCAAAGTCATAGAAGACATGAACAAGAAACAAAGTCAAATGCAAAAAGAACGGAGGAAATTTGAATTCATGTTGTAATTCACATATGAAGAACAAGTCGGAAATCATCACCAATGTTCGATTACAAATCAATGGCCAAGCATAGCAATTGGAAGAATTCAAATAGAAATATACGACCGTACATTTAGGGATTCTATCCCTATTTAATCGCACATCATCATCGGGATTCAAATAAATTGAGTTCAAGCATATCAAACAGAGAATAATCAGAATGAAAAATCACGTAACGCATTCGAGCTTGACAAATTGGAGCAGCCGCAACACTATCAAAGCCAAGGAATCGATCGACATAGCCAATCAAGTGGAAGCATACTCTCAATCGATCAATTTCTAAGCGGTGCCCCAATTTGAACAAAACCCTAATTCCAGAGCAAAGCAGGCGGCAACAAAATAAAGGGACGTGCCTATTTATTTTTAGCAAGGAGAATAGAAAAGGGAGATTGAACTTTTAATATATTAATTGGGCCGGCCTGTGTTTATTCATACTGGGATTTAATTAGGGTTTGTTTTAGTCCTTGTTTTTAGTTTTATTTAATTTGGGAATTATTTTTAAATTGTGTACTTATCTAGTTTTGTAACTAGGTTACGAAATACGGTGGCGTAGTTCGAGAATTCGCAACTCAGTGGCTAAGTTGTGGTAGAGTTTTGAGCGTAGAGTTAGGTTAGTCATTAGCGGGTGTCGCAAGTTTACGTGTGTAAGCGTCTGAATACTTAATTTCTAGTAGAAACCTTGAGGGCAGCACGTAGGTAGGGTTTTGCCGAAGCTGGGTAAATTTGTGTGTGATCTCCTCTACATTGTTTTTTGCTATTGATTTTTATTTCCGCATTAATTTTTATTATTAGTATCACCCTATTCACCTTCCCCCCTCTAGGGTGAAAACGATCCTACACTTAAAAGTGCATATTGCCCAACCATTCACTAAAGAGTAATTTACGAGCATTTGTACAGATGCAAGACATTCTGTCTAATCACTTAATTAAACAGATCACAAACACAAGTACATGTGTCACTATCCAGTGGAGTCACACCTATCCTAAAAAGATTTATTCAAAGTTTTATTATCCTTCCACGAATAAAACATAATCTTGCCTAAAACTTTTTATCCTACCTTTAACTTTAGCAGTTTGCATCTCACATCCCGAGGGAAACTTGGGTGAATGTCATAAGGCTGTTTCTGACGGTGGAAGCCAAATTTAGTGAATAACGTCACTAATCCACATTTTTCAACTTTTCATTAATAGACAAAGTACTATTGTAGAATAGGAGAGGAGAAAAAAGAACCTTAAAACGTATAAGCCATGTTAGAACTGTTTTCACTTAAATTCTTACTTGTGACGACCACCCATGACCCCTGCACTGAACCTAGAGATAGTGCGCTGTAAAGTGTACCAGACAGCCATGGACGATTGTCAAGGTAAATTAAAACAGCAGAATCTATCGTATTACTCACAGCGCATGGACAAAATACAATAGAATATATATATAGTGAAGCTTCACAAAATAGAGTCTCATCAATAAAACTTCATAATAGTTGAATACAGACATCTGAATAGTCAATACATCAAGCCTCACTACATAACACTCAGAGAATATACAAGCAGCGGAACATCCAGTACATATAGTAAGAAAACAATATGCAATCCTTCAGCTCGTCTTCGTCATCAGCATCGTGGAAAGCAAGAACAGCACCTGTCACCTACTACCTAGTCTGCCCGTCCCAAAATGGACGAACAGCCCAAAGCAATAAGAGTTAAAAACATAAAGCCTTGAGTCAGACAACAGTCTTAGTGAGCGGTAAATTAACTAACAACATACCAAAAGAGCATAAAGGAAAAGGGAATAGGAATCCAACCCTCCCACTCCACTTCTTTCTACAGTGATAGCCCCCAGACACACACTAAGCAGAAGCAAACATAGCAAAGCATACAGTTTAAAGTAAAGCAGTTATCACTCGAGTCAAGGGTGATGCTTTCCAAGTACAAACCCCCAAGGCCTAAACCAAGATCAGATAAGCACCCAGAAAATACCACTCTTGAGACCGAATGACGATACAACCAAACATCCATGACTCTGGCTATCACTGTTATCATTGCTTCGATATCATCGTTAATTGAATGACCGGCTCATTCTTTCATCCGTCTGTCAAGGGCTAATGGAAACCCCGGTTCCAGACATAACTCCGCACGTCGTCAAAACCCGTGCCTAGGACTATCGAATCTGCCCAGAGTACTCGACTACCAATCAGTAGCCTTCAGGGACTATCGAATCTGCCCAACGTACTCTTGCTTTGAGCATGCTAGAACCTTCAACAACGATGAGATCTCAGCCTTCTAGTCATCCTCCTCGACGACTATTTCCATACTAGCTCAAGCGCCTCTCGAGCAAACCATTATCCTCAAACTCGAACCATTTCACCGAGTTATCAACATGCTTGGAATGATCCCGTCTAGATTAGACCAAGACTATCTCATACTATGCTTCGCCTCATCATCATCATAGCAAAGCCTTATCTCAACAACATCATCAAATCTATCCATATGAGCTTCATCATCCGCTACATATGCCACGAGCAGCTTTTCCAATTCAAGAGCCTTTCCCTTAGCTTTTGAATCATCTTCGACCATCTTGTCTAAATCAAATCATCAATCATCTAATTCATAGCAATCAATCAAGTCAAACATTAATCCAAGTAATCAAGCATTCAAATATGATCTAATGAACAATTTTAACAATAATGGCAATTTTGTAAATAAAGAGTCTAAAGTCTAACAAGCATGAAAACATGAGCAATATCTCTATAATCTTGATGAATGAACTTGCATAGGTTAACATGTAGTAAAATGGATGTCAAATCATCATGAACAATGGATCTATACTTAAGTTTACAAAAATGCATGAAAATCACTACTTTACACAAAATCAAGCCAACGATCCGATATACTCCTTTGGATCCGTGTGAGATATAATCACCACTCACCAAATCACCTAAACACCTCAAAAACAACCCACTTCAGATCTGGACAGCGAAGGATCTAACTCGATCTATCACAAATCCGCTTCAAACGATGAAATCTCTCTTCGATGGATGTAGATCTTCAATCTAAGCTCTTGGATCTTCGATTTGATCTTCGATTTGGATGGAAGGAATCACAAGATTAAAGTGGAGAAAAGAAGTGAAGAAGTGTAGAACTCGAGCTCTCAAAATGGCAGCACTTCGTCGCTTCAAAATCCGGATCCCAAAAATGAAGAAGAACCCTCCTATTTATAGGCTGATTTCACCTTAGGTCGTTCGCTCTTAGGTCGTTCACGACCTAAAAACCCACGACCTAAAACCCACGACCTAACAATTCCAGCCTCTACACGACCTAGCGAAAACTCCAACCTACGACCTAACAGATGCGCGCTTCTACGACCTAACGACCTAACACATGCGCTTCCACGCGACCTACCCATCCTCACGACCTAGCGACTTAACACATAAGCGCATCCACGCGACCTACGACCTAACACACACGTGACCTAACACACACAGAAGCTCACGACCTAACTAACTTAGGTCGCTTACGACCTAACTCAACACAGAAGCTCACGACCTAACTAACTTAGCTAGGATACGACTTAACACCTTAGGTCGTCTAACGACCTAACTACGCTAACTCGCTAACTAATAGGTCGTTGCCGCTAACTCTTAGGTCGCTAACTATTAGGTCGCTACTTTCTTAGGTCGCTAACTCCTATAGGTCGCTAACTCCTATAGGTCGCTCCAATTCTTAGGTCGCCAACTTCCTATAGGTCGCTAACTCCTATAGGTCGCTCACTCTCTTAGGTCTCTCCAACCTCTTAAGTCGCTCCTCCGACCTAACCTACCCCACGACCTAAGCCATCACACGACTCCTCTCTTATACTACCTATCCCAAAATCCTTAGGTCGCCAACTCCAACTTCCTTAGGTCGCTCCACTTTCTTAGGTCGTCTACTCCGACCTAACCACTATACGACCTAGGACTTAGACTATGGATGACTTATCAACAATGCGACCTAATGATAACTGTTTTACGATGTTTCGATCCGTAAAAATACGGGTCGTTACATTACTTGTAATTATCAATATAGGTATGAATAATTACTTTATGGATGTAGGATTTGAAAGTGTACGTGCAGTACTGAGGATCGTGTAATATGGTATATAAATGCGGAAACTGATAATAGCAGTAAAATAAAAATTAAAGTAAGCACACCAGGAATTTTTATACTGGTTCGAACTTCCCGTTCTACGTCCAGTCCCAGAATACCCTCTGGATTTAAACTAAACCCCTCACTTAATCCGGAGGAATAGGTATACGACACCTGAGCAGCCGAACAGGAATTTTTCCGCCTCAACAGCCGAAGAGGACTTCAACTTAATACAAATAGTTTGTTGACGAACGTGTTCTGAATAACACTGATTGTCTTTTGATAGTACAACTTTCCTATAATCAAATCCTCAAGAGTATATATATGTGTGAAGATTTAGAAGGAAAATAATCACGTAGAATCGAAGTATATGAATTAATTCAAGGATTCTAGTGATACTGAATAAGAAAGAATGCTTTTATTTGCAGAAATAAATAGAGAATAGATTTTAGAATTATAAACAAGAATCAGTGATTGTAGAAGTGAAATGAACATGTTTATATAGTAGTAGAATAGTTACAATCTTTCATGAAGAGTTTCAATCAAGAGTTGTGTCCATATCTGTTGGATTAAAGAACATTTCTCTTCATGAACAATTGCACCTCTTTAGAAAACTAGCCGTTATGTTCTGGTCGGTTGACCGAGAAACATGGGCCGGTCAGCTGAGTTTACAGATATAAATAAAACGATGCATATCTGTGCACTGGACACATAGTCGGTCGGCCGACCTGCTGTTATTTGCACAGTGTATACTTATTTTTGTATAAATCAATTTGTGTGTATGTGTGACTACTTGAGGAATGATTTTAACAATATTCTAAGACTCAATGAAAATAAAATATTCATACTAATATCTAGATTGTAGTCTTGTCTCCTTTGTAGTGTGCAATATATGGTTATTCTCCTTTTTGTCGCTTTCGTATAGTATTCTCGTCGTATGATCTCTGAAGCTTGTGTCATGAATCAAAACTCATGAATCAATATTCTCCCTCTTTTTGATTGATGACAATACTTATGTGATGAAGTAGAACTTATCTATATTATAATTCTCCCCTTGAATATATGACGACTCTTCTGCAAAAAATATGTTAGCTTTCATACATTTCTCCCCCTTTGTCATCGACAAAAAGGAATACTTACTAGATGAAAAAGAAACGTGAATCAATGAATTTTAAATATTACATTTTCAATCCAAAATAGGAATAATTAAAGATGTTTGCTTAGTACACAACATTTAATAAAAAACATATTGTTCATAAAGAATTTCTTGAAATTAAATTGTAAAACAATACGATTACTCCTCATCATCATCGGAATCCCAAAATTCTGGACGAATATTTTCTTCCGGAGGAACATGTTCCTTACCACGTCTTTGAGTGTGAGGAGCATGAGTTCCGAATGTACTGGAACTTGTGTTATCTGAAGTAGACCAAGAGAAATTTGGTGCAGGTCTTTTTCCGGGAGCAACAAAAGAAGCACCGGCTTTGGAAGTACATGATAAGGCAGCCCATAAATTTACGAAGAAGCCCTTGATTTTCTTGAAACGACCATCAATTTTTCGTAGCCGGCTATCCAAGGCTAGTTGATTTTGTGCCAAAATATCAATGGCCCCTTCCGTACTCATTCCGGGAGTTGGTCGTTGAATTGAGGTTTGGCGAGTTATACGTTCTGTAGCATGAGTAGATGGTTGAGGTGTAGAATAGCTACGACGTAGTTGTTCTCTCGGAGTATCACTCCATTGCTCAAATCTAATAAATCGAGGTGGAACATCAGGTAATTTCATTAACTTTATGGTCCGTGAATCAAACATAAGGACTTTGGAGGTTTCGGATTTCGGAGCATTGATGATGAAACTATTGATCAATCTCATTATGTATTCTCCATAGTAAATATGGAGCATCTTTCCTTTGTTAAAAGAGAGAAATTCATCCATAAGAAGTTGTGACCAATTAACTCGTATTTTCCTACAAATAGCATACAATGCTTTAAAATTTTCGGGATATACGAGATGATATGAACCACCTCTAGGAACTAAAGATTTCATCATGAATCGATGAAGGAGTCGAGCTTTTGGTCTAAGCGATGATGTTTGTCTAAAATTTGGTGCATCATCTTCGAAAAATAGATGGCTTATTCGGTCACGAGTTGATATGTTACAATCTACATCGTGTAATGAGATACCACCCGGTCTAGCATCCAAAATGTGGTTAATTCGATCAATGGAAAGGAAAATCGAAGTACCACAAACCGACGTCCAAATACAATTTTCAGTGTTTCTAGGCGGATTTACAAGATTGAGGTTCGCTAGAAATAACTTGACCATTATATGGTTGATTTTCAAGTTATTTTTCCTATGGTCAAGGAATGTATCAAGACCACTCTCAAGGGCGGCATTTTCAATACCGTAGGAAGCAAAGTCAGGATAACTTACAAATGATTCTTCAAAGATTTTGGCATCTTGAAGTTTTATCCATCTTTGAAGAGCTATATCATTAACTAGCCATGAAGCAATTTGTGTATCCACTGGAGTAGATGAAGAAGAGCCACCGGTTGTCTTTGATTTCTTCTTGGGAGCCATTTGTTTTTGGAAGAAAAGATTAAAAATTTGAGAAGTTTTAATGAGGGCTAGGTTAAAAAACTGTAATTGGGAAAGTAAGAGTGAAGAGGTAAGTTGAAAAGGTGAAAGGATGGGGTATAAATCTGAAGTAAAAGATAGGCAGAATATACGTTTGGTCGACCAAAGGCACTGGGTCGGCTGACCGAACTAGTAATCTGAAAGTTGCTGAAACTCTCGGGAAGGGTTCGGCTGACCGACTCAGGGTCTTCAGTCGACCGACCCTGTTAGAAATGTGATTTTAAAATTCTCAGGAAGGGTTCGGTTGACCGACTTAGGCATTCCGGTCGACCGATCCTGGTAGAAATGTATATTTTTGCTGTTTTTCAACAAAAAATTATAGAAATATAAATTATATTATCATATCATTATTTTTATACATCTTATTGAAAACAACAACATATATATAAAAAAAATTTAGCCAACGTTCGTTAAAATATACGTTCCCATGAATTTGGAGACGGAACATTTTCTATAGGTGACCATCTTGGAGCTATTGGAGTTTGAACAGGGTTTGAAGAGGATGAGGGTCTATAAGTAGGTTCAACAACATCATCCTTCTTGGATGAACAAACTTTCATGGCAATTTTTTCCAGAAAACTTAAACGTCTTGCCGTGACTTTTTGTTCATAGTAGAGTTCCCGTTGCATATCCATTTGTTGTCGTTGGTAGTGATGTATTTCATTAATTTTTTTGTTTGGTGGTTGGAGATATTACCATCGTATTCTTCCCTTTTTTCTTTTCAGGTGTATAGCCTGTATAGGAGTCTTCCCATGGTTTCCACCCATGTCGGGGGTCTTTATCTGGAGGAGAAGTCTAGAACACGTTTAGGCATGGGAAAGGTAGGATAGGGGCCATTTTCAAGGATGCGGTCGGAACCATCATCGTCCGGAGATGTGTATGATAGATGAGAGTTTTCAGAGTTATAGTAGTCATTGTTTGAAGACATTTTTCAAGTTTTGTTTTTAAAATTTTCTTAGTATATGTTTTAAAAGATAAGCATAGTATATATATATAAATATCTGTTTGCTGAAAAATTAATGGATAGAAACTAATTTTAAATATGATCACAGAAGTTTAAGAAAAAAATTGTTTGTAAATGTATGATTTATAAGATAGAACTAAATATAGTTTTTCTGAAAACAAAACAGATAAAACAAACTTTAAAGAGAACTAAAACAAGAAACACCAATAGCTCAAGTAGCTATAACACAACATCTAACAAGCAAGTCAGAGGTCATGAGTTCGAGTTCCGCTTTGGTCAGAAATAAAACAATTTTTGTTTTTCGATATTTTTGCATATTTTTATTTATAAATCTTTAAACGACATTATACCTAAATCACGTCTAAGTTTTATAAAAATATTTTCATTTAGTGGTTTAGTAAAAATGTCAGCAATTTGATTTTCAGTATTGATAAATTCTAAATTTATTAATCCTTTTTCCAAACAATCACGAAGAAAGTGATGACGAATATCGATGTGTTTTGTTCGTGAGTGATTGACCGGATTTTTAGAAAGATTTATTGCATTAGTATTATCACAATAAATTATAGATTTTTCAAGATGACAATTAAAATCTTGTAGTGTTTGTTGCATGTATACGACTTGTGCACATGCCAAAGCAGCAGATATATATTCTGCTTCACACGTCGATAAAGAAACACAGTTTTGTTTCTTACTAAACCAAGAGACTAAGGAACGTCCAATGAAATGACACGTTCCGCTCGTACTTTTTCGATCCGTCCGACTTCCTCCAAAATCAGCATCACTATAGGAGACTAATTCGAAAGGACATTCTTTCGGATAAAATAGTCTGAAATCTTTGGTTTTAGTTAGATAACGAATAATACGTTTAACTGCTCTCATATGTGACTCTTTGGGATTTGCTTGAAATTGAGCACATAAACAAACACTCATCATTATATCGGGTCGACTCGCTATTAAATAAAGAAAAGAACCTATCATGCTACGATATAGCTTCTGATCAACACTTTTGCCCTCCTCGTCTCTATCAAGATGAGTAGTTGTGCTCATTGGAGTTGGCTTGGCAGAAGTGTTTTCCAGACCAAATCGTTTAATTAAATTATAACAATATTTTTCTTGATTTATAAAAATTCCATTTTCAATTTGTTTAATTTGTAATCCAAGAAAATATGACAATTCTCCCATATGAGACATTTCAAATTCATTTTCATTATAGTCGAAAATTCCTGACATAGTTTTTCATTTGTCGATCCAAAAATAATATCATCAACATATATTTGAATTATTAAAATATCTTTATTAGTTTTCTTAATAAAAAGAGTTTGATCTACTTTACCAATTTCAAAACCAGATTCTAATAAATAGCTTTTAAGACGATCATACCAAGCACGTGGTGCTTGTTTTAAACCGTATAATGCTTTTTTGAGTTTATAACATGATCTGGAAATTTTTCATGATAAAAAAGAGGTGGTTGTTCAACAAAAACATTTTCTTTTATGTATTCATTTAAAAATGCACTTTTAACATCCATTTGATAAAGTTTAAACTTATGAAAGCACGCGAAAGCTAATAAGATTCATATTGCTTCAAGTCGGGCAACTGGAGCAAACGTTTCTTCGTAATCAATTCCTTCTTCTTGATTATATCCTTGTGCAACTAATCTAGCTTTATTCCTGGTTATATTTCCTAGTTCATCTGCTTTATTTTTGAAAACCCATTTAGTACCGATGACTGATTGATCACTAGGTCTAGGAACGAGTTCCCAAACTTCGTTTCGTTCGAATTGATTTAGTTCTTCTTGCATGGCAAGAATCCAATAGTCATCAGTTGAGGCTTCTTTTATATTCTTAGGTTCTATGTTAGAGAGAAAAGCTACATGACTAACTTGATTTAATTGATGCCTGGTTTTAACATTCGTGTTAACTTCTCCAATTATATTTTGCACAGGATGATCTCGTAAAATTCTAGGTGGAGATTTTATTATATTAGGAGTAATATTCTCATTTTCAGTAATATCATGATCATTAACGAAATTTTCTTTAGTATTGCTATTTTCATTCTGAGTAGTTTCATCATCAGAATCAATAGTAACATTTGGATTTATATATTTAAAATTTTCCTCAAATGAAACATGTAAACTTTCTTCAATAATTTGAGTTCGTTTATTATAAATTCGATAAGCCTTGCTTCGTTTCGAATATCCAACGAATATTCCTTCATCGGATTTTGGATCGAATTTGCCTAGCTGATCTTTGGTATTCAAAATAAAACATTTAGAACCAAAAACTTTAAGATATGAAATATTTGGTTTTCTTCCATTTAGAAGTTCATATGAAGTATTCTTGGTTAATGGCCGAATAGAAACACGATTACATAACAAGCAGTAGCTACAGCTTCTGCCCAAAAGTATTTCGATAAAGAGGTTCCATTTAATAAAGTTCTTGCACATTCTTGTAACGTTCTATTTTTCCTTTCTACAACTCCATTTTGTTGTGGTGTTCTAGGAAACGAAAAATTATGGTTAATACCTTTCTTGTTACAAAATTGTTCAAAAGCTTCATTTTCAAATTCTCCTCCATGATCACTTCTTATATTTTTAATTTTCAAACTTTTAACATTTTGAATTCTTTTAACAAAGACTTTAAAATTATCAAAAGTATCACTTTTATTTTTCAAAAAGAAAATCCAAGTATATCTAGAAAAATCATCTACAATAACAAATACATATTTATTATGATTAATAGACTGCACTTGAGTTGGACCAAAAAGATCCATGTGTAAAAGTTCAAGTGGATGTTCTGTAGATATTACTTTCTTTGATTTAAAAGAAGATTTTGTTAATTTTCCTAATTTACATGCATCACAAAATATATTAGTTTCGAATTTTATATTGGGTAAACCTTTAACTAATTTGTTTTTAGCTAGTTTGTTGATAGCATTAAAATTGATGTGACAAAATCTTTTGTGCCAAAGACAAGAATCATTTTCTTTAGCTACTAAACACAAATTTGAGTTATTATTAACATTCATATTTAAGATTTAATTTTTTATTATCTCTTTTTCCTTCCAAAATAGTGTTATGATTTTTATCGAAAATATTACATTTATTTTTTGAAAAAGTTATATTAAAACCTTTATCGCATAGCTGACTAATACTTAATAAATTGTGTTTTAAGTTTTTAACTAATAAAACATCAGTAATGAGAGGTAAATTAGAGGTACTGTTGCTACTGACATTGCCTTTGCCGATGATATATCCTTTTGAGTTATCTCCAAAGGTGACTGCTCCTCCATTTGAGTATATAATGTTTGACAACATTTCTTTGTTTCCAGTTATGTGTTTTGAGCAACCGCTATCTAAAATCCATTTTCCTCTCTTCTTATGTGGTACCTGCAAAAAGTTTATAAAAAGTTGGTACCCAATCTTTTTAGGGTCCTAAGAGTTAGATCTTAGGAAGCCAAACCCATACGGGTTCAGAATTCCCTTATAAACATAATTCTTGTTATTATGATCAGTTTCCATAAATATTTTGATATGTTTATTCCTTATCAAAACATTATTTGTTTTTGGAATCCATATCTTGATGGTTTTAGAATTTGGGTAAACTGTTTTCTTAATATCTTTCTTAATATTATTATTAATCCTATTTTTAGCAAAATTATTTTGTTTCTTAAATCCTAGTCCAGATTTATTGTTAGAGGATTGAGAATTTTCTAGTATACTAGAGAGATTCTCTCTTCCTTTATTGAAATTAGATACATTTTTAGAAATATCATCAAATTTTATTTTAAGACTAGATTTTTCTAACTCTAAATCCTTAATCTTAGAGTTTAAACTATTATTTTTGAAAAGTAAAGTATCATTTTTATTTTTTTGAATTTCTAGTTCTTCAGATATTGACGAAATTTGAGAAGATAAGTTAGAATTTGATTGTTGAGAACTTTCTAGTTCATCTTCTAATATTTTCTTCTCATCTTTCAGCATATCTACTTCTAAGACAGTTCTATCTAACTTTCTTTGCAACTCCTTATTTTTATTTTTAAGTTGTTTTGCTAAATTTACTAATTCAGAATTTATTTTAATTAAATCTTCAAAAGTAAAATCACTTACATCGTCTGATGAAGCCATGAAGCACACATTTGCTT
This sequence comes from Allium fistulosum, assembly GCA_030737815.1. NCBI lineage: Eukaryota > Viridiplantae > Streptophyta > Magnoliopsida > Asparagales > Amaryllidaceae > Allium > Allium fistulosum. The sequence continues at coordinate 1,443,289,213 of CM060902.1, read as the reverse complement.
GTTCATTATCACTTTCACTCTCTGATGAGGATGATGAGTCAGTGTCGTCCCAAGTGATAGAGAAAGCTTTTCGTTTGGTTTTGTCCTTCTTGAAATTATTCTTTTTACGCTCTGGACAATCTTTCTTCATGTGTCCTTTCTTATGACATTCATAACATTCCATTGCTGAAGATGATGGTTTGCTGCTATTGGAATTGTTGTTGGAATTATTTTTGTTTCCCTTGAATTTGTTTCTGTTGAATTTCAAAAGCTTTTTGAAATTTTTAGCGATCATTGCCATATCTTCATTATCCGAGTCGGAGTCATCTTTTTCTGCTTGGAATGCCACATTTTTCTTTTCTTGTGCTCCATTTCTTTTTGCCTGCAAATTGATGTAGCTCAGACCGGAGATGAAGGCATAAGTCGTAGGCGACTTATGGAAGGAGCTATGAGTCATCTACGAGTTAAGAAAACAGGCATGAGTCGTGACCGACTCAACTGGGGTGAAGGCATAAGTCGTAACCGACTTAAGGAGGCGGTGATGAGTCGTCTTCGACTCAACTGGAAAAACAAAGGGGACGTTGCTTCAAGGTTGCGACTTAACGAAGCGGATTTAAGTCGGCACCGACTTAAGGAAGGTGATGAGTCGGCACCGAGTTACAAGGCACAAGTGTTAAGTCGACCCCGACTTAAGAAAAGAGATAGGTCGGCACCGAGTTACGACTTATTTAAGTCGGTCGAAATTTTAAGTCGCGAAAGCCCTGATGCCGTTGATTCCTCTGCCGAGTTAACCTCCACCATTGGTTCTTTTGAGATGCCGCATGTTTTAAGTTGCTGAAGCTGTTGCCGTTGATCTTGATGCCAAGTTAATCTGGACCGCTATTCTTAAGTCGTTAATAGTTGAGTCGTGTAGAGTTGTAAGTCGGCAACGACTTAAGGAGTTGTCTGTTGTATTTTCTGTTGTAAGTCGGTATGTTGTAACTACTTGGGCTTAAGTCGTGTACGACTTATGTTGAGTCGAAGGATTTGATAAGTCGGAACCGACTTAGTACTTGTAATATTTTTAAGCTTTCTGAACTGTGTTGTAAATAAGGCGACTTATGTTAAGTCGGCAAGGTTGATAAGTCGGTTGCCGACTTATGACTTGTACTTTTTCTGTTTTGGTGTGTTGTAGCCTATAAATAGGCAAGTGAAGTCATTTGTAAAGGTTGTTGATTTTTGAATAAAATTCTCTTTTGATTGCTTTGTGCTTTCATTCCAAATTGGTAGTTGAGTGTAATCTCCTATCTCCTCTTTCGGATAATCGAGTGCGCTCGATTCAACGATTGTAGAAGCCGATTCGCGGAATCAAGTGCGCTTGATCAACGCTTGAAGAATTGAAGATCTTTGAACCCGGTATCGTGCGCGATCAACGAGTTCGAGATAGCTAGAGTTCGGTATCTTCGGATCAACGAATTCGGGCAATTCAGCATTCATCAATCCATCGACTGCTATTTTCACCGATCTACATTGTTTTGAATAATCCGCTGCGTCAGTTTTTGGTATCAGAGCTTGTTCTAGCCAATCATAGCTAGATCGAGACTTGGAGCCTAATCATTTGAAGAGATTTGAAGTTTGAAGTGATAGCCGAGAGCTTGAGGTGTGAGCCGTGAGCAAGTGAAGTTGTTCGACCTTGCATTGAAGATTGTTTGATCGAATTTGTAGTGGGAGGCCGAAACTTTGTCCATCGTGTTCATCGCGATTTGCTACAAAGTGGAAGTTTTCGATCCGTTTCATTTTGGATCAAAATCCGGAAAGTCTTTGAATTTTGAAGTGTTGAAGAATTTGTGAAGTTTTCAAGTATGCCGCCAAGAAGAGCTAATCGCCACCAAAACGTAGAAGCTTTGTATCGAAGAGAAGAAGCTGATGAGATGGAGCAAAGAATCAATGAGAATTTTAGTGAGAAGCTTAATGAAGGAATTGGCCGGTTAGAGAGGCTTATGACAGAGATGAATCAAAATCGGAGAAGGGTTTCACCAGAATCTAATCATGGAGATAGTAGAGTCTCACCACATTCCAATCGAGACCGAAGTGTTGAAAATGACCAAGGGCGTGGGAGGAACGTGAATGGTCGTGAACGGAGGAATGTCGATAGAAGGGATGAAGGTGGAAGGCGTAATGTTAGTAGAGATGTTGGTGGTCAGAATCGACATCGTTATGCATCTGATTTTGAAGAGGAGTATGATGGTGGTAGTGTTCAAGGAAGAGGTCAAGGAAGAAATTACTCTGAGTATGATCACAAGTGGGAGTCGGGGATGAAGACTGAAATTCCTGAATTCAAAGGTGGTATGCAAGCAGAGGAGTTTCTAGATTGGGTAGCTAATGTAGAGGAGATTATTGACTTCAAAGAAGTACCAGAACATCGTAGAGTGAAGTTGGTTGCTACAAGGCTGAGGGGTAGAGCTTTGGCATGGTGGCAGCAAACCAAGCTTACACGTGAACGTATGGGGAAGTCAAAGATTGAATCTTGGGAGAAGATGAAGAAATTGATGAAAGCAACGTTCTTACCATACAATTATCAATCTTTGATGTATCAACGTTTGCAGAACTTGAGGCAGGGCACGAAGACAGTTAATGACTATGCTGATGAATTTTATCAACTCATTGCAAGGAACGATATTATGGAAACAGATTAGCAGCTGACATCTAGGTTCATTGGAGGATTGAGAATGCAGATTCAGGATATGGTGAATATGTTCGATCCAAGATCTGTAGCAGAAGCACATCAGAAAGCGTTGGCTTGGGAAAAACAAGGGAGACGAGGAAGTGGTGTGTTTTCTAATTCTAACAATCAAGCGAAGGGTGTTGGAGGAAGTTCTAATGTTTCTAAAACTATCAGTAGACCAGTGGTGAAAGAGGCTGAGAAGGCGAAAGTTAACAATGGTTTCAAATGTTACAATTGTCAGGAATTGGGTCATAAAAGCAGTGAGTGTCCAAAGCCAAAGAAGAGAACCATGATTGTGGAAGTTGACGATGAGGATGTTGTTGAGGATTGTTCTAATCTAGTTGAGGAAGATGAGCAAGATATTGCGTCAGGAGACGAAGGTTGTAACCTAATGCTGAGGAGATCGTGTTTAACACCGAAGCAGGAGGAAGATAGTTGGTTGAGGAGTAATATCTTTCAGTCAACATGTACTATTCTGGGGAAGGTGTGTAAGTTTGTGATTGACGCAGGAAGCTGTGATAATATTATTTCAACCGAAGCTGTGACGAAGTTGAAATTGAAGACAGAGAAACATCCGAGTCCATACAAGTTAGCATGGTTGAGAAAAGGAGGAGAAGTGAAAGTGGATAGACGAGTTCGTGTACCATTCTCTATTGGGAAGAAATACAAAGATGAAATATGGTGTGATGTCGTAGAGATGGATGTATGCCACTTATTATTGGGAAGACCATGGCAATATGATCGAGCAGTACTACATGACGGTCGGACCAATAGCTACAGTTTTATGTTTAAAGGCACGAAGATTATTTTAGTTCCAAAGAAGAGATCACAAGAAGAAAGTAAGTCAGAAGAAATCGAAGAGCTGAAAACTTTATTATCTTTGAAAGAGTTTGTTAAGGAGGTTGAGGAAGAACCGGAAGTATTCTTGTTGATTGGGCGTGAGAGCAGTGAAGAAGTTGAAATTCCTGAAGAAGTTAAACCAATCTTGAAAGAATTTGACGATGTATTTCCAGAGGAATTACCAACGGAGTTACCGCCGTTGAGGGACATACAACATCAGATAGATCTTGTTCCAGGTGCTGTATTGCCACACAGACCACATTATCGAATGAGTCCGAAGGAACATGAAGAATTGCGGAGGCAGGTAGAGGAATTGCTTGAACAGGGGCGTGTGCAGGAGAGTCTGAGTCCTTGTGCTGTACCAGCTTTATTGGTACCCAAGAAGGATGGGACGTGGAGGATGTGCACTGACAGCCGAGCATTGAACAAGATTACTGTGAGATATAGATTTCTGATGCCGAGGTTGGATGACTTGTTAGATCAAATAAGCGGAGCTATTATCTTTTCGAAGATTGATTTGAAGAGCGGATATCATCAAATTCGTATCAGACCAGGAGATGAGTGGAAGACTGCTTTTAAAACCAGGAAGGGTCTATACGAGTGGTTGGTCATGCCGTTTGGCTTATCAAATGCACCAAGTACTTTCATGAGGGTGATGAATCAGATTTTTCGACCATTCATTGGGAAATTTGTGGTGGTGTATTTCGATGATATTCTTATTTACAGTGGGAGTCCAGAGGAACATTTGAATCATCTTAGAGAAGTGCTGATGGTATTGCGACAAGAACAATTCTATGCTGCAACGAAGAAATGTGTGTTCATGACGCATAGTGTTTTATTTCTGGGGTATGTTGTTTCAGAGAAAGGAATACAGGTTGATCAAAGTAAAGTTGAGGCGATCAGAAATTGGCCGCAACCCAAGACGATAACGGAAGTTCGTAGTTTCCATGGGTTGGCTTCATTCTATCGAAGGTTTATGCCACACTTTAGTAGTGTGATGGCACCTGTTACAGATTGCATGAAAGGTAAACAGTTTGCATGGACAAAGGAAGCAGGGAGTGCTTTTGGGAAGATCAAGGAATTGCTGACGACTGCACCAATTCTAGTATTACCTGATTTTCAGTTGGTATTTGAACTACATACTGATGCATCCAAGGTTGGGATTGGAGGGGTGTTGAGTCAGAAGGGGCGTCCAATTGCATATTTCAGTGAGAAGTTGTCAGGAGCGAAGATACGATACAGTACATATGATGTGGAGTTTTATGCTGTTGTACAATCTATCAAACACTGGAGACACTATCTATTTCAGAAGGAGTTTGTTCTTTACACCGATCATGAAGCATTGAAGCATTTGCAAGGGCAAGACAAGATTTCATCGAGACATGCATCGTGGATTGCATATCTACAACAGTTTACTTTTGTTGTGAAACACAAGTCAGGGGTGACAAATCGAGTGGCTGATGCTTTGAGTAGGAGGAGTCATTTGTTGGCTACGCTGAAAGTTGAAGTGACGGGGTTTGAAATATTGCCAGAATTATTTGTTGAAGATCCTTACTTCATGAAGTTTGTTGATAAAGTTAAGGAGGGAAAGACGGATGAGTTTTTGATGGTAGATGGTTTTCTTTTTAAAGGAAGTCGATTATGCATACCGGAGGGTAGTCTGAGAATGAAGATTATCAAGGAGTTACACGAAGAAGGGCATGTTGGAAGAGACCGTACCTTACAGTTAATTTCACAATCCTACTTTTGGCCATCGATGAGGAAAGAAGTGGAGAGGTTTGTGGAGCGTTGTCATATTTGTCAGGTTTCGAAAGGAACTGCGACTAATGCTGGTTTATATATGCCATTACCTGTACCAAGTAAACCATGGGTTGATGTGAGTATGGACTTTGTGTTGGGATTGCCGAGAACGCAGCGTGGTAATGATTCCATTTATGTGGTAGTTGACAGATTTTCGAAGATGGCACATTTTATTGCTTGCAAGAAGACGGCAGATGCTGTTCATGTTGCTCAGTTGTTTTTCAAGGAGATCTATCGACTTCATGGATTGCCAGAATCTATTGTGTCGGATAGAGGTACTCGATTTCTGAGTCACTTTTGGTTGAGCTTGTGGAAAATGGTGGGAACGAAGCTGAAATTTAGTAGTGCTTATCACCCGCAAACGGACGGACAGACTGAGGTGGTTAACAGATCATTGGGAAACTTGTTGAGATGTCTTGTGCAAGATAATCTGAAGAGTTGGGACGTGAAGTTATGCCAGGCAGAGTTTGCCCATAATCATGCAGTAAATCGAAGTACTGGGTTCAGTCCGTTCCAGATTGTTTATTCAAGTTTACCGAAGGGACCGTTAGATTTAACGATGATACCACACTCGAAGGGGACAATTAAGAAAGCTGCTGATTTTGTTGAAGGGCTGACGGAGTGTCATAAAATCGTTCAAGAACGATTAGAGAAAGCAAATGAGAAATATAAACGAGCTGCAGATTTGAAACGACGAAATGTTGAGTTTAACGAAGGAGATTTGGTTTATGCAGTATTAACAAAGGATCGTTTTCCAGTAGGCGCTTATAACAAGTTGAAAGCCAGGAAAATTGGTCCGGTGAAAGTTGTGAAACGAATCAATGAAAATGCTTATAAACTAAAGCTGCCGGGTGATGTGTATACGTCTGACGTATTCAATGTTAAGCATCTCGTACCATATCATGGGAATGAGTTTGTTGGGGATGACGAGTGTGCAAATTCGAGGTCGAATTTCTCTCAACATGGGGAGGATGATGTAGCTCAGACCGGAGATGAAGGCATAAGTCGTAGGCGACTTATGGAAGGAGCTATGAGTCATCTACGAGTTAAGAAAACAGGCATGAGTCGTGACCGACTCAACTGGGGTGAAGGCATAAGTCGTAACCGACTTAAGGAGGCGGTGATGAGTTGTCTCCGACTCAACTGGAAAAACAAAGGGGACGTTGCTTCAAGGTTGCGACTTAACGAAGCGGATTTAAGTCGGCACCGACTTAAGGAAGGTGATGAGTCGGCACCGAGTTACAAGGCACAAGTGTTAAGTCGACCCCGACTTAAGAAAAGAGATAGGTCGGCACCGAGTTACGACTTATTTAAGTCGGTCGAAATTTTAAGTCGCGAAAGCCCTGATGCCGTTGATTCCTCTGCCGAGTTAACCTCCACCATTGGTTCTTTTGAGATGCCGCATGTTTTAAGTTGCTGAAGCTGTTGCCGTTGATCTTGATGCCAAGTTAATCTGGACCGCTATTCTTAAGTCGTTAATAGTTGAGTCGTGTAGAGTTGTAAGTCGGCAACGACTTAAGGAGTTGTCTGTTGTATTTTCTGTTGTAAGTCGGTATGTTGTAACTACTTGGGCTTAAGTCGTGTACGACTTATGTTGAGTCGAAGGATTTGATAAGTCGGAACCGACTTAGTACTTGTAATATTTTTAAGCTTTCTGAACTGTGTTGTAAATAAGGCGACTTATGTTAAGTCGGCAAGGTTGATAAGTCGGTTGCCGACTTATGACTTGTACTTTTTCTGTTTTGGTGTGTTGTAGCCTATAAATAGGCAAGTGAAGTCATTTGTAAAGGTTGTTGATTTTTGAATAAAATTCTCTTTTGATTGCTTTGTGCTTTCATTCCAAATTGGTAGTTGAGTGTAATCTCCTATCTCCTCTTTCGGATAATCGAGTGCGCTCGATTCAACGATTGTAGAAGCCGATTCGCGGAATCAAGTGCGCTTGATCAACGCTTGAAGAATTGAAGATCTTTGAACCCGGTATCGTGCGCGATCAACGAGTTCGAGATAGCTAGAGTTCGGTATCTTCGGATCAACGAATTCGGGCAATTCAGCATTCATCAATCCATCGACTGCTATTTTCACCGATCTACATTGTTTTGAATAATCCGCTGCGTCACAAATTTACTTCGTAGGACATTAAATTACCTATCAATTCTTCTGGTTTTAATGTTGACAAATCAGTTGCTTCTTCAATAGCTAGGACTTTTCGTTCCCATTCGTCTGTTAAAGAATTTAAGATTTTTGTAACAACATCAAAATCAGTAAACTTTTGTTCTAATGATAATAAAGCATGATAAATATCCTGAAATCTAGAGTACATGTCATTTATAGATTCATTTGGCCTCATTTTGAAATTTTCAAATTGATTTTTCAACATAGAGATTTTGCTTAATTTAACTTTGTTCGTTCCTTCATGCGACACTTTAAGAGTTCTCCAAATTTCATAAGCAGAAGTGCACATGCTAACTCTATTGAATTCATTTCTATCTAATGCACAAAATAAAATATTCATAGCCTTTGCATTTGAAGTAGCATCTAGTTTTTGTGTGTTACTCCAAGTTGAGTATTCTTCAGTAGGAGTCGTGTACTCTCTTTGTATAATATTCCAGATATCAAATCCACTAGATTGCATATAGATTCTCATTCTAGTTAACCAATAATTGTAATTTATACCATTAAAAAGTGGAGGTCGTGAAGTCGATTGACCTTCTGTGAAACTAGAATTAGTGTTAGTGCTAACATCGTTAGTTTGTGTGGTTGCCATATTACTAGAAATAAATATCAAATAACTTTGTGATGGTTATAGGATAACCTTGCTCCGATACCAAATGAAAGTGTACGTGCAGTACTGAGGATCGTGTAATATGGTATATAAATGCGGAAACTGATAATAGCAGTAAAATAAAAATTAAAGTAAGCACACTAGGAATTTTTATACTGGTTCGAACTTCCCGTTCTACGTCCAGTCCCAGAATACCCTCTGGATTTAAATTAAACCCCTCACTTAACCCAGAGGAATAGGTATACGACACCTGAGCAGCCGAACAGGAATTTTTCCGCCTCAACAGCCGAAGAGGACTTCAACTTAATACAAATAGTTTGTTGACGAATGTGTTCTGAATAACACTGATTGTCTTTTGATAGTACAACTTTCCTATAATCAAATCCTCAAGAGTATATATGTGTGTGAAGATTTAGAAGGAAAATAATCATGTAGAATCGAAGTATATGAATTAATTCAAGGATTCTAGTGATATTGAATAAGAAAGAATGCTTTTATTTGCAGAAATAAATAGAGAATAGATTTCAGAATTATAAACAAGAATCGGTGATTGTAGAAGTGAAATGAACATGTTTATATAGTTGTAGAATAGTTACAATCTTTCATGAAGAGTTTCAATCAAGAGTTGTGTCCATATCTATTGGATTAAAGAACATTCCTCTTCATGAACAATTGCACCTCTTTAGAAAACTAGCCGTTATGTTCTGGTCGGTTGACCGAGAAACCTGGGCCGGTCAGCTGAGTTTACAGATATAAATAAAATGGTGCATATCTGTGCACTGGACACAGAGTCGGTCGGCCGAAGATTCTGGTCGGTCGGCCGACCTGCTGTTATTTGCACAGTGTATACTTATTTTTGTATAAATCAATTTGTGTGTATGTGTGACTACTTGAGGAATGATTTTAACAATATTCTAAGACTCAATGAAAATAAAATATTCATACTAATATCTAGATTGTAGTCTTGTCTCCTTTGTAGTGTGCAATATATGGTTATTCTCCTTTTTGTCGCTTTCGTATAGTATTCTCGTCGTATGATCTCTAAAGCTTGTGTCATGAATCAAAACTCATGAATCAACATGATTCTTTATCATTCAAACCATGTAAAATGTGTATGCAATTTACTGTCTGTAGTTCAGTCTCTTTATTCATATATTTAACAAGTATGAACCCATGCTACGCACATGGAATTTGACTAAATTTTTAGTTGGGCATTTTTTTGAATTTTTTTAGTTATAGTAAAGTGGAATGTAAACTTTTGGACTTTAATTTTTTCGGATTGGTTTTTTTTAGAAAACTACTAACAAACATTAAATGATAAATATGCCCAAATAATTTCAAAGGGTACAAAGTATAGCTAATATTTTTAATACAATTTTGTTATATAACAAATACTAGCATTAACTATAAGTCATTCGTAATTTGAAAGCATAACATTAGTAGTAATGCCAATTTTCTAAATTGAATTGATAGCAATTAATTATTTTTATCAATTGCATGACAATATTATTTGATATGACTCTAATTTAAATTGGAATTGAATCAGAGAGTTAAAAATGATAATTTAATGTAATTAATTATATTTTATTCTAACTAAAATTTAAACGATGAATATGTTTACCATAATTGAAAATGTAAAATAAATGACATGATTAACTTTAATTTACAGATAATTATTGAAACATATAAAAAATTCATTGCTAAACAATATAAAATATGGTGTCATATAAGAACGAACAAATGTTTATTTCTATATGCAACATTAGTAAATTATGATAAATAGATTTATTATTTAAATTAAATGGAGAATGAAATACAATTAACTACTGTTAATTATTATTTATAACTTTACAGTTTGATTGCAATATTTAGAGAACTAATTATATATCAATTCAGTTTTAATACTCTTTCCTAATTAAATGAATTAATTACCATTGATGTATATATTCATTATGTAAAAACTAATTGACTTAATTTCATATATGGAAAAATACGATAATATTCATTTATAATATCATCAACCAAACCCATAAATAAATATGTTTTTTAATTTTTAAATTAACTAAATTATGCATTTTCTATATCAAGTTTATATAAAATACTTTTATAACCTAAGTATTTTGGCTTAAACTAAAAGCATAAAGTGAGTCAAACTTTACATTATTTTTGAAAATGAAATCATAAATGTGAAAGTTTCGCCACTTTACCTTTAAACATGACAGCTAGTTTATCATTTAAATTTTTAGATCGTGCATAAATTATACAAGGAATGGCTACTATAATTCAAATATATCGATTTAAAAATTTACTCTTTTTGATACCATAATTACATTCCATCATTTATTAATTAATTAAAAGTCTGTAAAATATAATTTTACCAACTAGAATTCATAGACAATTTTTTACATCGACCATTATAACTTGCTACTTAAATTGAACAATTTTTGACATAACATTGCCACCACTCACCAATTTCTGGCAAAGTTTCTAAAAATAATTTACTAACAACTATTTTATCAAAATATTCGTTAATAACAACCTTTTTTAAATAACATTTTGTGAAGGCTATAAAAAATTAAAATACATTACTGAAATTTTTGAATTTTTAAAAACTTAAATAAGTATACTATTTTTAGAAAACTATATAAACTGATAAAGAGATTCTTTGAAGCATTTTCTCATGATTCTAACTCATTGGCAATTGAGAGAATCGATTGCAAATGCATTCGTTAGTACTTCTAAAATTAGGGAGGAAGATGAAATTTAGTTTATTAAACTGTTATTTAAAGAATATTGCTAATTTTAAACATAAGTATATGTAAATTAATAGTGGTCCAAAATACCATTAATGGTATTATGAAATATGAGTGTTACAGCACGCGCTTCACACGTGATGATAGCACATGCTTTGCGAGTAAATTTATTTTTTTTACAAATTATATGTGTTTAACATATTTAAGAGAAATAATTTTATTACATATGTAGTTAATTTTTTGCATTGGAATCATGTGTAATCGGTTTGAATTTCACATTTAAGTTGAAACATTTAATTTTTTGTTAGGTTGAATTTTTGTTTCTATTATCAATTAATAAAGTGCGAAAACGTATAGGAAATTTAATTGTTAGATCGTATATTTAAGTGACACTAAGTTTGGTAATATATATAGGAGAGCGTATTGAATTTGTAAAAAAGTATACTTGCTAGATCTTATTGTTAAGTGATAGTAATATTTGGGATGCGTTTGTGGAAGTTTATGCTAATAGAAAAAATAGAAAAAGAAAACCGATAAGATTATGAAATTTAATTATGTTATTTTTTCAAAAATTTTGAATGATATTGTAACGACCCACCTTTTTTGGATGGTTTAAATCGATAATAAACCACATATGTCAACTCAAACCATTCAAATGGGGGGATTGTTAATGGGGTAGATAAGAAAATAAGAGAAAATAAGGGAAAACAAAACATAGAATCTCACAGCGGAATGACAAAATATAATAACAAATAAACAGTTCACGAAGCTGTTTTACAAATAACAATTTGATTACACTTTTACAATATATCAGAGTTATACATACAGCAGGAATACATAAATAATGTAGCGGAACAACATGATACAGTGGAATAATAATAATAATATAATACTAAACTCCGTCTTAGTCCTCCAGAAATCAAGTCTTCAACACTAAAATGCTCAGGCTGACCCGAGTGTAATAAAAAGACAAAACACTCAAGTCAGAAGTAAAAGATCTTATGTAAGTTAAATAAATATAAATAAATATGAGTGTAACGCTTTCAGAGATGTTTATGGGATTTCACATCTCCTATCCAGTGTATAACGTGTGTGTAATAACTTAAGAGATGTTCGAGATTCCATCTCCTAAGGATCCATTAAACTATCTACATATATAATACAATACGCTATTATAATATGTCTACAGTAAAGTAAAGTCGTAGTGGGCTCGATCAAGATAAATATGACAAGGCATGCGAGGCAATATCCAGGTAGGATTCTACCGTTTTGCGAATCCAGACTGGTGGTTTACTCTATAAATACCGTTGTCTATAAAGATACTATAAGCTCCACCAAACTGGTTTTTCCCTAATCTATAAGATCGTTCGGGTATGTATCATTTCAACCCATTATGATTTTCCTAACAATAACTATGGGAACTTGTAGCGTGATAACAACATATATAATAAACATAACATCAAATCTTCCAAATGTCAACAATTAAGCATCCATCACAATCATCATTCAAATCAACCAATAAATCACAACAATTACCTGGTTATCATTATCACGTATTTAACTAACAAATTTAAATTCAATATTAATTTAAATGACAATTTAATTCAATATAAATTCAAATTAAATTTAAATGACAATTTAAAATATCAAACAGCAATCAATAAATTTCTAATCATATCATAAATTTAATTTATCTAACATTATATGATTTAGTATTCGTGAGTGGGTTAAATCACACACCTATGATTTATAGTCGATTTAAAATCCAAATAAAACCAAAAATTCCAACAATCTCAGAATCCAACCAAACTAGTTCCATAATGTTCGGAATTTCGATACGATCGTAACAGAGAAAACCGCGTACAAATCCGAGCTCCGATGTAAAAGTTATGGATATTAGAGCGATTGAAATTTAGAATTAAATTAAATAAAACAAAAGGGTGGTTTAGTAATTAAATTTACCTTCCTAAACCTTACGAATGCACAACAACCATCAGAATGCATGAGCCGCCATGCTTCAATGAATTATTGCTGCCACCTCGTCCATTATCGCCGTGATCAGATGCCAGCGCCGTGTACCCCTCGCCGAGGCGCACCACCTCCCTGCCACGTGGCCAGTTCGGTCACCCCCATAAGCTCTGCTGTCGCCACTCTAAAGCCATGATTTCTGGCGATTTCAATGACCTACGACCCAAACGAATACCCCGGATCTACTCCCCTCCGCCTTCTCTTCGTCGCAGCACCACCCGATCGCCAAATAGTCGAAGATCCACCGTTAAATTGGAAACCCTAGGATGGACGGTTGAAAAAGATCGCCAGTTTCTGGCCAAACCGTGATTCGATTGCAAAAAAAATCTCAGATCTAAATTACGCTCGTCGAGAGCTTTCCAATGATATATTATATGACATAGTTTGAAGAGTTTGAATTTTTGATTTTAATTTGAAATTTGAAATTAGGGTTTTGGAATTGGGAATTAGGTTTCTGCCATTGGAAAGAGGAGATAGGAATAAACAGTACATACAAAATCAGAATGGACTGCTAAGTTTTCAGAAAAAGAAATCTATTTATATGGAAAAAGATAGATAAGAATTAATGGACATATCGAATTGGGTCGAAACGATAACAACGACCCGAAAAGCCCATTTCGTTTTCGAAACAAAAGTAGGTCATCAAATATATCAAAATATATATTTTCAATATTTTTAAATTCAATGGAATTAATTTCAAATCCAAATTCCATTGTATAAAGAAGTTAGCATTTAAAATCAGATTATATTAATTAAATTTCTTTAATTGATTTCTACGCGTTTCGAGCCCACACAATCGAATGGTAAGTCCGATCGCTACGAAACTTGAAATCTTGCAATAATTCACTGTTACAGATCCGATGAAACTAGTTTCGTCGAAATCCGAGACTATGGCCAAAAAGGATAATTTCTACATTAATTAAATAAATTATTATTAAAATCAATTTAATCACTTTTAAATTCAAATTTAATAATTAATGATTTTCATCATTCTTGATTACACAGAAATTAAATCTTTTAAAATAATTTTTCCATGTTAAATCCAATATTCAAATATTACACTAATTACATCGTTCAATTACAACTGTAATAAAATCCCTAATTTATTATAATTTATATTCAAATAAATTATTTTATTTTGATTTCCACTATTATTATTCAATTAACTATTACCTTATGAATATAATTGACATTAGTTACATCTTATTATACTAATATTCTACAGTTATCATCTTTACTATATTAACAGCAATATTTATTTACATTAAATTTTTATTGATTTCCAAATTATTTCAACATATTAAATAATGATATGATCTATAAACAATTGTTACTTTTAAGTAATTTAATCATATTTATAAATTTACTATTTACAAACAAAGGTTATAACTACTTACCACATCACTGATTTCATATTCTATAATAACCAATTTCAATAAATTACATATAATTTCAACATTAAATCCAACATTTAATTTATTCCTTATTTACAATTATAACCAGATTAACTTTACAATTATTTCAATTGATTGAAATTACATTGAAATAATTGTCAATAATATTCAAACAACATTATTAAATCATATTCTAGTTATTTTTCTCATTAATAAATCATATATTTTAATTTCTTCCAATATTAAATTCTAAAATCTTATTAAATTTAATATTTTTTAACTATCGAAAAAAATACGGGTCGTTACAGATATATCACTTACCACTTCAGAAGTAAATTTATCATCCCAACCATAATCATCTTTTGAGAGGAATTTTTTATCGTCCTTTATTGATTTCTGGACATATACACCATCTTCCGTTGAAGATGCTTTTGGAGACATATCATCTTTTTGAGTAGACATTTGCTTATCAGAGTGTTTAATATCCATCGGTTGGCTGATAAATTGTGTTGTATGTTGAAATTAATTTTTTAATATATAGATTAAAGTAATAATAACGTGATGACTGACATGTACTTTTGAACATTTTTTATAAGAAGCATAATCTTTATACATATTTAAAAATAAAAAATAACATGAAAAAAGAATAAATTTCCAAAGATCAGTTGATTTTATGTCCATAAATAACATGTAACTATGATATTATTTTAAGAATACACAGTGCAATGCACTTAGAAAAACAGTACAAACAAATTCTAAAAAGAGCAAATTATATTTTTAATATAAAACAAAAGTGTAGAAGCTGCAGTCGTAGAAATGATTTTTTCTTATAGAATAAGATTGAAATATATTTAAAATAAAAAATAACATGAAAAAAGAATAAATTTTCATCGATCAGTTGATTTTATGTCTGTAAATAACATATAATCATAATATTATTTTAAGAATACATAGAGAAATGAACTTAAATAAACAATACAAACAAATTCTAAAAAGTGCAAATTAACCTTTTAATATAAAACAGAAGTGTAGAAGTTGTAGTCGCAGAAATTATTTTTTTCCTGTACAATAAGATTACTACAGTATAAAGCATAGTTTTGGTGGTATAATTACACTAACATAAAGCTGTGATATCGGTGGCTAACGATGACGATCAACTCAATGAAGCGTGTCCAAAAAGAAACTGCGGTGGTGAGAGATCTGAATGGAGGTGACATGAGGGAGAAGTGGAAAAGGAATAGGAATGGAAAGAGATGTGAATATGGATGGATAGAGTGAGTGGCATCTTTAGGATTTTGTAGATTTTCTAGAATGCTATATTTATGTTATGAAGTTTGAATATTTCTATGTTGGACCGATTAAGGGTTATGGATATGCATTTTACTTTTATTTTAACTCATATGTAGTATCTTAACTCATTCATTGATTCAGAAATTTTTTGATCATGGTTGAAAAAATTTACAGTCTAGAGAAATCTTAACCGAGTGAGATGGTCAAATATTATGTAACGTTATACATGGTATATGCTACCGAGTGATATCTAATAGTTATAAATACTATAATAGGTTTTTTTATTGAAAGTTAATAGATTGGTATCATTGCTATACATATAATATGTTATATTTTTCAGTTTATAAACAGAATTGTATAACGTTATATGGTTGCTGCCGTTAATTTTGCTATGCGTTTATTCTCATAATTGTATAACGTTATATCAACCACTTGCTTGATGGTGCAGTAAATTGATATAATAATGACATTATTGAATTAATGCAAATTAATGCTTATTAATTTCACTTTCCATCATTTTATTTCTCTTTCCTTAAATCTATTTTTGCACTCATTAAGTTCCTCATACATATATGTTTTGATATTTGTATCATTTATTCACAGTTTGATGCATAACCTTGAAATTCATAAATCTCTAAATATGGTATATAATAAATCAAGATATATATATATTCATTTGTTTAAATTAATTAATCAGTATCAACTACTTAAATCGTTTCCAACATTGTAAAACCATTTCTGTTTTGATATTTGTATCATTTATTCACAGTTTAATGCAAAACATTGAAATTCGTAAATATCTATATATAGTATACAATAAATCAAGATATATTCATATATTTAAATTAATTATACATCAATATATATTTTTTCCATATCCCATATAAAGGGAAATTTTGGAAGTTCGCGGTCGGACCAAAAGTTTGCACTTCCAAGCCAACTATTAATAAAGATAATAAATATTTCTACTAATACTTTTTTGACATGGTATTAATAAAAGAAAATTGGATTTCAGAAGGGCCTTAAATTGTAAACTACAATTTTGTATACTTTAGACTTATCACACACTTTTACTATATTAGGTTTCCAAAGAAACTTGCTCCTAAACAGTACATCTTCCCGCTTTAATAATCACAACTACTTGAGAATGATCCTACTTTGTAAGAAACAATGCAAATATTGTTAGTAAAAACTACACAACATGATTTAACGAAATCATTCCTTGGAATTTATGTAATTAAGTAAAACGAAAAACTAATTTTGGTCCATTGCAAAATCAAATGTCATATTGAAATGAAGCGCAATCCAATTTAATCATTAAAAAGAATAATATGTCGGTGGTCCTCCTATAGATTTAATCAAAAAAATTAACTATTATTAATAATCTTATTAGTCCAAATTGAAAACAATTAAATTAGAAGCAAGTAATAATTTTTATCAGTTAAACGACAATATAGTTTGATATGGTTATTCTAGTATTAAATTAGTTTACTTATAAACATTATAAATAAGTACATCCCTAATCTATAATTATCTATAAACATCTTTAAACTATAGAAATTCGAACTAATATATTATCAAACACACTTCATAGGAAATAAATTACCTTATAGTTTTCTGAGATTTCCAAAAGATTAGTGATATTCATGCATTCAATGGAAATCATGTATTTCATGGTTTATTAAATAGCACCATAGAAAAAATATTAAACCTTAGGTCGATTAGGATGAATAATATTCAAAAATATAAGTTTATGTCAAGTAAGACAATATAAAACATATAACTAATAAGTAGAAGTTTATAAAGCAAACATTTACAATTAAATTAAAAAAACTAAAGTTGTCTAGTGTAGCCGAAATAAATAGCTATGCACACTTATATTTTTTCTTAAAACACTATAAAATTTATTATTTAAAATGTGTTTTATTGTATATTTTTTTAAAATTTGAGTTTCTTATGTACTTATGTTTAAGAATGGAAAAAGAATCAACTTTACCACTGATAGACTATACAAAAAACTGTAAGATTGTTTGGTATCTATGTATTAATAAACAATCATGCCCTACAAAATAAAATCGGTAAACAAAATTCAGAATGTGTGAATAGAACAAAAATCAATTAATAGTAACATCGAATAAAATGCCGAGATTGAAAAAAATAGTTCATTTAACTATAATAGATTTTACCAAGCAATCGAAGATTTAATGTTACCAGTGTATTAGTTAATCCAACAACTGCTGCAAAAAAAGAAGGAAAATAAATTCCTAATCAAATTAACACTGCTATTATAATGTAATTAACTTCAAAGAAGTAATTAGTGCAAACATATCCTTTGGTTTGTAGCTATAATATAGTATAATTGATGACTAAATATATTGTGATACACATATCTATATATTATGACATTGTTTTTTTCTTTTTTGTTTAATTTCTTGGAGAAACAAAAGGTTTTTGTACTGTATGTAAAGAGTTTGGACATACAGTGAGCAAATTCAAGAAAGTGGAATGTGTAGGTGATACTGAGCAATGTGTAGTTAAAGAGCAACAGATAACTAGTGATGTGGGAAGGAACAAGATGAAGAGGGGTTAAACCATGGTTAAACAGGACAAGGTGAAACAGATTTGGCAACAAGTTGTAAAGCATAAAGGAAAAAAAGTGATTAATTGTGTAGAGCAAGAATTTTCTGCTCTGAAGAAAGTGGGTGCTAATGGAATAACACTTCATGATGGTTCTGAGCGAAACATAAAGGAAAATGATAAAGAGAGTGAACAACCCAGTGATGAGCAAATTTGTACTGTTAGCACACAAAATAAGTACAATTTGCTACAAAATGCAGACAATGAATGTTATAATTTGGAAATTTTTGATGAGGAGGAAGGAGAGATTACAGTTGATGACAAATGCAATGAAAAACACAAAGTGACAACCAAGAATCCTGATGCAATTGATGACCATAATGAAGCAAATATACATGTTCTTTCTACAAAACCTTGTGTGCATGAAGGTGTAAACAAATTTACTACCCCAGATATTAGTAACAAGGAGATTGGAAAAGAAGCAACTGAAGTAAATGCACTTTCCAAAACTCATGCTTCTGATTTTGATTTAAGTTGGTGCAAAACCTTTGAAACACAAATCACTCAATTAATAATCAATATGCATGATGTTTCTGTCCAAATTCAACCATCTGCTCCTCCCCATTACAACTTCTCAATTCAGCTACCAAGATGGCCTTCTTCCAATTCTATCTCCCATTCTCAATCAGCCTCTCAACATATCCCTTCCTCCACTCAGGCTAAATCTCAACCATCCTCTCCCCCCCCCGCTTTTGCCTAGAAGGAAAATTGAAACAAGGTCTCTGTCAGCTCAGAGAAGGAATATCTCCTCCCAAATTCAATAATTTTTTATGTTTAAAAAAATTGCATCTTGGAACATTAGAGGAGCCCATAATAATTTGAAACTTGATCAAGTCAAAAGCTACATATCTGAGCATAATATTTGTATTTTTGGCCTTCTAGAAACTAAGCTTAATCTTACCTTATCCCAAAAAGAAGCTTCCTACATTAATCCAAAATGGTCTTTTCATCATAATCTTGACACTGCAGCTTACGGAAGAATTCTTGTCCTTTATGATCCTTCTGTTTTATCTCTTTCTCCTATACTGTCTTCTAGGCAGTATATTCATTTTCATGTTCTTGTTTGCCATAATCAAATATCCTTCTATTTAACTTTTGTATATGCTGATAATTCTGTCATCTCTAGAAATATATTCTTCAATTCTTTGCCACCTTTAAGACAATCAACTCACCCCTGGTTTTTCTTAGGTGATTTCAACTCTTGTTTTGGCTATGATAACAAACAAGGTGGATCTCCTCTTCTTCCTAGAGATCTTGAGTCAATCAATCTTGCTGTATATGATTCTGAATTGATATTGGTTAACAAGTCAGGGGCTAAATTTTCTTAGAATAATAGAAGTAGAAGTGGTGTTCGTATTTTCACAACTATTGACCATGCTTTTAGTAACATTCAATCTCTCAATCAATGGCCCTCTCTCTCTGTCTTCCTTCCTCAACCAATAATGTCTGATCACTCCCCTCTAATATTATAATTTGGGAACCATTTGAGAAGGGAAAAAAGAAGTTTTAAATTTTTTAATGCTTGGGCTAAGCATGGACATTTTCTGAGCATTGCCACACAAGTAAACTCTGAATTTTATTGTTATGGCAACCCTATGTATAAGTTTTGCAGGAAATTAAATAGTATCAAGCTAGCTATCAAGCTGTGGGTTTCTACTACTTTTGGTACTGGTAGCCTTCTGTCTACAACTCTAAAAGAACAATTGAAGACAAAGCAAGAATACATGATGGAGTACCCTCTTGATACTCAAGCTTCTGATGAAGAGGGGAAACTGTTCAGGGAGGTTAACATTGCTCTAACTCTGGAAGCAAGCATGAGGAGGCAACAACTCCACAAAAGATGGATAGATGATGGGGATAAAAATACTAAGTTTTATCATGAATCTCTTTAGGTTAAGCACACAAGAGAAAATATTTTTAGTATCACTGATGAACATGGTTCTCTTTTTACCACTGCAGATTCAGTTGATCATGCTTTTATTGATTATTTCACCAATCTGTTTGGCAATTCTAATGGCTTCATTCCTGAATTGGACCTTATATCTTCTCTTGCTCTACCTTGTATTTCTACACTGGAAGCTAACTCACTAACTATGCCTGTTACTGATGGAGAAATCAAGGCCACCCTTTTCTCTATGAACAAGCAATCCTCTGGAGGTCCTGATGGTTTAAATGTCATTTTTTTAATCTCAACCTGGAGTGTTTTAGGTGATGAGTTCTGTAAAGCAATTCACAACTTTTTCAACAAATGTAAGTTGCTTGGGGAAGTCAACAACACCAACATTGCTCTTATCCCTAAGGTCACAGCTCCAACTAGTGTTACATCATTCAGACCTATCTCATGCTGTAATGTAGTCTAAAAGTGTATCTCAAAAATACTAGCATCTCGTCTAGTCAGAGTTCTGCCAACTGTTGTATCTAATAATCAATCTGCCTTTATTCCTTCAAGGGACATAATTGATAATGTTCTTCTTGCTCAGGAATTACTTCAGGGTTATGGCAGAAGAAATGTGACTCCTGCAGCTGTACTTAAATTAGATATCTCCAAGGCATATGATACTATTCATTGGGACTCAATTGTTAGGATTATGGCAGTGATGGGATTCCCCAAAGTTTTTGTGTCTTGGATTTATGTTTGTATTTCCACTCCTTCATACTCTGTTGTTATTAATGGCAGACATGTTGGATGCTTCAGAGGTAGTAAAGGAATCTGATAAGGAGACCCTATTTCATCTTACATTTTTTTGTTGGTTATGGAAGTTTTAACAGTTTTACTCAGAGATAGTTACAAACATAAAATCATAAAGTACCATTCTAAGTGCTCTCAGCTTCTAATAACATCTATAATGTTTGCTGATGATGTAATGTTGTTTACCAAACCAGAGTTACCCTCTTTGAATGGAGTTTTGGAAGCTTTGCATGTTTTTCATAGTATGACTGGTCTCTCTATAAATCAAGGAAAATCTTCTCTTCTTGTAACTGGTGTTATTGAATTGCAGGCTGCTGCTCTTCATCGGCATACTGGTTTCTCTAGCATGAATAATGATATGAGGTATCTAGGTCTTCCTTTACTTTCAAAAAGAATCACTAAGGCTGATTGCTTACCCCTCTACAATAAAATCACTTCTGTTATGTCTTTATGGGACAATAGGAATTTGACCCAGAGTGGAAGGCTAGTTATTATAAAATCTGTTGTTTTTTCCTCTATGGTCTACTGGGCTCGTACTCTAATCCTTCCTGTTAAACTCTTGCAACCTATAAGGTCAGCCATGATTAGATTTTTTTGGACAGGTAGTATATACAATAGGAAGATTGTGCCTTGTTCTTTTTCAAAAATTGAGTCACCTATGAGAATGGGGGGCTTGGGATTAATTGATGTTAAGAAGTGGAATACTGCTGCAATAAGTAAACAGTTTGATGTTCTCATTAATAAAAAAGGTAGTTTATGGGTTAGCTGGGCATGGAAATACAGAATAAAGAATAAACACTTTTGGACCATGGAATCCCCACAGAACTGCAGTTGGATTTGGAGAAGTTTGATGAAGCTCAGACATGTTTTCCTCCCTATGATTCAATATCCTATTAACTCTACAAATGCTGTTAGCTTTTGGCATGATCCTTGGGTCAGTATTGGTCAAATCCTATTAAATGAATGTGATCATGCTCAGATTTTGCAATCTGGAATTCATCAAGATGCTAAAGCTAATGATTTTTTACATAATGGTAAAATCTTGTTACCTTACAATAGCAACCAAGTGATCAGGCAACCGTGGGGGGATATTCAACTTAAGAAATTCAGTGATCATCATGATGCCTGTGTTTCTTGGCAAACGAAAACTCACACTGTTAAATCAGTATACAATTTTATTTCTGCCAGTGCTCCTCTTCCAGCTGCAAAATGGTACAATGTCATTTGGACTTCTGATTCTGTTCCAAAAGATAACTCAATGATGTGGAAAGTTATAAATCAGGCATTACTTACTAGAAGTTTAATCAACAGTTTTGGTATGGCTTGTTCCAAACTGTGCTTGTTCTGTCATCTCCATGATGAATCTACCGAGCATCTTTTTTTTGACGGTCCTGCTCTGCTCTACTTAATGGACAGGATTAGTTGTATCACTGGAGTTCATTTATCTGGATTTTTATCAAGCATTCTTTGGAATATAATCTTCAAAGCCACAAGGTGGAGAAAGGAACAAGGAAGAGTTTTAGCTGTTGTCTTGAAAATTTGTATGACTGTGATATGGGCAGAGAGGAATGCTATGGTTTTTGATAATGTTAGAAGAACTGATGTTTTGATTTGGAATGAAGTCAAGTCTCGAACTCACACTCAACTGAAGTACAGTGCTGCTGTGTTCCCACAATCACTGGTTGATGCTTGGGGCTGAGTTTTGTTTTGATTCTTGTTGTTTTTTCCTTGTTTTTCCTTTTCTTTTCGTTGTACTTCTTTTTATTGTTTTGCAATAAACCTGGTAGGGGCCCAGTTAACCCCACTGGCTTTGCCAAAAAAAAGAAATTAGTTTTAAAATTCATGAATGTCTGTAAATTAATGGCAATTCATGTAGTAGATTCAATAATATCTATGATACAATATCTATACTAAATAAACTTATTTAGTGAATTACATAAATTACAATATTCTCCTAGTTTATTTCTAAGAAACGCATAATAATATATATTCATAATGCAAAAATCAAATCAGAATTAAAATAAAAAATTCAACACATTTACTATATTACTCTAAATGTAAAACTGAAGTCATAATTAGAACTAATTATATGAAAGGATTTTAAGTGATTCTAGTGAGAAATTAAAATTTAAGAAAGGGACTTTGTAACAATTCCCTATCATTAATTAAAATAAACAAAATGTCCCTACATAATAATTTATGTAAATCAGGTCCCTAAGCATGCATTTCTCTATATGTGGCTATTATTCTCACACTTTTATTTAAAATCTACATCCATTGATTATCAATTTTAAAACGAAATAACTTTTCTAGAAATATCGGATTAACAAATCGTTTTCAGCGTTAAATCACAGATTTTATTACCTTTTTAATGATATGAATTATCAACATATAAAAACCAAAATTTCAAAACTCATTTGTTTCAAATTCGAATTTTAGAAAATTTATATTATTATAATGTGATTTTTAACTGCATTAGTGAAATGTAGTTAAAAACTACATTATAGTAATGCAGCTTCTAACCGCATTTCACGAATGCATTTAAAAACTACACTTAATAGCAGCAGTTTTTAACTACATTTATGCATTTTTAATTGCATTTGTGAAATGCAATTTAAAACTCCAGCAAATGCAGTAAAAAAAATACACGTAATTCCAGCAGTTTTTAACTGTATTTTAGTACTGCAGTTAAAAATTGCAGCTA
Source organism: Allium fistulosum (assembly GCA_030737815.1). NCBI lineage: Eukaryota > Viridiplantae > Streptophyta > Magnoliopsida > Asparagales > Amaryllidaceae > Allium > Allium fistulosum. Next base: position 1,443,265,613 of record CM060902.1, on the reverse strand, counting down.
TAAAATGCATTTACGAAATGCAGTTAAAAATTGCATTTAATATCTGCAGTTTTAACTCATTACTAAAATGCAGTTAAAAACTGTTACATAAAATTTTTAATTTTGAAATTTTATTTTTAGATATAAACAATGAATATCATTGGGAAGTTTATTAAATTTGTGATTTAACGTTGAAAACGATTCTTAAATTCGATTAATATACAAAAAGTTATCACATTTTAAAGATTGAAATAAATGAGTTGGCGAATGATAGAGAATTGTTGGGTGTTAAAGATGCAGGGACCTAATTTATATATTTAATGACTAAGGGACCGATTTATAATTCAATTATAAAGTAAGGACCCAAGACTAATATTCACTTTAAGAAATGATTAAATGCTAATTGAGTCATAGGTAAGAGATGTATACAACATTAATTGTTAGATTAATGTCGTTATTCTTTGTGGAGGAATAAGATTTAATAAGTGGCTAAAAATAAATTTAATCATTGGATTAAGAATAATGAAGTATTCATGCCAAGTAAAACATGAAAATATATTAATATTTGATAGAAATAAAACATTTTATTGCACTAATTCAATCTAAAACCTACAGTTAATTCACTACTAATAGAAATATAAATCTTGAGTAAAAAATAAACATAAAGAAATGAAATATAAATCATTCTATACTTACTAAATTAAGAAATAAATACTCAATGCATTATATTATTCAGAATGTAAAATTAAAATCAGAATTAGAACTAAGTAAATCGAAGGTGGGTAGTAAAAAATAGTGCTAAATAGAAGAACTAATTTTTAGTTTTGTAAGAAATAACTTTGAAGTGGAGAAATCAAGACCAGTTACTACAAAAATGAAAATTCTTAAATTTAGTCTTTCAATTCTTCGACCCATCTATTCCAATATTCTAATCTCAAACCTTGAACAATTTTAGAAATGAAAAGGTTTGTCCTAAACAAAAGAATATTACGTAAATAAAGAAAATTATTATAGACACTCCAGTTTTGGATATGAAGGGGTCAAATTTTATGAGCACTCCATATAAAGTTAAATTGCTATGAGGGGTACACGTCCTATTAATAAAACATATATTTTTACCTCCTTTTCCCTTGGTTAAAACATCAAAACCTTAAATAATTTCGTTTACTCTCTCTTCCTTTCATTGTTGAAAAAGAAAATAATGGTTTATACAAAAAATTCATCTTGATCTTCATAATTAGATCCAAAATTTGATGAGTAGGTGCTGGAAAGATAATTTCTAAATCCAATTTATTATCCATTTTTTAACAGTGGTTGTTAGAAAAAAAACGGAATAAAAAATGAATTTGACATGTTCTAAGGAATTGTATAACACATAATATATATTGTTAGGAAAATTTCTATGAAAATGACATGTCCGAATTCTAAATTTTTATTTATTTATTTTTTAAGTCTAACCATATGAATTGGATAAATACATAATATAGTATATATGGTTTAAATTTCATCTCATTTGAAAATCGTTTGACCTCCAAACGAAAGGTTTAAGTTAGACTGTCGACGAACGGTTATAAATTTAAAAATTAGGATTAATACTTTAAACTTGTTTATTTTTCTTTCGTATCTCGACCGTATACCAAAATTGGATCAACATAAGATTCAACAAATTTATTTTTTACCAAATATTTGATTTTATATAAATTTATTATGTTAAATACATTTAAAATTCACAATTAATTATCAAATCATTAAAAAATTACTGTGTAATGAATAAAAATAACCTTTTCAATATTTAGAAACAAAAGTGGGTTATTGTAAACCTTTTAAAATTTTTATAAAAAAATATTTTTTTTTAATATATTAAATTAAAATTAATTTATTTTAAATAGAGTGAAATTTTAATTTAATATCCTAAAATATAGTCAAAAGCCTCAAAAATTAGCCGTCGACAGTCGTCAGAATATCGCGAATATGGCTTCAACAGGCTAGTTTTTTCCTCATTTCTTACTCTCCCAAACCCCTCTAACCCAAATTTCTTCCCAATCTGCCAAAATCCATCCTTAGCCGTCGTAATCTATCAAAATTCATTGCAATCTTCATCAAGTTGGAATCTTCAAGCTTCTACGCCTTCAATCCATCAAATATTAGGTATATTCTTTCCTTAACTAATTATTTAAAGCTGTAGTAAAATTAGAGTTAATTTGTGCTTAGATTTATTGATAATAGCCCATTGATTGGTTATAATTGTATATTAGTTGATTCGAAAATATTAGTTAGGGTTATTAGTGTTTAAATCCAAAAATTAATGTATAATTAGGGTTACTTTGGGTTGATTAGTGTATATGGTTATTAATGTAATATAATTCAGTGTTAATTAGTGTATGTGTGAGCTAAAATGTCGTAAAAAATAATTTATTTACATAATCCCTTTAATAATTTATATTGTTAGTCATATATAAATTTAGTTTATGTGTATGTGGTAATATAAACAAATTAGTGTGTAATGTTAATTTTTTATTTGTATGTAATAAATTCACATTAGTGTTGGCTAAAATGTTAAAAAAATAATTTTTTTTATTAGTTTTAATTGTTACCAAATTATAATAATGAATTAGTGTATAATATTAGTATAAACAAATTAGTGTGCAATGTAATTTATTTTATAAATCTCTTAATTTTTTGCCCTATCTAACAAGTATGTATATAATTATTATGTAGATATTCGTTTTTACTTCAAAAATACATCAATAGTCATCTGACATAGTATTTGTCCCTTTATTGGACAAGTTACAAACACAATATAATAATTACATCTCGTAAATCACTTCATCTTAAACGGTTCGCAAAATTTCGATAGCATTTCCCTTTTATTCCCTGTGTATGCGCATTTGTGTACGATACGAAGAACAAAGGGGACGTGTTGCCAAAATTTTGTTGAATCATTTAAAATGAAATGATTTGCGAAATATACTTATTATTGTGTTTTTAGCGGGATGTAGGATGACCAACCATCAAAAATAAAAGATAATAATGTGAAAATATAATATTATATTTATAATTTGTTAAAATTGAAAATAAGATTTTATAAAAAGAGCAAAAGGAATAATAAATGGTATAACAAATAAAACATTAAAATATATAAATGAATCGAAAAATAAAATGTTAATCCAAAAAAATCATACTTTTTCGAATCTTACTATAATATTTTAAATCATAATTTTTGAAACAAAAAAAATTGATCAATTATTTTGTCGATCGGAGGAGTTGGATGTATGAACGAAAAGGAATGAAAGGCTCAATGAAGGAACATTTTTTTGATGGTGTATATGAATTTATTAAATTCACTTTAAGTAATAATGGAAACGACGAAGAAGTTCATTGCTCTTGTAGTAACTGCAAACATTTGAAGCCTTTAAAATCAGATATGATCGTAATACATTTGTGTCAAAATAGTTTTGTGCCGGATTATTATGTGTTGGATCATCATGGAGAACTTATTGCACCTAATCCTGTAGTATCAGATGAAGAAGTGGATAATGACAATGTTATAGTGAATCCTATAGAAGATATGATTGAAGTTGCATCACGATCAATATTCCCTACGGTTCAAGTTGATGATGAAGCTATAAATGTCGAAGAAGAATCAAATATTAGAGTAAAGAAAATTTACAATTTATTGGATGTTGCTAAGAAACCCCTTTGGGGTTGCTATAAAAGCGACGCTCGATAATTATTAACTACCGAATACGTTGCTATAAAATCTAAATTCAACTTCACAGAAGCCAGACTTACAACAATTGTACAAGCTACAAAACGATATATGTCATCCGATAATTTAATGTGCGAAAATCATTATAAAGTGGAAAAACTTATGTCTACTTTTGGTTTGCCATACCAAAAGATAGATACATATTTAAAAGGTTGCATGTTGTTTTGAAAAGAGGACATTAACTCAGAAAGTGTAGAATATATGTAATAAGGAAAGATATAAACCAAGAAAAAAAGAAGGGAAATGAAGTTCCATACAAGAGAATGCATTACTTACCCATTATTCCAAGACTTTAAAGATTATATTCATCTTTTGTTACCGCATCTCATATGAGATGACACAATTTGAAAACACAGAAAGAAGGTATCTTAATACATCCACCCGATGGAGAAGCAGGAAAACATTTTAATAAGACACTAGTGCAAACCCGTGCTTCGCACACGGATGTTGAAAAAATATTGTTGTTGCATAGGTCATATTCAAATGTATAAGAAATTTAATACGGTGGTAATGAAAAAATATTGTTGAACGATAGTGTTACATCATAAATAACAATTTGGTAGGATAAAGAATACATAGATATATTTGGTTATGATAATCACAATTAAAATCGAACAAAACAATTACAGTGAATATGTTAAAGTTCACAGACTATTTAGAGGATAATGTGTTAAAAATTTATCCGCTAATGCATAGATATATTCACTGTGGCATATAACGCCAACGTTGTTGCTTTTGCAATTACACAACTGCTTCAATGTGCACAGATATAGTTGAAGTATTCACTGTGAACTGCAGACACAGACACAGTGCAGTTCGATTCAATTAAATAAGAGTAACAAAAGTTTTTTGCAATGGGGAGAAATATAGTAATAGGATGAAATTTGTAAACAGTCAGGAAAAGTATTTTTCAACAGCTGAAAAAAGGGAGCAAATGAAAAAAGAAAAAAGCAACAGATGTAGTACAGAGGAAAAGTAGTAAAACAGAAGATTCAATTGAAATAGAAATGATGATGCAATAAGAAAATAACATGGGTTCCAACATAAATTACTATTGTTCACCGAATCTGATCTATGTCGATGCAGGGTACAAAACATGGCATACAGCTGGTCGCAGTAACCAATATTTGAAAATATCCAAAACATACAGAAGAGAACAATTGTGAAAAGTCCATTCATTTTTTAGCCTCAGAAACAACTGCTAGCAACGCGTGTATGATATTGGCTTGAGCGCAAATATGTGATGTTTTCTTGGCCTTAATAGATGCATTACATCAGTCAATTATTTTAACCATTGAAGGTATTTGTACCTGCAGCCAAAAAAGGCCAAAGTGTCATTGATGCAGTATTATTACTAAATTCTCTCACTGCTCGTCTGACCTATTAACTATATCTAATAATCAAACTATGACTACATAATCATCTATACAAAGATACATTCATCAATTGTTTTCTAGAAGTTTTCCGACGGTGGTGGTGCAAGTGATTTTAGAATTTACTGCAAAAAATAAAAAATAAACTCTTTTAGATGGTTATCAACATTATTCTCACTACAACACATGTTTTGACCCAGCACTTAAACTGTGCATCTACCTTAAGCCCGAATACAACAACTTATATGCTTATTGTATTATTGATCATCGTAATTGTAAACGAAATTGAGTAAACTTAGCCAAATTATGTCATCAAACCTGGAAGCAATGTATTAAACGCTGAGCTGCACGGTTGAATCAAACATTAATTATGTGAAGTCATTATTTAATCATCTCAAGCTATCAAAAATCAAAATTCATTTTTCAATTATATTTTCATAATGCGGTTAAATAACTATCGTTAACATCAAACAAAATTATTACTACAGCTAAATTAGTATTGCATCACACAAATGCAGTTAAAATATTCAAAAATAATAATTGCTTAATTTCAAAAATACTGCAAAATAATAATCGCTTTTGCTTAATGCATTTAAATTTTAACTACAGTAAGCTCGAATAAATCATCGTGTACAACCAAAATTATTACTGCATCACATAAATATAGCTGAAATATTCAATTTCTACCATGCATAATTCAAAATTGTCATTAAATTATAACTGCATTTTATTAATGTAGTTAAATTTTAGTTGTATTAAGATTGAATAAATTCCTGAAATGTAGCCAAATTTATTACTTCATCACATAAATGTGGTTAAAAATCTTCAAATATAGTTAAATTTACCCAAAACTTGCTGGTAAATTATAATTGCATTTTCTTAATTTCATTAATTTATAACTGTTTTAAAATTGAATAAAATTATCAAATATAGTCAATATCATCAATAGTAAATGCAATAAAAAAATGCTAACGTAGTTAAATTAATTCAAAAAATGCCTATAAATTATTACACCATTTTTTGATGGGGTTAAATTATAACTGCACTAAGTTTGAATACTATCAAACACAATCAAGATTATTACTTTATTACATAATGTAGTTACAATATTCAAAGGCAACCATAATTGTATAATTCAAAAAAAAATATTCCTTTCAAATATGTTAAAAGATAATAAATACATTATAATAATCTAGGTAAAACTACTATGTAATGTTTATGATCATCATAATAATGCTGTTACAGAAACGCGGTACACAGCGGTGACACAAAATAATTGTGCAATTAAAGTTGCTATATAAAATTATGATTTTAAAAAATTTATTTTTAGCTACAACAATGGATATCATTGGAAAGAAAATTAAATTTGAGATTTAATAGTGAAAACGATTCTTAAATCCAATCAATGTAGAAAAAGTTATCACATTTTAAAGTTTGGAATATAAAGAAATTAAAAATGCGACTGTTCAGTTGCCAAATTTCAAGGGGGCCTGTGTGAGCTTGAAATTCAACTCACTATTAATAATATAGTATAGATATCTCGCTTTTGCTGTAGGGAGTAGTAATGTTAGACTTGCTTTGTGTATGAATGGATTCTCATCATTCTCTCAATTTGGTTCTAAATATTCATCTTTGGCTACTGTCGTTACTCCTTATAATGTACCTCCGTGGATGTGTATGAAAAATTCATTTATGTTACTCACTATTGTCGTCCCCGGCCCTGATGATCCAACACAAGAAATCAATGTTTATTTATAAGCATTGATCGAAGAATTGAAAACATTGTGGCATGAAGGAGTTGAAACATACGAAATTTTTGAAAAAGGAATTTTTGTATGTTCGCTTCATTATTATGGACTATCGATGATTTCTCTGCTTATGCAATGCTTTTAGCTTGAAATACGGCTGATTGCCTGGCTTGTTCTTACTACATGGATGAAATATGAACATTTTCTTTACCGCTGGAAAGGAAATTACATGGTGAATATTATCGGTGTTTTCTCCATATTAATCATATTTTAGAAGAGATAAAAAACTTTCTAGCTAATAGAGTAGAGACTAAACAATCACCAACGATTTAGTCAAGTGAAGAAATATATGAACTTGTAAAGGAATATCCAAAGATACATGAAACTGGAGTACAAATTGAATTTCAAGCAAATCGACAGTTCATAATTAGTGTAAACAATGTATATTTTGGGAGTTAATTACCTTATTGGAAAGATCTCTTACTTCTTCATAATATTGATATGATGCACAACGAAAAAATGTGTTTGATAATGTATTTAAAACAATTTTGATGTTAAGGGGAAGACTAAGGACGATGTGAAATCAAGAAGTGATATAGAAGTATCGTGTAAGCATTATGAGCTTCATATCAAGCCAAACGACACTAAAAAACTCAAAGCATGCTATGAATTAGACAATAACCAGTAAAACTTGTATTAAAATGAGTGGAAGGATAAAGATTTTCTGATGAGATTTCTTCTAATCTTAGTAGATTTGTCAACTTAAAAAATAATAAACTGAGTCGGATGAAAGATCACGATTTCCATGTAATGATGGAAAATTTGTTACTTATAGTTTTCAAGAACCATTACCCATAAAAGTTTAGATAGCTATAACAAAACTTAATTCGTTTCATAAAGAGCTTTGTTCGACTACATTAAAAGTTGCACGTTTGTGTTGATCCAAAAAATGGATCAACACCCTGGTTAGAGTTTGAAAGCACCAGCCCTGTTCTGACAGAGCAATATTACAGAACACAGATATAAGAAAAGAACGGTAAAAGAAAGAAGACAGAGAATTTTTATAGTGGTTCGGCTGTTAATGAAGCCTACGCCCACTTTATATTTTTCTTATAGACCGATTGATGTTACAAGATGTGTTTGATTATAGGACTTTGATTATCTCTCAATAGATTGAATCCCCTGGAGTTAGAATCCATTGGAGAATCACAATGAATTCTTTTGGAGATTGTTGTGAGGGAGGCAGAGAGTGAAAAATGTTTCTGGCAGAGCTTCAGCAATCAGTCCGGAGAAGATGCAGTTTATGTTGCAGGCAGGATGGTATTTTTATGGGTCAGAGATCTTCTAGGCCAGGCTATGTCTTCATTAGCTCGGTGGGTATGAAACGACCCAGGGAGAGGCTGGCACACAAAATGAGGAAGAACCATGGGTCGTTGGCGACCATGACCTATGGGGGGTTGCTGGTGACCTATAGGCTTGGCTCGTTTTGCGAGGCCAATACCTTGGTCTCTTTTCATATGTTTCTTTGGCTAGTTCGTTTGATGGTTTGAGCAGAGGCATGGGTCGCTGATGATCTAAGCACTAGGATTTTTCTGGAGTTTGGAATTGGAGGTGTTTTGATAGTCGTTTATCGCAGTTGTTTCATTTTGATGGCAATCCACTAGCTGTTTGCTCTCAGCTGCTGTTTGGATTAAACTGACGTTAGCTTCTGGCCGGTTCAGTTGAATTTGGTCATTGCTTTAGCAATGTGATTTGGCTCTTGTCAACTCCTTGCCTTAGCCTTTCTGGTTAAGTTCTAAGCCATTCTGATGTGATGGGATTGTTTTGTATTCTGTTGGATCCTGTTGGGCTAAATACCTGGATAACATTTGCCCCCTAAAGTACGCCTTTTGAATGAAAGGTGTGCTTTGCTCTAGAAAAAGTCATGGCAACGAGTCTTCGGTTGTTGAGCTTTAGTCTTGGTGAATCGTTTAGTTCCTTCGGATTCTCTTGCCAGTCATAGGTCGTTTCAAACCTATTACAGTCTAAGACTCTAGACTCTGCCTAAGTGTAATCTATACATCACAATCATTTCGATTTCATTCGATGTTATTACATCACATGTCTCTAATTACATTACACATCTCTAATCGTCCCGCATTCATTCGGGATTTACATCACTATAAATTTTTTTCTTTTCATTCAGAGATTTTACATCATATATCAAAATAAAATCATATATTAGAATCACATCATATATCAAAATCACATTATATCTCAAAATCACATCATGTCACAACATATATCAAAATCACATCATGTCACAATATATATCAAAATCATATTGTATCACATCATATATCAAAGTCATCCTGTATTCATCCAGGATTTATCCGTTTTGTTCTATTTACAAGGCATTCAATTTTTTTTTGCAAAACCAAATCTATTTTAAGGTCTGATCTTTCTGGACCGCTTAAGTAAGTTTAATGTGTGATCTCTCCGGATCGTTTAATGTTTAGTTTAATGTACGATCTCTCTGGATCGTATAATGTTTGGTTTAATGCGCGATCTCTCTGGATCGTTTAATGTTTTAAGTTAAGGGGACGATCTTTTCGGAGCATTTGTTTGTTAAGTCAAGGAGGATTAAATAAGCTCATCCGCCCACTCTCCGGTGAGGGGACTTACTTCTTGCACTCCGGCCCCATGGTTGGACTCTAAGACGATCAATATCGTACAAATCCGTCCACTCGTTCTCCAGTAAGGGGACTTGCACCTTGCACTCCGATCCCGTGGTGGGGCTTTGAGGCGATCAATATCAGTTATCAAAATCAAATGTTTAAATCAAACAAATAAACTGAAATTAAACAAGCAAGTGTCCTAAATGTTCACCTCAGGCATCCAACTTAAAGCGTGCCTAGGGACCGTTCGGGATCCCGTACACGTGTAAGCGACCTTCGATTGTTATTGTCCTAAGTTCTCTCAGGCATCCGACTCAGAGCGTGCCTAGGGACCGTTCGGGATCCCGTACACGTGTAAGCGGTTCGAGGTCATTATTGTCCTAAATAGTCATCTCAGGTATCCAACTCAGAGCGTGCCTAGGGATCGTTCGGGATCTCGTACACATGTAAACAGCCTGAGATTATTATTGTCCTAAATAGTCTTTTTAGGCATCCGACTCAGAGCGTTCCTAGGGACCGTTCGGGATCCCATACACGTGTAAGCGGCCTGAGATTATTAAGGGCAGAAAAAGCAGAAGATAGAGAGTAAGGGACAAACCTGCCCCCTGTTATAACTGTGGGCTTTTGGTTTCGGCTCATGTGGTCATATATTCGTACCTTGATTTGCTATTCTAGCTCCAACATCACCCATTACAGGCTTTAAAGCTCATCCAAGATCCAAATCTATCATGCCCCCAAGTTATGTGGGCATTATTTCAGTTTTTTTGCTCTAACTCCAGATGCTCCTGCATCGGGTCCTATTGTTGATTCTAACATTGCCCCCCAAGTATCGGTTGCTCTGGACATGGGGGCAAGACTCCATCTTGTTCCAATCCAACTCCGGCAGCTCCTGTGTCGTTCTTTGGAGTTTGATTCCAATTCCTTGTAGATCTAGCCATCCTTTGCCGCTCCATCCTCTGGAAGAATCTGTCCATCATCTCCTGTTGTCTAGCTAAGAGTCCATCCTGCATCTCTTTCATTATCCTTTCCATTTCCTCTCTAATCACATAGCTGGGTTGATGAGAATTTGAGGACACTTCCTGGTTACCCCCAAGCTCCGGTTGACTTGCTCCAGTTTTAGATTTGGTGTTAGGCCTCTTCATTTTCTTTGAATCTCGGATTCAAACTTCAATTTTTCAGATCTCGTTCAAGGTTCTCAGTGAAAGCACCAAAATGTTGATCGAAAAAATGGATCAATACCCTGGTAAGAGTTTGAAAGCACCAGCCCTGTTTTGACAGAGCAATATCACAGAACACAGATATAAGAAAAGAACGGTAAAAGAAAGAAGACAGAGAATTTTTATAGTGGTTCGGCTGTTAATGAAGCATACGTCCACTTTATATTTTTCTTATAGACCAACTGCCGTTACAAGATGCGTTTGATTACAAGACTTTGATTATCTCCCAATAGATTGAACCCCCGAAGTTAGAATCCACTGGAGAATCATAGTGAATTCCTTTAGAGATTGTTATGAGGGAGGCAGAGAGTGAAGAATGTTTCCAACAGAGCTTCAGCAATCAGTCCGGAGAAGATGCAGTTTATGTTGCAGGTAGGATGGTATTTATATGGGTTGGAGAGCTTCTGGGCCAGGCTATGTCTTCATTAGCTCACAGGTGGGTAGGAAACGACCCAGGGAGAGGCTGGCATGCAAAGCGAGGAAGAACCATGGGTCGCTGGTCATTGGTGACCCATGACCTATGGGGGTCGCAGGTGACCCATTGTCTATGGGTCGCTGGTGGCCCATAGACTTGGCTCGTTTTGTGAGCCAATGTCTTGGTCTCTTCTTGTATGTTTCTTTGGCTAGTTCGTTTGATGGTTTGAGTAGAGGCATGAGACGCTGATGATCCAAGCACTTAGGATTTTCCTGGAGTTTGAAATTGGAGGTGTTTTGATAGTCGTTTATCATAGTTGTTTCATTTTGATGGCAATCCACTAGATGCTTGCGCTCAGCTGCTGATTGGACTGAACTGACGTTAGCTTCTTGGTTCAGTTGAATTTGGTCATTGCTTTAGTAATGTGATTTGACTCTTGTCAACTCCTTGCCTTAGCCTTTCTAGTTAAGTTCTAAGTCATTCTGATGTGATGAGATTGTTTTGTATTCTGCTGGATCCTGTTGGGTTAAAAACCCGGATAACAATCTGTATAAACTTGAAGTAGATATTCTCATACTGCTCTACAACTTGAGAAAATCTTTTCTCCAGGTTTCTTTAATGTAAAGGAGCATTTACATGTTCATCTTCCATCTGAAGCACTTCTTTGAGGTCCTATGCAATTTAAATGGATGTATCCATTTGAGAGGTAATAATACCGAGTATGTTAAATATTAATTTAATTTCAAATTAGAAATTACATCAGTAAATTTAATTTGAAATAATTTTGTAATAGGTAGATAAATCATCTGAAAAAAAAGTTAGACAAAAAGCATGAGTTGAAGGTTTGATTTTGCAAATCATATATCTAAGAAGAAACTACATTATTTTAGTGACTATGCAAACTTATCATTTGAAAGTGTTCCACATAATGATGAAGGTGTTGAACATGATTCTTCTTGAGTAATGTTATCTATTTTTTGACAATGATTGACCTGTAGGAAAATATACCGAAACATGGTAGATGACGGAGATTACCGTAAGGCAAAAACATATGTACTTCTTAATTATGCCGAAGTTGCACCATTTGTTAGGTATTATTACTTAATAATCTCGATATGGGAATTTTGAAATTTATATTCAATCATACTTAAAGAATATGTGCAATATAATATTTGTAGTATTTACGATTCGTAATATGCACGCAGCGATCTCAATAAAGAATTTGCTAATTGGTTTTCAAACTACATTTATGATCAGAGAAATTGTGTAATCGACAAAGGATTGAAACATATTACGATGGGACAAAAAAGAAATGTCAAGACATATCAAATATTCTTCGTCAATGGATCTAAATTCAACACCAAAGAATATAGTGCTAAAAAATTAACTAAAAATATCGGAGTATTTATTAAAAGTAGTAATGATCCGGATGATTATATAAAAGATTTTTATGGCATCTTAACCCAGGTTTTGAAATTGACATATTTTATACAACTTGTAAAGAAAGGTTTTTTTATTTAGATGCAATTGATTCAGTAATTCCAGATTCTGGAATCAACATGCACAAAGATTATATCCATATTAAAATAAAATATAACCCGCGTTACCATAAGTATGATCCTTTTGTATTAGCCAAACAGGTACTACAAGTTTATTTTGTTCTGTATCTATCCCTAAAAAGAGATAAAGTAGACTAATCGGTAGTTTCTAAAACAAAGGCAAGATTTATGCTTGATGGAAAGAATATTCCAGACGAAGAAGCTTATCAGACATATCTTGAGCAAAATAATGAAATTATAATAACTGATGCTTATACTGATTTTAGACATCTAAAAGATGAATCAAATGTTTTAGTAGATGCATTTGAGACTGTAGGGGAAAACAATATAGAGTACGAGACTGCAGGGGAAAACGAAGATAGCTTATTAATGTATGTTTTGATAGAAGGTAATTTATGTAGTTATTAATGTTACATATTTTCTTATAAACAAAATGATATGCTTTTCGATAATAAAATGATATGTTTTCCCATAATAAAATGATATGTCTGTGACATATATTATGTTTCCACTTTGAATATTTTCTCATTCATCAGATTCCCCATCTTCTACTCAAAGAGGGACTGACGTGGGAGACAATGGCCGTGGCCCATTACATCACTACAACAGTTTATGGGTTTCATAGCGTTTGAAAAACGCTATAATAGGCTACCATAGCGTTTCAGAGAACGTCGTGGAACCACAAGCTATGGTAGGCCGGCATCATTAGTTCATTACATAGCAGGAAGGAAAACGCTATAATAGATAATAGCGTTTACAAAAGGGCATAGCGTTTGCAACCTACCATAGCGTTTTTTCTCTGTTATTAAACTTAAACGCTATAGGGAATATAATCCTTCATTTAACTTCTATAGCATTTTCGAGCACATTTTATAGCGTTTCATCAAACCATGTTATAGCGTTACAATGTTTTTCGATAGCATTCTTGTCATGCTTGTATAGCGTTTTTATTTTCTACTATAGCGTTTTTGATTCTATTATAGCGTTTTTGATTCTATTATACGTTTTTGATGCATAAATCTTACATCTCATATAGAGTTGCGATAGCGTTTGATGAATCAATAGCGTTTTTCAAACGCTATTCTATATAATATTAATTTTCAACATTTGTTTCAATTTTCTTTTTATTATATTATATTATATATATATATATATATACGCACACTGATAGATATATGTATACACATTACACACACACACACACACATATATATATATATTAAAATGTGGATCCCAAAAATAACAAATCGAGAAGATGACAACAACTATATGTAACAATGATAACGTTGCACTGAATTCTAATTTGGAAACACACAATCAAACCAGTGGAAAAGTTTCAAATAATTCTGCTAATATTTCAAATACTACAAGACATGGTCACATGATAATAGTTCAAAATAGTCTAACAAATGAACACAAATACTACAAGACATGGTCACATGATAATAGCTCAAAATAGTCTAACAAATGGACACAAATACTCAGTTATGGAGACGATGATACGGAAATGGCTACTACAGAAGATTCTTGCAAGGATCTAAACATTGCTCCAGGTTGCTTCAGTATAGTTTTACATGCCAAACTTCCAAAAGAACCCATATTTTATTTTGAAATTATAATGAATGAAGATTAAAATCTGCAATTCTTTTTCATAGTAAGAAAGCATAATAGATCTATATGTATTCATAAGCATCGACAACCAGTATTGGAAGTCACCTTTTTATAGAAATCATATATCAAACTCTGATTTTTCCCATTACTATGTTAAAATATGGTTTTAGTGAAACTCTTCGAATTAGCAAAAGAATACTTCACTATTTGACAGAAGCATTGTTCAGTAACTTATAAATACACCAGTCTGACCTGATAGAGGATATCAATTTTTTAGCTTCTTTCACAGCTTCTTGCATGGAATATACAGACATTTTCTTTACCTGCATACAAAATATGTGTAACAACCCGGTATTTTGTACCGATTAACTATCGTCTTTTGACGATTTCTTTTCCTGGTTAATCGCTGTTTGGAATTCTTTTAAACTATTAAATGTTGAGTGTTTTAATCAGTTGTGATTCTTTTACAATTTGGTTAAAAATGTTAAACGAGCTTTAACAATTTGTTAAGTGTAGTGGGACATTTAAAAATTTAATTTAATCCATGATTCTTTGTGATGTGTTATAAACGTTGAAGGGTACAACCCCATTCCCTCTTTGTTCAGTCAAAAAGAAAACCCATCCCCCTTTATCATTTTTCAGAACCCTAAAATCAAATCGAGAGAGGGAAATAAAAATGGCGTCCACGATTTCTTTTCTTCGTTCGTTCTTTCGATGCTTGCTAGGGCTTTCGTTCCTCTTGCGCTTTGATCTGTGGGCTTTGTATGTCGAGGCACGTGACTGTTTTGATCGATTTTGGATGTTTCTGACGTTGCCTGGTTCGATCGATTTCGAGATGAATTCTTTGATTGGCTGCTTCGATGAGTTCGACAACTGCTTCGTGATTCGTTACCCTTGAATTCCGTTCATCTGATTGTTCCAAAATTTATGCTGCTCGTTCTCGTCATCGTCGTTCGAAACTAGGGCTTCACGATTCTTCGAATCGCGACCGATTAAAGGTGAGTAATCTTGTACTCACATCTAATTTAATTCTCCAGTGCATGATTTTGGGTTCGAATTTATATGGGTTCGAAACCCTGTTTTCTCGTTCGTATATTCTATGTTGAATTCGTCTTTGGCTGTTCGATATTGTTTGGATGATTGTGGTGAATTCTGACCTTTTCCATATACGTATATTTGATTTCTTCTGATTTTGCTTGGCCACTGTCTTAATCAAGCCCCTATGAACTTGAGGTGGTTCGCGTTATGAGTTCTTCACTTCGACGTTTGACACTGTCAAACTCGGCTCTGACTTCATAATGTTTTCGATTTGTATGTGCATTTTGTGGCTTCAGTATTGAACACTGCATAGTGTACTTCTCTTGCACTTGATATCACTTGACTTTGATTTTGATATTAAATGTCATTGGCATGGCTGCACTTCCTGATGTTGCAGTTTCTTTTTCGATTCACTTTAACCTGATATTGGGGCATTGTTTTGAACTTGATCATGTTGGCATTGTTTGAGTTTTGTATTGATGTGCATTGAGCATTGTCCTTGTATCACTTGAGTCATTCGAGTCAGTTGGCTTCACCTGTATACTTTGTTGACATGGTAACTTGTACCCTATTCGTATGTGAGTTTAAGTGGCATTTTGATGTTCATTTGTTATCTGACTTCATGTAGATACGTACCCCCTTTGTACATATTGTAGAGAGTTGCATGTCTGGCCCCTGATTTTGAGTATGACTACCCTTGTGGTTTCAGATCTGTAGCTCATTTCATATTCATTGATCTCTTTTGGTAGTATTTTTGTGGGTACTGTTTCGGCCTGAATTTGATCATTTAAGTGTCCATACATGCACACTGATTCAATGTTCTCTGTACAGTACCTGACTCTCGAATCTGATACATTGCATTGATGCCTTGTATCATTTGCATTTTTGTCATTTTGCTTCACTGATGGCCTTATCTTCTAATGAGACTGATCTGCGTCTGTTCTGTTGAGTGTTGTAGTGCCATATCTTTGGTGCTCTCGCCTTCAGTTTGCTATTTCCCTGTGCCTTGCTTTGCGACATGTTGAACTTGTTTCACTTGTTGTCTCCTTCACTGGATACACTGTTTCATTTCACTGATGCAGCCTTGCCCTTAAATACAAGTGGTGGCTGCATTTTTGTAGCAGTTTTACCCTTGTCCCTTGTGGTGACTTTATATTCTGTTGTGGCGAGGCGGTGCACGCGTGCGTGCACTGCAGCCATACTGAATTGACAGATTTTAATCGATATTTCTTTTGTTCTTGATTCATCGACATGTTGCGTAATTCGAAGGCTGTATTGGCGAGGCAGTACACGTTAGCGTGTACTGCAGCCAATTAGCATTGATGTTTTTAAATTGACATTTCAATTGTTTAAACTGCTTTGGATTTCTGTTTTGTGGATTAACACTGTTTAGTGTTATATCTGCCGTTATCCGGTTCTCTTATCGAGAAGTTGGGTATACGAGATTTCTGTGACTGTCGTCTATTTGATATTGGATTATTATTGCTTTTGTGTATTAATAACTGAGTTTGAATTAGACTGATCCGGGTATTATTTTCTTTTGAATTTAATACTCGGGTCAGACCGAGTATTTACAGGTTGTAGATTTTTAGCTTTGGGTTGCTGCTAGAGCTATGAAGACTTTTTATATCATTTGAAGTGGTCTTCGTCTTGTTGTAGTAGTCAGTGTGTCTGTTTTAAGATGATAATGTATTCATGTATATTAGTCGATAATGTACTTGTATATATAACTTCTTGAGTCGACAGTTGTAGTTGTACCATTTGTATTGTGTCAAATGTATTGTAACTGATATCAGTTATTATATATATGAGACTTTTCGTTCCATCTGTATTCCGCATTTATGTTATCTGTGTTATTTTTATATCTATTGTCCTAAACTATTATAGCCACTGTGTAGTAGCTTTGAGTGAGAATCGGTATGTCGGATTTCCTCTAAAAAATGAAATGCATCTTTTATTATCTGACATATCGGTGCTCGCACAAAGCAATTACATGGATGGTCGCTCCTCAACAGCCTCATTCTCCGTGCTAGTTGACAGCACTACACCGTAGTGTTCTTGGCTAGCGTGGGTATAGAGGTGGGGCGTCACAGCTTGGTATCAGAGCCTGGGGTTTAGGACAATTATAAAACATAACTTAGATGGAACATGTGTTACAACTATTTGTCGATGTTTTATCTCTCATCTTTACATATGACTATTTTTGACTGTTAGGTATGAATTCCTAACGCTTATGCTTGTGTTTTCGGCTTTGAATTGATTTAGCCGATGTTGATTTTGTTTTAATTTGGCAAATTAAAGCCATTTTGACTTTTGGACTTTGTTCCACTTTTGTTCTATGCTATGAGTGTCATTGTGTACCTGTTACACTGTGATGAAAAATAGCTGGACCAGTTGCAAATTGAGTGATTTTTATTTCTCATTCACATCTAGTTTGAATCTCAGCGATTTTGAACTTGATATTTTGTGTTTTCCTCATCTGGATTTCCCTTCGACTTCGGTCACTTTGTTTTTGAGAAATTGCTAATTTCTTGATTTTCAAGACTCTGATTTTTTTTGCCGTTGGTTTCTTTGATAATGATGATTGATTCATTTTGTACTCGACTGCGGCTATTAATTGTTGACTTCGACATTGACTTGATTCTTACTTTTGTTGAAGTCATTTATGCATTTCTGCTCGTTTTGCTTTGTTTTTCCAGTTGATAATCGATTCTTCTTTTCTAATTAGTTGTTATCACCTTTTTCGATTTTGATAACTTCTATTTCTGGAATTTTTGGGTATTCCTACTTTGATGAATTTGGAATCGAATTCTTTGGATTTTATTCACGTCTTCGAATGTGAAATTTTAGTGAACTGACTTGGTTTCCTAATTTAATCGATTCTTGATCATTTCCCCGATTTGTTGCTATCATTTATTAGCAACTTTGATGACATTTTCTTCGGGATTTTTTTGTGAACATACTTTCTGATGGATTCAGTATCGATTTCTTTGGTTTCCATTCACATCTTCGTATGTGAATTCTTGTGATTGATTGTTTCTACAATCATTTTTGTGATTTGTCACTTTAAAAATATAAAGGTTTTCTATACTAGTAGTAAATATTAAAATCCTTTTTCTCCAAACGATTTCAAAACTATTTTACTACAAAGCTCTTTTTCTTAAACCGTTTTTCAATCTATTAGTATATATAAGCCTTTATTTCACTCGTATGAGAAATTGAATTAAACGGCCTAGTAAAACAAGTGGTATGAAACGCTTGCGTTTACTTCGTCGGTTAACTCCTGGACTTGTTCGATTGAACCTTTTGTGACAATTTTCTAGTGTAGATTTACAGTTTGTTCGTAAATATTTAAGTTAAGCAAGTGGTTATGGGACATGAAGCTAAACTTTTATATTTACTAGCTTAGTGTAATTGACACTTCTCGTTGATCATGACGATCATTTTATGATTTAGACTAGCAATTGTGCGATGTCTCTTTGTTTGCAAGGTTAGACTAGACCGCAGTAGTGTGATTCCGACTCACACATATCTCTTTGTCCGCAAGGTTAGTCTAGACCGCAGTAGTGTGATTCCGACTCACACATATCTCTTTGTTTGCAAGGTTAGACTAGACCGCAGTAGTGTGATTCCGACTCACACATATCTCTTTGTCCGCAAGGTTAGTCTAGACCACAGTAGTGTGATTCCGACTCACACATATCTCTTTGTCCGCAAGGTTAGTCTACACCGCAGTATTGTGATTCCGACTCACACATATCTCTTTGTTTGCAAGGTTAGACTAGACCGCAGTAGTGTGATTCCGACTCACACATATCTCTTTGTCCGCAAGGTTAGTCTAGACCGCAGTAGTGTGATTCCGACTCACACATATCTCTTTGTTTGCAAGGTTAGACTAGACTGCAGTAGTGTGATTCCGACTCACACATATCTCTTTATCCGCAAGGTTAGTCTAGACCGCAGTAGTGTGATTCCGACGCACACATATCTCTTTGTTTGCAAGGTTAGACTAGACCGCAGTAGTGTGATTCCGACTCACACATATCTCTTTGTCCGCAAGGTTAGTCTAGACCGCAGTAGTGTGATTCCGACTCACACATATCTTTTTGTTTGCAAGGTTAGACTAGACACCACTTGTGTGATTCCATTCACACATACCTTTTTGCTTTTTGGTTAGTCTAGACCTTAAATTTGTGTGATTCCACTCACACATATCTTTTTCTCTGCGAGGTTAGCCTAGACCTCAATCAGTGTGATTCCGACTCACACGTGTGGGATAGCGACCCACGGTCTTCGGACCATTCCTGTGTGAAAATTTAATGGATGGCTTCCATGAGATAGCGTCTCGTCTTGTGATACCGGTGTTTTGGAGTTTTCATGCTCCCATTTTGTGATAGGCCCCTTTTCCTTTTTATGATTTAGACTAGCAAATGTGCGATGTCTCTTTCTCTGCGAGGTTAGCCTAGACCTCAATCTGTGTGATTCCGACTCACACGTGTGGGATAGCGACCCACGGTCTTCGGACCATTCCTGTGTGAAACTTTAATGGTTAGCCACCATGAGATAGCGTCTCGTCTTGTGATACCGGTGTTTTGGAGTTTTCATACTCCCGTTTTCTGATAGGCCTTCCCCCCCCCCCTTTTTGTGATTTCTGGATTTCTTGTGATGATTTCTAGAATTTGTGCTTCACCAATTTTCGTGATTTCTATTGACAAGTTTTGTCAATTTTTGTGTATTGGTGAATTCATGTGTTATTGACTTGTTATGAATACAAGTTTAGGGTATGATATCCCTTTCTATCTTTGAGAAGATTCTTGTGACATTTTCTTATGAATGAAAATTCATTGGTATTATACTTTGATGCCAGTTATTTTGATGAAATTTTGACGTGTTAACTTCAGTAACCGTCAATTTTAAAATGGATTTACAGGCGGTTCTTCCGCAATGCTGAATTTGTTGTCCGTTTTACTGTACTTTGAGAAGTGCAACTTCCTTATCTAAGATGCTACTGATATTGCTAATTTAATCACGTGTTTTCAAAATTCTTTATTTTTAAAAGTTGTTTCAAAAATATAAATTAAAATTGTTTTCAAAATTTTTTACAGTTTACATTTTCAAAAGAACGAGGAAGCGATTTAAACGTTTCAGAAAAATCGAGGACTATGACCCCTTTCTTTTACTGATTCGCTTAATTCCGGACTTTTCCGTTTGAGAATGTGAAATGTTATTTTTTTTTTTAAAAACACACAATTCTGCACTTTCAAGGAAACGATAAAGAGATTTAAACGATTTAGCAAAAGTAAGGAGTATGAAACCATACTTTTACTACTTTGGTTAATTTCGGACTCGTTAATTGAATATTTACAACTTTTGATTATCGTTTTTGATAATCGGATATTTGTGATTTCTGATTATCATTTTTGATAATCGTGTTGTCTTTTGATTATCATTTGTGATAATTAAATATTTTCTGATTTAATTATCGTTTGAGATAATTAAATATTTTTTCGATTTAATTAATCGATTATCTGTGTTTCTGATTATCGTTTTTGATAATCAGATATTTGTGAAATTTGATTATCGTTTGAGATAATTAAATATTTTTCGATTTGATTAATCGAATGTTTATGTTTCTGATTATCGTTTTTGATAATCAGATATTTGCGAAATTTGATTATCGTTTGAGATAATTAAATATTTTTCGATTTGATTAATCGAATGTTTGTGTTTCTGATTATCGTTTTTGATAATCAGATTTTTGTAAAATTTGATTATCGTTTGAGATAATTAAATATTTTTCGATTTGATTAATCGAATGGTTGTGTTTCTGATTATCGTTTTTGATAATCAGATATTTGTGAAATTTGATTATCATTTTTGATAGTTAAACCTATTTGCGATTTTGAGATTTGAGCTTCGTCTTTTTCTCTGGCGATTCAGGTGAGTAATTTGATTTACTCACATTCAATTCGTGCAGTACATGATTTCTGCTCTGCTTCCCTTTTCTTTTAAATGCTGGAACTCGATTGATTCTTGCTTTTGATAGTCGTCTGATTTTGATTCCTTGATCCCCGCGATGTTGATTCTTTTGATTTGAATCAGTCGAACCTTTTGATTCTATATCTGATACTTCCATAATTCCAATACTTCCCTGTTGACCTTTGCTTTGCTTATGCATTAGACATTGTTATGTTCTTATGGTTGTTACCTCTTTCCCACTTATCCCTTAGGATTGCGAGGACGCAATTTCTTTAAGGAGGGGAGTCTGTAACAACCCGGTATTTTGTACCGATTAACTATCGTCTTTTGACGATTTCTTTTCCTGGTTAATCGCTGTTTGGAATTCTTTTAAACTATTAAATGTTGAGTGTTTTAATCAGTTGTGATTCTTTTACAATTTGGTTAAAAATGTTAAACGAGCTTTAACAATTTGTTAAGTGTAGTGGGACATTTAAAAATTGAATTTAATCCATGATTCTTTGTGATGTGTTATAAACGTTGAAGGGTACAACCCCATTCCCTCTTTGTTCAGTCAAAAAGAAAACCCGTCCCCCTTTATCATTTTTCAAAACCCTAAAATCAAATCGAGAGAGGGAAATAAAAATGGCGTCCACGATTTCTTTTCTTCGTTCGTTCTTTCGATGCTTGCTAGGGCTTTCGTTCCTCTTGCGCTCTGATCTGTGGGCTTTGTATGTCGAGGCACGTGACTGTTTCGATCGATTTTGGATGTTTCTGACGTTGCCTGGTTCGATCGATTTCGAGATGAATTCTTTGATTGGATGCTTTGATGAGTTCGATAACTGCTTCGTGATTCGTTACCCTTGAATTCCGTTCATCTGATTGTTCCAAAATTTATGCTGCTCGTTCTCGTCATCGTCGTTCGAAACTAGGGCTTCACGATTCTTCGAATCGCGACCGATTAAAGGTGAGTAATCTTGTACTCACATCTAATTTAATTCTCCAGTGCATGATTTTGGGTTCGAATTTATATGGGTTCGAAACCCTGTTTTCTCGTTCGTATATTCTATGTTGAATTCGTCTTTGGCTGTTCGATATTGTTTGGATGATTGTGGTGAATTCTGACCTTTTCCATATACGTATATTTGATTTCTTCTAATTTTGCTTGGCCACTGTCTTAATCAAGCCCCTATGAACTTGAGGTGGTTCGCGTTATGAGTTCTTCACTTCGACGTTTGACACTGTCAAACTCGGCTCTGACTTCATAATGTTTTCGATTTGTATGTGCATTTTATGGCTTCAGTATTGAACACTGCATAGTGTACTTCTCTTGCACTTGATATCACTTGACTTTGATTATGATATTAAATGTCATTGGCATGGCTGCACTTCCTGATGTTGCAGTTTCTTTTTCGATTCACTTTAACCTGATATTGGGGCATTGTTTTGAACTTGATCATGTTGGCATTGTTTGAGTTTTGTATTGATGTGCATTGAGCATTGTCCTTGTATCACTTGAGTCATTCGAGTCAGTTGGCTTCACCTGTATACTTTGTTGACATGGTAACTTGTACCCTGTTCGTATGTGAGTTTAAGTGGCATTTTGATGTTCATTTGTTATCTGACTTCATGTAGATACGTACCCCCTTTGTACATATTGTAGAGAGTTGCATGTCTGGCCCCTGATTTTGAGTATGACTACCCTTGTGGTTTCAGATCTGTAGCTCATTTCATATTCATTGATCTCTTTTGGTAGTATTTTTGTGGGTACTGTTTCGGCCTGAATTTGATCATTTAAGTGTCCATACATGCACACTGATTCAATGTTCTCTGTACAGTACCTGACTCTCGAATCTGATACATTGCATTGATGCCTTGTATCATTTGCATTTTTGTCATTTTGCTTCACTGATGACCTTATCTTCTAATGAGACTGATCTGCGTCTGTTCTGTTGAGTGTTGTAGTGCCATATCTTTGGTGCTCTCGCCTTTAGTTTGCTATTTCCCTGTGCCTTGCTTTGCGACATGTTGAACTTGTTTCACTTGTTGTCTCCTTCACTGGATACACTGTTTCATTTCACTGATGCAGCCTTGCCCTTAAATACAAGTGGTGGCTGCATTTTTGTAGCAGTTTTACCCTTGTCCCTTGTGGTGACTTTATATTCTGTTGTGGCGAGGCGGTGCACGCGTGCGTGCACTGCAGCCACACTGAATTGACAGATTTTAATCGATATTTCTTTTGTTCTTGATTCATCGACCTGTTGCGTAATTCGAAGGCTGTATTGGCGAGGCAGTACACGTTAGCGTGTACTGCAGCCAATTAGCATTGATGTTTTTAAATTGACATTTCAATTGTTTAAACTGCTTTGGATTTCTGTTTTGTGGATTAACACTGTTTAGTGTTATATCTGCCGTTATCCGGTTCTCTTATCGAGAAGTTGGGTATACGAGATTTCTGTGACTATCGTCTATTTGATATTGGATTATTATTTCTTCTGTGTATTAATAACTGAGTTTGAATTAGACTGATCCGGGTATTATTTTCTTTTGAATTTAATACTCGGGTCAGATCGAGTATTTACAGGTTGTAGATTTTTAGCTTTGGGTTGCTGCTAGAGCTATGAACACTTTTTATATCATTTGAAGTGGTCTTCATCTTGTTGTAGTAGTCAGTGTGTCTGTTTTAAGATGATAATGTATTCATGTATATTAGTCGATAATGTACTTGTATATATAACTTCTTGAGTCGACAGTTGTAGCTGTACCATTTGTATTGTGTCAAATGTATTGTAACTGATATCAGTTATTATATATATGAGACTTTTCGTTCCATCTGTATTCCGCATTTATGTTATCTGTGTTATTTTTATATCTATTGTCCTAAACTATTATAGCCACTGTGTAGTAGCTTTGAGTGAGAATCGGTATGTCGGATTTCCTCTAAAAAATGAAATGCATCTTTTATTATCTGACATATCGGCGCTCGCACAAAGCAATTACATGGATGGTCGCTCCTCAACAGCCTCATTCTCCATGCTAGTTGACAGCACTACACCGTAGTGTTCTTGGCTAGCGTGGGTATAGAGGTGGGGCGTCATAATATGGAACAGCTGTCAGGTCAGTTTCTACATCATGTGAATCTAACTAATCCGAGCATAGAGTTATAAACCAAGAAAAATAATAAGATCTTTAGTTCATAAGTATAGATGATCACAGAGAGAAATGCAGATGAAGTTGCTAACTTAAGCGAGAAATGATTTTCTTTTCTTTTTTTTCTAAATACATTAACTGAAAACAATATGTACCTCTAATTTTTCTTCCTTTGACCTATGAGTTTTTGGAAGCAGTCGAAACTCTTCAGTTAAACTGACACATTGAATGAGACTCTCAGGAGAAACAAAGTCCATGGCTACTCTAATGCAAGACTGAAAAATTACAATAACAAAAGTTTAGACTCATAACTGAATACACACACACAGAGATTTTATACACACACACACGCTACCACGCAAAAGGAAAAATGAGAAAAATATTGTATAATTGAATACATATATAATGACTATACTTATATTTTTAGTGACATTTTTCTAGGATTAAATGAAATTAGTTTCTAGTTATTTTTCTTTGGTTTGAGACTATCTAGTTTTTCTCCAGTAAGTCTCTCAAATTTATCAAGGGTGAAAATCATCAGTTGAGACAAATAGATCAAATTATTTATATAAAGTATAGTATAAACATCCTATAATATCTAAGAAAATCAATAAATGTACCATCTTAAATAAAAAGCAAAATAATCTGATGTATAATTATGATAAAAAAATAACAAAAATATGAATTCATTACACCGTTGCTAAAATCCTCTATATCAATCAATAATAGAGTATAGAGAACACTACCTTTCTATTTGTTACTTGATGAGGGCATCCTGCTGGAATAAAAACTGCTTCGCCAAGATGTTGCTCAAACGTCCAGGGCTCTATTCCTGATAATTATTAAGAGAGGAGCAAAAGAAATGTTAAGACCTGCAATACTAAAAAGGGGAATAAATCAAGACTTCCTATTTAAAAAAATGTTGATGATTACAACAAGTAGACAACTTACCATATTCCTACTTGAGCTGCTTCTTGTGACTCTCATTCAGATAAATAGTGTGATCATTTACTGGATGAATAAGCTATTTAAAAAAAATCATTATATGATTACAAGATGATGAATGCAATAATAAAATAGATGAAATATGAGTGAACACACACTCTAATCAATATCACTAGTTTATTTATTTATTTTTTCCCCATTTTAGGATTTCAAGAAAATATCCCATAACAATTGGAACTCAGATGGCAAAATATTTCTGCTTTTCTAGACACACAGGAATGCACACGAGTGAGCGCGCACATGCACACTCAAAAGTCAAATCACTAACTCAATAGCATAGATCCTTACCGAATCCAAAGGAGCTTGAAAGATATGCCTGAATTTGCCTTCAACTTATCAACTACCTACATATAAAAATACAAAATACAAATATAATATCTCTCACATTTAAGTCCATAAGGACTGAAAATGAAATAGCAAAACATAATATAAATTCTAGTGCATGTAAGTTGCAAACATGAGCATAACAGATAATTATAAATACAACAATGTAGTATAAAACCACATTATGTTCAATAGAAATATAAAAATATTACCTTTGTGAACATATCCGCCATTTTAATGATCAAATTACAACATGAGTGTCCAACATTTCAACCCTAAATACAAGTATCTATCGTGAGATAAAGAAAATGACTAACTTTATGTTTCTAACGGGATAACATCCACCAATAGAAGTAGACAAAATGAAAATTACAGGTAAAAAATGTACTAGAAAACAGAATTTTTTTTACTATATGCATGAAAAAGAAATAGCAAAGAATTTTACTTTGAGACATGGCATGCCTTATGCCATGAAGTTGACTGATTTAACTTGTATGGATTATTTCAACATAAATTTCTTTCTTCTTGTTTGCAGAGAAACATGCACAAACTGGATATATGATGTGATTCCTGACACTTTCACATATGTTAGTCTACACTTAGTTGATGTATTTCTTGTTGTCACGAACGAAGTTCTAACTTGCAAAGTGTCTCCAATATATAATTAAAGTTTTCTGGATTTAGAAATCACAAATTAGAAGTTTTCCATGAATTTAAACATATACTATGATATCTTCTATGAATTTGTACGAAGTCTAAATTGATAATAGCATAATACCTTTTATGTTGATATACTTTGTGTTTGCTTCCTGACTTTTTATGAGTATATAATTTATTTACTTTTCATGTCTTAGATTTGAGCTCACATGATTGTAAAGAAAATGAAATCATGAAAATGATGTCGGCTACAAGTTCTACTTAGTCAATGCTGCTGAATAAATAATATACTGAATGCACCAGAATAAAAAAAATAGATTTTGAAATTTCCTTAA